>OV049924.1:189458695-190167819 GCA_920104205.1 Eupeodes latifasciatus | reverse complement strand
AGAGATTGTCTCCTCTTCTTCTTCGTCCATGCAACTCCTACAAAAATCATTTGCAGGGGCTCCGAGTCGAATAGCATGCCTTCCTATTAAGCAGTGCCCAGTCAGGACACCTATAACGTAGCTAATGTGCAATCTACTCAGAGAGATTAATTGTTTTGAGCGCCTGGCGCTAAGAATAGGACAAATTAGTTTAGTTACGACACAAGTAGTGGTGTTATTCCACCTGGAGTTTGTTTTCTCTATGGTATCTTGCTTTAGCATGAGCTTACATGTAGCTAAGGGGATACCTATGCTAGCATTGTGTGCCAGCAGAGGTAAAGTTGTTCCGCTTTTTGCAAGTTCGTCAGCTTTGCAATTTCCTGGAATGTCTCTATGGCCCGGCACCCAGAAAAGGTGAATGTTGAACTGTGTAGCCATCTCCGTAAGAGATGATCGACAATTTAGGGCTGTTAATGAATTTGTGGAGACTGAGTCTAGGGACTTTAACGCGGCTTGGCTATCCGAGAAGATGCGTATATCATTAGTTGATATAACGTTTTCTCTAAGCCAGGATAGGACTTCTTTTATAGCCAAGATTTCAGCTTGGAACACGCTACAATGATCGGGTAGACGAAAGGAGAGACTTAAATTTAGTCTATCTGAGTATACGCCTCCACCAACCCCATCCTCCGTTTTTGATCCGTCCGTATAAAAGTTTATAGGACCATCGTTCAAAAATGATGTATTCTCCCAAGAAGACCTGGGAGGTATAGTCACTTTGAAGCTATATAGTTATTAAACTGAGGATGGGGTATGGTGTAGTCAATATTACTGTTTACAGTTCTGAACGAGTTCAAAATAGTGGTGTGGCCAATTCCATTATTGATCCACAGAGAGGAGGCCTGAAGCCGTATGGCAGTATTAGCGGCCGTTTGCTTCCTGAAAATGTCCAGCGGTATTAGATGGAACAGAACATCTAGTGAAGCGGAGGGGGTGGAGCGAAGTGTTCCTCCCATACACAGGCAGGCTGTTCGTTGGACTTTGCTGAGTTTATCGCGATTTGTCGCTGTATCTAGCGCCGTCCACCATACCACTACTCCATAAGTAAGGATCGGTCTTATGGCCGAGATGTATAGCCAGTGTGTAATGCGGGGCTGTAGGCCCCATTTATTACCAATGGCCTTTTTACAGGAGAACAGGGCTACTGTGGCCTTGTTTATTCTCTCTTGAATATTAGGTTTCCAACTTAATTTCTTATCTAAAATGAGACCCAAGTATTTTGCTTGTTCAGAGAATTTAAGCGGTACACCGTTTATGAGGGGAGGGTCAATGTGTGGGACTTTGTATTTCCTTGTGAAGGGGACAAGGTCGGTTTTTTGTGGGTTAACGCCTAGTCCACACCGATTAGCCCATCTGGTGAGCTTATTTAAAGCGTTTTGTAAGAGTTCTTTTAGAATATTGGGATGTTTACCCGTTACTGCAATAGCAACATCGTCCGCATAGGCAAACACTCTGTATCCCTCTCTTTCTAGAGTAGTTAGTAATTGATTTATTACTAAATTCCAGAGGAGAGGGGATAGGACACCACCTTGTGGCGTACCTCTGCTGACACCCCTTTGTGTAGTAAAATTGCCCAGTTTTGAATTGATAATCCTGCTTATCAGCATATTCGCTGATCGACTTATCTACCTTCGGAGATGTCAATACACGTGCAATTGCAGATGTGTCGACATTGTTAAATGCACCTTCTATGTCTAAGAAGGCAACTAAGGTGTACTCTTTATGATGGAGGGAATATTCGATTGTACGTACTATACTGTGTAGAGCCGTTTCAACTGATTTCCCTTTGTTGTAGGCATGTTGAGCCTTTGAAAGGAGGGACTTATCAATACTTGCCCTTAAGTGAATATCGATCAAACGCTCAAAATTTTTGAGAAGGAATGATGATAAGCTGATAGGTCTTAGGTCTTTAGGGTTTACGTGACTGAATTTTCCAGCTTTTGGAATAAAAACAACTTTAACTTGTCTCCAAGACATCGGGATGTATGCCAAATTAAGGCATCCCTTGAAGATGTTTTCTAGGATGGGTATTAGAAAACTTGCATTTTCTTGCAGTTCGGCTGGAATTACACCATCCGGACCAGCAGATTTATATGGTTTAAAGCTGTTAATAGCCCATTTGAGTTTTTCCCTAGTGACTAGACCTTGTGGGGGTTGTAAAGTATTGTCACCATTATTAGGTGCAATGTTATTAATAATATTAGAGCTACCAGGAAAGTGAACGTCTAGTAGCAAATTGAGCGATTCTTCGCTTGAATTGGTCCAGAGGCCAGAGGCGTTTTTCAAGCAGCCTGGCATGATTGGATTTTTGTAGAGGATTTTGCGCAACCTGGATGCTTCAGAGCAATCTTCCACGTTGCTGCAGAAGTTTCTCCAGGACGATCGTTTGGTTTTCCTCAGTTCTTTTTTATATATCTTCAGTGATTCTTTATATGAATCCCAGTCAGACATGTCTCTAGAAGCTTTCGCTCTGTTAAAGAGTTTTCTGCATTCTTTTCGAAGTGGATCCAGCCCTGAGTTCCACCAGTGTGGTTTCTTTTTACCTCTTACTTGTATAAGAGGACATGCAGTATCTAGAGCTTTGTTTAGGGCTAATGTTAGATTGTTGACTTTGTTGTCAAGATCTTCAGTGTTAGAGGGGGTGTTAAAAAGTTCTGGTTTTACTAAACTATTTAACGTTCTCTTGTATTTTGGCAAATTTGTTCTTTTTAGGTTTCGGAAGATCGGTTGGCAAGGTGGATCATTTAAAAAGTTAAATTGGATGTATCTATGATCAGAAAAGGAGTGATCTTTAGATACTTTCCAGTTCAAAATATTATTATAAATGAAGTCGGAGACAAGAGTTATATCTAAAACTTCTTGTCGATTTTTAGTAATAAAGGTTGGCTCTTTGCCAACGTTACTTATGAGTAGGTTAGTGCTTAGAATATAGTCGAAAAGAGACTCACCCCTGTCGTTTATATCTGTGCTACCCCACACTGTATGGTGGGCGTTAGCGTCACTTCCGATGATGAGGCCGATGTTGAGCCTTTGCGCTTCAGCTATTAATCTCTCCAGAGTGTCACCCGGGAGAGGGCCAAGATGGTCGTGGCCGAGATACGCCGACGCCAGCCAGAATGTTCCTCTGGCTGTTCCCAGACTTGCGGCGGTGATATCTCGATTGCTGAAATTAGGGAGTAAATATACATTTAGGCTACGTTTTACTAATATGCAAGATCTGGGTTCATCCTCACCTGATGCATATAGCACGCAGTATTTGGGAGTCCTGATTCCTCGAACAATAGATTTAACAATCCAGGGTTCTTGAATCAGGACAATATCTTCATCGCTGCTGGATAAGCGAAGAAGAAGGGAGGCCGAAGCCTTTATGGAGTGTTGGAGGTTAATCTGGAGTAACCGCAGCATTTTCGCTACCGTACTCCCGATCAGCCTCCAACACAGTGATGTCGGAGTCATCCATATCAGAAGACGATTCTAAAAGAATGTCCTCATCTCCGCTGTCGCAGACCTCGGCCTCCATTGCGGAAAAACCTTGGTCGGTGTTAGGAGCTTCCACTGCTACTGGGGATGCCTGGGATGCATCGTCTTCCAATGAAGGAAATGTGACCGATGCACCGGGTTCCTCAGCAACCGTTTCCGCTTGTGTGGGTGGGGAAGGGTTTGTGCCTCAGCCCCATCTTTTTTGTAGACTCTCAGCGGTATTTCATCGAACCCGAACCTAATCACACCTTTTGACTGCGCCAGAGGAGAAAGGGACTCTGCATTGATGATTACAATTGCACCCTTGTAGGGTCCCTTTGGATCTTCCAATTTCGCAACCTTCCAGTTGTGAGTAGGAAGGGTTGGATTGGAGAGCCGGATTACCTTCAGAAAATGGTCAGCTTCCTTGAATATGGCCGGAACCGTGATGCGAGCTCTTGGTCTGCAAGGAATGTCCTCCTTTGCGACAACCTCCAGCTTAGCACCAGGCCCGACCTCCCCAAGTCGACTAACCGCTAGCGTCAGCAGATCGCACGATCTCCGATCATCACAGACCATCAACTTGATGTGTCCCTGATGCCAACCGCCATCTTTTGTGATGGGCGGTGGTCCCGGATTGTCAGACATAATCTCGACAAAACTGAAGACCAACTGTCCTTTGGCCAATGTCCAGTTCTCGGCAGAGATCGTGCCATCTACGTCACTTCTGTCGATAATCGCGACTACCATTTTATCCTTCAGAACGTCACTGAAGGACATTTTTGCCTTGCGAGGGTCAAGAGAAGTGCTGATGTTTAGCACTTTAGGGCGTTTGGGTAGTGAAACACTACCTTCCATAGACCTTTGTCGCTTCGACGTTGAGTCTTGGCTGGTCTTTATGTTAGCTTTGGCCAGGAAGCTCTTGGCCCATTTTATTTTGGCGTCGTGCTGAGAGTTTCCTCCAGCGCCTAGTTGTTCACCAAACGTCTGGAGAATCCTCTTAGCACTACGCAAGTCCTTGTAGAAGGCCTTGGAGGGTCTGAGCTTGCGTCCATCTCCCCCAGGACCTTCTTTAGGATTCTTGTCTTTGGTGGTAGAAGGACCTGGCACCATAGCCCTACTACCTCCGACTCGCGGTGTTGAAGATTTGAGAGGTTTACTCTCTGTGGTAGTAGAGGAGCCGTTCTTCACAACTGCCTCACTACAGGAAGAAGGTAATATTACCTGATTATCCGATATTCCACTGGCGACAACAGGGCTGTGAGTGTCCATAGCCATGTCAGCACAAGTGGAAGAGGGATGAGCAGCAGACAACTTTGCCGTCGTACTGCTGGCCGGTTCGGTCTTTGACTTTTGTTTTGTTTGTTTTGTTTTTAAGTTGTTCATTTGAATCCCACGAGTAGCGGATAAGGGGTGGTCCATCTGTACAGAGATCCGTGTATACAGATAAGGCTGATTAATCCGGAGGTCGCCAGGTATCCGGATACTCCGTTAACGACTGAGCTATTTTTAGAAATTGGGCCCTCAGCCTGGCCGATCATCGGCACGGGTCGTATAACACCTTAGATCCAGCCCAATTGGGAAGTTTAAGGGAAGGATATGTTTTGGAAAAGGAGAGACGAACAGCAATTAAGCCATAAGCGTCCCAGGAAGGAAACTAGGCATGACAGACAGTTATACACCATACAGTCAGGGGATAAGGAGACATCAGCCAGTATAATAGCACAGAGCTGACGGAGGACGCGGTAAAGGATTGGGAAGGGGAGGGGCGAGCGACCTTTGGTTTCAGGACTCTTCTGGAGAAATAATTCCCGAGAATCATTGACCTTACTCAGCTTCTACAACTCGACAAGTTCGACGCTCAGGTAGAAGCACAGGAACCTAAGCCGGTCGGGATTTTTTCAGCGTCAGTGAACATAAGCAGGCTATATCAATATGCAGAAATGTCGCATTTGTGTCTCGAAAAATCTTGAAAAGCAAGTCTCTTCATCTTCAACGTGTCACTGCTTGGTGAGGATTTTAGCCTGGCGATGTGATTGGACCTTACTTATTCGAAAATGAGGTTACTGAAACTATTATCGTGTATGGATGGCTCTACCAAGCTATGATTAAATAATGTTTGTGTCTGGAATTGATCGATATTTATGTCATCTTGTATGCTATTACACTTTAAGACATTTTTCATTGAAGCCAAGGAAAATATAAGGTCCTCCCCAATGCTAAACATTTTATACAAAATCTTAAAATGGTATTAATTAAACCATTTCACTGATCACGCTTCACATTTCTCTTAATTATGAAAGCATCAAATGATTTTTGTTTAAATGAACACTTTTATTTTAAAAACCAAGTTGGAAAACTGTTAATAATAATGTGCCATTCAAATATCTTCGTTGTATAGTTTTCCTTTTTTTAAAATTTGAAGCTAAATTTACGTTTACATTATTTTAAAAACAACTTAAAAATTAATTTTTCATTGAATTAAGTTAAATTAAAAATACATACGACATTAGTCATAATTAAAAACATATGTTTCCGTGGTGTAGTGGTTATCACATCCGCCTTACTGGGACCGCAAGATCCGGTCAGTTAATTCCAGTGACCCTAGTATGTTCCCTAAAATCAACAAGATATTCAGGAAAAAGAACGACAATGACCTTCCGAGTCTGAAACTCCAAAGAACTGAAGAGAACAGAGAGGTACTCAGAACAGCGCAAATAGATCCAAAAGAAGCCATCTTTGACGATGACTTTTATATAATTGAAGATCCGAAGGAAAAAGTGGAGGCGGTGGGAGCTGCTTTCCAGCAAGTGTACAAGGTGAATGATAGCATTCGCCCCAACCACGACCTGGAACACAGAGCCCTACTTAGTCACTTTTACCTTCGAAATGATATAACACAATGGCGATCTGAGAACCGCGGTTTCATGCGGTTCAATGACGATTCCTTGGCAAATGCCATAATCGCCGAGCAAACGGGACCAAGTTCCTTGTTAGTAACGAAGGTTGAGCTTCAGCTCATCTTCAACTCAATAAAAAATAAAAAGTCAGCAGGTGTCGATTGTATATCCAACGTTGTACTAAGACATTTACCGATGGAGGCAATTGACATTTACACCACACTCTTCAATAATGCACTGAATAATGCTTATTATCCAGTGCATTGGAAGACCACTGTGTTTCATCCTCTCCCGAAAAAGGGAAAGGACAACTCCAACCCGTCAAATCTTTGGTCGATAAGTGTTCTTCCAAACATCAGCAAAGTTTTCGAAAAGATCATTAATAGGGCTCGGGTTCAAGGCGGGTCATGACACAATTCATGCTGCGTCTAAACTCGTTTCTGATATCCAATGGAATAAATCAAAACAACAATGCACGGGTGCTGTTCTGGTTAATTTGGAAAAGGCCTTTGACACCGTATGGTTAGAGGGTCTTTACCTTAAACTGAGCACGCTTGGCATAAGCAAATCATTGTTGTGTATACTTTATGATATGCTTAACCCTAGAAAGTTTGTTGTCAAAAGTGGCAATGTAACTTCTACCAAAACATTCTTAATTAAAAATGGTCTTCAACAGAGAGCGGTGAATTCGCCGATTCTCTTCAGCATTTACACAAGCGATCTGATAGGTAGTCTTACAAAGGCAATTGCGTATGCCGACGATCTAATAGCGTACAGAACGGCCCGAAAGGTTGAGGTTATTAGAATTTTCTTGCAGCGTGATTTCGACAAGATTCAGCGATATTGCGAAGACTGGAAATTAAAAAAAAATGTCCAGAAGTCGGGGACAATTCTGTTCCGGACTCCGTTGGCTATTGCCACGAGGGATACGTGCAAGAATGTCATCGCAAGATGGTCATCGTTGATCTTCACGGGCAGCAATTAGCGAGCAAAAGTGTAGTGAAGTACCTCGGTATCTGGTTAGATCAGTATTTATATTTCGACAGACATATAAATGCTGCTCTGACTTCTGACTTCAATACATACATTTTTCCACCCTGAACTTAGTAGTGGTCAAAAAAATCTGCTATACAACTTCTTCCACTTTTATGTTAAATTTAAACGTTAATTTGAATTAACCTTAAGCCCTAGCGGGAATAGAGTTGGTTTAAACTATTAATCTTGTTGATGCCAACGTACATCAACCGTTGGAAGACTGATAAACTCAAAAGATTTGTGGAACAACAGTACCTATCGAAACTGATGGTAGTGGGTGATCTGATGAACGAAAGAATTGGTAATGAAGCTGGAAACGAAAACCGAATTAGAAGGATTGAGCGGAAATCTAAAGCAACCGCCTAAAACGCAAGGAAAAGAAAATGATGGGATGTTTGTAACTCATATGGGCATATGGGAAAAGAAGGCGAATTTAATTTTTTTGGCAATCGGGGCAGTTCTAAAATTGATTACGTTCTTATTAGTGCGTTAGATTTAACGACCAAATAATAGAGTTCAAAGCTGAAGAATTGTCGTTTTTGGGCCAATTAACTTTATTCGTGACTTTTAAAATTTTGGTGGTGACTGATGAAGCAAAGCTGGTGAGACTCTATCTCTTTAAAGTTACCATCAATGTAACCTGAGTCAGTTAAAAGAGATCATGAAAACATCCTTTCCGAGTACTTTGGGTAGCATAAAAAAAAAAACAAGATAGCTTTATGGTTTGATCTGCAGCGTAAAAATGCCAGACAATTATCATTTGGATTAGATTAGATTTAGAGCTTATCATCGGTCAAGTGACTTAAAAGTCAGTATCTGCAAGCAAACAGCTATAACAAGTCCTTGTGTTCCCGGACAAAAAATAGTCTTGAGTCACAAGCTAGACAATTATTTAATTGTCTGAACGCGAAAGACTTAGAATTTGTGAAAAATCTGAAGGTAAAATCTATAAATTGCATTCCAAGCTGAGACCACTCTTTTCTCAGACCATTTCAAAAATGTCTTAACGCAGTCCAAGAAAACAAGCTTTTATTTTCGCGCCTCCAATTATTTATAGTGAAGTATTGGACTCAGATATATCCAACGAAGAAGTAAAAGTAACAATGAACAAAGTTAAAAGTGGAAAAGTGGGAGGCTCCAATGGGATACCAGAGGAATTTTTTAAGTATGGAACCGTCCGTCGAGTTAGTGAGAAGGCTTACTAGAGTATACAACAACGTATTGGAAATTTGTATGATTCTTCATCAATTTAGTGACTCAATTGCTTTTTTTGATCCACAAAATGAAGCCGGTCTGTGCTGTCTAACTATCGAAAAACTTTCTTTTTTAAATATTGCTGTAAGGTATTTATAGCTTTTCTGCAAAGACATCTCAATAAACGGATTGGAGAAAATAAGCTGTTAAAAGAATTTCAGACAGGTCTTAGTCTGTATTTATCTACAAGCTCTTTGGCATGGGAATGTCGTTAAGGTTTAGAAGAGTCCTATATATGGATACTAATGCATCAGTATGGAATGGTACAGATAGGTCGAAATGGTTCACAACAAAATCAGGCATCGGACAAAGTTGTATGATGAGCCCAAGTCTTTTCGCTCTCTTTATCGAAGAATAAGTCGTTCTCGCGTGATCTTCGGAATCATTACAGCTTACGATCAACCGGTTTTTTGAGTACTGTAAAATATGGAATCTAGTGGTAAAAATGGAAAAGCCAAACAAAATGATTTTCAAGAACGGTAGAGGTAGAAATTGCCTGAGTGAAAAATGGAACTTAAATGGTGAGAATATAGACCTAGTCAGCAAAGAATTCAAATATTTTGGAGTCAACTTGCCAACAAATTTAATAGAAACGCGTCTGAGTTAGAAAGTGCAAAAACAGCCATCGGTGCATCGATTCATGAAGAATCATACAACTGTTTTTTAAAACAATATTAAAATCAATTTTGTGTCATATTGCATTTTTTCGCCATTCTTCAATACTGGGCATACCAAAAACTATACGGTCTTGAATAGTTTTGAGGTCTACTTTTTCCCAACCGAAATGTAGGCATCACCCGAACTTTAAGTAAATATTCCGCTTGAAGCTTAAGAGTATTTATAAAGAAAGGCGTATTTATAAAATGACGTCGACGATCTTATCAATTGGTCAAGTAGGTAAATCCAAGTCCAAGTCAGCATGTCTTTGAAGATTTAACTCGATAACTCCAAAACTATAATATAAATTTGTACGATTTGCTTACATTGTTCAGAAGTAATTCAAATCAAGTGACAGCTGTCAAAAAGACCAACTCCGAAAAAAGTATTGCCAGATTAAAAACCACACATCTAACAAAAAAAAAAAATTTCCAATTGATAGATTTGGAAAAAAAATGTCTCATGTTTTGGCAACATTCTCCTTTCCTGAGAAAGTTCTTATCAGCTAGCTGGTTTAATTGAGATCTCTTTTAACTGGGTATAGCGGGTTTTTTGACACCAAATTTATAAAAATATATAATATATTTCTACATCGAACTTATGCCTCTTTTTTTTAGAACTTTTACCAGAAACCGGTCACAACTTTAACTAAGGCAAAGTGAAAAACAAGTCCATCATACGATGACGAAAAGCTTATTCCAAGAAGATCTAGTTTTTTTAAATATTCAGTTCAAAATTTGTTTCATCTGATATTCTCTTTCGAGGAAATACAGTTCAAAATAAAATTCTAAGGATTGTTCAACATTTTATTTTAAAGATCATAAGTAGTCATGTATAATATGCAATAAAAGGTGTCCTTGATAAATTTCTTAAAAATTCTTACTTAGTAGATACAAATAAATACAAGTTCTTTTTTATTTAAACCTTATCCTACACTTTCCAACGAACCAAATTTAGATTCTGACTATTTCTGTAAAACGGTTCAAGTAATTTTATGAATGGCAGTTCTTGGCGAAGCACTCACTTCGGTCGATTCGGAACCCGCCGCCGCATCAGTTTCTGAGGAAGCACACGAACGTTCAAATAAACTTGGGCTACTGACACAAAATTCTAAATCGAGCGGATCAATCATTTCCTCAGCACTACTAGTCTTTTCTTCCACCCGATAATCCTTTAGCTGACGCGGCAGGCTGTTGTGACATAGGTGTTGTGAGCTTGTTTCCTGCATTTGTTCCTGCACCTGCTGGCCCCAGAGTGCTATTGCTCGGTCGCGGTTGAGTGCGGCTCTCCGTTGTCGGGCGAGTGCTAGTGACCGGGGTGATTCCTGCATTGGTGCTGCTGGTCGGTATTGGCGGACTAGACTTGACTGGGCGCTCTGATGGTGCTGGCTCGACGAGCTCGGATGCTGATGATTGGATGTCAGCTGGAAGTGTCGACTCGTACTGGGATTGGTAGGGCTGTTCGTAGTCCTGAACTCCGTAGTCTCCATATTGGTTGGCGTCATATTGTTGTTGGCTTCCGTCGTATTGATCGAGAGGGGTTCCTTCATATGCCTGAGTTCCGTCGTACTGCGTATCGTAGGATTGATCGTAGCCAGTTCCGGTATACGGTTGCTGCTCATATCCATCGTAACCGGTGTATTCTGTATTGTAGTCTGTTGCGGGATTGGCTGATTCGGGAGCATATAGTTGATTGGTTTGATCTCCGATTTGGTAATCGTCTTTGTCGAACTGTTCAGTAGTTTCTGGTAGGGTTTTTGCAGATTGGTCGATGTTGGAAGATTTTGAGATGTAGTCGTTTGGTGACAGATTATCTCTTCCTTCTCCTCCTCCGTTCCGATGTTTTTCTCCCTCACCAAGACTGTCTTTTTTGTTTTCATCATCGCCGTAGTCATAGTTTCCGAGGGTTGACTCGTAGTTTGTTGTTGTTGCTGTTCTGAGCTCAATGAGAGACTTTTTCGGTTCGCTGCTAATATAGTCGTCCGGTAGTTGTACGGGATTAATGGAACTTTCATAGCTGTAGGGTGAGGACTTTTTTGTGGTTGGAGATGTAACAATTTCGGAGTCCAAAGTGGGTCGGCTTTCTGTGCTGTAGGAAAGTTTATACTCGAGGGGTGCTGAAAAAGTAAAAAAAAAAAAAGATTTTTAATTGGTTCTTTAGATTTGATACGATAAAATATTAAATGAATTGTGGAAGTATTAGAAGTAAGGAAAATATCGAACATCGGCAGTAATGGGGAAGAACTTATAAAGAGATGTGTGCAGGTGCAAATAAGTATGTTTTTAATTTCTGCAAATGACAGAGAAAGGCGAAAAGTGTGGTAAAGTACGAAACTCTGTAGGGTTTAAACAACACGGCCAAAGTTGGGCTCTAGGCTATACTGATGAGAATCCATCAGTAGTACATTCGAAATAGAAGGACGAGAGCTACTTACGAGCTCTAAGAGTAGAAGAAGAAAGAAGAACATCGACGTCTCAGAAGAAAAAAAACAGAGCATGAGAAGCATGCGGTCGAAGATGTTGAGAGATTCAAAAGCAAAAATGAATTCGAAAGTTTTATGAGCAGGTGAAACGAAATTCACAAGTACATAAACCTCGAAAGTAGAAACATCATAGTGGAACCGCAGTCAATGCTGAGGATATGGAAGGACCACTTCTGCAGACTGTATAACGGCGACGACGAACCGAATACCGCTGTCAGGAAAGATGATCCATTTAATATAGACGACGGAAGCCAAAAATCCCTTCTTCCCGACTTAGATGAAGTAAAGATTGCCATATCTTAGCTGAAGTCTAACAAAGCCGCTGGAGCAGATGGCTTCAACGCCGAGCTGTAGATGATTTGTAAAATTTGTAATTTTTAAATTATGCCCGATGAATGGAACCTCATGTTTGCCGAATACTGAAAAAATGAGACCTTCTAATCTGCACCAACTAACATCTTAACTTAACATCGCTTACAAAATCTTCTCTGTCGTAATATGTTGACGTCTAAAGCCCAACGCCAAAAAATGATCAGTGTTGCTTAAGACCAAAAAAGGATGTCATTTGATTTCTTTATGATCTTCCTTGAAAGAATATTTCAGAAGTCCCTCGTCAAAACTAGAGTCCAAACCAATACTCCGTCCCGGAAAGTCTTCGAATACACGCCCACCGGATAGCAAAGAGTAGAAAGACCACGGATTAGGTGGCACGCACATGTTGAAAGTAACCTCACCCAACTTTGGAGTGGACAACTAGCTAGGGGCCGAGCTAGAAAGAGAAGTTTGTTGGGTGAGGCCCTAGTTCACACAGGACTGTAGCGCCACCTTAAGTAATTAAGTAAGAGTTGATAGCTTATTAGGTTAGAGTATAAGAAGTTTCAGACAGGAGACGTGAGCTCAATAATTAAAATGAAAAAAAGATTGTTCTTTAAGGATTTAGCGTAGTTCATTTGGAAATACTCGTATGTTAATAGTTAATGAATAAATTTGGCCTAAACATAGCCGCCAGTGAAAACTGTCTGTGTAATTTGTTTTGTGTGTTTTTGTTTAAACATTCAATTTGAAGATTTACCTGTAGTTATAGGTGGTAAACTGCTGTAACTTGTCGGTGTGCTATCAATTTTACCAATACGATCATTATTTATTACTCTACTTGTTAAATATTCTACATTCGATTGTAGAGCGGATATTTCCGTCCTTTTTTTTCGATAGCAATAGAATAAAAAAAGAAAAGGGAAGAAAAGAAGAAGGAAAAGAGAAGGAAAGAAAGAGAAAGAACATTAGTAAAATCTTTTAATTTTTATACTCTACCTGTTGAGAAATTTGTAAATTTTTCAATTGCTCTTCTCGACAAGATTCTACATCAACATCACTTGCATCATCACTCAATCGGTAGCGCCCGAAACTATTTCTAACATTCAGCTCTTTATAGCTGGTCCAAATTTGGCGTAAGCGTTCCATTAACATTTCATTTGTATGACGCAATTGTGTTTTTTCTTCACTAAAAAAATTTAAAATGTATGTTAAATATTAGCAAAATTAACAAACTAAAATTGTATCCTAGTAAAAACGACAATACTTAAGAACTTGTCGAGGAAAGCAATTTTAATCTAATTCTACTTTAATAGGTTTTTATTAATAAACTTTTTTAACCACCCAATCGTCAATCAGTGCATTGTCCTTTCTTGATCGCCTGCGTCGTCGCCATCGTCGCCTCTGTCACCGTCAAAATCGCGGTCGTCCTGTATTGTAGGATTCTGCTTGATTTTTGGTTTATTTCGGGGCACAAGTCGGATACTCACGTCAACTTTGACCGGTCGACGAGTGGATTTTGCTTTCGTCACTTTTTCCCCAGATTCTTTTGCAGGTTCCACATTTTTGCTTGCCTCACAAGTGTGACCCAAGGAACATTCTACCTCACAAAGAGGCGTGGTCGGTGGGTGGTGAGTATGATCCTTTGGCATATTTTGGTGCATTGGTTCTGATGTGAAAAAGTGGGAAGCAGCACATTCACTGCACTCACTGCAACATTCATTTCTGTCGTCAAGAACAAAGCGCTGTTGCACCCAAGGCAACAGGCCCGTACCGATACATTCTTTCGCCTTGCAGTGTAAATCATTGAAGAGGTCCGCTCGTGTTGTAGTAGTTGTCTCTACTCTCGCCGTTGGCGTTGGCGTCGCGGTCAACGCCGTGCATGCAGGTTTCATGCATTTTCTATTAATGTGCTTTTCTAAAAGTGGCGTAGATGAAAATGAATTATGTTTGCTTGGGGTGGTTGTTGTGATACATGATGGTTGTGGTGTTTGTGAAGGTGGTGCTGTATGAGACGAAAAGCAGCCACTTTGGCAATTACAATCCGTAGTCTTTTCAGCCCGATTCCGAGAAACGTACTGTTTTACGACGCTTGGCGGGTTTAATAGTCCTTTAATTTTTTGTATTGTTTTTGAGAAGGAGAGGAAAACCAAAAATCAAGGTGTTAATCCATCTTTTTGGAAGCAGAGATATAAGCTTTTAAGGCTATAGGCGACAATTTTTCACACAACACACATAATGGCGTATTTAACTTATTTTTGTATATATATAAAATATTTTAAATACAAATATACATAGAATAAGGACTTTTTAACAAAAGTAAAGGTATTTACTTATTTTTTAAGGTTGTGTCCTCTAGTTTTTTGGTCAATGTTTTACATTCGGTAGTTAGTTTATCCATGAGTTGCTTCTGGCTTTGTATCATTTCTTCAAGTTCAACCACAGTATCGGCTAAAATAAATACACACAGAGGCACATAATGTATATTATTTTTTTTATTTGTTTCATCGGTGATATGAATGTTATTTATTAGTTATAAGTTAGTTTTAAAACAAAGCTCTACCACTCATGGATAAACTATTGACTGCTGAATGATTTTAGTTTTTGGACATTTCCAATTTTTGTTTTGGGTATTTAAATTGTTAAGAAACAAGAGACCAATTAAAGTGATTTATTGTACATCAATAGCTTACCACGAGGGTAGACAGAGTAAAATTGTAAAAGTAAAATTGAAGTAAAATTAATGTTGAATAAGTGTTGTGCATGTGGACAAAAGGGATGTGCCAAATAATGTTGATCTATAGATATTGATTGTATGTATTGTATAAGTATGAAAATGAAAATATTTCGTAAATAATAATAATAATAACACTAAAGAATTATTTCCCCCTTTAAACATAGTTCACAAATACTTTATATCAATATATTTCAATCTGGTAACGATGACATTTGACAGCTGTCATTATAAAAGTCATAATGTTTGGCCAGTTTATATTTCTAAAATTTCAGGACAGAAGAAAGAAAAAATATTAACAGAAATCACTATTCATTCCCACCAAATTAAATTAGCTTGGGATTCATTTATCCTTTCGAATCGAATCTCAGATTTCTCACAGCAAAAGTGGAAAATTTTGTTTATATTTCTAAAAATACGGAAATCTCTGAAATCTTAGAAGCATAAACTGGTCAATTCATTTCGTGTTTTCAAACTGGCAATTGACAGCTATCATTTCAAAAGTCATAATATTAGTTAAATGTTTGACATTTATGATAATAGATCGCTTAAGAATTGAACAACGAATTATCAAAACTTACTGCAATAGTCATCATAATTGACCGACTACGCAAGTAAACGGTAAAATGAAATTGTGAATCATTAATTTTAAATTTTGTATCCACACCGCTAAGAGTCGCGAGACGTAACGAAAAACAACAAACATTTTGATTTCTTCTGTTTTTAAATCTAAAGTTTTCCAATAGTGAAAGACGTTATTCGTCGTTGATTTTAAATCTTACACTGATTCTAATAAAAGTAAGTTGCTTACAAAGTATGCAAAGTTACAGAAGTTAAATAAACTTCCTTTCTTTATCATTTTTTTATTAATAACCTAAAGTTAAAATTAAAACCCGTTCCCATAAAATAATCTGCCAAATATGTGCCAAATGACATGGAAACCGAAGCTTTAACAAAATCACAACAGATTGCCTCCTCTGCTGCTGTTAACCCAAACCCAAAATATCTATTTAATGTTGCGAAATTGGCAGATAGATTCAAAATATATGTATGAGAGTTTAATTGCAACACTTGCTACAGTTGTCTTGCAAGACTATGTTTTGATAAATGATAACGATTAAGAGTCGAAGGGAAAGGACAAAATCAAGGCCTCAAAAAACAAATGTGAACTTGACTATTTTGTTCTTTATAGGTACTGAAGGACGCAAAGAATACAAACATTGTTGGATGCATTTCCAAAGAAGAGCACATGGTTTAAATAACAGAACCCATAACAGATTTTTAAAGAATCTTCAGTTTTTAACAAATAATTCAAAGTTTAATGGCTGCGATGTAACTAATGTAAAGACCGGAATCAGAAATGGAATCATCCGAAAAATAGTGTATTTGCTTGCTTCATGCCAACGAGCTACAATTACGATCAGTAATGGAGTCAAAGAAGAATCAATTATTTACAAAAAATTATTTTCTAAACAAAATTCCGAAGAATCATTATAACATCAAGTTTAGTTAAATTGCCAAGTTTATGCAGTGATGTAGTTCGAAATTAAATCCATGTCTTGATTTGTCTACAATACCAGTTTTGTTTAATGTTTAATCAATCAATCAATAACTTGCTGGCCGACGCATTCTTAAAGCAAGAGCATCAACTAATTTCCCAGACAGTTTGAGCTCCAGACATTCAATTTTGAAGCCGCTTAATATTTCGAACTTATTGATTGGCGTCATATAGCAAACAAATCGTTAAACTGAACCTCTATTGGTAATGGATCTTAAGACATAAGAACTTGGGGTATTGTCAGATAAAGACACAGTAACATTTCATGCTACGAAGCTTCTCTATATATGATACTATTTTTTGCATTTAATAGCAAAGCGACATAAAATTTCCGTAAAAAAATGTAGATTTCGTGTGTCTTATTAAGCTTTACTTTCGAAACCGGGCAGTGAATGGCCCTATGTAAATTATGTTTACTCCTTGAGTCTTTTGAATAAAAAAGAAACTAAAGCTAAAACTTGGATTTTTAAGTCAAAGCTAGGTTTTGTGTGATTAAAACCAAGCTTTAACTAAAAACTGCATTTAGATGAATAGATTCCTGAACTAGAAAGCTTTTACTAGTTTTTATTTTAAAATTTCGCTTCAGTTGAAGTGCAAATATGGCCGAGTTTATACGTGTGCGATTATCAGATGGATGTATTCGGCAATAATTAGACCAATACTAACCTATGGTAATTTAGTATGGTGGAAAGCTTTAAAAAAGAGCACGAACCTAAAAACTTTGACAAAAATTCAAAGACTTGCGTGCACTGGCATTACGGGAGCAATGAGATCCACTCCAACTGCGGGACTGGAAGTTATACTCAATCTGATTCCCCTAGACCTCTTTGTTCAAGAATCTGCGGCCAAAAGTGCCCTGAGACTTAGTCAAACTAAAGTCTGGATAAACAGTTCCATAGGACATGCCCAGATCCTTCATAAAGTTATGGGTCATAGTACTACAGCAGATTATAAAATACCCGAACTTGATTTTCACAAACCATTCCAGGCTGCCATCCCAAGCAGAGAGGAATGGATAGATAATATACCATACTCCAGTGAGTCGTCAATAGCTATCTATACTGATGGCTCTAAAAAGGACACTGGTGTAGGGGCAGGCTTCTATTCCGAATCTCTTAAGTTGACCGCCTCGCTTAGGCTTCCAAACTACAGCAGCGTCTTCCAAGCGGAGGTCCTGGCAGTGACAACAGCTGCTAAAAAGGTATCAATGATGGCGATACCACGAGCTGATATCACCTTTTACATTGATAACCAAGCGGCAATAAAAGCGATTACTGCAACTGAGGTAAAAGCTTGTTTCATGCTGCCACGAAGAGCTTAAGGTTCTTGGCGCACAGCACAATATTAGACTCTGCTGGGTCCCAGGCCACAGCGATATACTAGGCAACGAGAAATCCGATGAATTAGCAAGATTAGGGTCAATGCTTGACGAAAGCCAAGCTCAGCTAGTTAGCACCCCTACCCCTGTTATTTAAAACAGGAAATCTCAAAAAGAATAACTATTAAAGCCGATGAAAGGTGGAACCTTCTTGACACCTGCGGTACTACAAGGAAGATCTGGCCCTGTTTTAACAAACAAAGAACGGAAAGAATTATGCAGGTACAAAAGGATCACTTCGATCTTTTGTAAGCATAATCACCGGACATAATCTGTTAGGTTTTCATATGAAAAAGATGAGAATCAGTTCAGATGATCTATGCAGAGGATGCGGTGACGAGGAGGTGCATGAAGACACTTCGCACTTTCTGTGTCACTGTCCCGCACTCTCCCATCAAAGGAAGAAACTGCTTGGCAACTTTTTCTTTGGGGATTTAAAAGAACTCTCTAGTACGCCAGGTACTAACATTCTGAACTTCGTCAAAGCCTCTAAATGGCTTGACTAACTGAACACATATGTAGGTTTTTCTTATTAGCTTGAGTATCAATACTCACGGGTATCAAAATGGATCTGTATTGATCTAAGTGTGACGGTTAAGACATCAACTGTCAGCCCCTCAACCTAACCTAACCTACGCGTGCGATAGTCAAAGAAATCCTCAAATAGATGCAAAAAAAAATAAATTTAATGAAATAATCTGCAAAGAGCGTGTTATTATAGCGAGATCCTTGTCTTGGCTAATTGGTCGCTTTGTGATTTACAATTTGGCAAAATATTAAAAAGATTTATTACCTGACAATATTCATGCTACTGTTTAGAAATGCTCTACAGATACGAAGTTTAATAAAAATAGTATTGATAAAATTTTCAATTATTAAAACAATTGTATTGGAGCTACCCATTCTAGAAAAGCTACAACAACACTGCAAGCTCAAGGGAATTAAATTAAACAATAAAATGCTCTGTATATCCGTACCAAATTTGAAGCTTAACGTACCATCTAATAGGCTCTAGCTCGATGAGCAGTGGACATAGGTATGTACATAGTTGAAAGACGGTATAACAAGATGTTTTTTGGACTTGTCCATCAACCATCGTTTAAGTTAGATTAAAAACTCAAAATGTTCTTCTTACATACATATGAAAGCATTACTTACCATATTCAAAAATATACAGAGATTTGATATGCCAAAATCCAAAATTCTTTTGCTTTTCGGTAGCGAAAATGAAAGTTTAAGCTTAAGCTTCTAAGCCAAAACATGTTGTGAAAAAAACGAGAGCTAGAAATATTAAGCTAGAGTTTTCTAACTGAAACTACTTATTGTATTCACATGAGTAAAAACTTAAGCTAGAACTGTAATTGCACCTAAACATAAAAAAAAGATAACTGTTTCCGCCCGGGATCGAACCGGGGGCCTTCCGCGTGTTAGGCGGATGTGATAACCACTACACCACGGAAACCATGAAAATGACTTGCCAGAAAATTGTTTTCTCATCAGTTCATTATATTTTTTTACGAAACATAAAGTTAAACTTATTTCAACTTATAGCTTCGGCGAAAAGTCCCAGTTTGTCATAAAAACATTGTATACAAAATCTAAAGTACTTCCATTGAGAGCAACAACCGAGGCGACATCTCTGCAGCCATGAAGGAACTTATGCTGTTAGGGGAAAAACTACTAGCGCCACCAGCTCACCAATCAATGTACTTAAATTTCAGGTTTCATGAGAGTTTGATAAATACACGTATTTATAGATTTGCATGGATTACAGTTTTCTTAAATGTTTTAATACATTTTTTTAATATTTATCAGCATTGCGTTAATCGATTGAATAAGCTTTTTGGTTATGAATACGCTCAAAAAATAAAGAAACATCTGGGCAGGTAGGTGCTTTTGGGCTCCTAAGGTAGTTACACGAAAATAAAACAATTAAACAAAATGGATAGATTCTTCTTAAAAAATTATATTTTTTTTAGGTTTTCAATTTTTTGTAAAAAAAACTATCAATTCGATTTTTCTCAAAATTTTACTGCATGTTGACATCAATATTTTTTAAAAATATATATATCAATTCGATTTTTATCAAAATTTGACTGCATGTTGACAACAATATTTTTTAAAAAATAAAATTAGTTTAAAGCCAATATCGCAAATTTTTGAAAAGATATTTCAGTCGAAAATCAATTTTTAACAACTTTTATTAATATTTTTCGGTTTTTATTTTTTGTAAAAAAAACTTTCAATTTGATTTTTCTTAAAATTATTCCGAATGCTGAAAACAACATTTCTTATAAGTTAAATGTAGTTGGAAGCCTTTTTCTCAAATTTTTAAAAAGATATTTGAGTCGAAAATCCATTTTTACCAACTTTTTTAGGTTTTTAATTTTTTGTAAGAAAACCGTCCATTCGATTTTTCTCAAAATTTTACCAGATATTAAAAACGTTATTCTTCGTTGCACAAAATTGTTTTAGAAATAAAATCATTTTTTGTTCGTAAAATTTTAAAATTATCGAGGTGACAAATATTTTTTTTCAGTTTTTTGATTTATAAAAAAAAAAAACGTTAATTGGAATTTTTTCCAAAAATATACCTGTTTTGTATCACGTTACAATATATAATATAAAACTTAATTCAAGTCTCTAGCGTTATTGGTTTCTGAGATATTTAGGGTTAACCAAAATGTTCACATTTTTTTTTTCAAATTGCTATGGTAAAAAATCACCAACTAAATTTTCTTGGAAGCCCTTTCTGCATCTTTCTGCATTATTATCTGTATAACAAAATTTATTTGAAGTTGATATCTCTACTGGTTCTTGAGCTATGGACGACGAAAAAAACGTCGCGAACGTACACGCATAGACATCTCTCTAAAAATCTTTTATTTCGACTCTAGGGACCTTGAAACGTCGAGAAATATCAAAATTTTCAATTCGACAAATCGAACCGATTACAATAACTTCCTATGTATATGGGAAGTTAATATAATTAAATTTCGAAAACTTCTGAGCTACAAAAGACTCAAAAATTATCTACTAAGAACCCAACATTCCGAAAACCTAATTCTTATTATACGGGCAATTGATTTGCTTTTACTTTTATAAAACTTAGAATCATACAAACAGTGCATAATTAGTTAACAAAAACTATGACTACACAAACGTAGCTGCTATACAGAATCATTAAAACATTACTTTTCAAAATAGCGTGCTTCGTTTTTTATTTTTATTTTAAAATGTGCTATTTTACTTTTAAAAATAACAAACAATAGAAAATAATATAAAAAGGGACAAACTTACCATGTTTTTCTTGTATTTCTGATATCCTTTTATCCAAATCCTTTTTGGTAGGTCGAATCTCGTTTTTCATTTCTCCATAGGCCAGCTGTGTCAAAAATCATTATCATTCAATATCACAAAACTGAAAACTGCGGAATTCGTTCCTTACGAGTATACTTTTTTTAAAACTTACTTCTTTTTCCAAATTAGCTATCTCATCATTTAGACGCAAGACTTCTCTTTTCGAATGCAACAAATCTGCATCGCCGCGATCCAAACGTTGTCGCAACGAACTTATTTCCGCTGTTAGCCGAGAAGCCTCTACTTTTCCTTGTCGTTCAGAGCGATCCAATTGCAGTCGTAACGAAGTTATTTCCTGTTCGAGTGATTGCTTTTCAGCACTCACCTGAGCAATATCCGAGAGGAAGGTACATCGGTTTGCCTTCAATTCCATTTTCAATTCATCGACTTGTGCATTTTTCTGTGATAAATCTCGTTTTAAATCCGATTCAAGGCGTTTTTGTCGTTCCAAATCCAGTTGCAATTTCGTAACTTGATCCCACTGCGTCGATAAATCACCACCTAGCTGATCGACTTGATTGTTGTAACGACGTTCAGCATTTGCTCGCTCGTCTGCTATTCGTCGTGCCATCTCGTGTTGAAGTTCTCGAACTCGTTCGTGCTGTCGATCAAGTTCCTCCCTCAAATGTTTGACTTCCAGTTCGGAATGGGAACGTTCCAAATCGGCAGCATACCGTTTCGATGATCCATAGATGTTCGAAGCTTTCATCTCATCGATGGTCTTTTGTAGCTGACGAATGTTCTCTTCCAGTGCAATCTTATCTATTTGAAGGGTTTCAATTTGTTTTCTATGGGTTTCACAATTCAACGAACTGGACAGAGTACCACCAACTCCCAACGTTAATTTCCTCTTGAGATCCTCATTTTCACCACGAACTTTTCGAAGATCTATATTCGACTGTGCCAGCTCGGCTTCCAACTGGCTTATTTTGGATTCGTACACGATACTGGGACCTCCCGAGTATCTCGGGGATTTCTCACGTTTCTTTGGAGATTTGTTATATCGCAGGTTATCTTCGCTTTCTGAAGATGCACTTACTTTTGCATTTAGACCTGCAAGTTCGGCACGAGCATTGTCAGTTAGAGCTTCATTCTCAGTGATTACGTCCTTAACCTTGCCAAGCAAGTTTGACAGTTCATTCTATATGGAAAAGACATGCAACAAGAATTTTAAATAGAACTTATTTTTGCTTGGAGCATCACGTCACACTTACCCTGCAGAACTTGGATTCCTTTTCAAGCTGTTCGATGTAATCCTCCTGTTTTTCAATGAAATTGAATATTTCAGCTGGAGCTTGAACTATGTTCGTATCTGGTTGCGCTGAAGACACCACATAATCCTGCACAGGAGTTGGTGTATAGTGCGTGGTGGTGGTTGTAAGATTCTCCTTCGACGTCGGTGAGGGCTGAAAGCTTTTGCTATATTTGCTCCGATATGATGTCCTCGGGTTCTTGTAGCTGGGCGACAGATACTTTGATATCTCAGACATGACTGGTCGTTCAACAACCTTTAAAGGTAATAATTATTTTCTATCAATTAAAAATAAAAGTTAAATTTGAAGAAAATTATAATATCTCTCACCGAAAGATTATCTGAGAAATTGTCCGAATCATCGTTATTAAGATTCCTCGTGTATGATGATGAAGTCTTTAATGGGGCGTACGAATCGGCTAACATCAATTTTAAACGTCCGACAGCTTCATTATAAGCATAGTTTGTGTAATCCATTGTTTTTGTCTTTTTGGAAATATTTTTCGAGGCCTTCATTGGAATAATTCTACTGTTTTGTGTCGATAAAAATTTAAGGGAAAGAGAAAAAATTATTAAGTTCAAGTAACCATTACTAATATTTTTCTGAAAATTTGCCTAGAGTTTGTTCTTTCTTTTATTCACTCAAAGCAAATACTAAAACTAACTAAACACGAGCTGAAGACACAAAAACTAATTCGTCTAAAAAAGTCGAAAAACTCAATATGGGTTGTTGGGGGTAACAAGGACAATGTAAACACAGACGGTTCCGGTTGGTTAACCAACAATAATTTTTGGAATTCAACCACGCAGCTAACAATGCCGACCTACTATCACCGCCATGGGGGTTGTTTCTTTGAAAAGAAGACATTTTATGGACATGTTTTTCTATATATTCGATAGTAATCATAAAAAGTGCCATTGCAAATAGTTTTCAAATGTTTTAATAAAGTTATGGTCAAACGTTGAGTTATTAGTATATGTACATTGTACAATGTACATTTATGTAGATAACATTCATTGCCAGGTTTTCATAGAATTAACTCAAAAATCGGTTTGCTCAGTGTAGACTATGTAGTTCTAATTGATTAAGACTTAAGACTTTTCTTAAAGCTAAACAAAAACTCATATAACTAGCCTACTAATTAAAAATACCTTACAACTAATTTACTGACCCCCATGCGGCCACTCTAAGTTGCCTTTCGGCTTTAAATTTTAATTCTAATTAAATTGGCTCTGCTTCAACTGAATACGCACAAACATTTTTGAAAACACCTTGTGGATTTTTTCCAAATATTGAGGGTTTTGTTCCATCTGCTGATGCTAACTACCTCCTTAAGTTGTTAAGAAAAAATTTAAAATAAAACTACGGATTTTGTAGCTACAATAAAAGAAAAAGTAGCTCAAAAGTTTTAAGAGTTTAGTAAAAAAAAATCGAGCCATTTTAAACCAATTAAACTTAAGAAACTTGATGAACAACGGATAGTTGTGCGATTAGTTCAAGGAGTTTAAAGAGATGACAGCCGAATCAAGAAGGCAGAAGATACGTAACGCGATGTCTTCAAAAGAGGGACGAATAGCCCGAAGACAAGCATTAGCCACTTATCAGGTATTTAAAGAAGACGAAGAAAAGGGTGTATTGTATGGGTGAGGCATAGAAAATTAGCAATTTTTATGTTTTATATAATTTTATCGTGCAAAAATTGATAGTTGAAACTTTAAACGCGTTTTTATCGAAACGAAAATTGACAATTTGACATTAAAAAATGACCATTTCTAACCCAAAAAAAAAAAATCTGATTTATTTTTTTAAATATACTTTTATACTTAGGGATGGTTAGTACTTACAATTAATGAGGATGGTTGTCGTTTCAAAGCAAAGAATCTTTAATTTCTGCAATTAAGTTAACTAGAATCGAAATGTCGTTGAACTATTTTAAAAGGCTGGAATTAATGTACGAAATGACAATCAAACAAAATAATAATTGTTTCAAGTAAAAAACTTTGCAAGTGGGCAAAAGAAAAACTAGTGGTTGTTTTTGGATAATTTTTTTGAAATTCTCTTCTTAACATCTTATTGAAAAAGTTAGCAACAGATGGCACAATAACCATTAATATTTGAAATAAATGCACAAAGTATTTTCAAAAATGTTTGTGTGTATTTCGTTGAAGCGGGCGCGGAGTGTAAAATTAAAAACAAAATTTTTGATGCACTTGTCCAAAAAACAATAAAAACTCAAGAAAAATCCTTGATATCTGTCCTATGCTTTAAATACCCAAATAATTAAGATGTTTTGATGCTAGTATACATTTTATTTAAGACTTGAACGAAGGTATCTTGTGATATTTGTTTGTTTAATAGAATTAAAAGTAATTTGGCCACAAATTTTAATACGAAGGTATTTTTCATCGTGCCGCGATTTCGTGAAGGTAGTCCCCATTTTTTCTTCCGAAAGGTTTGAAAAATGTTTAAAGGTTTTCCAATAAAAGGTTTCATTTTGAATAGCCCGGATAACTGTCACTTATTAAGCTGTCATTTTTTGATATTTGACAAAAAAAAAACTACACCATAACGTGGAACGCAACAAATCATTGAAATTTTTAAAACTGCATAAATGGTTAATATTTAGCAGGGACGCGGCGGCGTTTACAAAAATAAGGCCCATTTGGGTCTCAGCCAGCAATATTGAAACTGGTGAAAAAAATTGATAATTAAATAAATTAATACACATAAAATTGTCACTGCTTTGAAAATTAGGCTGGTGCAGCTGTTAATATGAATGAATTGTATACTACTGAGCTATTATTAATTAGTTTGTATGGCCGGAATTTAAAAATATCGATGTGAGAAATGTTAACATAAGGGGTATGTAATAATGCTCCACAATCGATTAAAGACGAAAAGGCTGATATTTGGCTGACATTTATATATATATATATTTAAAGACTTTTCAAATAAGTACTTGACAACTATTTTTACCACTAAGATATTTTAAAAGTTTGGAAGTGGTCCAAGTTTGAATGCAGTTTTGTTGGAAAGTTGATTCTTAGCATAAATCTGAGTTTGCGGGAAAATTGGCTTTGTGGAGGTCCATCGTGAAAATAATCTTTTTGGTTTTCTGCGTTTTTCTACGTTTTCAATACTTTTTATGAAAAATATATTAAGAACTTTTTAGTTCCAATTTATATTACTCGTATCTACAAACACCTATAAACATTTTATTTTTTAACCTTAAGTTAAAAACGAAAAAAGGAGTTAAAATGTGGCCTTGATCACCTTTATTTCAGATTTTCTCGGAAGCCATTACATTTAAGAAAAAAAAAGAAAAGTACTTTTATTTATAGAGCGTTCTAACAAACAATATGTTATCGCTTATTGAATTACGATAATATATAACCAACTACGAAGAGTTGAATTTCACCAAAAGTCTTTTTTTATTAAAAAAGGCAAGTTATTTTACATATATGTACATATTTTTGTTGAATTTAAAAGTACCTATAATATTTTTAACGTCCCAAAGGAAGTTATTGTAATCGGTACGATTTGTCGAATTGAAAATTTTGACATTTCTCGATGTTTCAAGGTCCCGAGTCTAAAAAAAAGATGTTTTGAGAGATGTAAGTGCGTGCGTGTGTACGAACATTCGTTCGCGAAGATTTGTTTGTTGTCCATAACTCAAGAACCAGTAGAGATATCGAATTCAAACAAATTATGTTATACAGATAATAGTTCAGAAAGGTGAACATTTTGGTTAACCCTAAATATCTCACGAATTAATAACGCTAGAGACTTGAATTAAATTTTATATTACATATACATATATTGTAACGTGATACCACAAAAATAAATTTTTGGAAAAAATTCCAATTAATTGTTTTTTTATAAATCAAAAAACTGAAAAAAAAACCTCGAAAATTTTACGAACAAAAAATGATTTTATCTCCAAAATAATTTTGTGCAACGAAAAATAATTTTTTTGACATGTGGTAAAAATTTGAGAAAAATCGTATTGACAGTTTTTCTTATAAGATAAAAACCTAAAAAAAAAAACAGTACAGTAAAGTTGGTAAAAGTTGATTTTCGACTCAAATATCTTTTTAAAAAATTGAGATTATCCATTTATCTATTTATCTATTCTATTTTATCTTATAAGAAATATTGTTTTCAACATTCGGTAAAATTTTAGGAAAAATCGAATTGACAGTTTTTTTACAAAAAAATAAAAAAAAATTAATAAAATTTGGTAAAAATTGATTTTCGACCCAAATAGCTTTTCAAAACTTTGAGATATTCGCTTTAAACTAATTTTATTTTTAAGAAAATATTGTTGTTAACAATCAGTAACATTTAGAGAAAAATCGAATTGACAGTTTTTTTTACAAAAAATTAAAAACATAAAAAAAAAAACAAAAGTTGGTAAAAATTTAATTTTTGACTTAAATATCTTTTCAAAACTTTGATATATTGGCTTTAAACTAATCTCATCTTATGAGAAATATTGTTTTCAACATTCGGTAAAATTTTGAGAAAAATTGAATTGACAGTTTTCTTTACAAAAAATAAAAACCTAAAAAAAAAAACAATACTAAAACTTGATAAAAATTTACTTTCTACTCAAATTTCTTTTTAAAAATTAAAAATATTGGCTTGAAACTAATTTTATCTCACAGAAAATATTGTTTTCGACATTCAGTTATTTTTTAATAAAAATCCAACAGTCCGCTTTTTTAATAAAAAAAATAAAATCTACAAAAACTAGTAGTTCTATTGTTCACGAAATATGTAAGATATACAATCAATATTACTCAAAACTACACTTTCTTGAAGACTTTTTGCTCATTTCCCACAAGTTGCAATTTTTGAGTTAGGTCACTTTCATTCTAAGGGTGCGATATGTAAAATATTGTTGGTATTTTTTTTTTTTAATAATTAAACTGTCACCTTTTTTAACAAAACACGAAAGCCTACAAACCTTTTACGCAAGACAAACTGACAGGCGGGATGGGAAGTTATCGGTGTGGATCACCTCTTTTTTTATTTGAAATAAGCAATTAATAATGCTGTAAAAAAACTTATCGAATTCATCCCCTAAGATATTAAAAAGAACATCCATTTTGATTTTTAAAAAATTACAAACATCTTTGCACAGTTTGTAATTTTAGCACTTTTAACTGTCAGTTATCTTTGTTATTGGGTACTTTATAAGTTACTTGACACATTAACTTCTAGCTAGACCTACCCAATTATTGTGAATTATTGTGTAGCTTAACTGTGACTTTAATTTTATATCATGGAACATCCATTAAATATTATAATGATTTCTTAGCTCCACTAAACCTGACTCCTGAGTTATAGACCATACAAAATTCAACAATAACATGCCCTGCTGACTTCTTTGTATAATGTATTGCATACTTCTTGGTGATTTTCAGACTTATAATTTATTTATTTTCCTAAAGCACGAAAACAGTCAAATTTATATTTGAATTATTAAATCCTTGCCTTGATCTTGTCCTTTTTCCTCGTACACTACTGGAAACACTTTCACGATCTGAATATCCGTCTGTGTTATAGTTGTTGGTGTCGTTGTTTTTGGTGTTGTTATTGTTGTTACAACAAAAAAGTGATGTTTGTTTATTTAACGAACACAAATTCTTTGATCTTTCACTATTGTTTAAAGTATTCAATGAACAATTATAAAAACTTCCACTTCTCATTTTCCAATTCTCGAAAATACACCAAATTATATTAATACGCACAACAACAAAATGTTTATTACTGACTTGTCTCTTTTTTCCTTTATTTTAGAACTCTAGATCATCACAAGTACAATAACTCGAATGGGTTTTCTCTTCTATTAAAAATGTAAAGAATATACAAATATCATAAATGCCCGAATCCGTATTATAAAAGGTATGTAGGTATAGTATCCCAGTTCTTGACGACGAATGTCAGTTGTTTAAGTGACGACATGGAATTGTGCCTGCTTATATAGACTCGGGTAGGATTAGGGACAGAAGCTAAATGTTTCAATTTTTTGTGTTTGTATTTACTTTCTAATGACTTTCGTACCATGAAGTGCCGAATTCGGAATTCCACAGCATAATTTTGACATTCAATGGAATTTATTTTTGTTTCATTTGATGAAAAAGGACGCAGTCACAAGGGCGGAACACCATTATATTTTTTTGTTGAACTGACGTTACGACGGGGTACATAAGAAAATTGTGTTACTTAAAGGTCCTTTTTCTAGCTATTGTCAACGATTATTAACAATCTTTAAATATAACTCCACGGTTTGAACTGTCACTTTGACAGCACACAAGAGAAAATATATCTGTCACGTAAAAAGACATAGGGTTTGTTTTGATTGTTGCCTGTCGATGGGAATGTTTTTTTTTTAAAAAAAAGGAAGTGGAAAAATACTTATTTTAATATTTAACAGTGTTTTTGTTTTTATAAATGTTCATCATTTTAGAAATGACAGAAAATCTATTTGAAAAGGAGTAGATCGGGAAATTTGACTACGGCAATGAAGGAGCTAGATTACTTTTACTTGATAATAGTTTGTTTTAATACACTTTTTGCCGAGATGTTTTAGATCGAAAGATGAGAGCTAATTTTTGAAGTGTAAGGAAAGCAGTTGATATTAAAGTTGCAGGTGTTTATACGAGTAGTAAAAGTGATTTAAGTAACGTTTGTCTGCCAGCACGTAGTGATAGCATTTCCGAGAAAAAGTACATCAAAACAACAACAATAACACGAAAATAACTTCATATACATTACATTTTGACGCCTACGATTCGCTGATTTCAAATATCGTTTCGACAGACCACCTAGGTCGCATTTTCCCGGCAGACGACGTCTAGCGTTTTTGGATTTTTGGTAAACCGCTTAGGATTGGTCGCATGGAAAGCTCTCGACTTGCCGAGTTCAAATATGCACATGACAGACATGTAAATGGTCGCATTTTCCTGACAGACGCGATTAAAATCGTGGTTTTTTTAAACAAATTTTCGGATAACAGATATAGCCCAGTAAAATATATCACAATTGAAAGCTCTTATATACGAGAGTATAAACATATTTAAATAAAATAAGTTTGTAACCCATTGAACAGCTGGGCTTATTGGAATAGTAATGAGATTTTGAGGAAAACAGCTTCGCAGAAAATTATTAACCTCAATAAAATTTATAAAAATAGTAGCAGAATCTAAAGTGGTGCTTAACTGTTAAGAATTTAATTTTGGAGTGTTATTGGTGTTTTTGAAATGGTTTTTTGATTACAACCTATTGTAATGTATGTACATTAATTTAAAGATTTTTAATCCCAATTTAAGTTAACTAGCAGTGAAAAATGCTTTATAGTATTTTATCAATTATATTATAAGGGTAATTTCTAGAAATCTATGGCACATATGCATACAGAGGGTTTGGCTTCCGAAAATTAAATTCCAACTTTTAGGCGTCGACGTTAAGCCAAACTTGCACCACAAAACAAATATTTTACTTTTGGCTCGATATATACAATCTCTTTGGAAACATACATATATGTATGAAATTTTGTAAGCGTTTTTTTTTTTTTAAGTTAGACATCGAAGTCTGAAAACTTATATTTCATTTGTGTTATCCAAAAATTTGTCATCACAGACAAAATAATTGATAACATATAAAAAAGCGTTCGCGACTTAAGACTATTTTTGTTTTCAATAATAATTAAATCGTCCATCGAATTAATTTCAAAACTAAATTTTGTTCAAATAAATACTTTAGTTTTGTTTAATTTTAAGGTGTGTTCATACCAAAGAATCATTTCAGCAAACTTTGTTTAAAAAACGTTTCCATTTGCTTAAAAAAAAACTCCTCAAAAACATTGCAGAAATGTTTCAGATTTTTTTTTTTGGATGTACGCTTTAAAAAACTTTTCTGAAATCTTTCTTTGTTTCCTATTTAAAATAAAATAAATATATTTTAAAATGTTCGTCAAGTGATTCCCACAAAACTTAATCAATTTTATACACTTTTATCAATGTGATAACATTCTCGTTCTCGTTGCTCTACATTTTTCACGATATTTTTTATTAATATTAGCTGCACCCCGCGGCGTTACCCGCATGCTTTATTTTAAAACAAATTTGGTTAGCATACAAAAGGTTATAGTGAGCCAATTTTAAAAGATCAACATGTGATGTCGCACGAGTTAAAATCTTTTAACTTTCAAAAGAAATAAATAGACAATATTTTGTACTTTATACTTTTATTATTATTATTTAGAGATGTGGTTACACGATCCAACAAAATTCGAATGAGACTATTCAATGGTACCCTCTATTTATATAATCAATGCCGATCTCTATGATGCCTCGCTCCAGTCACATCGTCTATGTACACTCTCTGTAGAGATAATCCTGTTTTAGGGGATTAGCGGTTGAACACCTGCACCAGATGTCATGTGGTACGTAAACATTTTAACGGTTGGACACCTGCACCAGATGTCATGTGGTATGTAAACATTTTAACGGTTGGACATCTGCACCAGATGTCATGTGGTATGGACACCTGCACCAGATGTCATGTTTAGAGTTCTTAATTTTAACGGTTGGACACCTGCATTAGATGTTACACGTTAACACCTGCACCTCGGTGTAATATGAAGATTAGCGGATGGGCATCCGATCCTGTATGCTGCTGACCCCGGTGCTGCTGCCTGATGGCTACGAGTGGGTTATGTAACTCACGCAGTGGAAGGCCTTGAAAGGAAAAAAACTCCCGATTTTGAAACACTCTTTATTGGTACTCTGGTCGTATTAGTCTTAGTGTGATGTTTTAAAGCCTTCCTCAATAAATAGTCTATCTAACACTGGAAGAATTTTTCAAATCGGACCAGTTGTTCCTAAAATGTGTGCGTTTAAGGAAGCAAATAAACAAACTCTTCAGCTTTAAAATATTAATATAAGTTAAAAACCATTCACGCACTTCCTACATACCTACGTGAAATCTTAGGAAACAGAAATGCTTCGCAGGCGTCTAGACCAAACAAGACGTTTCAGAAATGTTTTAAAATGTTTCTGAAATGTTTCATTAGTCTGGACAGCGAATGTAGTAGATAATTTCATAGGAGGATAATTACCCATATAATACATTCGCTGTTAAAATTTAAACCGACTATTCCTAAACGTGTGTTTATAGATTATTTATATGTAAGGCCCAAGATCCAATTTTTCTATTTGAGGTTTTAAGTATCAGCACAATTAATTTTTCTTTTACTTGGAAATATTTATTTTGTACTAGTGCCTTTCAATTCCTTATTAATTCCTTAAGTGCTTTCAGCTGTTTTCTTTTGACATTTGATAAGCAAAAACTACGCCACTATTAAAGAGTACGCATTGCAATTGTTAAAAATTGATACAAAAATTATGAAAATTCAGAAGTCACAGTTCGCAAAATTTAAGCATTTATGTATGGGTTTTCTTAAAGCACCATCGAGGCCTAAAATAGCCTGACGACATTTAATTGCTTTAATTAAAAAAAAAAAAAACTGTTCCGCCTCTGTCATCCATGTTAAAAATCTACATTAAAGAATTTGTCGAATTGTTTGATCGATACCAATTAGAATAATCAGTCTGTTATGTTTGTAAGAAGTGCGTGAGACAATTGAGTAGATTTGTAGATTTGTGAATCTTCATTGATACTATACTTACTGCCAATATGTTCAGTTGTATTGTTGAATGTTTATCCATATCCGTGTGTAAGAAAATACTTCTGATTAGATACTTTAGATACAAGATAGTTCGAATTTTATTACTGCAGACAGTTCAATGCAAAATACTTTCTATTTGAATATAAGAATACATACTTGTTTTTGCTGTTCTATGTCATTATCCCTGAGATGCGAACCCACTGATAAATTGCTATATTGTCCATAAAAATGGGGGCCAAAATTATCATGTTTATCTTCAATTCTTTAGGTTCACTATTTTTCATTGAAAAATTGAAAGAAAAAAAAAATATTTTACAAATGCAATCTTTCCATTCAAATTTTCCTGTCTTTTTAGAAAAACTTAAAAAAAATATGTTGCTATCTACTCTTTGTCGCTGTTTTATCATTCAACTGTTTTAATTTTGTTTAACTTATCATAGGAAGCTTAAAATGTTGACATTTCTCGACAATAAATCAATGCTTTTTAGATAGATTTAAGTGTGTGCATGTGCGTAAGTACATTTTGGATACGTTTCTTCATTTACATATAAAAATATTAACGATGCAAAATTTTTGGAAAAAACGAAGTGACTTTTTTTACAATAAATAAAAACCATAAAAAATACTACTAAAAATTGTTTTTCGACTAAAATATCTCGGGAACAAAACAGATATTGAAGTCAAACTTATTATATCTATCATATTATTAACTTCCCATAGGAAGTTATTGTAATGGGTCCGATTTGACAAATTGAAAATTTTGACATTTCTCGACGTTTCAAGGTCCCTAGAGTCGAAATAAAAGATTTTTAGAAAGATGTCTGTGCGTGCGTGTGTACGTACGTCCGTACGTCCGTACGTCCGTACGTTCGCGACGTTTTTTTCGTCGTCCATAGCTCAAGAACCAGAAGAGGTATCGACTTCAAATAAATTTTGTTATACAGATAATAAGGCAGAAAGATGCAGAAAGGGCTCTCAAGAAAATTGCGTGGGTGGTTTTTTTACCATAGCAGTTTAAAAAAAAGGTGAACATTTTGGTTAACCCTAAATATCTCATGAACCAATGACGCTAGAGACTTGAATTAAATTTTGTATTATATATTGTAACGTGATACAAAACAATTATATTTTTGGAAAAAAATTCAATTAACGGTTTTTTTTATAAATCAAAAAAACTGAAAAAAAAAATTTGTCACTTCGAAAATTTTACGACTTAAATATGATTTCATCTCCAAAACAATTTTGTGCAACGAAGAATAATGTTTTTGACATCTGATAAAATTTTGAGAAAAATCGAATTGACAGTTTTTTTACAAAAAATAAAAACCTAAAAAAAAAATAAAAAAAAGTTGGTAAAAATTGAGTTTTGACTCAAATATCTTTTCAAAACTTTGAGATATTGGCTTTAAACTACTTTTATCTTTCAAAAAATATTGGTTTCAACATTCAGTAAAATTTTGAAAAAAATAGAATTGACAGTTTTTTTACAAAAAATTAAAAACCGAAAAAAAAAATTAACAAAAGTTGGTAAAAATTGATTTTCGACTTAAATATCTTTTCAAAAATTTGAGATTATGGCTTCTAACTAATTTTATCTTATAAGAAATACTGTTTTCAACAGTAGGAAAAATTTTGAGAAAAATCGAATTGACAGTTTTTTTACAAAAAATAATAACCTAAAAAAAAAATAAAAAAAAAGTTGGTAAAAATTGAGTTTTGACTCAAATATCTTTTCAAGACTTTGAGATATTGGCTTTAAACTACTTTTATCTTTCAAAAAATATTGTTTTCAACATTCAGTAATATTTTGAAAAAAATAGAATTGACAGTTTTTTTACAAAAAATTAAAAACCGAAAAAAAAATTTAACAAAAGTTGGTAAAAATTGATTTTCGACTTAAATATCTTTTCAAAAATTTGAGATTATGGCTTCTAACTAATTTTAACTTATAAGAAATATTGTTTTCAACATTAGGACAAATTTTGAGAAAAATCGAATTGACAGTTTTTTTACAAAAAATAAAAACCTAAACAAAAAAATTAATAAAAGTTGGTAAAAATTGATTTTCGGCTCAAATAGCTTTTCAAAAATCAAAAATATTGGCTTCAAACTTATTTTATTTCACAGAAAATATTGTTTTTTATATTCAGTAATTTTTTTATAAAAATCCAACAGTCCGTTTTTTCATAAAAAAAAATAAAATCTACAAAAAATAGAACGCAAATTTGGTAAGAATTGATACATTTAGACAAACTTTTAAGCAAGACAAATCGATAGACGGGATGGGAAGTTATCAGTGTGGGTCGCATCCCAGCCTCTTTTTCAAATTATAATTGTTAACTTTCAGTTATTTTTAAAGTAAATTCCAGTTGAAAACTTTTTAACCATAAACGAACTATATGAACTGATAAAAATAATTGTCGACTCTAATATACAATATTTATGTATATCATACAAACTGTTTATAATTAATATTTTCTAAAACTTTTAGAAATATTGACACACAGACACTAATGGGAAGTTGTCAGTGTGTGTCGCATCCCACAATCTTTTTTTTAAATTGAAGTTCTAAAAATGAAGAGATAATTATATAGGGTTTTTAAATTGGCGCGGGTAGATTTTGGCGCCCCGTGGCCGCCATTTTGTTTTGGTGACATCTGTTTTGTTATTTTTTCAGTTGTTTATGCCAAATCATCATGGTAAGTTACACGATTGAACAGCACGTTCAAATGATAAAACTTTATTATCAAAATGAGTGTTCGTTAACGCAAACGTTGCGATTTTACGTAGATGTGGAGGCCCTTCAACGTTTGACGTTTGATTTGAGACGACCGGTTCAGTTAATCAATCAGCCAACACCCGTACGTTCAAGGAACGCAAGATAAAAGTGTACCGCAGAACCCGAGGCAGTCCATTCCTCGCCGTGCACAAAAACTCGGCCTTTCGCAGACTTCAACTTGGCGAATTTTGCGTCGGGACTTGGGCTTACACCCGTACAAGATCCAACTGACCAAGGAGCTCAAAGTTCATGACCATAGACAACGCCGTTTGTTCGCTGACTGGGCTTCGATCGTTTGAAAGAGGAGAATTTTGTCCGAAAAATCATCTTCAGTGACGAGGCTCATTTTTCGATGAATGACTGTGTTAACAAGCAAAATCTCCGTATATGGGACGAGACCAACCCACGCGAGATTCAACAGGTGATAATGCATCCTCAAAAAGTTACCCTTTGGTGTGAATTTTAAATGATGGTATTCCAACAGAACCTGGATTAAAACATTATTTTAGCTTTAAAATGTTGTTACGTATAGAAGCTTCAGAAATCGGAAAATTGATTTATGTAAGATGACTGTATTCGTGTGTTAGAAGAAATAAGAGAAGAGGTGCTTGCAGAAGAAAAATTGTCCAAAGCAGTTATAAAATACTATGCGAACATGTTCGAAATTGACTCTGGAAATGGCTTGAAGAATTTTGAAACATCATACAAAAATGTTTAAAGTCATCAATAATAATGATTTCATCAGTTGGCTCAATTTTGTCAAATATTGTATTCAGGAAATTGTTCAAATTTTCATAAACTAAACGAAACCGGAAAACATTTTTATTTTTACGCAGAGTATTTCAAGCGATGATTGCAAAAAATCGCCAACAAGTAAACAAATAGGAGATGTTCTTATTCCAATCGATAAATCATTAAGCATGCGGCGATCACCTCGAAAAACTTGATAGGTGTTATCAATGATCGACAACATCCTGCATTGACAATTAACGTAAGTTTAAATGTATGGTGGTACCTGTAGCATGATGGTTAGTGCGTTGGACTGTCATGCGACAGGCATTGGGTTCGATCCCTGCCTGTGCCACCCCACCTAAAGTTTTTTTTCACGGTTACTACCTCTTGCGAGGAATTGACAAATGCTCCAAGAGTAATTCTTGTTACGAAAAGTGCTTTCTTAAATTAGCCGTTAGGATTCGGCATACAAACTGCAGATCCCCTCCATCCCAGGAATGGTTGAGATTTGTAAGTCACTAGGCCCTGGTTTTCTACGGACTGTAATATTAATACTGCCAGTTCTAATGATTTGGACTGGGATGCAATTTTTTTTTAATTTAAACTTAGAGATAACAATCCACCATTGCTTGATCGGCATCTTAATAGCTTAAAAATAAAAGGAATAAGGCTTGGGTGAAATCCAGCCAGTCACGTGTTGATAGTGATTATGATGTTTACATAGAAATCATAAATGAATTTATTAACTATTCGAATTGTGTTTATGAAAAGTTTGTTGCAAATATTGAACGTGAACTTAAGGCGAATTCACAAAATTTTTGGAATTATGTTGAAAATAAACAAAAATTTGACGAGAATTCTCCAAACATGGTTCGAAGAAAAAACAAGTTATTACAATTTCCCCATTAACTCACATAAATCTAGAAATCTCTGAATCTTGTTTTCATAATTTAACCAATCATTTAAATGGGTTGTTTCACTGTGTTATGAAAATATGCGTTTCTCAAACCAACTCACAAAAGGGGTCCTAAGCATTTTATCTGTAACTATCGTCCTATAGCTAAATTCAACTGTTCAAACTGCTTCAATCCCTTGTTTGCGATGCTCTTTTCTTTAATTCTCTATTTTCACATTCAACATCTACAATCAAATCTACTTGAATTAACAACATTTTGTATTGAAGCTTTCTAGGAAAACCATCAAAGCATTTGACATACTTAGCCATAAAGTACTTTTTAGTAAATTAGAATAAATCGGACTACATAACAAATTAATATCTTTGATATCATCTTACCCTACTGATAGAGATTATAGTTTATTGTTAACTCTGAGGTACCTCAAGGTATCATTTTGGTCCATTGTTAATTGTTCTTTTTATAAACGAGCTCCCCTCTATTCGATGATTTAAGTCATAGCTGATGACTTGAAAATATTTCGAACAGTTAATTCCTTAACGGACTACAAATTTATTAGAAGACAATCTACTTTGTTTGACTGTGAAAATGGTGGGCCTAATGTTAAATATTGACAAGTGTTAAACAATAAGTACTTGACTATGAATATATGTTAACTTTACTTAGAAAAACCCATTAGCTTCTCAGACCTAGTTATAAATCTAATATATAGAACTTTAGGCTTTATAAGGAGATTTGGTAGAGAATTCCAAGATCCGCATGTCCTTAAAATTTGATGTTTTCATTTGTCAGATCAGTCCTTAATTAATTCTATAATTTGGGACCCTTATAACTCGTCTCATATTATGGTGTCTAAAGAAGATTCTTGTGGTTTACTTTACGTTTTCTCCCATGGTTACATGGAGTAGCTTTATCTCATTGTTGTGATAGGCTAACTAATCACCAAAAGTATTTGCAACTTTGCTTTAGTGTTGGAATTTTGAGCGGATCCATTTTATCTTCATCAGGTTGGTATCAATTTGATTCATAATGAAAATAATTTTCTTTTTAAATTCTGTTAATCAAAATATCGAATTCGATTGTTTTAAATCAACTTTTCTCATGTTTTATAAATTCTAAACTTTATGTTTAATGTTTTTTTCAGTAATGTTTAACTTATCCATATAGATTAAAATGTAATCATTCATTTATTTTTAAGTTTTGTTTGTTAACTAGCGTGAAAAGGAACTTATAATGTCAGTTAATTTTAACACTATGTACATATGCACAAGCTGTCAAGGTAAGATCCACAACAACTCACCACTCTAATGGATAAAATGTTTTTCCCTTACTCGTACATACCTGGCAATGATACACCAAGAAACTCAGGTGTGTTTTTCACAGGTAAACCTACTTTCACGATCTCACCTAACTGTCAGTTTCGACTTACCTGTCGCTCTGCGTAGTTCTTCAATGTTCGATTTATAATTTAAAAAATTATTGCCGATCGTTCGCGTTCGTGGTCGTGGTGGTATTTTGTTGTCTAAGAAATCTAGTTTTTGGTGTGGGTTTATATTTTCGTCGCGTCGCGTCGTCGTTGCTGAAGACTAAAGAGCGTCAAAGAAACATTTCAGTTTCACTCTTTTTTCTTTTCCTCACCTTCTCCTTAACTTAACTATGTTGCCAGAGGCATAATAACCAACCGACCGATCGACGACTTAGTGTGCGTACTTTTCAACTTTAGTATAATCTTGTGGTTTTGTTTCTTGATATTGTGTATGGTAAAGATAGAGATACGAATAGTATACCCATGCACCTTACCACCAACACTCTTTTAACATTCTTAAGGAATTTCATTACATCTCCTTTTTCTGCTGCTTCGTTGTTTGCACATCTCACCTGAAGACCTGAAAAGAAGAATTTGAACAAAAAATAAAGCAACAACATATTCCCCGAAGAACTTGTTGTTACTATTTCATTTCGTTTCGTGAGTGTGTTGTCATTGTTGGTCTCTTTTATTATTATTGATTCGTCTCGTAGAGAAATCCTAGCGGTTTCTTTAAAAGATTAAATATCACACCTTTAACTAAAACAAAAAATCAAATGTATGACGAATGGTTGACTTACGCAATTTCGCATTTTTGTTTTGCCTCATTTTAGTCCGTTTCTGCCTACATTACAACATCTTATAATATCCTCCCACCTATTTCTTACGTCGTTGTCGTCGTCGATACATTTTTGCTTTTCCTTTATTCTTTTTAATTTTCAAATTGAGTTCAATAAATTTAAAAGTGTAGAAAGTTTCTTATTGCAAAAATAAAAAGTATTAAATGTTGGTGTTCCACATGAAACCCATCTAAGGCCTGATCTTTTTATTTTAACGCAGAGTGCAAATGCAATGACTTGCAGAAAATTTCGCAAGTGTTTCGTTCAATATTATATTTGAAAAAATATATTTCAATGATCAGGAAGCCATTAAAAAGTTTATCATAAGTGAATAAGACCAAAAGAGAGAAATACAAAAGTGTGTTGGTGTTGGTGATTGTGTGCGACGAGGAATACCATTGCAAAGAAGTGGATAAAATATCAAAGAATGTTGCTGTTGGTCTAATGAGAGTGTAAAATCATGTAAAGTGTTGCCAGGTTCCATTTACAGAAAAAATAAAAGAAGCCGATCAGAGCAGAACGAAATATTATAGGTTAGGGTAGAGGTACCTCTGTGCTGCTATACATAAACAGCCTTATAGGTACCCATATTCGAGCTGCCACATTATCGGACTCGTACACACACCTTCTCGTATTCGTACCGTGTTCGATTATCTTTTTCGAAAGAAATAAAACAAAAAAGTGATCAGTGTATATTTTGTCATTTTGTTCGTTGCTGTTGTTGTTGTTTGTTGTAATAGTGTTGCTGCATTCCATAATGCAATTATTATTGAAAACAAAATAAGAAGAAAAGAAAAAAATTGAAGGAATTGAAGAAAAAGAAGAAGTACATAGAAGAAAACATAAAGGAATGCATGTATGTTCTTATACTTCTTTTATTAGTGGCAAAACTTAACGAATTATCGCGCGACATATCATCGTTCATCTACCAGAGTCCAGATCCAGAGTTGCAAGAGGACAAGGCAAATTTATGTATTTTATTTATTATTTAGTTTTTGCTAAAATGTTGTGCACTTTATAATAATTGTGTAAAGTTATTATATTTAATTATACTTTGATCGATGCTAACAATAACGACGTGACGGACGGGAGACGGTGACAACTATAATAATAATTGCGAAACCAACTGCAACCAACTTAATACCATTTTTATGAATTGTGCGGTGCAAAATATAAGTTTTCTTATTTTAAAAAATTGCTGTAGATTTGTTGCTATTGCCACACCAACTCCGTCGTTGTCGTCGCATTTGTCCTCCTCTCCGAATCGACCGACGACGTGTGACGTTCAATTCGACATTCTATTGCAAGAGGGAATTTATTGCTGCTGCAGCAGCAACAACAGTGACAACGGAGATAGAAGTTGCAAACCTATGAAAGTTACTTGCGGATTACAACGAAAACTGGAAAACGATGTAATACAAGGCAAGATACATATTTTTTTTCTTTATAATTATTATTAAGTTTTTTGTTTTGTATTTACTTTGTGAGCATAGATATTTTGTTTTTTTTTTTTTTAAGTATTGGCGTCTGAAAAGTTGTTTTAGAGGCCATTTGTTTTTACTGTCGTTGTTGCTACTGCTGTTTCTGCAGCTTAAACTATTAAAGTATCATAAAAGCTGAACCTGAAGAACTTAATAAAAAACAAACTGAACTATTGGATTTTATATCGAAGTTTTTGACATTAGAACTTGTGTAGTCGTATTTATTTACACATTTATGAGGACAACAATCGATTATAGTATATTTTTGAAAACAATGAGTGCGACTTTTTCATTTAAGAAATGAATATTATTGAAAGGCAAACTACTACAAAATTAAAAATTTAAATAATAACTATAAAATAAAACGGTATTAATCTAAACTAAATCTTTCTATTACATCAGGTTTTTAAAATGTTATTTTAAAAATAAAAAAGAGGCTGGGATGCAACACACACTGATAACTTCCCATCCCGTCTATCCATTTATCTTGCTTAAAACTTTAACAAAATGTTCACAACAATATTTTGTGTGAGCTAAATAATTTGAAGTCAATATCATTATTTTTTCTCCTGAGTCGGAAATCATTTCTTATCAGTTTTTTGTTGTTTTTGTAAATTTTGGTGCTTTTTTTTTAAAGTTGTCAGTTGTATTTTTGGAAAAGATTAGCTAAAAATTACCAACAATATTTTGCATATGATCAAATAGTTTTATTGCCGAGATTTTTTGTCGAAACCTAATTTTTACCAATTTAATTAACATTTTTTGAAATGTTTTATATCTTATATACAAAAATACATATTGATTTTTTCTAAGACCATTATCTTACGTTAACAATAAAATAAAACACAGAATGAAATCATTTTGAAGTCAATACCTTCAGTTATTCACGAGATATCGAGAATCAAACATCAGTTTTGACCAATTTTGTGTAGTTATTCTAGAGGTAATATCATTTTTTGTTCGTAAAATATTCGAGATGACAAACATTTCTTTTCCTCTTTAAAAAAAAAATCTTTAATTTGAGTTTTATGTTCGGCTTTTTGAAAAATTAACGGAATATTGAAATAAAGGATTGTAGGTTTGGAATTGATCACAAATTAGTGTAAATTCACAAACGCATCACTGTAGAGATGATTTGCGATCATTCCTTTAGCACGTTCATAAACGCAAATAATTGGCATCATTTAAAATGTCAATTGTTCATTATTGCAAAGTTCGATAAACTGATGCGCAAATATAAAGAAAAAAAGCATCAAGAATTTTCTTGATAAGTTGTTGATGCGGACGCGATTTGGAGCAAAAATGACGGAAAAATACAATGAAAAATATTTAATCAAATTCTAAATTGTTTATAAATTAATTAATTTGATGAATTTCAAAAATTATTTTACCAGCGCATAAGAAATTAAACTATTAATATAAACCAGATTAAAATAAGAAGGTGAATTTATTGCTGGCAGAAAATCAAAGTCAGTATTGTGGAGAAAAGTTTTAGAGGAGATAAAATGTGTGGCTCCAGATTTTAATTACAATGAGAATTTTTATTAGTATCACATCCATCGTAAAGCATAAGTTGTTTTTAAACGTAAAACTTTTTGTCAATCAGCATCGCATCGTAATCAGCCGAGCAACGATCAGCATCGCAAAAAAGCAGTGATGCCTAATCACTACCAACAAATTTAACGTTTGTGAATTTACCCTTAATTAAATAAAAAAAACTACTGTATAGATTCATATAGCCTCAAAAAGCCTGTGTAATGCATCCTCAAAAAGTTACCATTTGGTGTGGATTCTGGGCCGGCCGGCGGCGGCGTAATTGGTCCGAACTTTTTAGAAAACGACGTTAGTGAGGCGGTCACCGTCAACAGCGAGCGCTACATACCGATGATAACTAATTTCTTATGGCCCAAATTGAACCATAAGGACCTAGACGACATGAAGTTCCAGTAGGACGGCGCTACGTGCCACACAGCAAACGCCACGCTTGACATTTTCCATAAAAGATTTGAGGGTAAGGTTATCTCTCGCAGGGGTGATGTGAGTTGGCCACCAAGGTCATGCGATTTGACCCCACTAGACTTTTTCCTGTGGGGTTTCTTGAAATCGCAGGTTTATGCAAAAAAAAAAACACAATCGACCGATGCCCTAAAGGTGAACATAACACAGGCCATCGCTCAAACTTAGCCAGATCTATGCGGAAGAGTCATTGAAAATCGGACCACTCGGATCCGTGCCACCGTAAGAAGCCGAGGCGGGCATTTGAATGATATCAAATTCCACACTTAGTGGCATACATGCGTCTTTAAAATAAAAAAATAATTTTATTAATCCCTCACAAACAGCTTGTTTTATTCCATTTCAACATCTACCCGCCGTTATTGAAACACCATTTATAAGGTGTTTTTTTATAAAAGTTTGTATCAAACCAAAACCGTCGAAAACATTAGCTTGTTCGCCAGTGTTATTAAAAATAATTATAAACGAAAGAGCTGAAACACAAACTTTGTCTCTTTTTCTAGGCAAGTAGTTCTCTCTAGTTGCATCTATTCAAGCTGGCGATCAATAGGATTCAAGTTGAATTTAATCATATTTTTTGTTGGCGAATTTGTCAAATGTTCAATCAAATTTTTTGAAATTTATCAAATCATGAAGCAAACTTTTAGGGAATTAGTATTCGATAATTGCACAGGTATTGTTTTGGATTTTAATAGAAAAAATTTATAATAGAACGAAAAAAATTAAACTTAAATTTAAATATAGAATTTAAAACATGCATGTAAATTAAAAGGTTTCAAATTCGAAATTAAAGTAAAGCAAAACACACAGTAGTGCCCGTGGCATGATGGTTAGTGCGTTGGACTGTCATGCGAGAGGTCTTGGGTTCAATCCCTGCCTGTGCCACCTTAATTAAAAAAAAAAAAAAAAAAAAAAGAGTTTTCACGGGTACTGCCTCTTGCGAGGAATTGACAAATTCTCCAAGAGTAATTCTTGTCATGAAAAAGTGCATTCTCAAATAAGCCGTTCGGATTCGGCATATAAATTGTAGGTCCCCTCCATCCCTGACAACATCACTCGCACACAGGAATGGTTGAGAGTTGTAAGTCACTAGGCCCTGGTTCTCTACGGACTGTTGCGCCACCTAATTTATTTATTTATTTTTAAAACACACAGAACGAAATATTTTTTGGAGAAAAATGTATTTCATATTTTAGTTTGAAGTTTTTCATTAGTAGTGCGCAACTCGAGCTAAAATTTAGATCACTATTTTTTCCTCAAACCTCAGCTAAATCTTGAGCTTAATTTTGACCGAACAACGTTGATTGGATAGCATAAAATATGTATAGCCCTCAATCGAAGATATTATCTCTGCAGCTGTTCAAATTGCTGCAATTGCTTCCAATAGAAGCAAAAATATTCCCTCTATCGGAGTGAGTCCCTACTTGCAGGAAAGAAACTCTAAGGGGCGTTAAAACAAAACTATTTAAAATATGTTTTAAGTTCTTTAAGCAGATGACATCACGATTATATTTTATGTATTCGTACTTTTATGCGAAATATTATTTTAATCAAATCAAATTTTCTGCGGAAATTCAAACCCGACCATTCCCACTTTCAGCTACGTCCTTCCATAATCTGCCAAAATTTAGCTCGAAATAAATTCGCCAAGCAATTTATCAGTCCACTAAATTTTGACATCTCAATAATGTACACTATCATACAAAATTATGAAATTTTAGCTAGAGCTGCTTCCCACTCGAGCTAATGTACTTTGCTAAATTTTAGCTTGACTAAATGTTGGTAATAATTTTGTATGGAAGCTAAATTTAAGCTCGAGCTACGTAATATGCTTAAATGTAAAAAATAATATCATTCAAATGGTCGACCGCCTAGGACCTCGGGAAGATTCGCTTTATTTGCTAACATAGCCTTTTGCGTACGTAGCAAAAAGATGTTGGTAGCCTATTGACGTGAAATCACGCGACCAAAAAGCTTTTCACGAAGTTTTGATAATATTGTGCGACGATTTCAATAAGGGCGGGTAGATGTTGAAAATGTTAATAGTGGCGTTTGCTGTGTGGCACGTAACGCCATCCTACTGGAACCACATGTCGTCCATATGGTTCAATTTGGCCATAAGAAATTAGTTATCATCGTTATGTAACGCTCGCTGTTGACGTTGACCGCCTCACTAACGTCGTTTTCGAAAAGTAGGGCCAAAATCCACTCTAAAAGGTAACTTTTTGAGGATTCATTATCACCTCAAGTGGGTCGGTGTCATCCCATATACGGCAATTTTGTTTGTTAACACAACCATTCATCTTAAAATGCGCCTCGTCACCTAACATGATTTTTCGGTCAAAACTGGGGTCCTCTTCCAAACGATTCGAAGCCCAGTCAGCGAACAAACGGCGTTGTTTATGGTCATGAACTTTGAGTTCCTGGGTCAGTTGGACCTTGTACGGGCGGGCGTTGGGTTAAGTCCCGATGCAAAATTCGTCAAGTTGAAGTCTGCGAAAAGCCGAGTTTTTGTGCACGGCGAGGAATAGACTGCCTCGATTTGTGCTGTACACTTTCACGCACCGCGTTGATGTTCTTTGCCGATCTTGCGTTCCTTGAACGTACGGGTGTTGGCTGATTGTTTACTGAACCGGTCGTCTCAAATTTGGCCACCAAATGTTGAAGGGCCTCCACGTCTACCGTAAAATGGGCGCAATGTTTTGCGTTAACGAACACTCATTTTGATAATAAAGCTTTATCATTTGAATGTGCTGTTCAACTGAATAATAAACAAAAGATTTGGCAGATGTCACCAAAACAAAATGGCCGCCACGGGGCGCCAAAATCTACCCGCGCCAATTTAAAAACCCTGTACCTATAACATCTACTTCAAATGACATCTGTGTTTGACAGATGTAAAATGCCAACACTACCAACTTGAAACCTAAAAATGACTCACATTTAGTTATGTATGTACAGTGGCTAAAAAGAGTATTGGCAATTTCATATATGTATTTTAGATTTTATGCGACTGTAATAGGCTTAATATGGAATATTTATTTTTTATTTTAACAATTGAACAAAACGACAGCTTCTGAGAGTATTTTTATTTATTTTGATTAAGAGATTAACAAGAGGAATTAGAAAAAATAATAAATTGTAGGTAAAAAAAATATTGGCAATTGATGTTTAAATGGGTGCGCTTACTAAAGTACCAGAGGCTAGTAGAAGAAAAAAGTTAGTCAATTTAAGTGCTTTGACCTTTAATCAAGTCATTCTGTCCCAAAAAATTAAAAAAAATCGAAATGCAACGGAAGACTAAAGAGCTAAGTAATTTTGTTAAAAACAAAGCTGTTATTTTGCGCCAAGAAGGTTTAACATACAGTGCAATCGGTAAGGAGTTAAATATTAGTTTATTCACAGTTCGGAGTGTCATAAAAAAATACGAAAACACCACCGGGTCAACAGAAAACATGAAAAGAACAGGCCGACCGCGTATTTTTTCTGATAGGGAAAAACGTGATATTTTGAGGGAAGTTAAAAAAAATCCCAAAAAAAGTGCTCCTTACCTGGCAGTAGATGTGGAAAACACTACCGATAAACATTTTAGTGTGCAGACTCTTCGTAATGTTTTGAACGGATCATATTATTATGGAAGAGCTGCGAGAAAAAAGCCATTTATTTCGGAAGTTAACCGAAAAAAACGTTTGGATTTTGCGAAAAAATATATAAACAAATCCAGGGAGTTTTGGGAATCGGTTATATTTTCGGATGAGTCAAAGTATAGCATTTTTAGTAGCGATGGAAGACAATACGTTTGGAGGAAACACAATACCGAACTAAAAAGCCAAACTGTTGTGTCTACTGTGAAACATGGTAGAGGGAGTGTTTTAGTTTGGGGGTGTATGGCGGCAAATGGCGTCGGCAATCTGACCTTTATTGAAGGTCATATGACAGCCATAATGTCGTCGATATTTTGCGGAATAATTTAATAGATAGTGCTGAAAAACTTGGTCTTAGGGATTCGTTTGTCTTTCAACAAGACAACGATCCTAAGCACACCGCCTTCAAAACTCGCGAGTGGTTGCTCTATAATGCTCCCAGATAACTTAAAACTCCTCCGCAGTCTCCTGACGTTAATCCAATTGAGAACTTATGGAATCATTTGGGACAAGCAGTGAGAAAACATAAAATTTCATCTAAATCGGAACTAAAAAGGGTCATAACGGAAGAGTGGAACAAAATATCTAGTGAAAATACGAAAACTCTGGTTTATTCGATGGACCGAAGATTGCAAGCAATAATTGATGCCAAAGGATTGCATACAAAGTACTAATATTTTGATTTCATTATCCTAAGTTAAAATTTAAGTCTATTGCTAATACTTTTTTGAGCAGTAATTTTTTGTTTTTTTTTTTATTTATATTGTAATTAAAATGAATTTAAATGCTCTCATGAAGTTTATTCCTATTTACTGGTTTCTAGGAAATTTAATTTGTTTTGAACAAAGTTGTTAAAATTGAATAAAATTGAAAAAACTATGATTGCCAATACTTTTTGTATCCACTGTACATTCATATGTAGATATTGTTTTATCAGTTTATGTATATGATTGTTGCTTTGATTACCTCAAAGGTTCACTTATTGTAAGCTGTAAATCAGTTTAATGAGTCATTAGGGTCATTTGTGCGTATGACGCAAGGCTTCGAAATATTTTACCTCAACAAAAACCTTTTGCTACATCCAAGAGAAATTTTGTTCATTCGCATGTTATGGAAATAGAAATGTAGCGAATTCTTCTGGAAGCAGAATTCATGAAGTTCTGCATGCAGCTCAAATGCTTAAAGGTGTCTCTTATTAAGTTAGAAATACAGAATTGCAATCTGACATTACTGGAATTCTGACGTTCCTTTTAAAAAAATATCGCTTACACAATAAAAGAAAAGAAAATCGACTGCTATCGTTCTCTTTTGACACACACAAATAAATCATAACTGCATAACAGACAGTATCCAAGTGTAAATCCATCGCATGAATAACAGTTCCTTGTAAACTTTGAAATCAAATTAAAATATTTACTTTTAAAATATAAATTACAGTTTAATCTGTTCTAAACTTGCATTAAACCCGACAAATTAAGAAAAGATTTAGTTTGACGTTTTTGAAGTGCACAACTCTCATTATCTAATTCGTTTCGTTGTATTATCTTGTTATCATTTGCTGTTGCCATCAAAATGTTGTTATTGTTATTTTATATAAGTATTATATAAGTATCAGGCTTGCCAGATACCGCTTTTTATCGGAAATTTGAAATGATAATATTGCAAAACATGGCACCAATTTAATAAGGACAACAACTGCTCTTTAACCCTTTGGGATTTCTTAAAAAGAACAGTAAGAAATTGCCACTAATACGATTCGCAGTAAGTAGTTCGATTTCATATCTGGAAGTTGATACAATTCAACAATTGCCAGAATATTTTAAAACAAAATTGTAATCATTTTAGCAAATTCAGACCATTTTTTACTTAGACAAATTTTAAAGAGAATATTTTATGAATAAATCAGAAATTATTAATCTAATAATATATAAAATTCTCCTGTCACAGTGTTAGTTACCATACTCCTCCGAAACGGCCTAACCAATTTCAATGAAATTTTGCATATACATTCGGTAGATCTAAGAATAGGTTTTTATCTATATTTTATATTCCTAAGTGCTATGGTTTAATTGCATCACCATCGTGCAACGATCTTACGATAGTATTCAGTAACGCTATGTACAATTAAGCATTGATTACTATTGAGGATGTTTGCGTTATCATTATCGGTATGCATTCATCAGATCGAAATGCATCTGATTTAATAGACACTGAATTGAATCGTGAACTACAATACAAAACTGTAGATATGGCAGCGATTGTTGCTCGCAATGTCCCACTAGTTAATGAAGAACAAAGAACCATTTATGACCACATCATGCTCGAAGTTTCGGCAGGACATAGTGGATTCCTTTTTTTGATGCACCAGGTGGAACTGGCAAAACATTCCTTATTTCGCAAATTCTTGCTAAAATACGATCAAATAATGGTATCGCATTGGCTATTGCATCTTCTGACATTGCGGCAACTTTATTGGATGGAGGCAGAACAGCTCATTCAGTATTTAAACTGCTACTAAATATTCAAAATAACCCAGACGCGGTGTGCAATATAAAAAAACAATCATACATGGCCACAGTGATAAAACAGTGTAAATTTATCATCTGGGATGAATGCACTATGGCACACAAACATTCGCTTGAGGCGTTGAACAGGACATTGAAAGATATATAAAAAACAACGATAGACTATTTGGCGGCACTCTGTTACTCCTTTCAGGTTATTCCAGACAAAGACTTCCCGTTATTCCGCGTTCAACGTACACTGATGAGATCAACGTGTGCTTAAAATCATCGCCATTGCGGCATAATGTTAAAAACGTACAACTGAAAGTAAATATGCGTGTTCAAATGCTTTAAGATCCATCCGCTAAAACATTCCCAAAACAACTGTTAGATATAGGCGACGGAAAAGTTACTACAGATGAAACTGGATGCATAAAATTACCGGTCGATTTCTGCACGATTATTGATTCACAAGATGCTCTCATTGACCAGATATGATATTTCCCGATGTACACAGAAAGAGAAATTTTAGCCGCAAAAACTGTGGATGTAAACGAATTAAATCTCAAGATACAACATTTGTTACCAGGAGACTTGGTGTCATAAAAATCTATTGATACAGCATCACAAATGCTACCGAAAGCTGTAAATTATCCAACTGAGTTTTTGAACTCATTGGATTTACCGGGCAAGCCACCGCATAATTTACAACTGAAGGCTGGATCTCCGGTAATTTTGCTTCGTAATTTGAACACACCACGGTTGTGCAACGGCACGCGATTAGTAATTAAAAAATTGAAAATGTTATCGAAGCCATAATTTTAAATGGCAAATTCCGAGGTGAAAATATATTATTACCGCGAATCCCTATTATACCCACAGATGTGCCAATTCAATTCAAAAGCCTTCAATTTCCAATTAGATTGGCATTTCCAATTACTATCAATAAGTCTCAAGGCCATCCAGTTTGTTTGTATTGGGGAAAGATGGGATCACAAAAAATATTGTACACTCTGTTGCATTAAGAAATTGCATTAAGTTATTTATTTCTAGCAAAATATTCTCTAGAAATTATTTTTATAATAAAACAACGTGTGTCGGGTCTGCTAGTGTATATACAAATAGTTTTCACGTTTTCAATTTTGTAAATTCTATAGTTGAATGAAATTAGAACTGAAGGAAAGGGGTACGTTCATAGATTATGGTCTTTCTAAGTTTTGATCAACGCATGCAACAAATGGCAATAATGCATATTTGTTGACACTAACTTTTATTTTTATTTAGTTTTACAATTTAATTATAATACAGATTACAACTACGTTATGCGAGAGAACTCAAAAATCGGTTTCATCCTTAGCAACGTTAAAATCCAGAACGAGAAGTATGATTTGAATTCTTAAATATACATACATTTTTTTGGAGATTTTATAAGATACTTTTTTAGGTTTTATTCTGAATGGTAGTCGTACTACAGTTGATAAGGAATCACCACAAAAATTTTGTAGGAATATAAAAAAATGAAAACATGCACTTTTTTCGCGTTAGTGTGCGAAATGCAACCATTGCTGGTAACTAAAATAAGACAACTAAGAGACCTTATGTTGGTGCTTAAAAACGGACTTAGAAGAGATTACACAGCTTTCTATGACACCAATACGTTACATAATGCAGAGTATTTCTTGTAAAAATTCAGTCGACAGCGTTTTTAATTATATCGCGTTTTTGTTTCGCGTTAGTTTTGTTGCGGATAAAACATGAAATCTCAAAAAATGCATCAAATAAAATAAGAAAATGCTTAACAACAAACCACTTATCATAGTCTACGAACATACTTTCGCTATACACAAAAATTATCAGTTGTACCAACATTTATATTCAAGACTCAAGCAAATGTTAAAATTCCATCTGCAGTTGGACCCCACTTCTACTTTAATATGCAGTGAAGAATACGTGCAAAAAACATACTTCACTACGCATATTTGTTCCCAAAAAACGCACCTAATTTTCATAACAGAGAAATGTTTGAATTATATTTTTAAGTGGATCAATTTCTAATCAGATGGAATTGTGTGCAACCGTAAGTAAATTATGATGTTAGATTTACATGACAATCAAATCAATCTATGTGAAATAAAACTTAAAGTCGAAAGCATTGCATTTAAAAACTGCAAAAATAAGAAAATATAAGTACGTATATCTTACATACTCGAATAGTTTATCAGCTCAAACTTATAAAGCAATTTCTTTGTCTAAATTCAGTCCTACAAATAACTTTACTCCTTTTTTAATATATGCAAATCCTCCAATCATCGTCAACGTACCAATTTGATTTTCAATCCTGATTCCTTCAATTGATAAAGTCACAAAAACCTACAATCAAGAAATCGTTCTTATAAGAGGATTATAAAAATGTGTTTTTTTTATTCGACGACGATGTAGGTACCTACGTATTATTTTTTTTGAAATCATAGAACGCAATCTGTTCACGCCATATTTAAGTATTGAGTTCTGTTTTGCCAATAGCTACTTTTTACAAAGCCATTCCCTATATTTATTCCGAACCGTAACCAATCAATTCCAATATCAACATTTTGCTAATGCAAATTTTGGTATTTCACATTCAATGTGCGAGAGCTGAACTAAATTTGCAAAAACACAAAAACACAAAAACACAAAAACAAAACAAAAAAACAAATGTAGGTTCATACTGCACCACAAAGCTCCACGCTTGGCTTTGCGTATTGGCAGCATTTATCTAGATAAAATCCATCATCTTTGGTTGTAAAAACTGCGAACTCAGTCGCGTTACGAACCGGTCATTCAATATAGTCTTTGTTTTGCTATGCATACCAAGGAGACACACATTGTGCAAGGAACTCTCTCAAAATGCTTCTTATGGCCAATATACACGCCAGGCAAAGACAACGTACGTACATACATATGTATGGACCTACCTTACCTATGTTATAGGAACAACATATAGCAATAAAAATAAAAGCAAAAATTAAAAATATAAAAAACACTACGATGATGGCGACATTAACTAGATAGATACGAGTATACTTATAAGGGTTGCCAGGTCCTGAACATGGGTTCGATAGCCCAATTTAAAAATATTTTTAGCCCAGTTTTGGAGCCGAAAAAAATGCTCAAATAATAGTCTAATTTGAATAATAACATTCTGTAGCTACAATTATAATTATTTTTATTTTAAATAACAACGGACAATAAAATTGAAATGTATGGTTTATAAAAATATTCAATACTAGGTGCGTTTTTTGTGTGAAAATAACACATATTACAAATGCAACCTTTTTACTTCAGATAAAAGTAGAAGTTAGATCCCATTGGGGATAGAATTTTAACGTTTGCTCGAGCTTCGAATATTAATGTTGGTACGATTGCTAACTCTTGTGTATCTCCAAGTTATTATCGTAGAGTATGATAACTAATTATATAGTTAGAAGTTTAGCATTTTTCATTTTTCAATAAGATCTTAATTCCTTTACAGCCAAACCACAACCTCGCGTTCAGTAGTCGGTCGGTCGGGATTTGACATTTTGAATAAAAGCAATGAACTGTTATGAGGCAATCTGAAATTTTACCTCAAGCGTTTCGACTGCCTTATATCGTCATATCGTAAACGTCAGACCAACGACAGGCCAAAGCAAAAGGAGATTTATTCTTTATTCGGTCGGGCGTTTGACAATTCATTTTTATTCAGTTTGTTTTAACTGTTGGACATTTAATTAAAATAAGAAGTAAGTAAATTGAAGTTATTCTTTTTCATTAATAATTTGTTTAAACAAGTGTGGCTCTTTTTTTATTAAATCATCACATTGTTTTAGAAATCTTGAATCCGGATTAATGTATTCCATTCATTTATATACAGTTGAAAGAAAGTCTGAGAGGTCATCAAGATCATCCAAATCCGCGACATCCATCTCTTATTTAAAAAAAACTTTATAAGTTATCTACATTAAATGGCAAAAATTTAAAATACGATTTTTGTGTATCTTTTAAATAAACTTTTTACAAATAGGTCACGCTTTTTGACACATAAAGTCGTTAATGCGTTAAACGCTTATAAACCCCGGACCAATCGAACCCAAGTAAACTACCGCAGAACAAAAACGCGCCATAATTAAGAACGCTGTCGCTGCATATTTTAAAGAAAAAACGCTGCATTTTTTATCGTGCTGGTATAATTAGCAAGCTGTCTGATCTCTTCTGACTTATCGCATTTTTCAAAGCAGCAACATTACGTCTTATAGCTGACTAATTTTAGCAACTCACGGTTTCATGTGTATCCGTACACTAAAGTTGTTTCCACAATAAATAAATATAAGATGCAATATTTGTTTGTTATTTTGCAAAATGTTAGTGTCAAAAAAATACAGCGCCATCTGTTGCACGTGAAGATCTACACATAGTAAGACCATAATCTTCGAACAAACTCCTTTTCATCAGTTCTTATTCCATTCAGTGATATTTTCTTAACATAACTTCTTTAAAATTGTTGATTTTATTAAGTTGGTCTGAATTTCGCTTAACGATTTTGTTTTAAATTATTCTGAAAAATGTTAAGTCGTATCAACTTTCAAATTTAAAAAACTGAGTGTTTCGTTATGTAGTTGTTAAAAATTATTAGGAATTGTGTAAAATAATAAAATACTTCTATATCGAAAAATATGTAAAGTAAAATTATTAAGACAAAGGAAAAAACATCACTTCTTTGTTCAATTGATTTCTTTATTATTAGTTAGAATGACAAGCAATTCTATAACTTTGCTTTGTGGATCGTGTGAACGCATTTGTAACTCCAAGGTTTTTTCGTATCTATTTTACGAGTAGATTCGCGCCGCCGCCGCCCGCCGCCGCCGCCCGCCGCCGCCTCTCCGTTTGGCATCCCTGTATGTTCGAACACTGAGCTAGATATGGAATTACAAAAAAAAACAAACTATTATCTTCGGTGATAAGGCCTCTTTGAAGCTCGGATAGTTCAAGAATTATTGTTGAAAACGCAATATGAAAACTCTTATTGGAAAACCCTCAACTAAAATGAAATTGTAGACGAAGACGTTTCTAAAACTTCAGTGGTTATAATTAATCAACAACAATCCATAAGAGATTTCTGGGCTTAATCTGTTCTCTTAATGAAACCTTCCTTAGAAACTATAAAAATAAAAACTTTTTGCAAAACTTACATCCAAAATAAACATTTAATTCAAATTATGAAAAATAAGGATGTATCCACTTTTGCACGTTTTAGGAAGTAGTTTTTTTTTCTTAGCTGGCAACGCTAATTTATGAGTTTAAAGCAATATTCACATGAGCACGACCAACGACCAACGAATGAACGAATATTCGTCGATTTTGACATTTCTTTCACATGAGAGTTTTTAATTCGTCGCGAATGAAGTTTGACAGCTGAACACCATTCACCACCGAAACCAAAACAAGAATGATTTTTTTAGGTTAAGTACGCGCGATTATTTTATTTTTTTGCGAGTGTGGATAATGTGGAACGCGAATAAAGCTTGACAGTTCGTATCAACTACCATTTTTTTTGCGACGAATAAATTTGTTTTCTTAAATTTATTAATATATGATATTGAAAAGTAAAAGTATGCATCATAAATCAAATAGAAACTATATTACCATCATTTTGTTAAGAATTTGTGTGGAAATATGTCTTCAAACGTAATTAAACTCACATTTTGTAATTCATTCGTCGTTCGTTGGTCGCGCTCATGTGAAAGCTGCTTAACGTCGTTTTCAATTGACAATCTGGAAGTGAAAAAAAGCATTCTGAATGCGTTCAATTGGGCAAAAGTGACAGTTCTGATTCTGAAAAGAAGAGAATTTCCCTTCTGGTTTTAAAAACAGAATCAGAAGCAGAATCACTCACACATTCATACATTTTAAATGTCAGATATCACACTTGACAAATGACATTTTTTTTTGTAACACATTTGTTTGCATAAATTATACCAGCAGTGAAGTGATTTCTTGAAATTGCTATAAAAATTATAAAAAAATATAATCAAAATGGAAAACAATATTGAAAATATTGTAACAAGTGTTCCTAAAGGGTGTCCCAAAATTAACGCAAGATTTGAATTTGCCGCCATTTGTGCAGTGAAGTGTTGGCAACCCTGAAAAAAAAGCAATTTGATAGCTAACAGTATAGGGTTATTAAAAATGGAGCGTTACACGAGAGAACAACGTGTCTTCATTATTAAAGAATATTTCAAAAATAGTAAAAGCTTGGCGGCTGCAGTTCGAAAATTTCATACAAAATATGGTCGGAATAGTGTTTTAACTTCGTCAACTGTGAAGAGATTAATTGAAAAATTCATGGAGACTGGATCCGTTGGAGACGCCAAACACACAGGTCGTCCAAAAACAAGCCGTTCAAATGTGAATGACCATGGAGAGAGAATAGAGTTCGTTGAATGGATTATTGAACATCAACAAATGGACCCTGATTTTTCGAGCAAAATCATCCTAAGCGATGAAGCACATTTTCATCTTGATGGCTTTGTCAATCGCCAAAATTTCCGCATTTGGGGTTTGGAGAACCCACATGTGATTGTCGAAAAACAAATGCATCCACAACGCGTGACTGTATGGTGTGGATTTTGGGCTGGAGGCATAATTGGGCCATATTTTTTTTGAAAATGATGCTGGTCAAGCAGTGACTGTTACTGGTGCTCGATATCGCGACATGATTACACAGTTCTTTCTGTCAAAATTGGATGATATTGATGTGTCCAATATGTGGTTTCAACAAGACGGTGCCACATGTCATACAGCCCGTGAAACAATTCAATTACTGCATGAGACATTTCCAGGTCGTGTACTCTCTCGTTTCGGTGATCAAAATTGGCCTCCTAGATCGTGTGATTTAAAACCATTAGACTTCTTTTTATGAGGTTATTTGAAATCACAAGTCTATGTCAACAAGCCCACAACCACCCGTGCATTAAAGGAGGAGATTCAACGCTGCATCAACGAAATTCAGCCACATTTATGCAGAATGGTCATGGAAAATTTCAACAAAAGAGTGCGCATGTGCATGCAAAGCCGTGGAGGCCATTTGTCCGATGTGTTATTCCATACATAACCCTATCCTATGTACTTTGCGAGTCAATAAAAATATAACTATCAAAAGACTAAAAACGGCGTTTTCTATTTAATTCAAATCTTGCGTTAATTTTGGGACACCCTTTAGTTTGTTAGAAACATTATTGGAGTCGTCTTCCTCATCTTCTTCAAGTGATGAAGATATTATTGCAGTTGATTTTCTCCTGCAGGAGTCTGCCAAAAAACCAAAATTGCAAAACTTTGTGGAGGATGTAGTGGACAAGTATTCGGAGGAACAGCTAAAATAATATCGCAGCAATCCAAATTCACTTCCTCCATGTTTGCAGCACAAAAACAAAATGAAATTTAGCGCGAATACACAAATATGTGACACATGTCATACTCAACCAATACATTCTCACCAAACTTCAGATTCTTCGGAATAAAAAAAAACTGTTCAATTGGGATTCCGAATCGAAGAACAATTCCAGATTGCCAATTGATAACGACGTAAGAAAACAAAAATTTACAGTTATTCTTAATGTTATGCAACTCATCAAAACAAACCACATTTCGTTTAAAAGTAATTAGTTTCTGAAAATATTTTCTGCGGTTCAGTGCAAAAAAAGTTTTTTAAGAACAATGAGGAAAATTTCGGAAAATCAAATTATTGAAATGACAACAAAAAGTTAATCAGCTAGAAAAATATCAAAAAAAATTAAAAATTTGTCATAGAGCAGTGCTTCAAAATCGAAAAAGACGTAATATTAGCTCGCCTGAGGTGAAAAAATCGCGGCCGACATTGCTTTCCGATCGAGATGCCCGAGCTATGGAGCGGATGATGATAACTAGGCAAGTAAGAACGCCAAAATAAGCTACAACAGCTTTAAACAAAACCGTAAGTGAGTGGACAGCACGAAGAGCACTTCGGAGAATCGGCTTGACATCGGCCGTTAAGCAAAAAAAGGCAGCACTTTCAACAAAAAATGTGTCAGAGCTAAAGTTTTGCAGAAAACACAAAAAATGGACCGCAGATGACTGGAAACGGTTAATTTTGGTTGCATCAGACCAAATAAGTTATGTCTATGAACGATCCCACTGCATGAATTCCATTTTTTATTTTGCCTATTTCCATACTTATCAACTTTTCAATCATTCAAATGGCAAACTTTATGTACCTATAAAATCATGTAATACATTCCTATTTCGACCATGTGTCAAGTATTTACGTAAGAATTACTTGAAAAATGTCCTGCAAGTGAAAGTTTCTTTCCTACTGAATTATATACAAACAACAACATGTGTGGAATAAATATAGGAAAAATATAATACAATGACGGAGTTATTGAAATTATTATTGAGAAAAGGGGCCTATAATTTACAAATTTCATAAATCCTGGCCCAAGCGATTCAATGAAATTTATCTAATCAGAAATAATTCACATTTAATTAAGTTACAAACGTCACAATCATCATCAATTTGTGGAAACTGACATTTATACATTAATGAATATGAATACTGATCTTACACTGTAATAAGGCATCTGTCAGTTTTGACATTATGAAGCTTGTCGATTTTGACATTCAACAAATAAGATTTTACTAAATTAAAATATTTTTTAATAAAATTTCTTGTCTTAAAATGTTTGACAGAAAAGTTGCTATTAAGATTAGCTTAATAGGTACTTAACCATAGGCCTACTAAGTGGTTTAGCAAAATGACAGAAGTGTACAAATGTTCGAAAAAATGTGATTCACAGATGTTGGCCCCACAAGAGTGGTTTGACTTATCCAATCCGGCAATGGTTAAATTAAAGTATACTTGCTTTTTGTAGTTATTGAATAAATGGTATGTCATTGTGGTACGATTACACCCTCTCGCTTTAACATGAAACAAAAACAGCAGTTATATTGACTAAAGCGCCATTGTTTCCCCCAAAAGCGGATAAAAAACTAACTTATCCATTTGCTTCATTGCACAGCAGACAGCACATAGCTCTGACTTTTTAACAGACAGACACAAGCTCAGGCGCAACGAATTTGTATTGAATTTTTAATGCAATAAAAACAAGAGAAGAATTATGTTAAAAATAAAAATGCAAGTTAACCTGAGTCATAAATTTCCAGAAGTCTTTTTTACTTTTGTGTACAGCACGCAAACAGAAAAATATTTTACCATTTGGTGATATGATTTTAATTTTCCCTAAATAGTAAAAGAAGCAGTGTGGATTGATACTCTAAGATTGGTAATGTCATTGAGAAGTTTTATATAAAATTCCAAAAAGAAAAATAAAAGCTTACTTGAACCGCCGCGTCCGTCGCTCGCGTCGTTTTCTTCGCCATCGACGCGACGTTCGTCGTCGTCGTGGCCTCGGCTTACTTGTTTGCTAGCAGCTATGGAATTAAATTTGAACCGTCAAGTTACGAGTAGTAGCTTGCAATAAGCTTGTATAGAGCGGTTTTTTGGATATACTCGTATCTAAGTAAGAGATATCAACACAGTTGGCGTTCGCGTTCCTTTTTCGCGTGTAGAGTAAGTCTATTTAACGGTATATACCCATATAGTCTCAAGCACATAAGTTGTGCATTACAAATTCAATTGTAGGAAAACCTGAATGACGGAATTTATTGACTATATAGCGCGCTCCTCCATATTGAATTAGATTTTTTGGCATTTAAAAAATAAAAGTATCTAATATTTGGAAGCTTGATATACTCAACACAAATTTTACTTAAGAATAATGACAGTTTTGGTTGAGATGGTTAATTAATATGTATTTACATAGAATACTCGGAAAAAAGTGGAAAACGAAATCAAGAGTTTCTATAAAGGTAAACAGTCTAAAGGTATTTTAGAAGTAAAGCTTTGTTACCTTTAGGGCTTGTTTATTTAACAGTGGATCATCTTTTATCCACGATTAGTCTAGCTTAAAAATGTAGTACCTGTGGCATGATGATTAGTGCGTGGGTTCAATCCCCGACTGTGCAATCTAATGTTTTTTTCGGTTACTGCCTCATTAGAGTAATTGACAAATTCTCCAAGATTACTCGTAATTCTTGTCATGAAAAGTGCTTTCTTAAATTTGCAGTTCGGGTTCGGCTAAAACTTTAGGTCCTCTCCATTGCTGACAACAGTTTCTTATATGCCAAATCCGAACGGCTTATTTGGGAAAACACTTTTCATGACAATAATTACTCTTGGACGATTTGTCAATTCCTCGCAAGAGGCAGTACCCGAGACAAAAATCTTTAGGCAGCCCAGACAGGAATTGAACCGAACCTCTAGCATGACAGTCCTACGCACTTCCATCACGCCACTAGCTATGCAACCTAATTCACATAAGCCCACAAAAAATAGTAAAGTGGCCCACGACTACGTAAGATAATGCACTCATTAAAAAGTTTCCTTCAAAAAATTGGTTGTTTCGTTGCCTGTATGGAATGTAGCTCCGCGCGTCGTCTTTTTAAAACGAAAGGTCGTCAACATCAACATCATCCAATTCAGGTTCGAAAAAGTCATTAATCATGAGGATCCGTGAAATAACTCTCCAAGAAATAACCTTTTCAAAAATTGTTAGGGACAAACTTCATTTTTAATTTGGGAAGTTATTTTATGATGAAATATATCCCCAAATTTGGAAAGTGCAATAATATTATTTTTCTGGGACATATTTTATGCATTTTTGAGAATATATTTTATTTTCGAATTTCCACGTTCTTTGGAAGTTTTTCACGGTCCATATTTATGTCTCCATTTTGGAATAAATATAGACCAATGATTCCTTCTGCCCATAGAGCACGCCAAACAGCAACTTTTAGAAAGTTTATGACTTAAGCTTGATATAAAGGGTGTTTTTCTAGACATGTGGTTTTCATGAAGAAATAAAATCCATATGATTTAATTATATGGCCGGGAATGTAGCTTTATTATAAAGAGAAGAATTGCTACATTTAAAAATGTAAGTCCGACAGCGGCGCGGCGTCTCAAAAATCGCTTGTGCATTTTAATCACACCCATTCACCAAACCTTCGACTTTTTGATGGTCATTCGGCATTAATTCTTACACGAGTTATGGATTTTGTAAACCCGAAAACCAAGATGCTTTCGTAAAATTCAGTCACAGTTCCAATTATGTGGTGTTCTATAGTCGGTGCAGTAGCGTAGCGTGAGGGGGGCAGGGGGGGGCAAATGCCCCGGGCGGCACTTGTTTGAGGGGCGGCAAAAAATGGGCGGCGGCAAAAAAAAAGGTTACCAAAACAATAAAACCCTGCACTTGTTTGAGGGGCGGCAAAAAAAAAAGGTAACCAAAACAAAAGAACCCTGAAATAATTTTCGGTAAACAGAAGGCATCCAATCGACCTGTACCTATACCACCACAAACTTCATTTAACCCCAAATTTAACATAAGCATTAGACTGAAAATTTACGATGGTAAATCTTTTGCGAATGACGGTCCACCCATCACACATTCAGATAAACAACAAAATCTTAAATAACAATTGCTTCACGATTAGCGGTTGTTGCGACCGAACACATATCTTTTGGGTCGGGTGGTGAGGTGTCGACTCGTCGCGGCGGAGCGGCGGCGCGGCGGGTAAAGAAAAACATCGAAATCAACCCTTCACGATCACGAACATTCACGCACCAACCCAAACTTTTCTGGTATCTGGCACTTGAACACCTGCAAAATGCAAGTTATTTTCATTTGCTTTCGCATAGAGGCGGCCGATAAACAGTAAACGCAACCGAAAATCAGCGACTGACACAACATGACAAGGGTGAAGATCTTATTTTAAAAGTCCGGTAATAAATTGCAAAACAAAAACAAAAACATTGCTGCAAGTTTGTTTTTGTTCTTTTACTATCCTAGAAATAGAAGTTGAAGTTTATTCATTCTCAAACTCTTTTCTTTTGTGTCCGATGACTAACGAAGAAGGTTGTGAACTACCTACGAATTTTAAATTTAAAGTGAAAAATTTATAATTTTCATAAAAACAATAAACATTAATGTGCGTTGTGAAATGTGATAGTTTTCTTAAGTTGTTGAGTTCAAATAAAAGATATTTCTTTTTGTAGATCTTAACAACGTGTTTTGTGTTTTTGTTTTTGTTTAATTACGATTCCCAAACATAAACAAAATTTATTTCCCTACCCCAGCTCTCAAGTACCACCCAAAAAAGAAACAATTAACAATTAACGATAAACAATTAATAATAAACAATAAACAATATTTAAAAAAAAAATTTGCCAACCTAAAAGGAGTGAAGGAGTGAATCCCATATATGTAAGTTCTGATTTTACCTACCCTCATTGGTTTCATTTCAAGTAAGTTTATTTATCTTTTTTTCGTTCTTATCATTTCATGATGCACATGATCCGCAAATTTTCGTCTTACACACATTATATAGTACTTAGCTACATTTGTATTATTAAAATTGAGTGATAAGTAAGGGGCCGATTATAGCTATCATTGAATCGTATCATAGAAAATGTTTAAATAGATTTTTAAGCACGTTATCCTTTGGCCAGGAACGTAAATGATGTATCTACCAATCGATTGGAAATCACTCAAAGAATTTTTTCGACAGATCATTAAAGATATCTAATGATTTCACTTGGAAGATAATATCTGTTATTTGAATAGATTTTTCAAACATTTTTAAAACATATTTTTACATTAATTTTAATTGCATTAAATTTTTCGTTGTAAGTGATTGCTTGCTTTTTCTTACCACGGTTTAACTTGCATGTGCATGCAAATAATATTATCGTATGGCTATACACAACTGAAACAGAAATCATAGTCCTTAAAATCAAAAAAACAATTGAAATTACTTCCTTCCAGTTTTTGGAAATGAAAAGAATCAGAGAAAGTGGAGCTTCTTACCGAAGTAAAAAAAAGCCAGGGAAGAAAATTTACAAAAAAATCGGGGGGCATCCTTAAATACATTCAGCCTTCAATTTCCAAAACTGCAGCCTCTACGTCAGCTACTAATATTCATGCTGTTGCCGAACCAGAAACTCCAATAGCAGACCCAGAACTGAGCTCCAAAATCAATACCTTGTTACCCGCGATTAGTATTCCACAACCGTCCACTTCAAGCCCTTCTACTGAAGTTATAAATATTTCGTCTCCTGAGCAAATAAATACATCTAATTCTGAACATATCCAGTCTCAAACCCCAAACATTTCTTCTTCTGCTAACCTGGAAACACCAAATCCTGATTCTCTAAAAATTACTCATCCTGAGCAATTTTCAGAAATCTGTTTTGGCACTAAACACGAATCTACCCTTGCAAACATCACTTTGTATAGCACAGAATCTAACTCCGAATCAGATCATAGCTATACTTCTAAAGCATTGAAAGAGAATTTAACCCACTACAAGGATTTAGATGACATTGGAAGATGGTCAGACCGTATTGCACCAAGAATTAGAACTCTTCTTGTTCAACGAGGACCAGAAGTTGTGCACCATCTTCAAAGTAACTTTGCTGCTGTATCTACAGTTTCAGCTACATCTAGGCGGTTAACGAAAGATTGGTTTTACCGCACACTAACAAATGGCGAAAAAGTATTAAGGAGCTGGTTAGCTTATTCTCCTTCTAAAATGTCATTATTTTGTTATTGTTGCTGCTTATTTGAAGATAAGACCAGAGAGGGACAATCAATGTTCTGTTCAACCAATAGATTCAATAACTGGAAAAAACTTAATCCCAAAGTACAGAACCATGAGTCAGGTCCAAAACATAACATAAATGTTTGCAAATGGAAGGAATTGGAAGTAAGACTTCAGAAAGATCAAACCATTGATCAAACTGAGGAAAAACTCTTGGCTAATAAATCAAAAAAATGGCAAGAAATTCTTGTTAGAATGGTTGACATCATTAAATTCCTAGCAAAACAAACTTCAGCTTTTCGTGGCCATAGAGAAGACCCTACATCTCATCTCAAAGTCTCGATATAATGGATTGCAGGGGTCAAGCTTACGACAATGCCGCTGTTATGGCCGGAAAAAACACAGGAGTCCAAAAAATTATTCAAGACATAAACCCGAAAGCCCAGTTCGTTCCATGCTCAAATCACTCTTTAAATTTTGTTTGCCTGCACGCTGCTGCAAGTGCAACTGAGTCCGACTCAGTTACTTTTTTCGGAACATTGGAACGATGCTATGTGTTTTTTGCAATGTCAACTCATCGTTGGGACGTCCTGATTGCGACTACTGGTAAATCGTTGAAAAGGATTCAAGAAACAAGATGGAGTGCAAGAGCGGATTCTGTGGAGACCACATACTCTTACTATGAGGATATTTTAAATTCTATAGAAAAGCTTACTGAGACAGGCGAAAGCTTAAATACGAGAACACATACAGGAACTTTGCTTATAGCAATGCAATCCTTTTCTCTGCTTTTTGGGCTTTTGGAAACCTGTTCTTCATGAAATAAATGATTGTCAAATTTACTTACAAACCGAAGGTCTTGACCTTTATCAGTGTGCAGCTAAAATCAGTGCTCTACTGACTTTTCTTGAAGACACAAGAGAAAAATTAGTCAATGATGCTCTTGTTTACGCAAGGAATTTGTGTAAGAGCTTAGGCATTTCCTTGGATCCTACCAGAAGGAAAAAAAGGAAGTACATCTTTGGTGATGGAAGCACAGATGTTGGTCTGTCTCATGACGAAGAGTTGAGAAGAAAATTGTTTTCTTCCTTAGATAAAATCATCGTCGAAATCAAGGAGAGATTTAACCAATTGCAAAGTTTGGCCAAAAAATTCGACTTTCTTTCAGCTTCCAAGCTACTGGCTGAAAATTTTGATTACGAATCGGAACTTGCATTCAATGAGCATGATGTATATGTATCTCCCGATGATTTCAAAATAGAACGTGGTGGATTAAGAGCCTTTGCATCTTCCTTGGAAAGACTTAACGATCTTGAAAGAACAAACCGGCTTGAAATATTAAATTTCATAGTACAGTCGAAGTTAGAAACAAGTTTGCCAAACATTACCATTACGCTGCGTATTTTTTTAACAATAGCAATAAGCAATGCCGGATGTGAGAGGAGTTTTTCAAAACTAAAACTAATAAAAAACTATTTCAGGTCAGCAATGAGTACTTTAAGGTTAAGTTACCTAGGAATTCTAGCCATAGAAATGCAAAAAACTGATGCGATTGAAACAGAAAGAATAATAAAAGAATTTGTGTGTAAAAAACAAAGAAGACAAATAATTTAAACATTTTCTACGTTTTATAAATTATTAAATATGGGTAACGTACATAAGTCAATGTCAAGTTGAGTTGCTTGCCACAATGTAATTAAAAAAATCAAATTTGCTTAATTTAAAAATCGAAATAAATGTTCATTAAAAATAAAAATATACGAAACTTTCCTTATTAAAATGAATACAAAAATTAAATTTTTGCTTTATATGTACTAGTAATAACCAAAATGAAGTGATTTAAAAAATTAAATATAATTTCTTAATCTTAATTTATTTTTTGAGCTTTATTTTATAGTGAGTATGCAATTTAAAACATTAACCAAATTTGAATGTTAGGTTCCTTAAAATGTGGTTACTTTCAATATGGTTATAATCGATATACATCACCTACAAATAAATGGATACTCTGTAAGTATAGTTCATTATGGAAGAAATGGTAGTGTTCACCAACTTTGACAAAAAAAATTTGGGGCGGCAAAATTTGATCTGCCCCGGGCGGCAAAAACCCACGCTACGCCACTGAGTCGGTGATACTCTGCTATACAGCAGCAATATTGTGCGCACATTACGGCGTCTCTGAGAATTAAACGTGGTGCGAAACCGATCCGTGATGGTTGGTCCAATTATCGACTCTGCTTGGAAGCAGCGCACGATGAGTCACTTGAGCCAAATAGCTATTTTGGTACTAAATTTGTACGATTTGCAAACGTAGTTCAAAATTCAACGTCTATTAATTTTGAAATGGAAAAGCAGAGATTAAATGAAGTGACAGCTGTCAAAAAGACTAACTCCGAAAAAAGTATTGCCAGTTTGAAAACCACACATCAAAAACATCAATTCATTCAGTATGAAATTGAAACACTCTAATTGCCAATGATTTGGCTTTAGTATTGCGTTGACGTTAAACTGATAAATTTCAATCCAATAAACTCTCTCATGCTTGAGCATTTCAGTAAATTCAAGAAGACTAATAATCCATTTTGTTGAACCAAATTTTGTTCATATTTCTATCGCAAGGCATCCCAAGATCACGTTTTTGTGTGTACGATTAAAAAACACACAATTCAATGAAGACTTAAAAAGAAGTATATCTATAGGCCAATATATCACTAATGAACCCTCTGTTTGTCAAAATAAATGCTAGGCTTGGCACATTGATCAATTACATTTCATTTGCTTCATTTTAACAGCAATTAATGAACTTCAACCACTACCCATCACAATCAACATCAACATTACCGCACCGAACACCGCGCCGACTTTCAATTAACCTTCAATTATATTAAGTGTCTGAGGTACACCATCTACCACGACATAACCCCATTACCCAGTATATGAACTATAATTTGAAGAGGTGCTGTTTGTTATAGATATGACGATTATTATTTCATATAGCCAAAGGTCAATGTGCAATAATGCTTTAAGGCTTTCGTACCTAGGTATAGTTATGCTGTCAGTTATAATTCCGTAACAAATGAGAGTTATTGTTTCGGTTTCGTGAATTTTTAGCTTCAAACTAATTACTGAACACATGCGTTCATAAACTCCTACTTTTAAGGTGAGAAGATATTTAAACGGATCAACCAGATCCGCTCTTAACTAGGTTCTGCAAACTTTTACTTACCAGCCAACACCAAAACAAATATTCGATTAGACGAGGCCTTCAGCCAATTGGCATTGAAAAATATGGTTACCATGTTTCAAAACCACTGACTTTAAAGCAATTCAGAATATTGAAATAGTTGAAATGTTCAAAATATCGATTCGAGAATCTCTCAGGACAGACAATCTATAGGTGAACAATACTTTTCTTTCATCGTGTACTCATATTGTATACCTTGCTTATACAATGCCCTCAACCTCGATTTGTTATTACGATTACTATTTATTAATTTAATTTTTATGATTTGCCACACCTGAATTTTTGTTGAATATTATTTCAACTTTATTTTTCAGGTTTTCTTTTTTCTTTTTATGGGATGTGGTTGGATTTTATTGGTGAATAATATGAAGTAGCTGTGGGGAGCTGTAGCAAGCCAAGATCCAACAAACATCAAATTGAAATGCAATCTCTTGAAAAATCCATTAAGGTGCAAACACTTCTGTGGGTGGTGGTTGAAGCATTTTAATGATATCATTAAGTTAAAATGTCAACTGGGATGATGGTTGATGAACATGAAGCCTTGACAGAAGTTGGCAATGTGCACAAATAGAAATGATACCTATTCATATGTAAATTTGATATATGTATCTTATAAAGAAAAAAAGGTCTATCCGATAATTTCGATAGGAGAATTTATTCTGTTAATGGTTACTGCTTATAAGATGTTTAGAGCTCCCGCAGACTGCAGACTTTGTATCGGCCGATAATTTGGTCGGGTTGGGCTGAAAGTGCGCACACCGAGCCAACTAAACAGTTTGGTTGGTGAGCAGGGCGCAGACTATCCAACAGTCGGCCGACTATTCTCGAACTAGTTTGTAACTGACAACAACAACAATTGTGATTTGGGCGACGCCATATTCAAAATACACGCACACGACTCCAAATCACAGAGCGAGATGAACTATCGACCGGCTAAACAATCGTCATGTATGCGCCAATACTGATTAAACTGTCGGCCGATAGTTGGCCGACCAAACTATCGGCCGATAAAAAGCCTGCAGTCTGCGGGGGCTCTTAATGTATATGCCCTTTTTTACAATTCTCGGCTTTCAAATGGGTCCCTGATTCCGTTTGTCTGTCATTGGTCCTTTGTGTCGATTAAGTTCAAACTTGGAAATTAAGGTTTTAAGCAGATTCGCGTTAGGGGATTTTTCGTTTTTTTTTAAGACTAAACATAACAACAACCCCTATAAAATTTGTTTGCATTTACGTTTTGTCAAGAACTAATGAACCTATGTCAATAAATTTTTGAATGACCAAGCTCTTATACTGTCTTAATAATATAAAAAATTGTATTGTTTTTTTTTTTTGGATTTTTAAAATGTTATTACATTTTTTTCAAAATTCGATATCTTAAAAAAGTGCCATCATTTTTTAACGAAAATCAAATGTAAAACGTATATTAATAAGGTCTAAAAAGATTTGTTTTGATTAATTAAATGTTTTTTCAAATTTTGAAGACAAACTTATTTTAAGGGTACATTTTAAAATTTTAAAATGTAAGTACAAATGAAAACAGTCTTTGGATGAGCAGGATGAGCAAGTTCGTGCGACCCAGTCGTGCAAAAAGTAATACTTTTAACTAAGGACTGGATCAAGAACCCAATATGAATCGGAAATCTAGCCCTGTTCCAATCACGCAGCACAAATTCATCAACTTTTAAACAATAGACAATAGATCCAGGATCAGAGTCAAAAAGCTCGTACAGTTTAGTTGTATAGGCAAAGATTTCATCTGCAGATTCTTTAGTAATTTAACGATATTCACCAAAAAAGCGGTTTTTCTGTCAAAAACAATTCAAATCTTTGTAATAATCTTCAAGTTACATTTTCACAAAATTTAGGAACAAAATTGGAAAAACTTTAGTAATGCTTTAAATTATTTAAACAAGATCTTTACTGAGAGAAAGAGCAAAAACTTAATAAATTGAAGAAATATACCTTTTGAAGTGATTTTAAATTGGATACTTTAGAATTGAGATTTAAACCTAAATGTTGCATAAACAGCGAAAGTGACTAATGTTTAACTTACAGCTTTGGCCAAAACATTAGCAACTACAACCACTTCCATCTTTATGTCATTCAAAAATTAATAACTTAAACAAATCATGTTAATTTTTGTCTAAAATTTAATACATTCATTGCTCATATTAAAGGTGTTGGCAAAAGAGTGCAGTTGAATCTATTTATTAGGTGTTATTTAGTTCACGTTAGCTTAATCAGTGTTCTTTTTTAAAATGGCCGGAAACAAATACTCAAACGAAATAAAAGAAAAAAATATAAAAGAATATAAAAGTGAAATGAGTCAAATTAAAATATCGGAAAAATATTCCATTCCAAAATCAGTGATTTGCCAAAAAGTCACTCCAAAATAAATCGAGAGGATTCTGCAATAATAAAATCAATTAAAAAATATCATCGAGATAAATACGAAAACAACTCGATCCGAACGTAAGCGCGAGAACAATTCGGAGACAAGCTGTTGATGGTGAACAAAAATCTTTCAATGCTGTAAAAAAGCCTTTTATTTCAACCAAAAACAAGCTGGCGGGATTAAAATTTGCTCATGACCACATCAACTGGACCGTTAGAAATTGGAGGAACGTACTCTTTTCGAACGAGTCCAAATTCAATTTCAAAGGTTCCGATGGTTTTTGTTGTGTTCGCAGACTAAGCAAAGAGTCACTAAATCCTCGTTACACCAAAGCTACTGTAAAACACGGAGGGGGTAACGTAATGGCGGGCGTGGGGATGTTTTTCAGGGCATGGACTGGAAACGATTCACCAAATAGATGGTAAAATGGATCGTTTTATATACCGTGAAATTTTGCAAAATATAACGCTGCGAAGACGTGGTTTCAAGAAAACCGGATTGACGTGTTACAATGGCCAGCATTTCAACTTCATAGAAAATCTATGGGAAATTGTAGATCGATGAATTGTAAGGATTATTTACAATAATAAAAACGATCTGTTTGATCAAAAACAAATGCTTTACGAAATACTAGCAATATTTTAGTAAGACTAACAAAATATATGTATTTTTAATTCTATTAATATTTCCTTCCCGTCTATCGATTTTTCTAAAACTTTAACAAAATATTAATAACAAAACTTTGTGTGACATACAAATTTTGAAGTCAATATCTTTCTATGTTAACTTAATACTTGAGTCGAAAACCATTTCTTATCAGTTGTTTGATGTTTTGTGTAGGTTTTCGTGTTTTGTAAAAAAAAAGTTGTAACTTGAATTTAAACAAAACATGAACTAAAAGTTAGCAAACAATATTTTGCAAATGATAATTTGGTGTTATTCCCGACATCTTAAGTCGAAAACCAATTTTAGTTGAATTTTTTCAAAAGTTTTTATTTCTTATATCTTATCAAGCATCAATTTTTACTAATTTTGTATGGTATTTTTTGTAGATTTTAGTTCTTATCAAAAAACTAAATGTTGGATTTTTGCAGAACATTTTACTGAATGAAGAAAACCATATTTTGTATAAGACAAAGTTAGTTTGAAGCCAATATTTTTTTATTTTTTGTAAAAAAAAAAACAGTTACTTCGTAGCAAGTAACTGTTCGTAGCAAAAAATTATTTTTGAGGTAACATCAGTTTTTCGTAAAATATTCGAAGTGACAAATATTTTTTTTAAGTTTGTTTTTTTTTTTTTTTATTTATAAAAAACCGTTAATTGTTTTTTTTTTTTCAAAATTATACATTATATTATATAAAATCTAATTCAAGTCGCTAGCGTAATTGCCCGACGAAAAAAGGTATCCCGAAAGCACTGACAAATATACACACGCACAGTCGCACACACAGACATCCTTGTTAAAAGTTTTTATTTTAATTCTAGGAACCTTGAAACGTCGAAAAATTTCGAAATATTCAATTAGACAAATCGGACCGATTACAATAACTTTCTATGGAAAGTACATAAAATTAACTGAGTAACCCTCTTCCCACGTTTACATGAGGCACTGAAACGATCTTCAAGGTCGCTTCAACTCTTTGTAATTCCAGGTTCCAGGAGTGCATTTGAGAGAAATGATATTACAGACTGTTTAACTATTTTTGATTTAAATTCAAAATAATAATTTTGACTCGACGACTTCTCCATTCTCCCTCGGTGCAATTGTGTCTAACCAAGTTCATATTAACTTAATATCTACAGGTTAATAAAGGGTAGAAATAAGTTTCAATAGTCCGTAATTTTTGTGATATCTTTTATTGATTCGTGGGTTGTCAACAGTAGTGTTTTTTTGTTTTGAAAAGCCATCCGCAGTACAATAACAAATAAAACACCCGCAGTAGAATCCCTGTGCAGATAAAAAAGTCGTGAAATTTTGCTGCGGATAGAGATTTGACTTTAATTTGAGAATCGAGATCAATTTTCGAGTTTTTTTATTTTTAGACGTTTTATACACCCTTGAGGCTCAATGACTGTGTTCGCAGAGCAGTGTACAACAAAACACTACGACGTCATTTTAAAACTCAAGATGAACTTTCATGTTTCCACAGAATTTCTTTTCAATTTATTTCAACTAATGTTGGATAATTTAATTGCGACTACTTTTTAGAATAAAACCTTAAATGTATCTTGGAAAGTCTTCAAAAAAAAGAGAAAAATAAGAAAATTCAAATCTTAATTCTTATTCTGGTTTTCAACGTTGCTTAGCATAAAATCAATCTTTGAGTTTTCTCAACGCCTCGTCGTTGTTATCTCTTTTATAATTATTTGTAAAACTAAATAAAAATGTGTGTAGTTTTGTTTTTGGAAGCAAATTCGATTTCTACTAAGTTGTTTTATTATACGGGAATAGACATAAGCTGAACCTGTAATATTTGTTTGTCATTTTGCAAAAAGTTATTATCAACAAATATAATGTCATCACACCGTTAGACTACGAACGCACCCCTTCTGTTTAGTTCCCACTTCATTCAGCCTCAATTTATATAATGGAAAACACACAAACAAATTAAATATAAATTATTCCTGATACTTTGATTAAATATCCTCTTTAAAATTGTCCATTTTATTAAGTAAAAATTTGTGGTGGTCTAAATTTCGCTAAATTTCTTACAATTTTGTTTTGAATTATTCTGACAAATGTTCAATTGTCATATTCTGCACTTTATATGGAATCCCAAAAAAAATACAAATAATGTTTTGCACAAAGAAAATTAAAAACAAAAACATTATTTCTGGTTGATCTTACTTCTAAAATAACTTAGTAAACACTATTTAAATTCTTTAATTTACCTAGAATTGTCAATATTCAATTGACAGATGGAAAATGACAGATGACAGATCACAAATGACATTACCGTATTATCTAAAGTTTCTCACCATTAAACAAAATATGCAACAAAAGCAAAATAAAGACAAACATAATATTATTATACATAATAAACTTTTTAATATTATAACCCAACAACCACAAACTCCTATAACTACATTACAATCTTTTGCGATGTTGATGGTGCCATTTTACATGCACTCCATCGCGCTATTTACTTACGCTATTATGATCTCTTTGAAGTGCAACAGTTTTGCGCTATGTATCTACATTCTATAGTGAATTGAAACACCTTGGCTGATGGCATCGAATTTCAGAAAACGCCAACATCCAGCAAATGAGATGCGAGAATAATAATAAAAATATTGATACACTTTGGCTATGTACATACATACATACATATATGTTTTTCATTTTTTTTGAGAACAAAAAGATCTTGACATTTATGCATATAGGTAATTGGAAAAAAAAACATCGCATGTCAGAAATGTCAAGTTAATTTTGCTTCTTCGCATAAAATGAAGGTGTCGCTTTTATATAACATACGATTTAGCTACTTCACACAAACAAAGTCAAGGATGTAGGATTTATTTTCTAGATGGATTCAGATTCAGAATATAATATAAAACTGTATGACAGTTCTATAGTAGTGTCACAACCTATCACAAATTAATTGTTTGTGAAATCGGTTTAGAGTGGTCAATTTGTCTGTCGGCCGTTTAAGGAATGTATTAATAGGCGTCACATGGGCAAAATCAAAAGACTCAATGGCTTCCAGAATCCCAATCCATCAGATTCCATCATCAGGTTGTATAGAGTGAATTGAACAAGATCGACACTAATTATCGCGCAAATACTAGTCAGTAGTCGGTATTGAGGGTCATCGTTCATCGGATGTTTGCGCTTCTTGAAATTCGCACAAGAGTTCTGGTGAAATCATCATTATCGCGGGTCAGATGGAATGCTGTTATTGGAAGCCGCTCATATGTATATGTATACCCTGGTTGGCATCTTGTCATTTTTATCAAAACCTGAGCAAATGATGGCATGGTATTCGGAGTGACTTCGAGACCATTCTGGTACCTTCTCTTATAGGTAGGTACCCACGTTGATGGTTATTTTGAATCAAAAGAATTTAAAGTGGTATGACAAAAGATATGCCGCTGTATGGCGGCATCATCAGCATCATCTTTGTCATTAGAGTCAAATTGAAGTAAAAGAAAAAGTCTTATATTAGATGATGACTCGAATGAAAGGTATTTCCTGGTAAATTACTTTCAAAGAAAACTCATTTAAGGGTAAACGATTCTTTTACATTTTTTTTTTACTTTGTAAAAAGCCAACAAAGGAAAATTGATAATTAAGTGCTTTAGACTTATTTTTGAGATTTTTATCTGCAAAATAGAGGTGGCAGTGTCCGTCAAAATTAAAATTTTACTTGGATTAGAAGAGAACCAGAGCCTAGTGACTCACAGCTCTCAACCTTTCCTGTGTGCGAGTAACTTCAGGGATAAAGGGAACTTACAGTTTATATGCCAAATCCGAATGGATAATTAGACATCTTATTAGAAACAACATGCACATTTGCATCTACTCCTCATTACTAAGACTAAGTTTATCATTACTTGAAAATTAAATTAGTATTTTATTGTGAAACATCTTTTCTAAAGAATTTAGAGCCATCTTTGCTCCTCGGATTCGAGAACTTGCCCTACTGAAGCGAAGGAGCTGTACTCCGAATTATGCCATGACTTTCCTATTGCAAAGGAGTCGCTTATCCACGGTTTTTCGTCTGACGTTGTTGATTAGCGGAACTGTCTAAAAAGAGGAATGACTCTGGTGGAATTAATCACATCAGGGACATTCGTCATTTGGGTAGAACATTGCGAGCTATGTGATCTCGCACGAGTTTTATCACGAAATTGTCAATTCTGTCGATTCGAGCCCCGTTGTATAGGACCTCGTTTAAAAAGTAATGTTAATGTACATAAGAAGATTCAGTTGTTCGATGTAAGCCGGACAGCGTCGTAAACACTGCCGCTCCAACACCCGAAACTTCTCGATCTGCGAAGGGGCAACTTTGAACCACACAGGACAGCCATAGATCATGTATCAAATTACCTTCACTCGGGAGTTAAGCCAACTGCTGTAAAACAGCCGTTTTATTAAACCGAAGACTCCTCTGGCCCTGGTCAGAGCAGCATTTAGGTTATGTCTGATGTACGTAAATACTGATCTAACCAGATACCAAGGTACTTCACTACACTTTTGCTCGTTAATTACTGCCCGTGAAAATCAACGATGAGCATTTTGTCCCAGTTGTTGCATGTCACTTTGGACTAAATTGTCTCCGGCTTTTGGACGTTTAGTAGTACCTGTGGCATGATGGTTAGTGCGTTGGACTGTCATGCGAGAGGTCTTGGGTTCGATCCCTACCTGTGCCACCTAAAGTTTTTTTCACGGGTACTTCCTCGCAAGAAGAATTGACAAATTCTCCAAGAGTAATTCTTGTCATGAAAAAGTGCTTTCTCAAATTAGCCGTTCGGATTCGGCAATTAAACTGTAGGTCCCCTCCATCCCTGCAATTGCTCGCACAGAGAAATGGTTGAGAGTTGTAAGTCACTAGGCCCTGGTTCTCTACGGACTGTTGCGCCACCTAATTTATTTATTTATTTTGGACGTTTATATTTATTTTCCAGTCATCGCAATATCGCTGAGTCTTGTCGAAATCACGCTGCAAGAGAAATCTAATAACCTCTCGTCCCGTTCCGTAAGCAACTAGATCGTCGGCGTACGCAATTGCCTTAATTAAACTATCTATCAGATCGCTTGTGTAAATGCTGAAGAGAATCGGTGAATTTACTGCTCCCCGTTGAAGACCGTTTTTAATTTGAAATGTTGTGGCAGAAGTTACATTGACACTTTTGACAACAAAATTTCTACCGTTAAGAATACTCGTATCATAAAGCATATACAAACAATGGTTTGCTTTTGCCAAGCCTGATCAGTACTAGATAAAGACCCTCTAAACATATGGTGTCGAAATGCAACCATCCTTTCCCTTTTTCTGGAAAAGATGAACCACAATGCACTGGATAATATGTTTTATTTAAAAGTGTGGTATGAATGTCAATTGCCTCCATCGGTAATTGTCTTAGTACAATGTTGGATAAACCATCGAAATTCACCTTATACACTTGCTGTAAAGAAAGTCCCACTGTCTCCACTTCTTGCCTCGAATCTTCAATTATGTAAAAGTTACCGTCAAAGATAGCTTCTTCTGGATCTATTTTCTTGCTTTGTAGTTTCAGATACGAAAGGTCATTGTCATTCTTGTTCCTGAATATCTTGTTGATTTTAAGAAAACTACTCGGGTCACTGAAATTAGGTGACCGAATCTTTTGGTCCCAGGACTTGTTAATTGATAACCTGTATGTAACCTTCATCAACTGATTGATATTTTTTATTGACGACTTCAAAGTCCTATGCACTAACGCCACGGGTACTACAACAACTTCGATTATTTGGTGGATCAATATTTAGAAATAAGTTCTTTAATCGATTTCAATAAGTTTCATATTCGAATATAAACCCTGTGAATAATAGAACACTTTATGCTGTATGTCAATGAAATGGGAACAAGTTGCACACATGATGCAGGTATTGTATTTCATCATAAGCATTGTGCATTGTTGAATGCAAAATATCTTTCAAAAAGCCATCTTTTGTAACCGAGACAAGCAAAAAAAAAGAACATTAAAATACATAGGTACTTTGATGATTGCATTAGTAACTTCAGAAACTTGTATATATGTAAGATTGTCACAATGCATTAGTCTTCCTAAGGTGGGGCTCTGTCTGTCTCAAGTGCAATGGTAAAGTAGCTATCATCATAACACTTGAATGAATTGCACATATTCCTATGAATGCAATCCTTCTTTTAAAGACATATTGTACAAGTATGTACATACATTGCACATATATAGAATGCATTTAAGGAGTTAGTTCAATGCTTGTTACTTACTTTTTCAATGATTGTTTTTTTTCGTTAGCTCCGAATAGTTTATTTCGCGAGAGTAAATTGAAAAGATGATTAAAAGACAAAGGAATTGAATTGAATTCATCAAAACAGTCAAATAACGAAATATGGATTTCAAATTCTAACGGCTGTTTTGTTTAGAATTGTGGTTTTAATCTGGCAATAATTTTTTCGGAGTTAGACTTTTGACACAGCTGTCAATTGATTTAAGCTCTGTTTGGTTTGCCATTTCATATTTGCAGATCGTGCAAATTTATTACTAAAATAACTGTTCTGTTCGGTTTTGAGTGACGCATCGCGCTCTGCGTTAAATATTGGAGGAACATTATCGACCAACAGAGTCGGTAATTCGAGCAACTATGGATCGGTTTTGTACCACGTTTATTTTTCAGAGACGCAGTACAGTGCGCATCGAGGACACTATTGCAGCTGTGGAGCAGAGCATCGAAGAAGACCCGAAATAGACCATTCGGTCGTAAGATTTTGCGAAAGGATTTAAGTTTGCGGGCTTACAAAATTATAGCTATACCACAATCAGCGTTCAGTCGTGCCGACTTTGACATATTGAATGGACAATAGACTTTTATGAGACAATCTGAAATGTTACCTTAATCGTTGTGCTTACTTTAGATTGAAATATTGTACGCTCTAGATCAACGCCCGAATTGATATATTTTCTATTTTGTCACGATTTGATAGCTGACAATAGTATTGTCATTGCAATATTGTTTGTTTTATTTCAGAATCTGTGTGTATAGTAGCCCTTTTGTTGTTGAATTTATTAAAATGATAATTAAATCAAAAAAAATAAGTCAATTTAAGTAAACTTTCTTTTCAACGCCCAGACTTTGAAGTTACATTACGTTTTGCAAATTCTTAGGTCACCCTTTATGACACATGATATCGTTAAATATCGTAAGGTCGACAAGAAGTCTGTGAGAAACCCAACCGACCTGACGTATGGTTGTGTTTTAGCTATTAAACTTAGGCAAAAATATAAGCCGAGCGACTATCAAGCGCTTCGTATACGTTCGGTGAAAGGTCCCTAAACAAAATAGGGAGAATAGAGATTTTCACAAGATTTCCACAAAGTCAGTATTTGGTTTGCTCTATGGGCAGAGGGAATCAGTGGTCCCTATTTCTTCAAAAATGAAGACGGCCATAATGTAACAGTCAATAAGGGTAGCTATAGAACCATGAATATAGTCCGTGATCCAAATCGGGGGTTTATTGCCCTGTGAAATTAATTCCTAAATTCGAAAATGAAATATATTCTCAAAAAGGCACGAAATAAGTCACCAAAAAGAACTGAAATAAGTTGCCAATTTTAGGAATTGTCATTTCGGTTGGTATAATGCATATTAGCTCCGTTATAGGAGTCCTCACATGACACTGCTTAATCGGTAAGCATGCTTTTCGACTTGAAGCTCCTGCAAACCATTTTCGCAAAAGCTGCAGGGATGAAGAAGAAGAAGAGACCGTGTTCACTTTCTATGCTCATTTCCTGCCCTGTCACAAAGACGAAGACTCCTTCCAACGTCTATTGTCTCAAACGCTTCATACCTAGCTCAAACTGGTTCAACAAGTAAGATAGGTCTTAAGATCCATGTGGTATCCGCAATGGACCAATTATTGTTCTAAGTGTGAAGGTGAGGGGGACCTACTGCCCCTTGCATCCCACTGTCTGGGTTGCATGCCCATCCACCCACAAACACCTCACTGTTTATTTGCCGTTAAGCTGTGTACAAACCAAACTGTTGAAAGTGAAATAAAACCAATTTGGCCTTATTTCACCTTGTTATAGTGAAATAAGATCAACTCCTAAAAATTTGGCCTTGTTGCACTTCGAGTAAAGTCGCTTGTTTACAAGCCCAAGACGAGTATCGATTTGAAAGGGAATATTGAACACGTTATTGGGTGCCATGAAATAATGCCAAGTAAAATAAGAACAACTTTTAAAAATTGGCTTTATTGCACTCTAAGACAGTGAAATTGGCCTAATTTTTAGCAGTTGGCCATATTGCACTTTGACAAAGTGAAATAAGGCATAATTATTTTGAGAAACAAGTCCAACGTACTTTTACGGTTGGGTGTGTGAGGGGGAGAGGCATGCTGCCCCCGGTGCCATGAAATAAAGCCAATTTAAATAAGGCCAAATTTCAAGAATTGGCCTTATTTCACTTTTGTAAAGTGTGCTTAACCCAATTTCCAACAGTTGGTCCTGTAACACTTAAACAAAGTGAAATAAAGCCAAATTGGGTGGACCTTAGGCGGAATTTATTTAAAGTAGCCATAGGATGTTAGTTTTCCAAAGAATTTTATTTTTAAAGCGATATGGAAAAACCATATTTTAATTCTTCTTAAAAACCACACGTCTAGAAAAACACTCTTTATATCAAACTCAAGTCATAAACTTTCTTTAAGTTGCACTTAATTTTTATTATAATCTCCGTTTTTAAATTATAAGTAAGTTCGGGCTATAGAGTAACAGTCAGGATTATTAATGTGTCCCTAATTAGTAAAGTACGTCCTGTGTCAAATTTACACAAGTTTAAAATAGTCAGATGGTGTTTCGAATTGACATCTATGATGGGATTTGCTGATATTTTCAAAACTATGACTTTTTGTAAATAAAAGGTAATTTTTGTATCATGTTGGTCTATACTTTTAAAGTCATAAGATTTCATAATTGAAGACCTATAGAACCAGAACTTTTATTTAAACCAATAAACGACATCCGCTACAGCCTCCATAAAGCCTTTATAAAGATCTCAATCTGATAAATACATAAAGTATGTCAACTTAAAATCGAGCAACATCACGAACTAGTGATGAAGTATTCACACTGGCCATTGTTCTGATACAAACCATATATCTGTCCAGTAGAATCGTTTTTAATAAAAATATGAATATACATATATAAAATTACACGACAAAACTCATGCACAAACGTTTAATTGCAAACTAGCACAAATATTTGCTGCACTAAAAACATTAAAAAAAAGGAAAACAACATTCATGAAAAGTCCATCATCCGCTTAATCATTGGCTCCCCATCAACGTAATTACAAAGCCGGATCGTTTTTTGCATTGCAGTGCCCAATTAACGCGGCCATACCCCCGATGATATCGCGTCGTCTTTAAACATTTTCTTAGCCTTGAGTGATATAATATTTTTTTGTTTTGTCGCAAATAGAGCTGAAAAAATAAAGTCATGCAACGATGTTGTATGAATATCCATTCAGGTATCCACGTAGAATCTTTGGACAACAATTTTCTCATCCATCTCTGATGGATCTTCCGTAAATCAATAAAAATCCAATGGAGGAATATGGCTTCCAGTGGTGCGACCTAAACCGAACCTGATGCATAGTTCCCTAAATGGCTAAATGTGGAAGACTATTAGTCAAAGAAAATGCATATCAATCAATAAATAATAAAATTATCCACTGGAATGCCGCATCATGAGATTTCCCAAAGTTTTTAAATAGCTTCAACGTTTCATCGAACACTCGATGTGGCCTGAAGCTAAATTTGAGATTTTTTTTAAGAGCAACCCAACGCAACGCGACTAGCGAGTTCACTGCTTCTGTTCTGATGGCCGAACTTTTTCTTTTCCTATCCCATGGACATTCAATGAATCTCTCTCACTTCCCGTCGTCGCAGTCGTGGTCGCCATGACGTCGTCATATGATTTAAAACGACTATATGACGAACAAAGCGACGCAGAAACGTTGAGTCAGAGCTAGAGCCAAAGCCAAAGCTAGAGAGAAGATCTGAACTGATTCAATGAGTCGCGCTTGCTCGCAATGTTAGTATCGATGTTCGCACGCATACCAAACGTACTAGATTTATGAAACTCCGATCTGCATACTATTTTCTATGAAACAGTTCTGTAGCTTGGCTTGGCTTAGCTGGCTGCAGCATCTGAGGCTGAGCATCTGCTGCGTGCCACTAATAGAAATTTCAAGCCCATAATTAATGATCGTTTTTACATGTTCCAATGTTTATAATCCACGCCGGATCCAAAGTGTATCCCTGCAGTCCCGATGGTCTTGATGGTGGTGTCTGGTGGTAACTTGGTTGATTCATATTCCGTGGCTCCACAAACTATGGCTTTGCGTTGGTTATCTCTTCTTTTTGGAGGGGCTAAGAAAGGTACAGATACTCGTATATATGTAGAAATAAATGCATGGTGCTGCGGCTGCCGTTCTGGGCTGCTTTGCTATATTGCTGTATTACTGTTGTACTGGGTGCTCCAGTCTTTCACTGACAATAGTCTCGTACAATGTGTGGAAACTGTGACAGCTAAAAACGACAGTCAGCACCGGAGGCGCACACCATCACCATCACCAGCTGTAACCAACTTCAAAACAGTAACATTATTCTTTAAAAAAAAAAACATTAAACAAAACAGAAAAAGCAACGTTCCTTGCGCACATTCTCCACGCATGGATGCGGTCCAGCAATTTAACTATTCATCCGGCAGATGATGATAAGCTAAGGAGAGCATAGTCTCGAGTATACATGAGTGCTCCCCATATACAATATACATACATACATAGCTGCTATGGGGAATGCATCTCATTCTCATATGTGGCATCAAGTACAATACAGAGGATGTTAGATATTAGTGATGCTGCAGAGTGCTGACGACCGCAAATCGACGACGAACTGCAGCTAAAAATTTCCCTAAAGCTACGAATTCTTTTAGTCGCCTTGGTCGTTATTGTTGTCTGATTGCAGAAGAAAAATTTGATGCAGTTTGATCGTTTCGATCTGTTAGTGAACGAATACTATGTACATATGTACCTATGAAGTAAGTTTATGGGGTCCGGTAGGGCGAAGGCCCTTCCCAATTCATAAAGATGTTTTTCTTCGTCCTATATCCTTTTCTTATATCTTGTTGGTGAGGAATATGTCTATAAAAATATTATAAAGGTAAAAAGTTTGTTCGTTTGTATGTTTGTTTGTTTGTTTGTTTGAACGCTCTAATCTCATTAACTACTGGTCCGATTTAAAAAATTCGTTCAGTGTTAGGTAGCTCATTTATGGAGGAAGGCTTTAGGTTATATAACATCAAGCTAAAACTAATACGACCGGAACACCAATAAAGAATGTTTCAAAATCGGGGATTTTTATACGACCGGAACACCAATAAAGAATGTTTCAAAATCGGGGATTTTTATTTCCTTTTTAGAGCTTCTATTGCGTACGCTGCGAAACGGGTTTAAGTTTTTTTTAAATATAGTATGACAGAAAAATTGTTCCCCTCTAACATTTCAAATTCGTCGCAGATAGTGTATATATAAAGCCAATGATTTGCTTTGAACTGAATGAAAAATCATCAAACCAAAAACATAATAATATTGATCATATTTTATTAAAACTGATTATGCTGAGTTGCCCGCTTGTTAGGAAACAACTTCTATATACTAATTTAGAATCGACCTGAAACACTTAAAAATTTCAATTTTAAAACGATGTCTATGGTTTTAATGTGGAACGGGAACTTTTAAATTCATTAACACAATTATGGACAAATTGAAATGTTTGGACATTTAGAAAAGCTGACTTTTTCAGCAAAATATTACTTTTAAAAGGATAAAGATCATGTGTTAATGGCTAAAGATGACTCTACAAAAAATTAATCTTCTTTTAACACACTCTTAAAAAAAAAAGATCATGTGTTAATGGCTAAAGATGACTCTACAAAAAATTAATCTTCTTTTAACACACTCTTAAAAAAAATTCCCGAAAACATTGCATTTCATTCAATCAAAACAATTTGTTCTTGTTAGTCATCGAACAGTACAGAAACTTCAGCATCAATTAAATCTTATTGAAGCACGATATGGAGTTTCTTCGTGGGGATGAACATTCAAAAGCGTCAAACATAACCAAGGGATAGAATCGGCAGAGGTGATTTACAATAACTAATGGTAAGAAATGCATGAGTCACTTTCCAACGAAATTGAGGTTTTAATGTAATAGGAATTAGGAATAGTGTTTCTAGGCACTTCCAATAGGAACAAGTTGATTTTGACAGCTCGTGGGGGCCATATTCACCCCTATCACAGAGTCCCTCGCAGCGAGTCCCCGAAAATTTTGTTACGCTACGAATACGAATACATTTACATCATAAGCCCCGAACGAAATCAAAAATGCATTGCCACACAGAAATACTAATTTCGGAGTGTCAAAATCAGCTTTGCATTCTTTTTTGTTTTCAACCATTTTTCTCTTGATATATGCCTTCCAGTCTAACCACACCTAAGAATTGAATTAAATTATAAAAAAGTTTGGACTAATCTATTCAATTTACTTTTCTCCAGCTAGAGGTGTCCTCAGAAGGTGGGCCTAGGCTATTTAATTTTGTTTTTACTGCTTCCCAAAAGGAATTCACTTCCTCCTTAGGGATTTTCGAAAATCCTTGGGCAATTTCAGGTTTTTCTTGAAGCATTTCATAAAGCCTTTGGAACTGAATTTTATTTGTGATAACTTTATTTGCCCTCCCAGAAAAAAATAAAAAATATAGGTAAACACTTTCACATTAAAACAGAAGTAAAATTTACATGATTCTTTCATATATTTTATTTAATTTATCTTCGCACGCTAAATATTTTTTTTCCGTTTTCAATTGAACTCCGATCAAAATAACTGTTCGTATAAAAAACTGCCAAACTTCCTATTCATTCGGAGCTAGTAATACCACTTTTCACGAACTCCGAATTTTGTAGCAATTTTTTTAGTACGACGCAACCAATGATACTTTTTCGGGGTTCGTACTACGAATCTATTACGACGGGGCCTGTGATAAGGCTGATTGTTTCTTTTACTTTCTGTCAAAATAATCATCATTTCAAGTTACAGCTTCGAACAACACGTGCAAACTATAAAACTTTATTATTAGAATGGGTGTTCTCTAGAAACAACGGTGAGTGCGTTCCGCCCTTTTTATGGGGTATGTTCATGGCAGGCTTGTAAAAGAATGTAATCTTTTGGGAATACAATAATTTTAAATCATTGTTTCTCCAATCATTTGACTGCAATCATTTGAGGCTATGCATTGTCTTGAAGTATTTGCATTCATTTGCATTCTTAAGTTAAATTTCACTATACACTTTTAAAATTTAAGGTGTGTGGGTCACTTTAGAATATGTTGCTCTCTATAAATACGGTGACCAGCTGCGGTTTCCCAGCTCGATTCCCAGTCGCTCGCAAGAATTTGGCCACAACATGCGAAATTTTTCTTTTGTATGCACTCAACCTCGCCGCTACCCCAAATCCTATAGTGTGCTCAAGCAGGAGGGTTGCATACCTCACCGTAAAAATATGTTGGAGTTATTTCTCAAAATAAGTTGGACTTATTGCACTTTGTCAAAGTTGGTCTTATATCTCTTGGCCTTATTTCACGGAACCACGAGGTTCACGAAGTACCAATGCTTCCAAATAAAGTTACAATTTTGTGTGTATTTAGGGTTGGAGGCGTCAGTCCGTATTTCTTCGAAAATGATCTTCACCAGGATATGAATGTCAACCTCAACGGTGATCACAATAGATCGATGATCAACAACTTCTTGTGGCCTGAATTGGATAATGTTACCACCGAAGACATATGATTCAATAGGATAGGATGGCGCTACATGCCGGTAAGCTCAAGACACAATCGATATTTTGCTTGAGCGTTTTCATGGCATGGTTATCTCGTGCAGAGGCGACGTGAATTAGCCACCAAGATCGTGTGGTTTGACCTCTTTACACTATTTGTTGTGGGGTTTTCTTAAGTCGCAGGCCTACGACGACGAATCATCGGTCAAATTCAGCCTGGCATGGAATCGGCTAAGGTGTTAATTGACTATCATATTTTTGATAGTCAAATTGACTATCACCGAGCTTTCCGTCTGTGTAAGATGATTCAACTCAATTCAATTCGATTGAACAATTTCAGATTAGAATTGTCAAAATTCATTGTTGCCTTTATGAAATTTTAAAAGTTATTCCTATAAAATATCTTAAAAAAGTATTAAATTAGCTGTTTTAATAAGAATCTTAGTTTTCTTTTCTTATTTTTCGAATGTCGTTAGATTTGCCGGTAAGAACAATGTTTTTTTTAACAAAAAAAGGTAACTGACAAAATGTTCCAATCGTTTGTGTAAGCGTCTGGTAGCTCTATTCAAAAACAACATATTATTTGGAAAATGACTATTACATTTATGTTGTGACTGCTTTTTAGCTATCAATTTGACTGTCAAGATCAAATTCGTTCATTTTGATTGTCATTTAATTAAAATCACCTTAGCTGTTTAAACCCCTGATTTATGCACTAGTCATACAAAACTGGACCCTCCGAATACGCGCCACACTTTTATATTTCACACATTATTTCATTGATATTTATCTCAAATATATGTACATAGATAAAACTTTGTTGTTATCTCATAATACGACTTGTTTTATTCAATTTTAAATTCGATCCGCCTTTAATGGAAACCCCTTTATATAGTGTCAAATAGTACTCATTCAGCTTCAATCTATAGAAAATCCTTTTTGCCTCTCAAAGTTTTTAGTTAACAATTTTTTATTTTGAATTAAAAACTCTTTTTTGTCTTTGGTTACCAATAATAATTATTCAATAACTATGACATAAAATTTAAGAAAATGTTTTTGTTTTTTTATTAATCTTTGTATTGGCTATTCTACAATAATGTAGAGAACTATTTTTGAAAATAATTTCTTAATTTTAATTTTATATGCAAGGAAAAAGCACTTCAAAAACTTTTAAAAGTTTCAAACAAAATGTATTTATACCTATTTTATAGGTTTCCAAAAATAACACGACAAGTTCTTTTTTAAAGAAATAAGCTTATCGTTATATCCTTTAAACCTTTCCCTTAAGCAAATTTGTATGTTAGTTCGATATAAAACAAAATGTTTGAAATAAGCATTTTCTGCAATATTTATGTATGATACATAATTGTATTATTTTTTTTTTCTTTCTTTAGTTTGTATCCTTCTTTTTTTGTACCATACTACCCTAAGACTTGATGACCTAAATTTCAATGCATGTATTTTTTGGTAACTACTAGTACAAAAAAATTCTTTAATATCGATTTATTATAAGAATGCCATTTCTAAACTCAATTTTGCATCAGACTATGTAAACAATATAAAAGGGTGTTTTTTTAAACGTGTGGTTTTCAAGACGAAATAAAGCGCATATAATTTAATGTTATGGCTAAGAATTTAGCTTAGATAAGGGGATGCGTTGCGTGAACCGAACCATTATTAGGAAATAAATTTGCACGATTTGAAAAAGTTGTTTAGTAGTATAAGTCTATTCTGAGTCTAAACTGAGCATAAATCAAGTGACAGCTGTCAAAAAGACCAACTCCGAAAAAAGTACTTTCACATTGGAAACTACACGTCTAAAAAAAACACCCGTAAGATACCTATGTTAGGTATGTTCAAATTAAACAAATCAAAGCGAAGACTCTCTTGTTGTCTATAAGTAAAATTATATTTTGTGGGAATATTTGATTGAATCAAATCAGAATAACTGAACGCACCCATAGAGTTAGATAAAATAAAACATACAAACAAAAACCAAGTGAATTTGTGGTGAATGATTTTAATTTGTGGTCACAAAAATTATTATTTACTTACCTTTGTATCTACTAAGAAGAAAATATTGTAAAACTAAAATTGTTGTAATTTCAATTCAAAAAACACGACAGACAAGTTTGTGGCGGTGAGGTGTATAATTGAACGCCTCTCTGAATTGTCTACTTCATCCAGCTATAAGATACTTTATTGATTACATTGCTGGACTTGGTGTATTAATAGCAGAAAACTAAACATGGGTTTCTTAGGACTTTTTTCTTGAAAGATATTAAAGTCATTATTTTAACGCAGTTTTCATAAACTACATGAAAGTGTTTAATTATTGCAAGGGTGTTTATAAGAAAATTACAAGTTAATTGACAAATGTCAAATAGTGACAACTAATTGTGTTGAGTTGTGTTTCAAAAAAAAAAGAATTGTGAGCGCTCAGAACTCACTTTCTGAACAGGATGTTCACAGCATGCTAGATATAGATAGATAGATAGATACAATTCTTTATTTCGATAGATTTTACAATAATAAAAAGATAAGGTTAAGGACATGGCTTTGCTGCCGTCTGCCTGATTGACAATTCTTGGACTATGAAATAAATAAATGCTAGATATGCTCGGACTCTGTTCAAAACTCCTTTCTGAATTAAAAAAGAAAAATGCTTTATATGAAGGTGTCAAACATCGGAATCCATCTTGTTTTACCTCTACAAGCTAGGGCAACAGCTGTTTACGAGTTGTTTCTAGTTATGGATGTGTTTTTATGCCTTAAAATTGTTGGTGTTAATATAATGGGTGATTTTTTTGAGGTTAGGATTTTCATGCATTAGTATTTGACAGATCACGCGGGATTTCAGACATGGTGTCAAAGAGAAAGATGCTCAGTATGCTTTGACATTTCATCATGAATAGACTTACTAACGAGCAACGCTTGCAAATCATTGAATTTTATTACCAAAATCAGTGTTCGGTTCGAAATGTGTGTTGGCAGAAAATCCGCTTTTTTATCGACAAATTTTGTTCAGCGATGAGGCTCATTTCTGGTTGAATGGCTACGTAAATAAGCAAAATTGCCGCATTTGGAGTGAAGAGCAACCAGAAGCCGTTCAAGAACTGCCCATGCATCCCGAAAAATGCACTGTTTGGTGTGGTTTGTACGCTGGTGGAATCATTGGACCGTATTTTTTCAAAGATGCTGTTGGACGCAACGTTACGGTGAATGGCGATCGCTATCGTTCAATGCTAACAAACTTTTTGTTGCCAAAAATGGAAGAACTGAACTTGGTTGACATGTGGTTTCAACAAGATGGCGCTACATGCCACACAGCTCGCGATTCTATGGCCATTTTGAGGGAAAACTTCGGAGAACAATTCATCTCAAGGAATGGACCGGTAAGTTGGCCACCAAGATCATGCGATTTGACGCCTTTAGACTATTTTTTGTGGAGCTACGTCAAGTCTAAAGTCTACACAAATAAGCCAGCAACTATTCGAGCTTTGGAAGACAACATTTCCGAAGAAATTCGGGCTATTCCGGCCGAAATGCTCGAAAAAGTTACCCAAAATTGGAATGGACCACCTAAGACGCAGCCGCGGTCAACATTTAAATGAAATTATCTTCAAAAAGTAAATGTCATGGACCAATCTAACGTTTCAAATAAAGAATCGATGAGATTTTGCAAATTTTATGCGTTTTTTTTTTTTTTTTTTAATTCTCAAGCTCTTAAAAAATCACCCGATACATATATTTATCCACATTACAAATGCCTACAACAATTTAAACAAAAGGGTTTTTGGGGTATGAAACGTAGGAATACAAAATATTATTTCCAACCGTGTTCTTTCGAATCACAACTGACGAGCGAGAGAAAAATCGTGTTTCTATTGTGACAGCTATTAACATACCTATTTGAATATCACCTTACATTGGTCCATTTTGACTGTCATTTATCAAAAATCACCTTATAGGGCCCATACACTACGCAAACACGTTTGTTCAAACGTTTGTTTGCGCAAACATAGTTTCGCCACACACTACACAAACATGTTTGAGAGATATTAGTTGCATTACGAATTTTTACACAACGGTAAACTTTCAGTCCAAAAAAATTCAATGAATTCAGTCCAAAAAAAATGTTCCTCTTGTTTATTCATGTTAACTCTATGAAAATTGGCATTGGTTTGAGCAAAATTCAATACACACCACACAAACATGTTTGTGCAGGCACGGAAAATTCAACTTTTTTTGATTTTGTTCAAACCTAACAGTTCAAACAAACAGTTTGCACAAACATTTTTACAACAACAAAACACATTCGTTTGCTCAAACAGTTTGTGTAGTGTATGGACCCTATTATTCGGTTCGATCCCTGTGAAAAATGACATTTCATAAATGTTTGACGTTTAAAAGGTTCGTACAACTGTTTTTTATTGTTTCTTTGAGTCTAGAAACAATTTTAATTTTGTGGAAAAAAAAACGATTGCAGAAACATTTGAAAGTTTCGGGAAGTTCTCATCAAATCCTTTTTAATGTATTTAAAGTGTCTTGCATATTTAACACTATAGGAAATAGAATTAACCATCTTTACTTTATAGTTTATTGAAAATCTTACTCGTGTAAGAAAAACAAATTAATAAAAAATCTCTTCCGATTCCTACCGAAGCGTTTTCCTGTTACAAATTTAAAATATTGTTTACGTTTTTTTGGAGAGCTCTGTAAATTTTATTCCTCCAAGGTTGTTGGGTGAATTCGGCTCTGCATATGCTGCGAATTAAGTAGATGAAGTGTTGGGGGCCCTACATACTTTTACTCACTAAAATGTAGAAAAACAGCAGTTGGATGTTTTTTTTTTTAATTGAATTGTTTGTAGCATAATGGTTAAACCAACTCCCTAATGATTGAACTAACACAGTGCCCATATTGTTTTTGTATTTTAAACACGTTTTTGAATTTTAAAGATATCTTCGATTTCTTATTAGTTCTGTGACGACTTCGAATGGATTATTGCACCACTACCTAGAATAAAATCTAAGAAACATCTTGTTCAGTCCTCTGAAAAAGATACTGATACAAGATTAAAATCATACTTCCTTTTCTGGTTTCTAACTTTGCTCAGCATAAAATAGATCTTTAAGTTGGCTACGCTTGTATTAATGTGTAACTATAAACAAATATAAAAATAAAGTTTTATTCTGTTAAACTTGTGTGCTATTTTAAAAAAGTTAGTATCAACAACAAATATTAGTTTATCAACGATAGCGCCATCTGTTCCTCGTGAAGGAACATTTTGCTTAGACCATAATCTACGAACGAACCCCTTTCAATCAGTTCTTATTTCATTCAGATTTAATTTATAAAATGAAACACATAAAAACAAAGTAAATATAATTAAATAAATAAATAAATAAATAAATAAATAAATAAATAAATAAATAAATAAATAAATTGGGTGGCACAACATTTCGTTGAGAACTAGGGCCTAGGGACTTACAACTGTCAACCATTTCTGTGTGCGAGTACTGTTACCAGGGATGGAGGGGACCTACAGTTTTAAGCCGAATCCAAACGGCTAAATTGAGAAAGCACTTTTCATGACAAGAATAACTCTTGGAGAATTTGTCAATTCCTCGCAAGAGGCAGTACCCGTGAAAAAACACTTAAGATGGCATAGGCAGACCTCTTGCATGACAGTCCAACGCACTAACCATCATGCCACGGGTACTACTATTAAATATAATTATTTTTGATATTAGTGCTAGTCTAAATTTCACTAAAGTTTTTACAATTTTATTATTTATTCTGACCAATGTTAAAATGTATCAACTTGCAAATATAAAAAAACTGGACTTCTACGGATCGGTGTTTTGGCTTTCTCACTTTTCTTCTCACTGTATGTTGAATCCCAAAAAAACATGGGTATAATGATTAGTAGTAGGGTAGAAACAAAAAGATGGAATGTAAAATTGAAAACCCTTCCTCATTTATAAATATGGGTATGTTCATAAATTGTATCCTTTTTGGAAACAACGTAACTTACTATGTGTGTCGATTCATAGATTCACTTTTATCCAACTTCATATACCTATATTTATAGAAATTGTTGTAGCCATCAATCAAACCAAATAATGTGTACTTTGTGACGTTCATCGACTAGACCACATTAAAGCTAAGCTACCACCATAGTAAGAACTTTTCTAGTATGAATGGATGTAGATTGAAAAGGATGTGAACATATAGGTAAATGGGCTTAATAGTCAGGCAATTATGTTTTTTTTTTTTATCTGAAATAATTAACATCGGGCTTTAGAGGTAGAATACCTGACTGCAAGTATAGATACATATTTAGGAGCCTCGGGACACTTTTTGTTATTTGAATCACGGGAAACAACATAAGTCATAAGATGCATTTAATTTTTTGTGCAAACATTGAAAAATTACATTCTGAGAAAATAAAGTTAAAATAAAATAAAATAGTTCTGATCTGTTATCATCTCACGACAGCGAACACCATTCACAGTAACTGCCTGACGGGCCTCGTTTTGGAGAAAATACGGCCCGATGATGCCGCAAGCCCATGAACCGTACCAATCAGTAACTATTTGTGGATGCATTGGTTTTTGGACAATCACTCTTGGATTATCATTCACCCAAATGCGGCAATTCTGCCTATTGACAAATCTACTGAGGTGAAAATATTTCCTCATTACTTAAGATAATTTTCTTCGAATATTGATCATCCACTGTTGCCATTTTTGCCACCATTCCGACCATTGACTCAACAGGCTTTAGTTCTTGAGTCAGTTGGACGGCTCTTCAGCCACCTTATCGCGAACAGCAGTAATATTTCCGGCATTAAGAGCTGTACGAACATACACTGGTGTTTTCACATTGTACGCAAATTTGGACGATTAAATTGACCGAAATAATCACAAAGTGCAAGGTATGCATTTTGATTTGAACGCCCATTTTCATAATAAGCTTGAAAAACTTTAATGCGTCGCTCGATTGTTTATCTCTCCATGGTTCAAATTGAGTTAGTCTGAAATTGAAAAATGTCGAATGAAATGTAGAAAAAAACTTGACGTTTAGGTGTAGTTCACATTCAATATCGGCCCTTTAAATTCAGCCATCCCCCACTTGACGTTTTTCTTTTTGTCATTTACCTATACTAAAAAATAGTAATTCGCATGAATGTTTTTATTTTTTAGACTTTCGGAAAGCTAATTTTCAGCAACTTTCTGAACTTTGGTTTGCAGTTTCACATTTTTAAAATATCGTCATAAATTATCCAAATATTCCAGACTTTGTTATCCATGGTACACGAAAGAGCTTAAATGCTTCAAAAAAGGAAAAATCTTATAAAAGGCATTTACCCTATTTGAAGAGTTTAAATCTCTCTCCAACTATTTATATGCCAAATATGTATGTTATAAATATTCTTAAGTTTTGTCAATTTAAAAAAGAAAAGTAAATTATAATTATAATATAGATAACTTAGTTAGTACTCCAGAAATTTGTAACGTGTTTTTTCATTTCATGAATTTCTTTCAATACTTTCTTTCTTAGAGCTCAAATACAAGAACTCGGTCAAGAACTTGACTGTATTTACACAGATTATTCTTAAGTTTTTGATCAACTTCCTCATGATATCATCACTTGCAATTAGGTTTCTTCTAATCTTCAAAATATGTCTTATGAAGTTAAATTCAGAAGTTCCTGCTCCAACCCTTTCTTTATCAAATCAAGGGTTCCCAAGGGTAGTCATCTACATCTACTCTTTATCTTAGCTATCAATGATGTGCACATTTGTGTGCAATACAGTAGCATCTTAATCTATGAATCTATGCGGATGATATGAAAATCATTAAAAGCATACAATCTTTAAACCATCGTTTACAACTTAAGGAGAATATTAACAGTTTTAAACCTTAACCCAGTTAAATGTTAGGCAATGACTATCTCTAAAAAACGTACTCCTTATTCATAGTTGAGCTTGTATTAAGTTTTCTTATGCAAAGATTTACATTTAAATACTACAGCAAAAAATTACCAAAAATATAGCGAATTAGTAGTAGTTTTGAAAGTTAATACAATTGAACATTTCTCAGACTAATTTAAAACTTAGCGAAATTCAGACCAAAACTAATTTTAAATTATAACTAAAGATCGATTTTACGCTAAGCAACGTTTAAATACCAGAATGAGAGTAAGATTTTAATTTATTAGCTTTGTCTTTTTTTTTAAGGCCTACCTAGATACTTTTAAGGTTTTATTCTGAAGAAAAGTAGTCATACTGAAATTGATACGGACTCAACTCAACACAAAATTTTGTAGGAGTATAAGAATATTGAAAACATGCATTTTGGTCGCGTTACTAAATTTAAACAGCTAAGAGACCTTATATTGCTGCGTTTGTTTGGTTGCAGAAAAAAATCTAAAATCAAAAAGTGCAGCAAACAATAAAAAGCTTAATACCTCACTGAAAAATGAAAAATGCCGAACAACAAACTACTTATCATACTCTACAAACATACCTTCGAGATACACAAGAGTTATCAATTGTACCAACATTTATGTATGTTCGAGACTCGAGTAAACGTCAAAATTAGTACAACTGAAAGAAGATCTGTCAGAATAATAATAATAAAAAAAACACACAAATAGAAGAAAGTTTTGTGAAAATCAAATGTTAAAACTAACTAAAACTAATAAAATGAACAATTTTCAAGAAGAATTGGTAAGAAAACATCTGGAAATTGAGATTCTATAAAAAAAGTGAATTCAACAATTGCTTCAAGGAGGGGGTTTGTTCGTAGACTACTACATTAACATGTGGTGTTGAATCGAGCTTGAAGATCGCCTCAATTCTTTATATACCTGAATCGAGTTGAAATGAGCTTTATTTGACTCGATTCCCGTCGGAGATCGGAGTCGAGTCAAAATTTGAGAAGAAAAACCTGTGTAGAGGAGTTGGTTTAACAGATAATGCATTATGGTCTGTTTATTTGCATGTTTGTGTACAAAAAATATAGTTTTGTTTTAATAAAATTACAAACAAAAAAATGGACATGGAGTAGGTAGCATATTCTTAGATGGTGCTGAACTAATCCGTTTTTGATTCTTTAACACGAATCAAACTATCTCCCTTGCACTTCACACATCGAAAACATCGAAACACCATTTGCATTTTAGAAAGTGCTGTCATACTTAATCATTTTTAAATTTTCTTGTGCGGTGGAAACACCAAAAAGATTTATTTAATCTAAACTGAGATAAACCTTTAGTGGAAACATAGCAAAACATAAATATCTTTTCTATTGTTTTCTCTTGCAAAATAAGCCCAGTTAGTTCATTTTCACTAACAAAACTAAATAATATCAACAGTAATAGATTGATTTTTTCCCCAATGGAAAACACACATGATTCCAAATGCACAACTACTCAACGAACACAGCCATCGAGATACAAATGGAATAACAATCGTACCAACATTTGAGAACGAAATCACATAAGATCCATTCGAGATTCGTATAAATGTAAAAAACCTATCCCTAGTAAGATTCTAACTCTAACTTTTATCGCTAGTATTCATACTATGCATATTGTTTTTGTTATTCATGTAAAATCCTACTATACTATGGATAGATTTTCCAACAAAACACGGGTATTGTGTCAATTTCGTCAACCTCAAATCCTCCAGAAATATTCACAAATACTTTAGCTTTTAAAACTTTCAAAAAAAAACTTACTTAATAGTTAAACTATTGTGTACAAATATACCGTAAATTTCATAACTCATCATTATCACTTTGAAGGCGTGATTTTAGTGCATGGTATTGTTTTGTTAAATAGGACACATAAAATTCCTCCCAAAAAATGATAACTGTCACTGTTGACGTTTACCGATTGGTAACCTATTTTAAAATGCTCGGATATTCTATCTATTTCTTTTTTATTTGTCATTAGAAAAATACCCATCTAAAATTCAGGCTCAAATATGTATCTAAAAAAAAAAACAAATTTTTCAATCATCAAAACCCAAAATCCAAATCCATATTAATTTAAATACAAATACCGTTATTTCATGTTGTTTTGTCAGTTAGTAAAATCAAAAAATTTATGAACAAGCCATGTTGATGTTGGGCACTTAAATCCGCATTAAATAAAACGATTCCAACAACAAATTGAATAAATTGTTTGACAAATTACAATAATACTCTCCCACTCAACACGAAGAAAGGTGTAAGAGGCCCGCGTTGAATTAATTTAAAGTCGCTTCACTCATAAAGAAAAAAACTAAACTAAACCTTAAGCCCCTCTACATGAAATCACATATCAACCACGAAATTTTGTCGAATTTCACTTTAAGGTGCATACACACTGCTTTCTGATAAATGTTTATCTATTTTCAAATATATCGAATTTGTAAAATAACCCTTTTTCGGAATGTCTCGATTAGCATAATCTATTCATTGAAATTGTTCCGAATATTACTCATAAATCTCCAAAAAGGTTGGCTCTTTCTATACTTCAAGATATACCTACCTAACCGACTGTCAAAAAGTATCTATTCCAATACCACCACACCGAAATAGATACTTGTTTCTTGTTTTCTTAAGCTTCAAACCGAAAATAACAGAGAAAAGATACATATAATAGAGAATAAGAAAAAATGATAATAAAATTCATCTTTATCTTTTAAGTGGGGGTTATTTATGGGTTGTTTTGGTTTGTGAAGTGATTCCCTAAACTTGCACATAATACCTCGAGTGTGTATGAAAGACAACAACCAGCACACCTTTTTGATTTTATGAAATTCAATTCCACTTTTTTTATCTGTCGAATAGATTCTCTTAAAGATACTTATTGTACATAATATACAAAATAAGAACTCCTAAGGTGGGACACATTCTCAAAGGTTTAGCTTAACGATTTTCTTTACTCTTTATTATAAAATAATTCGATGGCAAAATGTTAAACCGCATATAGAGCACCCGATTAAGTTTAAAGAACCCAACAAACAAAATTATAAATTTTGACGTGATCTTTGATTCAAGTTTAAATAATTTATGATTACAAATTTCCAAAAAAAAAACTGTATGTTTGATGTTAAAGAATTTAATTTGCATAAACTTTTAAACAACCTTTTTCTCACTTGGGTGTCCAAATCTAAGTGTTAAATAAACGGATGTTTAATATCAATTTAAGATCGTTTTGTTAATTTGATTATATCCTGAGGTTATATCGGCTATAAGCGATGATTTTAGATTTTTAGGCTTTTATAATATGGGTGTCGGTTTTTGGGCTGTCATTGTTGTTTGGCGTTGAAGTGAACGAAAACTAATAATTTTTGATTCGCTGGTTTAAGAAATATTTTATATATGGTAATTTTTTTAAGTTTCTTTTTTCTTTTTTGGTTTACTAAACAACCACTTTTTTACCTATTGGAAGAGGTGGTCACCATTAGCCACCTAGATCTTAGCAATTAAATAAATATCTATTGATTTCTATTGAAAAATACTTTTTTTTTTTTTAAATATAAATATGAAAACTCTTATTGGAAAACCGTGAAATATGTAGGTGTATGCTTTTTAATCTGGCAATACTTTTTTCAGAGTTGGTCTTTTTGACAGGTGTCACTTGTTTTATACTCACTTATGTTTGCCAATTCCTAATAAATAGATTTAGGGACTCTTAAGAACTATTCACATGAGAGCGACCAACGACCGGTTAATGAACGAACATTCGTCCATTTTGACATTTTGTTCACATGGCTTTGTTTTATTGGTCGCAAATGACGTTTTACTTTGACAATTCACTTGATTAGTTTCGAAATCATTTTAAAAGGTGTTTACAAAACTGAATAAATTTAATAAAATATGTTTATATTAATGTCGGTATTTAATAAAAGCAATATTTTGCCATCCTTCTTCTCTTTTTTTTGTACCTATCTGATGAATAGGAACGAATGGCCTTGTTGTACAATGTTGGATTTGCTTCCACTTCCAAAATGTATCTTTCCTCAAATTCCTAGAATTATTTACATTTTTTCAGTGTTCATAATTCTTAAACATTTATATAAGTTTTTATTGAGTATAATTTACCTTTTTATCCATGTTTGTTTCAGCCATGACCAATCACCAAGTAAACAAAAAAAAAAGAAATATTTTGAGGTTATTCGCGAGCGAATAATTAATTCGTTCCAGTGTGGGTGGTATATGAATCGCGAATAGAGTTTGACAGTTCGTAACAATCAGATTGCAATTCGTGACGACCAATTCATTTTTTTCAAATTTCGCTTATTTTTGCAATTAAAACGCACATTTTAGTACCTTTACATGAATTAAATTAAGTTTTCTACGATTTTGTCTTTGTTTTTGTGAAGGATTTAGACTTAGACTAAGAGCGACCAATGACCGACGATTGAATAAATAAATGTGCTATGAAACAATTTAAAAACCTAATTTCTGTGCAAATTGTTAACAAAAAAGTAGAAATATAGCTTTAGTTACGAGTAATATTGAAGTAATAAAATTAGCTTTTTCATTGCCAAAATATAAGAAATTCAAGAAATCAAATTGTTCGTCGCGAATTGCGATCTGATGGTTGTAATGAATTTTCAAACTCATTTCGCGTTCCACCTACGATCCATACTCCAACCCATAAAATGTTCGTGCGCGTCCTGACCTACAAATTTAATTCTAGCCTTTGTTGTGCATCTGTCATGACTATTTAAAACAAGCGTTGTCAAAGAAACGTCATAATGGACGAATATTCGTTCATTCGTTGGTCGCTCTCATGTGAATAGTCGCATTTACACTTTAAAAACGTTTGCAAATCGTACAAATTTATTATCAAAATAATGGTTTGCTTCGCACGGTCGGCGGCGCATCGTCAAATATTCGGTTGACATAAACATCCAACAGAGCCGGTTATGCGAGCAACCGCATGGATCGGTTTCAAACCACGTTTACTCTAATGGAGAATTCGCATCATCACAGACGACGTACAGTACGCACCGAAGACGCTATTGGAGCAGAGTATCGAAAAAGAAAAGAGACCAGCCGCCCGCCATTGTGTGCAGCAATTGGATCTGTGATCATTCACTTTATGGAAGATTTTGCAGAAGGAACTTAGAACAAAATCCATAACTCGTGTAATACTTGAAGCCAAACGACCATCAAACGCGTCGCAAGTTCGGTGAATGAGCCAAAAACGAGTTGGCCACCGATCACGATTTTCAAAACAAAATTTTGTTCAGCGATGAAGCTCATTGTTGGTTGAATGCGTGGGTCAATAAGCAAATTTGTAGTATTTGGAGTGATCATAATCCAAACGCCATTTTTAAAACGCCGCGAGATAACATCCTCAAAAAGTCCCTGTTTGGTGTGCTCTATGGGCAGAGGAAATCATTGATTTATATTTCTTCAAAAATAAAGCCGGCCATAATGTTAAAGCCTATGGGGAACGCAATAGAGCCATTATTAATGATTTTTTTGCCTGAATTGGAGGATTTTGATGTGGAAGACCTTTGATTCTAACAAGACTGCGCTCAACTTGGTAACTTTTGTTGAGCTCATTATCTCGCGTCGTGGGCTTCTGGCGTGGCCTCGTGCGATTTAATACACTGGACTATTTTGTATGGGGTTTTGTCGCTTTTGTCTACGCAGATAACCCGGAGACAATTGACGCCTTGGAAGAGAATATTCGGAACGTTATTGCTGACATACGGTCGAAAATTGGGCCTCCCAGTTGGTTTTATTTCGAGAAAATAATATAGCTTAATTCTTTGCCATAACATTAAATTATATGCGTTTTTTTTTTGTTTTTTTTTAAAAAACACACGTTTAAAAAAAAAACCGTTATTTCGTCGGCTTATAATATTTATTCCGAAGCTTGGTCCAATTATTTGTACCAAGTGTGTTTTCAAGTTAATTCTGAATTAAAAATTCTTCCAGTTTAGCTGTTGAAGCATTTTAGCTATTTACACATTAATGCAAGAAATTATATCAACTTGAAAGGGCTATAGCTCAAGGGTTTTGCGAAGATCATATGATGTGAGAGCCTTAAAATAATAATCAGTAAAATTTAAAACCTGTATAAATAGTGTGCACTTTTAATATATCCATCGGCTCGACAACTGGTTCCGGTTGTGGACCACCTTGATCATCCAGTTGTGCATTCCAAAGAGTTGGACTTCCTGGTCAACATCATCATGGTCTTACGCTGTCGCATGTTAAAGAATTAACTCAAAAAAATTAACAGATTTATGGAAATATTTATAAGGAAACTTTTTTCAAATTATTTACTTCCCGTAGTAAGTTTTTGTAATCGGTCCGATTTGTCGAATTCAAAATGTTGACATTTCTCTAGAACCGTCGAAGCTTATTTTTATATATAAATGCAATTTCTGTTTGTATTTCATAGTAAAGTTCGTCTAATGTACGAAGTTTTGATTCGTAAACACATGACTTAAGATGTTCCCAAAGGAAACAGTCGCACACCGTCAAGTCAGGTGACGTAGGAGGCCAATATGTACCCCACAATAATTGTGAAAGGAGGCGGCCGGGAAATATCTCGTTTACGACGTGCATTGTGGTGATAGCAGTTTGAGGAGGTATTCCATGTTGTTGGAACCAGACATTTGAAGGGTTGATAGTTCACCCTATTCTCCGGAACTCAAGTTTTAAAAAATTATTCAGCATGTCAATGCAAGGGGCACCATTGACAGCCGACATGGTGGCTCAAAAAAGTAAGGAAACTGCACACCAAACACTTACTAATATCAGAGAATTTTCTTATTTACAAAAAAATCGAGGTGAAAAAGCGCTTCATCACTAAAAACTAAAAACATATCGTGCTTCACCCAAATAACCTCTATTGCAAATTCTAAAGGTTGTGGGTTTTCAGAGGGTTTTAACCGTTTAAACTTGTTTACTTATAAGAATGGAAGTTGAAGATACGTCAAACAGAAGAACGATTAATTTATAAAGCTTGAGAAAAGAAGGCAAAACCTATGCCAACATTCAAAGCATAATAGGCTGTGCAGCTCCTATGATTGAGAAGGCCTAACATTATAAAAAACAAACCGAAGCCCGCGGTAGAAAGAGGAAAACGGTCACCAGCCGCCGCCACCGTAGACGATAGGGGCATTGTGCGTTATAGCAAAATTCAGCCTTCCGTATCTTCTTTGGCAATTCAAAAGGACTTAAATTTAAATGTTAGTGTAGTGAATATTCGGAGGTGACTTTTAGAAAAAAATCTTTTTTCATTCTGCCCACGTAAAGTAAAGCTTTTCAGAAAGCTATTCAATGCGTCTCCAGTTTGCCGAAAACCATATATTAACTGGCAATTGGAAAAATGGCAATACAGATGTGAGCAAGTTTGTTCTTTTGGGTGATACTGGATCCCAGCATTACGCCCCCTCCATTACAGAATATCAACTAAAACATACGACAAAAACTGTCAAACGCGGAGTGTCAAAAGTAATAGTTTGGGCATGCTTTCCATACTATGGCGGGCGTAGGGCCAATACATCTTATCAAGGGTTACATGGACCAACGTTTATATGTTGATATTTTAGACAGTACCTATACCATGCTGCCTTACGCTGAGATGTTTTACTCTCTTAAATGCTTATTCCAGCAGAATAATGATCCAAAACATGCGAGTGAAGCGGCCAAAGAATAGTTTAAGGTCAAAGCTATTAAAGTTTTGGTTTGGCCTGCACAATCACCTGATCTCAATGGCTCAAACCCATAGAAAATTTATGAGGGAATGTTAAAAAAGAAGACCAAATCGTCGAATAACCTCGAACTTTGGAAGATGGCTAATGATGCCTGGGCAAACTTACCAAGAGAGCGTTGCAAGTGTTTAGTGGACTCCATTTTTAAACCCTATTTGCAATCACGCAAACGCCGCACAACTATTTTTCTGAACACAGCTGTACCTAAGTAGACGAAAAAAAGACTTCTATTATTCTATTCTGTCACATATGTAGCTCCTAGCTCCACATTAAAAGTGGTTCTGTAGGGCTCACTCTAAGCGAATCATAACTGGATATCGAAGCTTTTAACTTTCCGCATAATGGACATCTTACTATTAACTCGAAAAACACCTTAAATGACAATTGTAACCATTTGACATACATAAAATGACTAACTTCCAATTATACATATACCTATTACTTTGCGGTGAATTATTAAAAAGTATAATCCTCTTAAAGTTTACAGAAGTTGTAAGACTCTTTTGTGGTGTTTCCAGCGAACTTTTAAGTATTTGCTGTGACCACAAAAGCATGAACTGATATTTCTCAGATTTGTGTGTTCAATATTTTTATAAATATTTCCTCTGAACTAATCAATTTTATGCATTCATGATTAATGACAGTTCCAGGCGAATCTCTTTGTGGCGTTTTATTCTTTCCATTTTGTTGTTGTTGTATTTATTAATAAATTTAACTTAAAGAAGAATAAAAGATACGAAACTATATAAACTATATAAATACAAAATAAAACTATATAAATACACACCCATTCGCCATTCCCATGGCCCATCGTATCGTACTCTGATGGCTATGGCTATATAGAGGCTCCTATATGTCGTAGGTGTCTGCACCGCACTTATCTTTGCACATTTCTCTGTCCACCCACATCAGACTCATTGGAATATTGCAGTCATCATAATGAATGCACTTTGCATTTTGTTATCTTTTATTAACTTCAGTTGGATGTAGCACAATGAATGACTAACTTTTATTCATTTCCTCACTTCTCTTGTCTCTTTTAGGATAGTCCATACGTAGCGATGTCACACCAAACACGCCGGGGGCCGCCAGTAGAGTGTCCCTTGGCGTCTTTAGGTCGCAACACAACCGTCTTGGATACCCAACAACAATATCATCATCCGTTGAGCTCAAGTCCGCTTAATCCACAAGTGTATCAGATGTCGAGGAAGTCTCCAGATCTGAGTATTGACACAGATGACATTATTTACACATCTTCGTCAGTGTCACAACAAGTTGGGGGCGAAAATCATCCCCATTGTGGAAACAGTTTACCTGGGATGTATCATTTATCGAGAAGCTCATCATCTTCTATGGAGCAGGCTTATGATATGCGACGAAATCCACAAGTTAATCCACAAAGCCGACATAGGCCAGTGCCACTTCGAAATTACACACCTATTGAGAGTTTACTTCAGTATCGGGAAGCACGAACCCCGAGTGCGTACATTCTTCCTGCAAATGATAATAACGAAGACTCTAGTGACGAACCGAAGGTGAATAGTGGCAACGGCGGCAGCGGGGGGAAGATAAATGGCAGACGTAGTGTACCACCAAATACATCGTCTGTTGGCAGCGGACAATATTTTCTCGAGAAGAAAATGGATCAATTGTATATTCAAGGTGCCATTCGAGGACTTCCTCTGGGTTCAGAGGCGAATCATTTCCAAAATGAACGCTACTTCCTGGAGGACGATTTGAGAAACTTATGTGAATTTAATGGCAGTGATCGGCTGCATGGTATGTTGATACAGTATTAAGTGAAAATGATATCCATATTATTAATCTTATTTTGTTTTCTTCTTTATAGAATCACATCTTCTTCATCGACCATCGAGTCCGAGTGAAACCAGTGGCTCTGATCGATACCTTTTAGATCGAACTCAAGGTTCACCAGCAGCATATACCAACGTAAATCAACAACGTGATTCCTCGTATTCAAATCATTCGTCAAACGTTGGCCTTGACAAACGATTTCATCCGTCCAAAGTGAAAAGTCTGTCTGAGGGCTTCTCGAATATGGGTCGTTTTTCTCCGAGTTTAGATCAAGGTTATGCCACTTTAGTGTCACCATCACCAACTGGTCATCCAATACCGGGACCAGGACCATGGAGTAAAAAGGGGCCTTGCCGGTCAGGGCCTGGCTTTGATCGTCTTCCAGATGAGGCTGTACTGAAGATTTTGGGTTGGCTTGATAGCTGTGAATTGTGCAATGTTGCGAGAGTGTGTAGACGTTTTGAAAATCTAGCATGGCGACCGATTCTTTGGAAAATTATCACGCTTAAAGGTGAACACATAGCTGGTGATAAGGCATTAAAAATGATATTCCGTCAGTTGTGTGGCCAAAGCAGAAACGGTTCGTGCCCGGATGTGGAGAGAGTAATGCTTTCCGATGGTTGTCGAATTTCTGATAAGGGCCTCGTTTTATTAACACGAAGATGCCCGGAATTAACGCACTTACAACTGCAAACGTGTGTTAATGTAACCAACCAGGCGCTTTGTGATGTCTTGACAAAATGCACCAATTTGCAACATTTAGATATAACTGGTAAGTACATTTTTTTGTCGTTTTAAAGAGTTTATTTTGTTCTATTTGTTCAATTTATTCTTTCATCAACTTTATCCAAAACTTATGGACTTGCCGAACCCTACCAAATGAAACATTAGTTAGTTCTTTTAAAATCCCTCAAATACTCTTTTTTTATCAAGAGTTTTGTATTCATATAAATTCCCTGTAAAATGCCGAACAAAACTCTGACATCGCTTTACCCTGAGTATATGATTCGAGGTGCTTAGGCTAAGACTCAGCAACATATACATACATATGTACATTGTACGTATTCAAAGTCAATAGGCAGGTCCAGGCATTATAGAAGACTTGATTGGCCAGCTGTCAAAAAATACTTTTCAATTAAGGCAACTTTATTGGAAAGTTAGTCAAGGAAAATATCCCTTACTACAAAAGCCAAGTCTACGAGTACTTACATATGTCCAAATGTAAGGTGATTGTTTATTGATTTAAGTGAAAGATGAACTTTTATTTATTTAGTGCACAAATTATTTAAAATTTTGTGTACCAGGGTTCCCTGTTAGATTGAAAAGGGAATAATTACTATCTAAACCAATATTATAAAGCTTAAGATTTTGTTTGTTTGTTTGTTTGTTTATTTGAACTTACTAATCTCAGGAACTACTGGTCCGATTTGAAAAATTCTTTTTGTGTTGGACGATTTATCTATTGAAGAAGGCTATAGGCTTCATAACATCATGCTAAGACTAAAACCAGCGGAACACCAATAAAGAATGTTTCAAAATCTGGGATATTTTCCTTTTGAGAGCTTCCATTGCGTGCGCTTTAATTGTTGTAAAAAAAAGTACGCGACAGCATATGTTTATCTTTTAAAGCTTGCTCACTATAACCTTTTTTATGCTAACCAAATTTGTTCGGAAATAAAGGGCGTAGCTAGTTTCTTTATAATACAAAACACAACTTATGATGGACTTTGAACCTGTGTAGGGATTTTTTGTAAATAAAAATTCTATTGGTACTTTCTGTCAGATAGGGTTCAAACTTTGAAATTAATGACATCTGACATCACGTCATGACATGACATTAACGAGCTGGCTTGTCCTAGTCATTAATGTTGTCTGAAGCTAACTAATATCTTCCGATTCCGGTCAAAAAAATTCAATAATGGCATAGTTTAAACATGTTAGAAGATGACAGCCTTTTAATGGAAAACTCTTTAACAAATTGTATAAATCACCTTTGTATCTTTAAATCCAAATCCTTACCATTATTAAGAAATAAAAATCCATATGATTATTATTAATACCCTTTTAAATCTCCAGGTTGCACTCAAATCATCAATGTTAGCGTAAATCCAGGACTCGAACCGCCTAGAAGACTCCTACTTCAATACTTGGATCTAACCGACTGCACTGCCATAGACGATGTCGGCCTTAAAGTAGTCGTCAAGAACTGCCCCCAGTTGGTGTTCCTATATCTGAGAAGATGCATTCAAATTACAGGTAAGAATCTTCAAGTGTAATTTTGGCGATCTTAAATATTTACTAAAATCCTCTTTTTTGCAGATGCCGGGTTAAAGTTTGTGCCAAGTTTTTGTATTGCTCTCAAAGAGCTGAGCGTTTCGGATTGCCTAAGCATCACAGATTTTGGTCTTTACGAACTTGCTAAGCTAGGAGCCGCCTTGAGGTATCTCTCAGTGGCTAAATGTGATCGAGTTTCTGATGCAGGATTAAAAGTCATTGCTCGACGATGTTATAAGCTTCGATATCTTAATGCTCGTGGTTGTGAAGCAGTGAGTGATGATTCAATAACAGTATTGGCTCGTTCATGTCCTCGATTGCGTGCTCTAGATATTGGAAAGTGTGATGTCAGTGATGCTGGTCTTAGAGCCCTCGCTGAAAGTTGTCCGAATTTGAAGAAGCTTAGCTTACGAAATTGTGATATGATTACAGATCGTGGTGTACAATGTATCGCATACTATTGTCGAGGTTTGCAGCAGCTTAATATACAAGATTGTCAAATTTCAATTGAGGGTTATAGGGCAGTGAAAAAGTATTGCAAGAGATGTATTATAGAACACACAAATCCAGGTTTCTGCTGAGATCACAGTCAAATACGAAACTACAATACTTTACTATTTTAATAGGAAAAAAAGTAAAATTCTACAAAATACAAAAAGTATTTAATATGTAATCAACTTTGGTTGAATAAATTTGTTTTGATTTTATATAATTTATAAGTCCATAGGCATACATAAGTTCATCTTTGTAAGTAAAACAAGCTGTTGATTTGTTGTATAATGTATTTTTTATGACAATGTAAAAAAATTTAGTTCAAATATTAGAGGAAAATACCTTCGTATAATGTATTTATTTTTATTGGTATTTATAAAATTTAAAAAAAAAAAACAAAAAGAAAATTGTCTTATATTGAATTTAGAATCTATCGTGTAAAGTTTATTTTATTTAATTTTTTTTTCTACCTGCCAACCTATTATTATTTATTACTAGTTGAAATTATACATAATTTTTATTGTAAATATGTTTGAAATTCTTCTGTTTTTTTAAATAACTCAAATAACTTAAAATAATCATAAGATAATACAAATTTAAGTAATAAATTGAATAATGTTTTAAAAGGACATACAAATTAAAAATAATGTCTTTCATTATCATTACAGCATTGATATAATTTTGGAAATCTCGTTTCGTTCTTGTAATTTCTTCTCTTTAAAATCACTTGAAATTCTTATGACTTGTTGCCTCAGTTGCTTTGCTAGTCTAATTTTGAATAATATCCGGTGCCTGGTGTTTTCAATGCAACTCTAGAAAACAACTTTGAAAACGGCTTAAGAAGTTTGCAGATGCGCATAATGCAAACTGCAAGTTCCATTCTATTGCTCATGTTCAGAAAACATAAAGGAATTCATATCGTCGCCTTTCTTTCTCAACTTCGTATCTCTATTTCACCAGGTTTACAGTACGAAGAAAAAACTATGTATATTATTTTGTTTTATAATTTTGTAAGCAAAATGTGTGAATGTCATTTCATTTAAACTTACAACAGGCATAGTTTTCAGGTGATTCAATGGTAGTAGGTACATTAAATAACTCACTCCAGGTGAGATAAGTATTTTCAGATACGAGGCTACAGTATAAAGTGCTCCAATACAATCGTTTTACCATAAATTTCAGATACGAGATTGTTGCGTTAAAACTAATAATAAAAGAACCAATAAACTTTTTATATTTATTATAACAAAAGAAAAGAACAATTTTAAGTAAGAAATAACAAGTTTTCATAAATGTAGTGGAGCATCATTCTTCATGAGTCAGACTGTCATAAAAGGAGGGGTAGTCTTTTGTTAAAAGCTCTGAAGATCATCCATTTTCCTTTTTGAGATTGTTAAGGGTTGATTGTACAGTCTTTCAACTTTCACGTGAGGCATTGCTGTCGAAACGCTGCTCGCTGGGGCAACAATTTTCAATCATTGTCGAAGTTTACCTTGTAATGCATTACAAATTGTGTGTTTTTGATTGCCCTGATATTAACTACACAAGGATCGCCGGTTTTCCCTGGTCGTATCGATTTGTAGTATTTGATTGCGGCGCCGTAATTAAGAAAGAGTTGATGACTAAGGTAGCGTACTTAATATGCTTTTGCTGATCTTGCTTCTTTAATTATCCGTACAAAGTCTGCAGGAACGAAGAGCTCTTTGTTTTTTTTTTTTTTTTTTTAATTTCAATGGTAGATTAGACCGAATCACATGATATCTGGGTGTGTCCTACTGCTAAATATTTCTGATAAATTTCAGCTTTATGTTTAATAGCGAAGTTTTGTAAGGCATTTGATAGGAAACATTTCGATTTTGATGACAACACCTGTTAGTAAAATAATAAATAATTGGCTTGGTTTTATTTTCCAATCCTTCCAAAAAGTCAATAATGTATGATGAAAAAACATTTGAATCAACGCCACCTTCTCCCTCGTGCCACACTTAGCAAAGTACACTACCATCACCCTCATTGTAAAGGGTGTCCCAAAATTAACGCAAGATTTGAATTAAATAGAAAACGCCGTTTTTAGTCTTTTGATAGTTATATTTTTATCGACTCGTAAAGTACATAGGATAGGGTTATGTATGGAATAACACATCGAACAAATGGCCTCCACGGCTTTGCATGCACATGCGCACTCTTTTGTTGAAATTTTCCATGACCATTCTGCATAAATGTGGCTGAACTTCGTTGATGCAGCGTTGAATCTCCTCCTTTAATGCACGGGTGGTTGTGGGCTTGTTGACATAGACTTGTGATTTCAAATAACCCCATAAAAAGAAGTCTAATGGTGTTAAATCACACGATCTAGGAGGCCAATTTTGATCACCGAAACGAGAGAGTACACGACCTGGAAATGTCTCATGCAGTAATTGAATTGTTTCACGGGCTGTATGACATGTGGCACCGTCTTGTTGAAACCACATATTGGACACATCAATATCATCCAATTTTGGCAGAAAGAACTGTGTAATCATGTCGCGATATCGAGCACCAGTAAAAGTCACACAGATCTTTGGTGAGTATACGCTGTAGAGAGGTTCTTGAAATTTGCAATTCTTGTCCACGACGTCGAATTGAGGTTCCTGGATTGTCAGCAACACTCTCACGCACTGCTTCGACATTCACATTTGAACGGCTTGTTTTTGGACGACCAGTGTGTTTGGCGTCTCCAACGGATCCAGTCTCCATGAATTTTTCAATTAATCTCTTCACAGTTGACGAAGTTAAAACACTATTCCGACCATATTTTGTATAATTTTCGAACTGCAGCCGCCAAGCTTTCACTATTTTTGAAATATTCTTTAATAATGAAGACACGTTGTTCTCTCGTGTAACGCTCCATTTTTAATAACCCTATACTGTTAGCTGTCAAATTGCTTTTTTTTCAGGGTTGCCAACACTTCACTGCACAAATGGCGGCAAATTCAAATAGTAAATAGCTGTACCTCACCTTTTAAGCATCTTTCTTTGTCTGAATCTTTTTCCCACCCGTGCTCTTTCTTTTGCTTGAATATGCGTCTGATATACTCTCCTGTTTCAATATTACCTACCATTTTTAAATGCATAGCATAAACCGAATTGGTCCTTTTTGGGTTTATAAAGGCCAAGATTCATACCATGCACTATTGTCAAAAAGGCATTTATATTAAGCTTTTTCTTCATAAGGGATGTTGTTGTCACTCATGTAGACTTCGAAAGTTTTATGCAATTCCATCCAAGTCGCATAATCTACATCAACTTATTGTTTACTTGTACTTTTTCGGCAATAGTGTGATGGCATTTTAGGAACTGCATTCAAAAATGTTTTGATGTGCTCTGTTTTTGTAATTATTATAATGGGTTTGAGCCTATTTACCGTTGGGGCTTTATTTGTCATAGAGATTTCATTTTTAGTACTCTTGACCCAATTTAAAACTGACCATTCCCCGATACAGAGTGTATTCAAAAACATTTTATCACACGCAGCTTTCATTTCGCCACTGACTTTTAAATTATACTCGGACGTATACGATCTTTTACTTGGAATACCTGTGGTTTGTTTTTTAACAGGCTTGAGTGCAACCATCGAATTGACATACAGTTTTCGTTGCTCCCAAAAAAGAACGTCCCAGAACGTATGAAAAATTTCATCTCTGTCCTCTTTCGTTATTTCTTGGCACTTTCTAGTTTTACTATTAGCACATTAGTACAGACGATTGTCAGATCTTACAATGTTATCAGATCTGTTAGTGGAAAATATGCTTCAAATATCTTACAACATTATGTATTTACAATATTGTCCGATAATATTGTTAGGAATATCATTTCCAAACCATAGACAGATGATCATCTCATCAGCTATAATTGTTTTACACTGATAAATCTGACAATTTTGTAAGATCTGACAATCGTCTATACTTAGCTTAATATCTTTGGTCTCTCTTGATGCAATGTATGAAGGGCAACAACCTCGTATCTTTGAGTTTGGGTTATGACGTATTGTTGAAAACCTCGTAACTGTGAGTTAAGAGGTTCTTGCAGTAAACAAGGACAAAGGAAGTAAAAAGGAATTTGCACCGTCATTTACGGTCAACTTGAGATTGCTATTCAGATACGGGTTTATAAGGTGGACAGAAACGATGTCATATCTGAAAAAAAAACGAAAAACTTAAATTTTGCAGACACGAGGTTGAGAAAGAAAGGCGACGATATGCAGTCAACTGCATTTTTTTAACGTAAATTTTGACCAAGACAAATAGTAAGTTTTTAAGGGTCATACATTTCAAACTCAGAACCTTACTTCACTAACCTATACCTTAAGTTCATCCTACGAAAACTACCAAAAATGTTATTGCCTAAAAAACACTCCTTAGACAAGCTACAAGTCCATCGCAATTCGTATTTTGTTTTGTAAAGAAATATTACTTATTTCTTTTCCAATTTGACAAGGAACGCTTTTACACAAAAATATTAAATGGCTTTCAGTTCCATGAAAAAACATGATGCACTGTCGTTTTGACTTGACAGTTAGCAAGATTTTTCTTGGCTAACTTTCCAGTCAATTTTCCAATAAAGTTGCCTTAATTGGAAGACGATTTTTTGGCAGCATCAGATACTAGAAAGATATTTCTTAAGCGTCTTGCATTTTCCAATTTGCCAATAAATTCCTGAGATATTGAGCAGATTCAGGAACATAAGGGACTTCATTTGCAGTCAACTTCATTCTTTGAACGTAGATTTTGAACAGGGCAACTAGTTAGTTTTTCAAGTGTCATGAATATCAAATTCAGAACATTACTTCGCAAACCTCTACTTTAAGCTCATAGTACAAAAATTACCAAACAAATTATTGTCTACAAAACGCTCCAAAAGCAAGCTACAAGTCCATCACGATTTGTATTTTGTATTGTAAAGAAATATTAGTTATTTCTTTTCCAAATTGACAAGGAACCCTTTTACAGAAAGCATTAAATAAAGTTGTGCAGAAAATAAATAAATCATAGAGTAATAAAGTTCAGCTTTTAGTTGAATTAAAAAATATGATCAATTGTCATTTTGACATAAGTTGACTTGACTTGATAGTAAGGGAGATTTTTCTTGCCTAACTTTCCAGTCAACTTTCCATTTAAGTTGCCTTCATTGGAAGGTAATTTTTTGGCAGCTGGCCAATCTGATACTAGAAACTTGCCTAACTTTCAAGTCCCTTATATCGTCTGAACTTACCCATTGTTTTTAACTTAGTTTCAATCCAGTTGACTTTCGTTCGATGTGAGTTCCAAGAAAATGTTGTACTTTGTTTATATCCTTCATTTAAATTTCCTTTGAGAGGAGTTTTTTTTTGTATCATTTACATTACTTAAGTTATTTCCAACGATCAGTTGATGACTCATAAGAATAAATAACTGATTTTGTTTCTTTATTTTTATGTAAGAATAGTGGTCCAAATTCGTTTGTTTGAAACCAATTGAAGTAATGAACTTGTGAAATCTTTCGTTCCAACTTCTTGAAACCTGTTTTAGACCATACGAGGTGTGTTCAAAAAATACCCGGAATTTTCGTTTTTTTCAAAAAAATATTTATTTATTCGTTTACATCAATGTGGTCGCCTTCGAAGTAGTTCCCCCCAGATATAATACACTTATGCCAGCGTTCCAATCTTCTAAGCTCTCTTGATATTCACTTTTTGATATGTCCTTGAGCATTCTCAGCGATTCGGCCTTTATTTCAATCGAGGAAAAACGCCGTGCTTTCATGGGTCTCTTCAACTTTGGAAAGAGGAAAAAGTCACACGGAGCCACATCTGGTGAATATGGGGATTGGGGCATGACTACGGTATTGTCTTTGGCCAAAAAATTACGAACAAGCAACGACGAGTGAGCAGGTTCGTTATCGTGGTGCAAAAGCCATGAATTGTTTTTCCATAAATCTGAGCGTTTTTCTCAGATTGCTTCACGCAAATGTCGCTTAACTTCAAGGTTATACTCCTTATTAACCGTACGACCTTGTGGTAAGAACTCTTGATGCACTATGCCATTATAATCGAAGAAAACCGTAAGCAAAACCTTTACATTTGATCGAACTTGACGTAATTTTTTCGCTCTTGACGTTGGATGCTTCCAGGTGGACGATTGTGCTTTGGTTTTGACATAACCGTACTCCCATGTTTCATAACCAGTTATGACCCTTTCAAGCAAACTTGGATCGTCGTTGACGTCATTTCAATGGCGGATCCAGTGGGGGGTCGTAGGGGTCATGACCCCCCCTGGGAGATAATTTGTTTGTTTTTTCGTAGGAATTACCTTCAATTCAAAACTTATCGTATTGCGTTAATGGATATGACCCCCATTATATTTTGAATTATATATTTTGTGTACCTATATGAAAACAAAATTTGTATTTTACTTCCTTAAGCTTTGTTGCTAAAAGTACTACTTTTAACTGAAGACTGGACAACGAACATAATATGAATCGGATATTCAGCCTTATTCCAAAAACACAGCACAAATTCACCAACTTTTGACAAATGGACGATCCAGGGGGGTCATATGAGCCATAAAGCTTATACAGTTAAGTTGTTTAAGTAAAGATTTCATTTCAAAATTTGTTAGTAATTTAACGACATTAACCAAAAAGTGGTTTGCTGTCAAAAACAACTAAAATTATTGTTTTCACTCAATTTAGAATTTGAAAAAAAGTTTAGTCATGCTTTAAATTATTTTCATAAAATTTGTTTTTAAGAAAAAGAACAAATATTCAGGTTCTTAAGAAGAAACCTTGAATAAGAGATCGTCAGTTTGATATTAAGTTGCCTTTAAATTCCTAAAACTAGCCTTCAATTTTATTATTAAATTTTTTGACACACATAGTGATCATTGGAGTGATTTTTACTTGCGACATGTAGGAACTATGTAGCAAGTTTTGCATTAGTTAAAAAATTCGAACTAGACCTTTTAATCAAACATGACATTACGATGGTAGAGAAGTCGAAAAAATTGGGTACCTCGATTATGTCCGTCTGTCTATCTGTGTTGATTGAAATTAAGGTTTTCAGCCGATTAGCGTAAGGCGTTTTTTTTTTCATTTTATTAATACGAAAAATAAATACATATGTTAAAAAATGTGATTTTTTTAAAACTTTCTCTAAATTTTGTATTCTTAATTTGGCTTCTTTCTACAAGAGAAACATTTTTTTGTTTTGCTCCAGAAGGGTAACCCTCATAACCTTTCAGTTTTTTTTAAGTTTTCTCAAGAACTAATGGGCCGATTTCAATTATCTTCTCTTTTTGTGCAAGTTCTTGTCGATGATCAAATGATCAAATTGATGATGATTTTTGATGATCAAAAATGTAATTTTTTTAAATTTTAAAAAAATAATATTAATTTTGTTTACAAAACTCGATATCGCAGAAAGGGGTCAACATTTTTTAACGAAATTTAAATGTTTATTTATAAGCACTTTATTTAGTGCTTACCAAAAATATTTTTAAGACAAAATTTAAAATTTAAAATGATTTTCGAAAAAAAATAAGTTAATCTAGAGTTTTTGAGAAATGAAATGGCAATTAAATTTTTGAGAAAAACTTATTTTGCAGGTACATTGTTAAATCTTAAAATATAGGATATATTTTTAAACCGACTGTTTGGAAGAAATTAGCAAGTTCTAAAGACCCAGTCGTGCATTTTATTTTGTTCAAAATTGATTTTCTGTTGAATACAAAAGATCTTAAAAAATTAAATAAATTAATCTACTTTTGAAGTGAATTTGCTTTGGATGCTCTAGAACTGAGATTAAAACACGAATTTCAATAATATAAATGTCCCAAAATCTGCAAAAGTGACAGTTTTGTTAAACTAATGGCTAAATTCAAGAACCAAACATTTTTCTCTCTAAAATTTTCAAGTTCTGTTAACTAAGATCAAAATACGAGTAAACAGACTGATAGGGATAATAATAATAGAAAAAAGCCCGACAATTCTTCATATCAGATCCTCTCTCATTTTCTTGTTTTGTAGCGTTCTTCGCATTAATAGAAATGGAAACACGAAAAGTATTTTTATTTTTGGAAAAAGCTACTTTTCCAAACAATTTCTTACATTTCTGCGTGAAATGCACCAAAAACCCTCTTAACTATTGTGATTTAGCTCTTAAATATGGCATATTTAGAAAATTGTTGGATTCTTGGATTGCTTTCATATGTAGCGAGTCATCATAATTTGCTGTTCATTGTACAACAGTGTTCTATAATAATTTGATAATTAGTTGTCACTGTGGTACCCGTGGTTTTGAGTTCGATCCCTGCCTATTCCATCTAAAGTTTTTTTTCACGCGGGTACTGCCTTGCGAGGAATTGACAAATTCTCCAAGAGTAATTCTTGTCATGAAAAGTGCTTTCTCAAATTCGGCTTAAAACTGTAGGTCCCCTCCATCCCTGCCGACAGTACTCGCACACAGGAATGGTTGAGAGTTGTAAGTCACTGGGCCCTAGTTCTCAACGGACTGTTGCGCCACCCAATTTATTTAAAGTTGTCACTTTAACTCTTGAAATGTGTTAACGTAAGGTTAAGATGCACATTATGCTATTTAAATTTTGTTAGCCTCCTTTACAAAACATTAAAGAACATTTTTAAGCTGTGAGTAAAAACTCATCTAAGTGTGTGACCCCCCCTGATTAAAAGTCTGGATCCGCCCTTGCGTCATTTAACAATTTAACAGCTCTTGAGCGATGTTCATGCGATTGTTTTTTTGGTCAAAATTCAGCAGTTTCAGCAAAAATCGCCAAACTCATAAAAACACGTCGAACCTTAGCAACTACCACAGGCAAAGTAAACAGTGAATGTAGCTGAAAATTGCATCATACTTCAGGGACATGTATACCAACACAATACAAAAATATTATGACCTTCAAACTCTCCAGACATGCGCAAATTAAAAACTCCGGGTACTTTTTCAACACACCCTGTGCTACAGAGTACGGTACTTGATCTTTTATCCGCGTTGAATGATGACTGCTCAGCCGGTCCCGATGGTATTCCCGCGATAATATTAAAAAAGTGTAGTAATGCTTTAGTTGAACCCCTTACGTTCTTATTCAAACTTTCTCTAAAAACAGGCAAATTTCCCAGTATATGGAAGAAGTCTTTTCTTACACCAATTTTCAAGAAAGGTAACAAGGCGGATATAAGCAACTACAGGCCCATTGCAAAGCTGTCTTGCATTCCTAAAGTGTTTGAACAAGTTGTTTGTGAAAGTGTAGCATTTTTTAGTAAGAATCTCATTTGCGAACAGCAACATGGTTTTATGAGAAAAAGATCAACCGTTACTAATCTCCTCACATTCTCAAACATATGTTCAAACGCTTTAGAACAAGGTCATGAAGTTGACTGTGTATACACTGACTTTTCTAAAGCTTTTGACCAACTTAGCCACGGAATTATTTTATTTAAACTTAAAGCTCTTGGTTTTCCACCATTTTTCTTAGCTTGGATCAAATCATACCTTGAAAACAGATCCTATGAGGTAAAATTTAGAAATTGTCTTTCTGAACCTTTTGTTGCTCAATCTGGTGTTCCCCAGGGAAGCCATCTTGGCCCTTTTCTGTTCATCCTGTCTATTAACGATGTATCGTCATGTCTACGCTCAAGTGAAGTACTCATTTTTGCTGACGATATGAAGATTTTTAAAATAATAAAGTCCATCAATGATCGTATTCTTTTACAAGCCGACATTGATAGTTTCACATTTTGGTGTGAGAAAAATAGCCTTGCCCTCAACCCTTTAAAATGCCAGACGATAACTTTTACTAAAAAACGAATCGTTAGTGTATTTGATTATTGTATATCACAGCAAAAACTCTGTCGCGTCTCCACAATTAAAGATTTAGGTGTTAATTTTTGTTCCAACTTAGAATTTACATATCACATTAATTTGATTGTTAATAAAGCAAGTTCTATGCTTGGTTTTATAAAACGCTGGGCAAAGGAGTTCAATGATCCCTATGTAACTCTTTCTTTGTATAATTGCCATGTTCGTCCTCATCTTGAATATGCTTCGCAGGTGTGGACTCCCTATTACGAAATTCATAAGAAACGTATTGAATCAATTCAACATAATTTCATTCGCTTTGCCCTAAAGGGTCTTCCTTGGGATGATCCTTATGATCTGCCTCCCTATGAACATCGTATTCAGCTTCTTCAAATGCAATCTCTCCATCAAAGGCGTGTTAATAATGACTTAGTATTTTTTCATCAACTCATTAATGGTGAAATTGATGCACCTTATTTACTATCTTGTGTACATTTGAATTACCGAAGCGGAACTCATCACCTGCGTACATTTGATTTTATACATATTGACTTCCATAGAACTAACTATGGGAAGAATAAAGCATTAAGTCGAATGAGCATTTTATATAACTTAAACTGTTCATCGATAGATTTAAATTTAAATAAGATGGGATTAAAATCATTGTTTAGAACCAGTGCTCCACTATCGTAAACGTCTTTATTTTATTTTTTGTACTGTAATAATTCCTGTTAAATGTTAATAAATTATTATGTTTTGTATTTTGTGCGTGTGTTAGGCTATAATTGTATTATTTTCCTACTAACAACTAACACATGCACTTATGATGAGCCTCTGATCGTAGTTTGACGCTTGCTATAAGCTTACTACTTTCTGAAAATTCTGAAGTGTAAAATCATACCTTGAAAACAGATCTTATGAGGTAAAATTTAGAAATTGTCATTCTGAACCTTATGTTGCTCAATCTGGTGTTCCCCAGGGAAGCCATCTTGGCCCTTTTCTATTCATCCTGTCTATAAACGACGTATCGTCTTGTCTACGCTCAAGTGATGTTCTTATTTTTGCTGATGACATGAAAATTTTTAAGATAATAAAGTCCACCCAAGATCGCATCCTTTTACAAGCCGACATTGATAGTTTCAGATTCTGGTGTGGGAAAAATAGCCTTTCACTCAACCCTTTAAAATGCCAGACGATAACTTTTACTAAAAAACGAATCGGTAGTGTATTTGATTATTGTATATCTCAGCAAAAACTCTGTCGCGTCTCAACATTTAAAGATTTAGGTGTTCATTTCTGTTCAAACTTAGAATTTACACATCACATTAATTTTATTGTTAATAAAGCAAGTTCTATGCTTGGTTTTATAAAACGCTGGGCAAAGGAGTTCAATGATCCCTATGTTACTCTTTCTTTGTACAATTGTCATGTTCGTCCTCATCTTGAATATGCTTCGCAGGTATGGACTCCCTATTACGAAATTCATAAGAAACGTATTGAATCAATTCAACATAATTTCATTCGCTTCGCCTTAAAGGGTCTTCCGTGGGAAGATCCTTATAATCTGCCTCCCTATGAACATCGTATTCAGCTTCTTCAATTGCAAACTCTCCATCAAAGGCGTGTTAATAATGATTTAATATTTTTTCATCAACTTGTTAATGGTGAAATTGATGCACCTTATTTGCTGTCTTGTATACATTTAAATTACCGAGGCGGAACTCATCACCTGCGTACTTTTGACTTTATACATATTGACTTCCATAGAACTAACTATGGAAAGAATGAAGCCTTAAGTCGAATGAGCATTTTATATAACTTAAACTGTTCATCGATAGATTTAAATTCAAATAAGGTGGGATTAAAATCATTGTTTAGAACCAGTGCTCCACTATCGTAATCGTCTTTATTATATTTTTTGTTGTTCTGTAATATTTCATGTTACATGTTAATTATGTTTTGTATTTTGTGCGTGTGTTAGGCTTTAATTGTATTATTATCTTGCTAACAACTAACACATGCACTAATGAAGAGCCTCTGATCGTAGTGTGACGCTTGCTGTAAGCTAACTACTTTCTGAAAATTCTGAAGTGTAAAAAAAAAAACACCTCGTATAGTGATTTGTTTAACTTACAGACAAGACTTCTAATTGTTTTATCTTCTGGCTGTCGCATGTTAATTTTTTCCTTGACATAGCCCTAATAATAATAATAAATACAATACACTATTATTATGATTTTACAAAGAACAAATCTTTGTCGTTTACATACAGTTAAAATCATTTTAGTTTCTTACATATACATACATAGTTTCTTGAAATTCTCATAAGTCTTTATTTGACTTTATATGAAGTTAAGTGCTTTTTTCTGATAAATTTTTTTAAAACACCTGTTTTCAATATTTTGTTTGTATTTTCTAATATTATTTAGACGAAGGGTCTCTTACAAGAACAAAACTTACTTTAATTTTTTTTCGTTTTACCTTTTTGATTTAAAATAAGCTTTGCACAAATGGTTTCCAGCAACAACATCCAACAACTTTTTTTCGAAAATGTTATCAAATACCATAAATATTTCTACTGAATATTGTAGAAAGGTATTATAGATTTGTAAAATCAAGATCAATATTTTCGCTCCGCAATACTTCATTGTTTTCAAAGTGTATAGGGGATCCCAACGACCCTGAACAGAATACCCTCAACCCTCAACAGAATATTTCTGCATATCTCTCTAGGCCAATCGCGATATGGTTTGGCAAACATCATTCTCTTTGTCATATGTATCTTTGTTGTCAAAAATGGTACCTTGCGTAAACTTCGTATTGTAACCGCTCTTACAAGATCATTAAGTTCACTTTTTATCTGCCTGAAATGTTCTGTCTATCTAACTGAGCATATTTTTGTCTGGGAGTTCGAACAGTTGTCATCCATTTTGGGCAACAGGTTTGAGGTTTGTTTTGCAATTTCAGGGCGATACTGAATGTATGTATGCAAGTACTGGTAAGTTTTCTCCTTCGAAAGAGGTTTGTTTTAAATTAAATCTCGGATTTCTTCGGTACAATGTTTTTACCAACCTATTGCTTACATATGTTGTAGGTAATGCTGTAGAGAATAATAAAAACTAAAAAATAATAACATTTTGCTCAGGGAAAAATTAAAAAAAAATTGTTCTCGGCACTTTCTTATATTACTGGCAAGGACATTGCTATTTTTATGACCACGCTGTGTTCAGAGTGTTTTTTTAAAATGAGTGCACAACGGGGAAAATTCAGATTAAATTATAAAATGCAATCAAACATAGCAGCTCTAAATAAAACTGTTGTGACCTTTGAAACAAGTCAAACTCATCAATATCAGAAACCTCAACGCCGCGCCGTCTACAGACCACATAAAATCTTTAACACCTTTCAAGTCAGACAGGACCTTCACTGAATCACTCAATTTTCATTCAATATCCTTTAGGAATGTCAACACTGTCACAATATTATTCATATTCATATTATTCAATATCAATTAATTCAACTAAAAGTAGCCAACCAAGTCAAGCACGTCAAGATTCTCAAGACATTCAAAGACCGATATGCTATATTAGAACCCTCAATCCTAAACTCAACACCATCATGCAACATCCAGAGATTAGTCATGACTCAAGACAATTGTATCCCACAAAACTATTAAGGGTAACTCAAGACTTTTTCAATAAGACAATTTGTTTAAATATATGTTATGTACAGTGTATCAATTTCATATTCGTAAAATATATATAAGTATCTATATAAAAACTACAGTAAAACGTGATCAATTTCGTATTCCTACGCTTAGTTCTGAGTAGCCAAGCAGCTTTAATTTCCCTTGCATTTTCAATCCAATGTGTTTTCTCAATTCATGTGCTATTATTTAAAGTATTCTGAAGTTATTTAAAATTTGTAAAAGTGTTTTGGACAGATTGTCTCAGAATTTAACAAAAATGGGGAAAAGCAAGTGAAACCTCTAAAGAACTTCGAGAAATCATCGTAAAATACCACCAAGAAGGTAAATCTTATAAACAGATTTCATCTTTAGTTAATAGAGCTAAATCAACGGTTCAAAGTATTGTTAACCGGTTTGTAATGAAAAAAAAGGTTGAAAACTTGCCTCGCAATACGACAAGACGTATTTTTAACATGCAGGACAAGAGGATTACTGTGCGTGAAATAAATAAAAATCGAAAGATCAGTGCACCAAAATTGGCACAGATTCTTCGCCAATCTAGATATAAAAGAACAATTTTGTACTGAAACGTTGCGGAATTGTGTTCGGGAACATAGTTTAAACGCAAAAAAACATTTATTAGGTAGTCATGATAACAGACTTAACGGCTTGGATTCGCCAAATAATACCAAGCAATAGACTTTGACTTCTGGAGAACGGTTATTTCCATAGATGATTCAAAGTTCAATATACATGGCTCGGATGGCAGACAAATGGTTTGGCGTAAGCCGAATACTGAATACCTTCCGCAAAACACTCGAGAAATCGTTAAACATGGTGGTAGGTTGGTGATGGTGTGGGGTTGTTTTTCAGCAGCTGGAGTTGGGAAACTGCACATAATTGAAGGAATTATGGATCACAAGATCTACATCGATATCCTAAAGAACAATTTAAAACATAGTGCTGCACAAATGAGTCTATAGGAAACAACTTAACTTCTTATCAGGATAACGACTCAAAGCATAAGCGAATGCAACCCGAATGTGGCTTCTCTTTACTTGCCAAAAAGTTTTGGAAACCCCCCGACAATCACCAGATATTCATCCAATAGAGTATTTATGGGACGAACTGGACCGCAGAATCCGCAAATACACCATTAACAACAAAAATGACCTTAAAGAGGGCATTGTCTTTGAGTGGACACAATTAAAATTGGAAACAACTGAAAAATCGGTAAGGTCAATGCCAAGATGATTGAAAGCTGTAATTGCTTCCAAGGGTTATGCCACAAAATATTAAAGCCACATTTTTTGATTGATTAAAACAGGGTACGAATACGAAATTGACCCAGTATTACTGCAGTTTTTTCTTTTCTTTACAATTTTCAAGAAAAATTAATTGTACCAACTTTTATTAAAGTCAAACTTTTTATTAAAGGGGTACGAATATGAAATTGATACACTGTATGTAGATGTACGTAGCTTAAAATAAATATAACTGTCAAAATTCAACAATCTCAATTAATTTATATGTACGTATTGTCCAACTTCTCATAAGAAAACTAAATATTTTAAAACTTTGATAATTTTAAAGCGAACTGCGACACCATCGCGGATTAATTGTACGGGGATTTGAAAAGATTTTATTTGATATCATCGTTTCAAAGAATTTAACTTATTTCAGTTTAAAGTTGCTTGGAGTTACCGACAACTTAAATTTTCTTGGAGTTTCTGACAACTTAAAGTTTCCTGAAGTTACTAACATTATCGAGCAACTTAAGTTGCTTGGCTTCACCCTCTACTCAAATCTGACAAGCTTTTCTTTTAAGTATCTTTTCAGAGTTGGGAGGAAACAAACTAAAATCAGTTTCAAAAAACGTTAACCGAAAATAACGTAATGTTCAAATGGTAGACGTTTGGACCCAAGACCACAAATCTTTCTCAAAACCCACCTCTGACTACCAACTCTTACTCTCAACTCCCCGCGGTGAACATCGGGTACGTAGTACCTCAAATGGAGATTGTGTTTCAACCCCAGTAAAGAGTTGTTGGGGCTGGTAACGATAGAAGGGGGAGAGTTGTTACCACTAAGACATCTTTCCTTTTATCCAGGCTACAGTTCCAGTTAGGTACAAATATTTAGTTGCGACTTGCGAGGCACCAACAAGCCTCGCATACGGGCGGATTTATTGTTGACGAACCAAGCAAACGAAATAAGGACAAAGAACTTCAGATCTGTACGTGGACAACGAACTTCGGATCTGTACGTGGAATGTTAGGTCCCTTAATAGACCACGTCCAGCCGAACAATTAGCGGAAGCCCTCAACTGCTGCAAAGCAGATATTACCAGCATCTAAGAAGTGCAATGGAATTGACCAGGTAAACGCAAATTAAAAGATTGCGATGTATATTACGGCGGCTGCTACCGAGAACAAAGGCAACGACTATTTGAACTGGACTCAGGCAAAAAGTCTTGAGTTTTAACAATGTAAACGAGGGCACCACAATCCGCATCAAAGCTAAATTTGCTCAACATAAGTCCATATGCGCGCATGACCCCACAAAGGAAAAAGATGACATCAAAGGCAAATTCTATACATATGGGTGATTATACAAAAGTTGGGTAACTCGATGTCATCAACCAATATATACAGTCTAATTATATTTTATTGAGATTGCAATTTATTTTAAAACAATGGAAAGACCTTTATTTAGTCACCCAATTTCAGTTCTTCATTTTGAATACAAGTTATTAAAAAACACAATTAGTTCTTAAAACGTCAGTCCTCTGGCATGTCACAACCCTGAAAACCAACCATTACGTGACTGTCTATTAAACATTATCATTGATTTGAGAAAACTTATCAATTTACTACAATCTGTGATGTATATATGTAGTTAAATATATACTACAACTTTCATAATGCAGTGTTCTCCACTTTATTTAAAAAAATAAGAAATTTTGTGTTCAGTTTTATTCGTCAGTTTCTTGTGTGTTATTTAAATGTAAAATTCGTGCGAAATATCGCCGACTCAACGTCAAATCCCTTTGAATTTTAATGTTGGTAATAAAGTAAGTTGCGGGTCGCACAATTTGACGGCCACCATAACTGTACCAGAGTTTGGGTTATGCTTGTTGTCTATACACGTGCTTAGCCAGTCAACACGTCAGTTTTATGGTGAGTCGTTATTTTTTTGTTAACCTAAAGTTTATTTTTATTTATTCGTATTAGACTTTGATTTGTTAAAATGTAGTTTGTTGATATTTGAAATTACAAAAAAAAACATTAGTCCAGATTATAATCTCAGATTTCGTCTTTTTCGTCAGTAGTGTGGCGTCAGTTCTGTGTCAGGTAAATTGTTATTGTTCTTCATTTCTTGATCATTAGTACTTTTAAGATGAATATTGTTAGATTTTTTTGTTGATTACTTTGAAATATTTAGTAAAACTATGTGAAAGTAGTAAAAGATAAATGAATAACGTTACGTTAAATGCCAAAAGTCTGTTTTGAAAACTGATGTAGTATTTTCTCCTAGTATTACATATTAATAATTATTTTTATTTGTTTCTAAGTGATTTTAAGTGATCATTATCTAATTTTTACTAATTTGATTTAATTTCATTATAATACTTTCAAAACTGTGTATACTTGTCAGTCCTCTGCAGTCAAATTCTGAAATTTTTAAATATCTTACAATGTACTCAAAAAAGTGACTGGCCCGATTGGGAACAATATATTAAAAAGATTAGCTATCATATACACCCGAATTTATAGAAGTTTAATTTAAAAACTATCGTAAACAAAATATCCTCAAAAGTTACCCAACTTTTGTATAATCACCCATATACATTTGCAGTACCCTGGCTATGACATTAAAATTGTCATTGTTTTTGAAATTGAAATACTATACTTTGGTGGCACCTTTGACAACGGATTCAGGCTACCAGATTTCGCGGAATAATGAAGGCTTAAAGTGGATAAACATGTATCTGTATAATACAGAAAAGTAGAGGGAGGCAGTTGTATATGCCAAAACCGAAAGCGAGAGAGAATACAATAGTTATAACCCTTTTTAACTTCCTATAATGTACTTAATTTTTTGACAGTACAGTGTTGCCACAAGTCTTCACGAATGTGAATTGAATTAAATCAAACAACCTAACAAAAGTTACAAAATAGTAACAAAATCATGACAAATTTTCTTACAACCAAAAAAGAAAAAAGTGGGATATAATTTGATATACAGTGTTTTTCCATAGTCTCAAAATAATAGTAATTCTTTAAATAATAAAAACGAATAATAATTTGAGAAAACATTGCAATTAGTTGTATTTCACAATTAAAAGAAAATTTAAATGAAATCTTGAAAACATACAAAATTTATGGTAGTCTCAAAATTTTAAAATAAAGAAGAAATATCAAGCTTTTAATACACTTGCAAAATTATGGCAACACTGATGCAGACGAAGATCCTATAATAAAGATGAACATGTTCCCTATATGAACGTCTTCCTATAATCTTGATTTCTGAATTATAGAAAATTCAAATAACAGTTAGAAGTGAATATCTTCTTCATTTTGGTCTTTCCTCTCTATCTCACAAACATACATTTTATATGTAGCATCCATTTTGTTGCAGAACTCAAATGCAGATACATACATTATAATTATATCAACCATTAGGCTTTATTTCATCGACTAAATCAAAAATGTTAAAAATAAAAACAAATATCTGCAAGGTGGCGCTTACTAAGCTAAACTGTGGTGTCTTTTATTGACACCAACACCAACTGAATGAGCGCGAATGTCACCACAAAAGTAAGTTAATTAAATGAAAAGAAACACTGAGTTTAATTCAACAATTTAATATTAGAAATAGAATTTTATAACAATAATTCAATAAACAAGTAAGACAAAATGAATATTAATTTTCAAATTAAGGAGACTGTGTTGTGCGCGGTTGGACATCAGAAAACTAGAGTGAGGTCAAAGTGAAAGAATGAATTGAAATATTCAAATTTCAGTTTTTATGTGCTCACTATTAGGCTAGGCGCGCACATGCACAACAACGAAACGAAATAGTTCGATCGCTAGTAAGTTGTCCAAACATAGAGCACATAAGCAACTCCGAAAGGATTCAACGAAATAAACCAATATACAGGAAACATTTATTTACCTTGACTAAATTTTTCTCCTTCTTGCACTTACAGAAAATTATTCAACAATTCCGCGCAGTTACCTATAATTCCTTGTGACACAAACTAACCTGGGGTCTCCATTGGACATTTCCGATGACAGGACTATCGGCCTGTCATCAGATAATCCAATGGAGACCAACAATCCAACATCCAGTCCATGATCCGGTCATCGCAGTTTGGATTTTTCGAGCGGATCAAAATCTTGTCATCAAATTGACGTTTGTGTTGTATGTAGTGGTGAGCGTCCATTTTCTACAGTTTTTTTTTATTAAAATTTCATTTCTTTTCAATTGTCGTCGAGTGCTGTCATACCCACATATTTTTTATACCTAAGTATGTAAGTAAAATTAATTTAAGAAAAGTGAAATATATTTTATTTCTTATATTGTTATTGTTTACTAATACATATTACTTACCTGTTTCAGTTACAATGAACGATTGGCGACTAACCACCGGTGACACGCTGCATTTAATTAACTTGTATAAAACAAGAGTGTTTGTGGAATTTCAAGAGCAGCATATACAAAAGGAACGACTTAAAAAGAAAAGCATGGGAAGAAATCGCTGAGCAGTTCAACAAGGATATAGTCGAAATAAAGAAAAAACTCAAATATCTACGAGCAGCCTATGTAAATGAAAAAAAAAAAAATTGATAATTCAAAGAAATCCGGCGTGGGAATCGAAGACGTGTATGAGACACATCTTTTCTACTTCAAAGAGTTTAGTTTCTTAGACAATGTAATTGTCACAAGAGGAACCCAAACAAATTTGTCTCTAGTGAGTATAGTTATATAAAAACCGAAAAAAACTCATTAATTAACTATAATTTTATTTATAGGATGACACATTGGAGCCAGCCGAGGAGGTTATGGAAGATGTAAGGGAAGCAGTAGTAAATGAGGAAATTTATTCTCCTTCAACTCCAGCAATATCGAAAACCTCATCTGAACGGAGAGAAAAGCAGAGTGGTCGACGTCGAAATGCTTCAAGATGTTCGCAAATTGATGATGCCATAGCATCAATATTGAGCACAACAGTTTCAGAGCCTGGTAATAGTTGTTTCTTTAAAAAAAATTGTTTTAATATTGTTTGTTTTTTAGATACACGATGTAAATACGATGTATTTGGCAGTAGTGTGGCTAGTCAGCTGACAGATTTGTCACCCACTGAGGCAGCAGTCGCCATGGCTGATGTACAGAAAGTGCTTTCACATCATACAATACGATCACTGTCCAAGAAGGCATCGTCATCGTCATCAAGTTCTTCTGCAGCACCGACAACATCTCTCTACAGTTCTTCTGCAACACTGCCATCATCGCTGTCCAGTTCTGTTGAGTGCAACGATCCCTTGCAAAGTCCGATGTTAGAATCTAATTTATACGAAGAATTCATTGAATATTCAATTAGTGATTGAATAAGTGTTATATATAAAAATAAAAACTTTGTTGTTATGAAATAAAATAGTTTCATTATGTGAGCATTAAAATATCCATCTTTACAAGAATTTCAAGCGAAATTCTTGAAAGTGTTACACACAAACCACCGTCATTTGAAAAATACGTTCTTCATTGGAGTGGTTCAAACGTTTTTAAGTTCTAATTTATGTCACCTAAGTGTTTCTTACAACCATTTTCAATTTAAAGAATGATTTCAAAAAATTCCCATGTAAAAGTATTTTTAAAATTTTTTGATTCTCAAAAAAAAAGTTCGAACAATTTTTAGATGGAAATTTTTTGAAATAATTTTTTGAATTTAATAGAGTTTACGGAATCAGTTAGCAGACATAAATTAAAACTCCGAACCATTTGAACCATCCCAATGAAGAGAGTAGTTATGAAATGACAGTGGTTTGTATGTAACACTTCCAAGAATTTCGAGAGAAAATCATACAAAATTCTTAAAAGAGTTACATACAACCCACCGTCATTTCATAACTACTCTCTTCATTGGGATGGTTCAAATGGTTCGGAGTTTTAATTTATGTCTGCTAACTGATTCCGTAAACTCTATTAAATTCAAAAAATTATTTCAAAAAATTTCCATCTAAAAATTGTTCGAACTTTTTTTTTAGAATCAAAAAATTTTAAAAATACTTTTACATGGGAATTTTTTGAAATCATTCTTTAAATTAAAAATGGTTGTAAGAAACACTTAGGTGACATAAATTAGAACTTGAAAACGTTTGAACCACTCCAATGAAGAACGTATTTTTCAAATGACGGTGGTTTGTATGTAACACTTTCAAGAATTTCGAGAGAAAATCATACAAAATTCTTAAAAGCTTATAAGTTCAACAGAAATAAAAAAGAAACTTGTTATACTTTAATTTCTTATTATTTTCGCCCACTGGTATGGTACATCACCCTCAGATACACAATACATTTTCAGATTGTCACGAATTTTGCACGAAAATTTATAAATAGAAACGTTTTGTTGTGCAACACTTTGGGGTTCTAAGCACGCCACTGATTCTTTAAAATCTATATGCTGATGTTCTTCTGGAGGCCTTTTTATTGAAGCTGAAATATAATTATGCAGCACACAACACGTTTTAACGACGACATCGCACTTATTTACTGCCACATCCATTGGTCTATGAAAAATTCTGAACCTTGAAACAAGCCGTCCAAAAGCCATTTCGACCGACATTCTTGCTCGACTTAATCTATAACTAAAGACTTCCTGTGGTGTGGAAAGATTGGCCTTATTTCCAAATCCCTTCATTAGGTTTGTGTCGAGGCCAAATATATCGTCACCAATAAAGAAATAAGGGGTAAGTGCATCCTGGCCTTTGAGTTGAGAAGGATCGGGAATATTCAGCTTTCCAGATTTAAGCGCTTGGTATAAGGTGCTGTTTTTATATATAAGGGCGTCGTTTGATCTTCCGTTTCCACCGACGTCAATATATATAAATTTGCCATGAGCGTCCACAACAGCCAGAAGAACAATGCTGAAGAAACCCTTGTAATTAAAGAAGTCCGATCCGGAGTCTGCGGGTGCTTTAATTCGGACGTGCTTGCCATCGATAGCACCAAGGGTATGAGGAAAGTCCCATATGTTTTCGAATTCTTGGGCCACCTCAAGCCATTCGTGTTGTGAGACAGGAGTCTAAAACAATATAATGTCATCAAAACGCTCAAATTCACTTTCGCCGTATGGAATTATAATAACTAAATTTAAAAACTAACCTTCAAATACGATACATGAAGAGCATCGTAAATGGCACCAAGCACTTCAGGCATAAATCGGCTTATCGTCTTCCTTGAAACTCGGGTGAGAAATTCTAAGGATCTGTACGAATCACCTGTTCCAATGTATCTTAATGATATGGCCAGACGATTCCTTGCCGTAATGGCATAACGCATTTTTGTGTCCATTTTTTTTATATCAGGTTCAACCTGTTAAAAATGTAAAAAAATATTTATGTACCTAAATTCATTAATTCAAAGTTATCTTAACTAGGCACAGAACAGCTTCAAAGCTGTCGACCGACATCCTACAAAAATTTGTATAGTCTGCACCGTCCTCCCATAGTAAGTCCTTGAGCAGGTGCGCCTCCAAATCATGAAGTTCCCTTACTTCGAGAAATGGATTCACCCAAAACCTGTGTTTTCTTTTATCCTCTTGAATAGTAAGCTCTTTTAATTCCTCCAGCTTCTTAACCAGCATTAATTTTTTTAAAAGTGCTAATTTTTGTTTACACAAAGGCATTTTTGTTTATATAATTTGATTGAAATTTAAATTTTTAAAAAACCACAACTACCGACAAAAAAGTAAACAACAGATTAACCGTTGTGTCAAATGTGACATTTGAGGTTGCTCATGGCAAGACATAATATGCCCAGTCAAAAAAAACACTGGATTGCGGATGAGATTGCGGAAGAGAAGTTGGATTGGATTTTAATCTTGTGGAGACTCAGGGTAAGGAATTGGTTCGAGGTGATCGTTTAGTTTGTGTTCGAATGGGCGACAGAATGGTTTCTGCATGTGCGCGGACTCTCATATACATAAAGTAGTATTCACATGAGCGCGACCAATGAACGACGAATGAATTACAAAATGTGAGTTTATATACGTTTGAAGACATATTTCCACACAAATTCTTAACAAAACGATAGCAATATAGTTTCTATTTGATTTATGATGCATACTTTTACTTTTCAATATCATATATTAATAAATTTAAGAAAACAAATTTATTCGTCGCGAAAAAAATTTTAGTTGATACGAACTGTCAAACTTTATTCGCGTTCCACATTATCCACACTCGCAACGAATAAAATAATCGCGCGAGTTACATATATGACAGATTCTTTCCCATCTAATCTAGATATTCGGTTAGCGGATACTTTTAATTCAAATGCATTTAAACTGCAACAATCTGCACATTCCTTCACGGAGCAGACAGTGTAATATAAATCTTTTGTTTTTCTTGGTTATTTTGCTGATAAGCAAATTAAGAATATGAATATGAAAATGAATATGAAATGAAAATAATTGAAAGAATAAAGAGGAGAGTTGATTCCAATCGTCACTAGAAAGAAGACGTATTTTATTAAGATCGGAAAGATTTTTTTAAAAAACTTATTTCGTATAAGAAAAAGTTAAATGGCGCAGTCGGTAGGATAATTAAAAAGTTAAATAATTATCCAGTGATACGAACCTTTTTATATAAGTGACGTGATATTAATGCGAAAAAAAAATTTTTAAAATATAAAATCGTTAAAGATTAATTTGTGATTGCTTACTAAACATATTGAAAGCAGTGAATCCAAAAAAATATAAAATCGTTAAAGATTAATTTGTGATTGCTTACTAAACAATATTGAAACACGAGAAGTGTAGAATAACAATTAATGTTAACAAGAAACCAATCAAAAATAAAACAATTTGACAATAACCGTGATTTAGTAGACGTGAAAATGGAACAACTCCAAGAGCAATTAAGGCTGAGGGAGCAGCAGTTAGAACAACTAAACGCAGCGTTCCATAATCTACAAGCCAGAGAATTGGCCCAGCACGAAAAGGAGCGGGTTGGAAGAGAAGTGAAACATATGACAACGTTCACCGGAACAGGTGACGTAACGGCGAATAGCTTCATCAAAAATGTAGAATACTACATTGGGGATACATCGAACCCAACACTAACTAAATGTATGATCAGGACGATCTATAACGAAAAGATACAAGGACGAGCCAAAGAAATATTGATCAACCTACCAGATCCAGGGAATTGGGACGAAATCAAAAGGCAGTTGAAGTTACATTACAAACCGGACGTAGAACCCAGCCAAATATATAGAATGATAAATAACCTCAAAGTTAATACAGTAAGTGAACTTTTATTAGAAACTCAAAAAATTAAATACAAAAGTGATGAATTAAAAGAATATTATAAAGGCGATAGCGCTATAGATTTAAGTACTGTAAATTCAATGCTGGTAAATGTAATCAAGGAGATGAGTCAAGGTGTTTTGTTAGACAAAATCTATGAAGAAAAAAATCTAGATAAAATATTTGAGATAATGATAAAAAGAAGATATGAAGACAGTTGTATTAGGGATGAATTTAAGAAAATTAATAATTTCAATAAAATAAATAATAGACATATTAATAATCAGAACAAAATAGGATTTTCTAGAAATCAAAATAATTATTACAATAACAGTCAACAAAATAATGAAAGTTCAAGAAATTTTAGGCAGTTTAATCAAAGTAATAATTATCCCAATAATAGAAATACTAGTAATTTTAACACTACAAACAGTGGAAACAATAATAATTATACAAATAATAGAAATGCAAGTAACTACAATAACTTCAATATAAGAAATTCAGGTAATTTTAATGGGTATAGAAATTCAGGAAATTATTATAACTCAAATAATAATAGACCTTCAGGTCAAAATCGCCCACAAAACCAAAACTATCAAAGACATGAAGAACCCATGTCTATAGGAAATATAGAGGCAAATAATTCACGAAATAATAGTGAGGTAAACAATGTCGAGTTTTTTATCAACTAGCCTCGGATGATTTACCTACAATAGAAATTACTATAGAAAACAAAAAATATTTAGCTTTAATAGATACGGGGTCGACTCTTAGTATTATGGACGATACAATTGATGTTTTTAAAAGGATCAAAATAAAACCAATGCATTTTACAACCATAAATGGTAAGGATGCAATTGAATTTGAAGCGCATACACCAGCGCCTAAAGAACTTCAGTTTCCTAAAGGAGCTTTAATAAGATGGAAAGTTAAAAACTTAACGAATAGAAGATATCAATTTATAATTGGTATCGACATTCTTAATAAACTAAATACCCTAATTGATTTAGAATCAGGAACAATAGTCCTCAACGACCAACGAATACAAATACTAGGGAAACCATATACATATGACGAAATCTATACATTAGAAACAATAAACAACAATGACATAATTAACCGACTTAAACTTGACTATTTAAATAAAGAAGAGTATATACATAGGTATAACAAAAATAATACAAAGATTTCAAAATTTATTTTTTAAAGAAGGAGACAAGCTAACGAGCACTCCTATAATTAAACATGAAATAAAGACAACAACAGATTGTCAAGTCAATGCGAAGTTATATAGGTACCCTCCTAAACATGAGGAAGAAGTGAGAAGGCAGATAGCGGAAATGGAAGACCAAGGAATTATTCGAAAAAGTACATCTAAATACTCAAGTCCGTTAATAGTAGTTCCGAAAAAAAATGATAATTCGGGAGTTCAAAAATTTCGTATAGTTATAGACTATAGAAAATTAAACGAAATAACAATAGATGACAAACAACCACTTCCTAATATGGACGCCATATTAGACAAGATGGGAAGATCAAACTATTTTACAACGTTAGATTTAGCTAAAGGCTATTACCAAATTCTGGTAAAAGAGGAAGACATTCCAAAAACAGCCTTCGTAACACCGCAAGGTTTATATGAGTTTGTTAGAATGCCGTTTGGCTTAAAGAATGCCCCAGCGACATTCCAAAGGCTAATGAATGATATTTTAAGAGATTTCATAAATATTTCATGTGTAGTATATCTAGACGATATATGTACTTATTTTTAGCACATCACTTGAGGAACATATACGATCTATAACTGCAATATTTAAAGTAGGTACTTGATGCAGCTTTATGAAAAAAGAAACTCAGTTTCTGGGTCATGTTCTAACAGAGAATGGTTTTAAACCAAATCCTGATAAGATTAAAGTAATTGAAAACTTAAAATTACCTCAAACCCAAAAACAAATTAAGAGTTTTTTAGGTCTAAGTGGATTTTATAGAAAATTCATAAAGGACTACGCAAAAATTGTGCAGCCTATGACAAAGTATCTTAAGAAAGATACTATACTAAGGACTACAGATCCAAATTATATAGTAGCTTTTGAGAAACTCAAAAGTCTTATTTGTTCCCATCCTATTTTAAGATTCCCAGATTTTAAGAAACAGTTTCAATTAACAACGGACGCATCAAAATATGCGTTAGGGGCAGTTCTGTCGCAAGAAGGACACCCAGTGTGTTTTGCTTCCAGAACACTAAATAAACATGAAATTAATTATTCCGCAACGGATAAAGAATTTCTGGCTATAATGTGGTCAGTCAGTTATTTTCGACCGTATCTGTACGGTAATAAATTTAAAATCTATACGGATCATCAACCGATAAAATATTTACATGCTAAATACAAGGGAAAAGATATGTCAGCCAGACATCAAAGGTGGCTTCTAAAATTAGGAGAATATAATTTTGAAATAGAGTATTTGCAAGGAAAAGACAACAAAGTCGCAGACTTTCTGAGCAGAATTGAAGTTAACGAGGACGCTAAGTCTGAAGATGAAGGGATGAGTATGTGTAACAACTTTTCAAATATATATGAAGACGATGTTTCAGAAATAGGTTTACTATTTAATTTAGAAGATGATGAAAATGAAACCACTATGGCAACAATTCATTCCGCAGAAGAAGAATTGTTAGATCATATTCCGATAAAGGAAGAAATCGTAAACAAGTATAAAACACAAATAATTTTGACGAATAATAAAGTCCAAGAAATAGAAATAATTCATAAGAAAAGAATAATATATATTGCAGAATGTGATTTTAAAAATCTAGATGATATTTTTAGAAGATTTATTAAAAAAGGATTAACGGGTATATATTCAGAACTAGGCGATAACAAGTACAACATAGTACAAGAAAAATTAAGAGAACTATTCTCAAACGATAGTCAGATAAAATTTATAAAGTCATCATATAGAGCACAAGATATATATTCAGAAACGGAAGCAATTAAACAAATTTCGATTTACCATGTTAAGGAAAGCTTACATTCAGGTATTCGAGAAACGTTCAATCAAATTAAAAACAAAATATATTATCCCAATTTACTAGAATTAATTCAGATTGTAATTAATCAATGTGAAATTTGCCAGCAGGTGAAATATGATCGCAGACCAATTAAACCAAAACTTAATTTGACAGAAACACCATCAGGCTTAAATGAATGTATTCACATTGATACATTCGTCATTTTAAAATGTAGTTTTTTAACAATCATTGATAAATTTTCAAAATTCGGTTTTGCATATTATTTAAGTGATAGAAACCATTTGACTTTGGTTGAAGAACTTGAAAGTCATTTTGCTAAGGCAGGAAAGCCACGCAAAATAGTTGCAGATAATGAATTCAATTCAATTCATATAAAAGAATTTCTCCAAAATGAAGGTATAAACATCCATTTTACTAAACCGAATTCCCACACAGGAAATTCAGACGTGGAAAGATTTCATAGTACTTTGTTAGAGAAGTGTAGAATTTTAAAATTAAATACAGAAAACGTATCAGTTAAAAGACTAGTGCAAAAAGCAATTGGAAATTATAATGAGAGAATTCATTCAACTATTAAAACAGGTCCTTCTGATGTACAATTTCATAAAGTAGAATTTGATAAGATAAGAAATAATTTACAAACTATTAAGAAAAATAATATTACAAAAGCAAATAAAAGCAGAGAAAGTTATGAAGAAACAAGATCCACAGGATTTATAAAAAATTACAAGGCAGTTAGGCATAAGCATCAGCCTAGATTTAGGAAGAGTAAACTCTCTAATATACATGTTACCAATATAAAAAGACAACCCAAATTTTCAGCTCTTCATGACAATATTTCTATTTCTGGTGATAACATTAGCTGATGGAAGACTTACTATTAACGACATAAAGGAACAGAACGGTTTTACAGAAATAAAAATTAACGATGCAGAAATAATTACAAAAACAGACATCATCACAGGAAATCATGAACATTTTAGACAACATTTTAACAAATATGAAAGGACTGGACATAGAACATATGGAACTTATACGAGCTGAACTAAAACATTTAAAGAACAGAATACTAACTTTACTACCAAAGGACAAAAGACCTAAAAGAGGGTTGGCAAATATTATAGGCAGTGCATCTAAATGGTTGTTTGGAACGGGTTGGGTTCGAAATCCTGTATGGATCATAATACTGTATTTAAAATACTGTATCTCAAAATACTTTATTTCAAAATACTGTATGTACAAAATACTGTATGATCAAAATACTGTAGCTCAAAATTCTGTATCTTAAAATTCTGTATACCAAAATGCTGTATTTCAAAATGCTGTAAATAGGCTGACAAATAAAAATCGTTTTGATAATGTAAAAAAGTGCGCACTTTTTTACATTATCAAAACGATTTGTATTTGTCAGCCTATTTACAGCATGTTGAAATACAGAATTATAAAAACAGATTACTTTTATAAAGAATACATCATAATATTTTTTCATTGGCATAATGTTCTAATATATACTTCCCTTGAAAAATAACATATGATAATTCATAAGTCCTTGAATTAATTAAAAAAAAAAAAAACAAATAAATGGTATCTTCGTCTTATTTTCTCTTCCCATTTTATTCTCATTAATTGTTATTTCTCTCACAGTTGTATATGAATTGTTGTTACCACAATCAACAATTCCATAAACAATTACACCGAACTTATTGATCTGTCAAAACTTCCACGTGTTCGTTCATTTCGTTGATATTTAAAAGCTAATGCAAATTTAAGAATTAAGTGAAATTTGGAGTTGCAATAAATGATATAATGTAAACACATACATAAATCGAGTTCTGCTTTTGTTGTTCTCTATAATGGAAGCTTAAGAGCGGAATTTTGCAAAAATACAGTATTTTTAGATAATGTTTTGCTCATACAGCATTTTGAGAAGAAGAATTTTGAGATACAGTATTATCAGATACAGTATTTTGACAACACAGCATTTTGAGATACAGTATATTAACCATACAGTATTATGAATATACAGTATCATACAGTATGATACAGAATTTTAACCATACAGTATTTTAAAATACAGCATTTCGAGCCGCTCCCGTTTGGAACCATGGATGAAGAAGATAGAATCAATATTGAAAAACATTTTACTGATGTAGAAATAAATAATCATAATGCCATAGGTAATATTAATCAACAGGTAGTTATAAACGATCATTTTAATAAAACTTTTCAGCAATTAAAAACAGTTTTAAAAAAGGATAGAGAAGTAATTTTAGGACAATTAAATAGTGTATCAAGTAATGTTATTAAGAGAAATTTATTTTATGACCAGTATTTTAAACTTCAAATTGTTAAAGAAAAAATTGATAATATTCAAAGTAATATAGCTTCGGCTAGATATGGACACATAAATCCAAATATGTTAACTGATATTGAAATACAAAAATATGAAATTGATTTGAATAAAATGAAAAATATTAAAATGGGTGTAATTAAATTTAAAGAAAATTTATTGTTATTTGCCATAAAAATTCCTAAAGACTTTGAACTAATTCAACTTAAAATTATTGTACCAATTCCAAATTAAAATAAAGAAGAAATTGATAGCCCTAAAGAAATCATATTTAAATATAATAATGTAACATATAAATACGAGGAAAATAAATATTTAAATGAATTAAAAATAAGCAAACATTGTGTTTACAAGGAAAATTGTAAATTAATAAAAAATAATCAAACTGATATATTAACGATTGATGATATGATAACACTATAATTATAAAAAATGCAAAAAATATGAAAATAACACAAAATTGTGATGATAGAAATTTAAACGTAACAGGAAATCTGTTAATTAATTTTAATAATTGTGAACTTAAAATTATTGGACAAATGTAAAAGAAATATTTCAAGATCGTTTCTATTATCCAATAAATAAAACATTTACAAATTTTAGCAGCAAAATAACCCTAGAAGATATTAAATTTGAAAATGAAAATAATATTCAAAAAATTGAAGAATTGCAGTATCATAAGAATATATCTTATGGAATTAACTTTACGTTAATTATGTTTTTAATTATTTTAGTTGGTTTCAGTTTTATTTTACAAAAGAAAATTAAAGTAAAAATAAATAATAAAATTCAGGAGAATTTTAAACTAAAGGGGGGAGAAGTTACATATATGACAGATTCTTTCCCATCTAATCTAGATATTCGGTTAGCGGATACTTTTAATTCAAATGCATTTAAACTGCAACAATCTGCACATTCCTTCACGGAACAGACAGTGTAATATAAATCTTTTGTTTTTCTTGGTTATTTTGCTGATAAGCAAATTAAGAATATGAATATGAAAATGAATATGAAATGAAAATAATTGAAAGAATAAAGAGGAGAGTTGATTCCAATCGTCACTAGAAAGAAGACGTATTTTATTAAGATCGGAAAGATTTTTTAAAAAAACTTATTTCGTATAAGAAAAAGTTAAATCGCGTACTTAACCTAAAAAAATCATTCTTGTTTTGGTTTCGGTGGTGAATGGTGTTCGGCTGTCAAACTTTATTCGCGACGAATTAAAAACTCTCATGTGAAAGAAATGTCAAAATCGACGAATATTCGTTCATTCGTTGGTCGTTGGTCGTGCTCATGTAAATATTACTTACGTCTATAGTGCTCAGTTTAGAAACCAAACAGTTTCGAAACTAAAAGTTGCATGTGCGCGCCTAAATCCGGTATTACACGGCGCGTGAGTTTAACGCGCAACTCTTGGTTATTTTCTTTTGAACATTCATTCCGTGACGCGCTCGTTATTATCAAAAACACTCTATATGAATATATAAAAGGCTTTCTACACCGAACCGAAAACTCGGTTTTCGCGAGAAAATAGGTTTTCGTCGAAAACCTATACCGAAAACACAAGTTTTCCCATACATTTTTCGTAACCCACAAGTTTTCGTTTTCAACAAGTTTTTGATAAAACCTCTCGAAAACCAGTTGAAATTGACAGATGAAGTAAACAAACTTACCTAATGAAAAATTCAAAGCTCATTGAAATGAAATGAAAACATTCAAATATCAATCAGACATAAAAAAAAAAAACATCTGACAGCTGACTCAGGAGAAAATTTACAGTTTTAATTTCAAACTACATATTGTTATTTGGTTATTGGTTATGGTTAATTAACTGGTAGGTAATATTTTTTATCAATCATAAAACATAGTAAATAATTGTACTTTTTTTTTGACATTTCCTTTAGAATAGGTTGCCGATGCTGTTGTCTTACATAAGAATCTTCGTATATTTGGGAATCATTACAGCGACCTGGAGCTCCTACATTTATGAAAAGAAATCTGTAACTATGAATAGGAATAATTATTAGGACTATTTTTGTAAGAGCAAAAAATCAGATTTACCGATAATCAACCACAGCTAGCAATACAGTTGAATGCCATCCCTTATAATTATAGTAATCTACAGAATCCAGAGCTGGGGCTTGGATCTCAATATGGCACCCATCTTCAGTAAAATTGAAAATTATAAAAAAAAAGTTATTAATAGTACAAAAATGACTCTTCCAAACCAATACGAAACATTCAGTACGAATACTAAACAACAACAACGTGTTGTTTTGTCTTCTTCAACGTTTCGCATTGGTTTGAGAGATTCTTGAATCTATACTATACCAATAGCTCCAAAACACTGAGGGAAACCAAGTTTTTCAAAACCACTCACATTTTCCTTTATAGTTTGTTCTGTGAGTGGATAGGCACAAAGGTATTTTGGTTTTAGAACAAGCCAAACTTCTCTACAAAACTCTTTTAAGATCATGCCTACTGTGGATGTGCCAACGCCAAAGATAGCTGCAACTGTCCTGTATTCAGCAGACGACCCAAGCGTATATATTGCAATGGCTATTCTTTTTTTCAAAGGTATGCACTTTCTAAAGTTGGTATCGTGCATTTCTAGATTTTTCAGCTCATTGCACAATATGTCGAATGTTTCACGGCTCATTCTAAAATGGTGTTTAAAAAACTCATCATTGTTTTCTAAGACTTCGTGTTCCCAAAAAGTGCTTGTACGTATCTGACATTGAGGTAGAAAGTTTGTTTTTATAATTTAGAGGTAAATGGTATTATGGAAGCTTACCTTTGTCCACATGCTTCTTTGTCGATGATGATTCTCAATTGCATCAATCATACTCTTATTTTTTTTCATTTTCAACATTTTCAAAATAAAACGCTGACGTTTTCTGGTCATGGTAGAGCCTTGAGGTAATGATATTAAGTTGAGCAGGAACTTCATGCTTTGTTCCATTTTTCTTGTATGTATGGAAATCAAACCAATTTGGCGAGAATTCATTTTATTTCACAAATTATTCGAAAACCAATAAATTTTTAAATTAAAAATATACTATTTATACAAAATTTGACAATTAGTATCAAAATAATGGAAATGTCAAACGAAAACTTGTAAATACTCGGTGTGAACACTTTATGAGTTTTCGAAAACTTTTCGCCGAAAACCGGGTTTTCAGTTTGGTGTGGAAAGGCTCGGTAAGACATCTTGGTTTGCCTACAAGCTAAACCGGAAACCAGCCTCATAAAATTATTCTTAGTGTGCGTGTAATTTCTCCTCTAAGTTATGAAATTTCCCCTAAAAACTCAGTAATTGTGTCTATGTATGCGTGAAAACACGTCAATTTTTCTCGTTGAATACGTCCACATTACAAATACAACAATGTAAACAAATGGGTTTTGGAGGGTGATACGTACGAAGGATTTATATCTTCATATAGAGTGTTTTTGGTTATTATACAAAGCCTTTTTCGCATTTCAGTACTGCGCGTTTATTTGACATTTATTTTCTTAGGCTCATGCAAGTCATCTGCACCAGCTCCACTCTTCTTCGAATTTTTCGTTTCTCGGAACTCTTTAGAGAATTGACTCCGCAATCGAAGTGTATGAATTTTTTTTTATTACATCCATTGTTATATTTGGATCATAAGGTTTCAGTGCATTTAACAGACTTTCAAATGCGTCTGCCTTTTTGACCCTGTTGATATATTCCCGAAAACAAGGATAATAAAGAATGGGGTGCATTTCATAATTCGAAATGAGCTCAGTTGTTAAATCCTTGCTCCATTTGAATTCCTCAGCCATTTTAATTCATCATTCATTCATCAACATCGAAAATAAAATAAAGCAAATCCAAGAAACAAAGAAAGAGTAGAGAGACAAACGTCAAAAACACGCAAGGAAATTTCTACCCGTGCGTGTTCAGATAGATTTATTTCTATTTCATCTTTTCGTTCTTCCTTTCTCTTTTGCACTTCATTCACGCGAGGCTAAACACGCGCCGTGTAATACCGGACCAAAAACACTCTAGTAAAGATATAAATCCTCGGTAGCTATATTGGTTTGCCTACAAACTAAACCGGAAACGGACCTCATAAAGTAATTCTTAGTGTGCGTGAAAACACGCACACTAAGACACAATTAATGAGGTCCGGTGCGTGGAAATTTAGTTTATCAGTTATTTGAATTTCACATTTATTCATGGACAGAATGTCAAAATTACAAATACAACAATGTAAACAAATGGGTTTTGGAGGGTGATACGTACGAAGGATTTATATCTTCATTAGAGTGTTTTTGTACCGGACATTACACACGGATTGTTTTCGGTTGCGTGTTTTTGACAGTTCTCTTTCATTTTTTGTTCTCATCCACAAAGTCAAAGTGTGAAAATAATTAAAGAAATCTGCACTTTTTACTACAGCAATGATTATTGACATCATGAATACGGATAATAATTCCGAATAATGTAAAAATAGGAATTGAATTGAAATCTGGAGATAATCCTTCATTTTCTTGACAAAATAACTAAAATAAAATGATAAACCATCGTTTATTATAAAAGAATGAATGAAGAAACTTTTAACCTGCTTTTCATTGAAAACGACATAAAAAAAATACAATTTTGAGGGCCAGAAAAGTTGGCTATCACTTTGTTTCAACGGGTAAAACATTCCAAAGCTTAAACTAAAAAGCTAGACTCTTTCAATCATTCCTTCATTTAATTTCATTATAAGTGCCTGGTTACACGAGCGCAAAAAAGAATTAATTCACGAAAGAGAACGGATGATTTTTAGAAAGAAGTAAAGGGATGGAAGAAAATGCCAAGTTTCGTCTTTTTCCTCATCTTCAGATATGAGTTTTGCGTTAAAAATCATGTTTCTTTCTCAAACGTTCTCCTTTTGACAGACATTTTCATTTCTAATTTGCCGGCGAAGTAGAATGTACAGCAAATTTGCTTTTGTTTTGCTCGTGCTGTACCTGCGGCTGAGTATCCAACGAAGTTTTTTGTGTTTTAATTTCCGACTGTTCCTCTATTTCTTGCATGCCCACTTAATTTTTTTTTCTGTGTGTATCCACAAAAGTAATTCTTTTTTGCGCTCGTGTAACCAGGCACTTTTTAAAGTATTTCTATTTCACCTACTTTCTCTTTCGCACTTATTTGAGTCTTTCCAAAAAAGTCTGGGTGTAATAACACACTTGGTTTTTGTACACTTTGAACTAAAACTTTGTTGTGTTCTGGAATGTTCTAGTTCAGTTTTTGTACAGTTCGAAGATAAGATGTTGAATGTTGGAATTCGCCAATAGGAGCGTGACTATCGTTAGAGTTTCGCCACAAAACTACAAAAGAAATTTGTTTAGCGAAGGAAACATATATAACAGATTTGTTTTTAAATAAAAGGGTGGAGAAGATGCATATGTATTAAACATAACAAAGCAGATTTCGAAGATGATGCATGCATTTAGTTTAATTGTGCGTTAGCAGCCTTCAAACTTATGATTTGATAGATAGTATACGATTTTTTAAAGCCAATAACTATATAACTATATAATATTTTATGTTATAACTACATTAAAACTTCTTGAAACATGCTTTAATAGCTGAGCTCTGTATACATTATTTTTTTAAATTCAAATCTGGATAACAAATTTTAGAAATCAATATCATTGACAGGATGCGTTCATTTAAGACTAAAAACCATCTGGATGCAGTATTTTATCGTCAAAAAGCCGGCCATTTTCCTTGCAAATTATTTAACGATCGTTAAATTTTTGACGTACTCGCTATTCGCAGAATTACGGGAAATCAAAAAGTGAAGCCGAACCGGCATTTTTATTCTTTGCAACAGTTGTGGAAATTTTAATTCAATCCTAGCAATAAATTATAATTAATTGCCAATAAGCATTTATATTTACATTAAACCTCCTTTTTAACCAATAAATTGTAATCAACTATGTCTAGCCTACCAGCAAAACGCGCTAAAATCTCAGCCGACGATACACCAAACGAGGATGAATCAGAAGCACTAGAATTGATTGACGCTTGTCAGAATGAAATTGACGCCCTCAATGAGAAAGCCAGCGAAGAAATTCTCAAAGTTGAACAAAAATACAACAAACTACGTAAACCATGTTACGAAAAGCGCAGCGAGCTGGTTAAGCGTATTCCAAATTTCTGGGTTACAGCGGTAAGTCTTAGAAAATCCTTTAAAAAACACAATTTTTAAACAGCCATTGCACGCATGCTTCCGTTATGATGGCTTTGGGTGGAAAATTTATTGCGCACGTTTTTTTGTTTTAATATTTTTCTTTTTAGTTTTGCTCACATTTATTTATTTGAGTTTTTGTTTTTAACACCAGACAAGACAACATCATTGAAATGTATTTTTGTGTATGTTCATGTTTTTATTTATTTTGCAGTTCATCAACCACCCTCAAGTTTCGGGAATTTTAGATGAAGAGGAAGAGGATTGTCTGCATTCGTTGACCAAACTTGAAGTGGAGGAGTTTGAAGACATAAAGTCGGGCTATCGCATAAATTTCCACTTTGATGAGAATCCATACTTCGAGAACAAAGTCCTCACTAAAGAGTTCCATTTGGGTTCTGGCGGTAAGAATATTATTATTTAGCGCAAAATTAAAAGCGTGACTTGAGATGTTGATGTAGAAGATGTGAAAGTAAATGCATTGCATATTATTTTGTCGTGGGAAGGTGACTGTACTTTTTGTGATATGAACTACGAATTGAATTGTGTGTATAAACAGTGTGTTGTTGATTTATACAAGAAAGTCTAGTCTATGTTTTTCTGATTTATTAGTCGAGGCAAATTTGTATCGTCTTTATAAATAATTAATATGTTTTTTCTCGAAACAATTTTATTTGTTTCTGTTGGTTAGTTTAGAAGATTGTTGTAATGATTCTAGGTACAGTTTCGTTTAAAAATGTTTACTATTAAATTGTATGTTTTGTTGTTTTTTTTTTTTAATGTTTTTGTTTGTGTCATGATGTTCCTTATCTTTACATTTAAAAAAAAGAACTGAACAAAATTTTAAAATTATATTCTTTGATTAGCATCTCTAACAAATTATCAGAAAGAGAAGAGATATAAAGGGTATTTCTTAGACGGGTGGTTCTTTTGAAAAAATAAAGCGTATACAAATTAATGTAAAGGTCAATAATGAGGGTTTATTATTATGTTTTAAAAATGATTTCAGGCAAGTGGCAGCCGCGCACGGCTCGACAAAATTACAGACGAGATTACCAATTTTCGGTTACTTTCGGACCGTTTGTGAGTCACAACGAGCATAAGCCAATATAGTTTTTGGCTTATCTGCGTCGACAAGCGACTTCACATAACCCGACAACGGCCACGCCACAGGCTAACTACGCGTGACAGTGCACTTACCAAAAGTTTCCCTTAGTAAATTGATTACTTGGTTGCCCGTATGGCATGTTGCGCCGTATTTTTGGAACCAAAGGCACCAATAATTATCTATGTCCATAGATATTCAATCTTGATATGATAACTGCAGGATACAAAATACTTTGGAGACACACCGAAAAATGCAACGGCAAACACAGAATTTTTCCTCTTAGGAAGATAAAAATTTGGTTTAGTAGAGGAACTTAATATATTTGTTTTATTTTATGTTCTGAAATTTCATAAATATAATATATTGAAACTTGGCGAATTAAATCTTGATTTTTGCCAATTCAAAATATTGTTCTGAAACGTTGTTTCTTGGCATTGTTGAGGCGACCGGATTTCTTCTAGAAGTCCATCCTGATGAATTTTCTGGTCGCTCGGTGTCAACAAATTCTTTTTGAGATCATATCACATTGTTTTTTTTTTATTTCTTAAGCTTGAGTTTTTAATATATTGGGTGTACTTTTTTTTGATTTATTAGTTTTAAAAAACTCTTAACAATAACATATTATATTTAAAATAATACTTAAAATATAGGGTGTCCCAAAATTAACGCAAGATTTCTTGCGTTAATTTTGGGACACCCTTTATAAAGACAAGTATTTTTTTAAACACTTAATCAATCCAAAAAGGTTACCATTTGATGAGATTTCGTTTCTAAATAAATATGTATATCAACTTGTTTGAAATTAACGCAAGATTTCTTGCGTTAATTTTGGGACACCCTATATAAGCACAATATTATACAGCATTATTTTTTAAAAGAGGTTTTAATAAAGATTTAAATTTATTTAAGTTCTGCTCAGTCTTTAAGATATTAGGAAGGCTATTAAAAAGTTGGATTCCTTTGTATAGTAGATTGTTTTGGGTTGCAGCTCTTCTGTATAATGGAAGTCTGAAATCACCGGTATTCCTTAGATTATAAAACGAATTTGTTTTATAACGTTCCGTTGTAAATATGTAGGATACATTTCATTTTTGATTTTAAAAATCATCACAAGCGCATTAAATTTAAGTCTTTGTTCAATATTTAACCATCCAAAGACCGTAAGCATATCATAAATTGGTGTTCTAAATTCGCACTTAAGCACTGTTCTCATTGCTCTATTCTGTAATACTTGAAGTTTTCTTATATTTTCACTATTTGACATGTATATTATCGACGAACAGTAATCGAAATATGGTAGAATCAATGTATTATAAATAGTTAATGCACAATTTAAAGTTATATACTTTCGAATTCTTTTGAAAAAACCGATCTTTTTAGAGATTTTAGCGCATTGATTATAAACATGTTGACTAAATTTAAGTTTATTGTCGATAAAAACACCGAGGTATTTTATTCCATCCACACACTCGATAAGTTGACTATTTATTAATATATTGGCATTTAAACCACCATTATTTAAGCACATACATTTAGTCTTAGTTACATTAAGTTTTAATTTATTTTTGCAGAGCCAGTTGTTAATTTTTTCAATTTGATTTTGCATTACACTTTCACAAGACTTGAAATCATCTCCTACAACGTAGATCAGGGTATCGTCTGCGAATAATGACATTTTAACATCAGATATAATTTTCACGATATCGTTTATATACAAAAGAAATAAAATTACACCCAATTTCGATCCTTGGGGCACGCCAAAGTCAACCTTTATTTTTTCCGAAAATGTTTTACTTATCTTTACTTTTTGGAATCTTTCTGACAAATAGCTTTTAAAACACTGTTGTTCAACTTCACGAATACCATACTTGTTAAGTTTTTCAATTAATATATTTCTGTCTATAGTTTCAAACGCGCGTTTTAAGTCAAGAAAAACACCAATTATAGTTTTACCGCTATCAATTTCTTTTTTCCACTCATTAATAAGCCAACATATCGATGTTTCGCAAGAGTGACCCTTTCTAAAACCCGATTGTTCTAAACACAGTATATTTTCTTTTTCAATAAAGTTCGGTAGTTGATTGCACACAATCTCTTCGAGGATTTTTTCATAAATCGGAAGCATATTTATAGGTCGCCAGTCTTCAGGAATTTTTTGTTTTTGTACTTTTTCAATCGGGATAACAACCGATTCCTTCCAGCTATCTGGGAACTCACCATTTAATAGAGACAAATTAATAATTTTTAATAATTTTGGCAAAATTTCATCATAACAATCTAGAACTATACTACAATTTAGTCCGAAACAGTCTTTTTTCTTATTCATAGATTTTATTGTCTGTTCTAGTTCTTGAATGCTGATCAATTTAAATTTGAAACTACTTCTATGGGTTGGGATATTATCAGAGTATGGAATTTGTTCTATACTATTATGAATAACTTCGACACTTCTTACAAAATAATTATTAAACGCGCTTGCAATTTCAATTTCTGTTTTAATTGACCGATTTTCGACTCTTTTATTTCATTTAGTTCCGTTTTTAGAATTTGACTCTTCAAAACCTTCCATAAGCCTTTCTGGTCATCAGCACAACAGTTTATTTTAGATTCAATATATGAACATTTTGCTTTTACACATTCGCGTTTATAAACATTTCGAGCCATTTTATAAATATTTCAAGTTTCCAAATAATTTTCGAATCTAGCCCTTTCGTACGATAGAATTTTAGATCTCTTTAAATTAAACAATTCGGTGTTATACCATTCAACAGAGTTTTCACGAAATTTAGACGATTTTGTGATACTAAGCAATGCTGCTCCAATACTTTCTTCAAATTTTTTTGCACAAATATTTAAATCATTTGTTTCGGTTATGCTATTGAAGTTTTCACAATTTAAAGCACTCACAAAAGGGTCATGGGTATATTTAATATATTTTTTTCGATTTTGGTTCGCATTTTTAAATGAGTTCGTAGACAATTTAATACTTAAGGTTTCATGATCAGATTTCAATGTATGCTCACCTAAAACATAGTCTATTAGGGTTTTGGATCTTTGAGTTACTCTAGTAGGTTGGGATACAAATTGCTCAAGGCCAGTGTTGGTCAAGAAATCATTTACTAATTTACACTCATAACTATTTTTTACTAAAAAGTCTACATTAAAGTCACCTAATATCAATGTTCTTTCATTTTCACTAGTGTTGTTTAAGGTCCATTCATTTAAAAACTCAAAAAATTCACGTGCAGCCATTTTTTCTGATCTATATAATAAAATTATGTTCCAAGAATCATTTTTTTGACAAAATCCATACTTTTTTTTCAATTGAGAATTGTTTAACTTCCGCAGACTTTATTGTTTTTTTAACATACATAGTTACTCCACCTGTATGTCTAGAATTACTTAAACAATTAAAGTTCCTATAATTATTCAAGGACACCTCGCATTTTTCGATTTCCGGTGTGAGATGAGTTTCGGTGAGACACAAAAAATCCAATTTATTATTTTTTGTTAATTCTTCAATTAGTTCAAAGTTTCCGGTAATACCTTGCACATTAAGGAGAACCCCTCTAAGAAAAGTAGGGGGTTTTTCATTAAAAAAATTTTGGATTAATTGCTAATACTGCACCCGACTTAGCACCCCATCTAACTTTTTGAGATAAACAGGACACAAGTAATCTAACGTTTTATGATCAGTGTTTAGATTTAAACCGAGTCTCTCGTTTGTTTTAACACAGTTTATACATTTGATAATTTCAGCACTGTCACAATCCTTGGTATCGTGTTCACCACAGCAATTACGACAGCAAGATTTACTTTTGCATTCTTTCGATATGTGGTTGAACCCCAAACAATTATAACATCTTTTTACCAAAATCGATTCAAACACTTTGCATTTATCCCATCCGACATTGACTCGCCCTACTTCGATAAGTTTGGCAAAGCTTTCACTGTCTAATTCTACCACTGCATTAAAGTAAACAAACTTTCTTTTTCCTTTCTCTCCACTTTTTTTAATATTTTAACGCACTTAATTTCACTTGCGGCAAGCATATTGTTTTGGGCTCTTAAGCTTTTCTCTATTTCCCCTGAATCGATTTCGTCACTCAAACCGCATATGATTACTTTTGGTTTATTAAAAACCGGTATTTTAATTTCATAATCTTCACCAAGCTTTTCTTCAACTACATGTTTAACTATACTTCTATCTCCCTCACTGATACATGATATTTGGACGACTCCATTTTGCTTTGTAGCTACTTCACTAATTTTTAGGTTACTTGGATCAACATTTTTCTTAAGATCTTCTTTTGTTTTTTCACTTGGTTGTTTCGATTTTGGTTTAATTATTATCGAAGGCTCTTTTTGTAGCTGGCTCGCGTACGTTTCTTTGGCTTTCGGATTCACACCCGCACACGAAGTCTCGCGCCTGCCAAGAGAGTTACAACTTTCGAGAATTTCGCGCACGAGACGTTCTTGTTTCATTATATATTCTTTATTTTCGTTTATCGAGTTTAACATTTCATTCAAAGTTTTAAAAATTGTATTTTTTTCATCAACACACTCATCACAGATGAAGGCAAGGTTTCTTTTTTCGTGGACCGAGCGCGCATCATAATCGGCTAAGCCAGTGCATTTTTCATGAAAAACTTTGCCACAAAGGCCACTACACACAATGTTTTTTTCTCCTTTGAATCGTTTTTTACATTTTTTACATTCAGTTTCCATTTTTTATTTTAAACTTTATTTCACCTCTAATTAAAATGCAAACGGTTGTACAATATTGCGAACCAAATTAAAACACGTCTGTACTGCTCGAGAGCTTTTCAATCCTTGATAGTGTGTAGGAACTCCTGTCGTTTATTGGACTATAAAATAAATATAATACAAGCATTCTACACTATTGTTTAAATGCTTATTTTTGTAACTACATTTTCATTCTGTGCCATAAACTCGTTGTCACTATTAGAACGGCTATTCCAGGAAATCCAATTTCATAATCAAGAATAAAATTCAATTTAACATAATTAAACAAGATGTTTATTATACAAGAAAATAGGATCGAATAATAATAAACTGAAAAATACCGAACTTCAATATTGTTCGATATTAAAACAAGTGTTTTTATTGTAAAGTATATATGTATATACAAATAGTTAATTATATATTTACTAACACTCCTTAATAAACACTTCTTAAGTAAAGTCTTCATCGTTGTTAGTTAAACCAGCCACGAGTCTGAATCTTGATTGTTTAATATTCTGTAATGGTTTCGTCTGCAACCATTTCTTCAGTTGGACAGTAAATGAATTTAACTTCTTTAGATTCTTTTATGTCACGAAGAAAGTAGTACTTCGCATCTATGTATATGTTTAGTTCGAGAATTTATTTTCTCTGAAACCAGTAGTTTTAAACTACTTTGATTGTCTTCGAATATCGTAACATCTTCAAAACCAACTTGTAGGTCTTGAAATAATGTTTTCAGCCAAAAAAAGTTCTTGAGTTGCTTCTGCTAAAGCGACAAGCTCTGCTTCAGTTGATGATAGTGCAATCAATCCTTGCTTTTTACTTGCATAACTGATTGTAGCTTCTTAAAATTTAAATAAATATCCGCTTGTGGATTTTCGTCCTTTAACGTCTGTAGTCCAATCTGCATTGGCATGTAAAACAAGTTTTGAATTTGTACTCGTATTACATCCAACACAAAGCTGCATCTGTTTAGTTCGTTTCAAGTACCTTTAAATGCGTTTAACTTCGTTCCAATCACGCTGAGTAGGACAGGATACTTTTCTGCTGAGAATTGAAACAGCTGCTGTTATGTCCGGCCTTGTATTTCCTGATAAGTAAAAGAAGTGAGCCAATAGCTTTTCGATAAATTTCATTGTCGTCTAAAAGCTTATCATCCGTTGTTGGGTTTTTGAAATATCCAGGGAAGTCATTCCGTAAAACGATTATCGTCCAACGTTAGCTTTTTGACGATAGTCTCACTTCACGTAAGACGATAATCGTCAAAACGATAGCGTTTGCACGATAGCTAAATAGGTATCGTCTGTCATTGATTTCCAAATAGCAAATTGAAATAAAATGAAAACTCTGAAAAAAAAAATAAAATGAATACTGTTATGGAGACAATTAAGAGATAAATCAGACCCTCATCTCTTCCAACCTACATATATGTAAGCATATTTGTTTTTTCTTTCTCACTTGTCGTAAAACAATTTTAACCATTATAGTTTTGCTCAAAGTTTTTCAAAAGAGGTCTTTATAAAGATATTGGAAACGATAAATTTGCCAGACGGTTTGCTGTAACTATTAAAACTATGAGTGGCGGGGGGTACCAATGCTCTTGCACGAAGCATATTATCCAAAATAGTTTCAGACATAAACAATTTACATTTTGAAATTATAGTTACATCGTCGCCGTCGTCGGCGGCAAAATTTAAAAACAGTAACAGTAAGAATAAACACCACAAAATAGTTGATCAGTTTGGTAAAAAGCAATTTGTTGCAAATTTTCACAATTTCCCATAGACAAAAACAAAGTTTAATAACATTTTCAAGTTATCGAACAAGCTTTATCTTTCGTTGAGTTCATTTCGACATTTCAGTAATCTTATACTAAAAACGATAGACGAGACGATAGTGACAAAGTTACGTGAAGCAAATTATTGACGATATCGTTAATGATAATCGTTTTGACGATTATCGTTTCGAAAATTACGGAATGACTCCCCAGTATCTAAAGGTATTTTGGATGTCTTCGCATCTGACATATTGAACGTACCAAGTATTTTCTTTGTGTATTTTCCTTGTTACATACAATACTTTCCATTTCTCTTTTCAAGTTGAATTCCAAGATACAACTTGAAATTTCCCATGTCAGTAATTTCAAAATGCTAATTTCTGTAATTGTCTCTAAAATTAAATTCTTTTCTTTTGAAATAACCAGGATATCATCAACATAAACAAGTATATATGTATATAATTTTGTCACCTTTGCCTTTTTCATACAAACAACTATCAGCTTTACCCCTTCTGAATCCAAAGTTAATTAGGATCAAATTTATCTTTTGATTCCAACATCTCGCTGATTGTTTGAGACCATTATATACTTCTATTCAATTTATATACCAAATTTTCTTTTCGGCTTTGTAAAAATCCTGAGGGTTGTTTTAAATAAATTTAATTTTCTATGTTACCATTCAAGAATAGAGTTTTAACATCTATGTAGTATGTGTTGTATTGTCATGTCATTCATTGATGCAATCGCTAAAAGGGTTCGAAGAGTCGTCTGCTTCACCACTGGGGCAAACACCTGGTCGTAGTCCTGACCATATTTCTTGGAGAAACCTTTCGCCACAAGTCTTGCCTTGTACCTTTTTGATTCATCAGCTAATGTTTTGATCTTGAACATCCATTTACAGCTTATAGCCTTTCTACCTTTCGGTAACTCCACCACCAGCATTGTTTTCTTGCATAGCCTGCAGTTCTTCTGGGCACATACTTATTGCGCACTGTCAGAACTTTCCAATGCTTCCTTATAAGTTGTGGGTTCATCCGGGTAAGCTGTTTTATAGCCATATCTTTTAGGAGGCAGGCCTTTGTTGGTTCTTGTTGATTTTCTTACATTATCTTCAGAATCAATGCCAGAATAGTAAATGCTTTCATTTTCTGATAACTGTTCTTCAAAATCAACATTGTTTTCATCTTCAACAATTTCTTCATTTTCACAAGAATAAAATTTGAACTTGAAGTTTTGAGTCTTCAATGCAGCATCTTCTAATGGTCCTTTCGAAGATTCGTCACTTTTATTCTTATATTCTTGAATCAACTTTTCTTTGACTAATTCGAGAGTTAACTCTTCGTCTTTTCTGACTTCAAGAGCAGTCACCAGAGAATTGTAGTCGTCTGGCAAACTTCCTAGAAGAAACGCAACCACAAGATCTGCTAATTGCTCGCCTAAGCTAATTAGACGATCCACAATGTCCAGCATTTCACAAAAATGTGTTCTTCCATTGTTTGTCCGTTCTGAACCTGCATACGACACAATTTCTTTAATAACATTACCTTATTCGAGAGTGTTGACTTCTCGTGTGCTTTCTTCAGAGCATCCCAGCATTCTTTAGCAGTATTCAATTTCTGAATATGCATCAGTTGAGAATCTTCCACTGCGAGCCCGGTTGTGGCACGAGCTTTCTCATCTTTCAGGTCCGACTAGCAAGAACAGGATTAGGTGCTGCATCAGCAATAACTTCCCAAAGATCTTCATTGTTTAATAATAGCTCCATCCTGTATTTCCATGTTTGATAGTTGTTGTTGTTCAGCTTCTTGAAAATCGATCTTCCTTCTTCCATCTTGAAAAATGTTTCTTTATCTATTATTTATTTATAATTGTTGGGGTTCTGGACCCATAAGCTGTTAGAATGGCTATTCCAGGAAGTCCAATTTTATAATTAAGAATAAAATTTAATTCAACAAAATTAAACAAGATGTTTATTGTACAAGAAAATATGATCGAATAATAATAAACTGATCACAAGTGTTTTTATTGTAAAGTATATATATAAAAATAGTTAATTATAATGGGTGATTTTTTTGAGGTTAGGATTTTCATGCATTAGTATTTGACAGATCACGCGGGATTTCAGACATGGTGTCAAAGAGAAAGATGCTCAGTATGCTTTGACATTTCATCATGAATAGACTTACTAACGAGCAACGCTTGCAAATCATTGAATTTTATTACCAAAATCAGTGTTCGGTTCGAAATGTGTGTGTGCTTTTTTATCGACAAATTTTGTTCAGCGATGAGGCTCATTTCTGGTTGAATGGCTACGTAAATAAGCAAAATTGCCGCATTTGGAGTGAAGAGCAACCAGAAGCCGTTCAAGAACTGCCCATGCATCCCGAAAAATGCACTGTTTGGTGTGGTTTGTACGCTGGTGGAATCATTGGACCGTATTTTTTCAAAGATGCTGTTGGACGAAACGTTACGGTGAATGGTGATCGCTATCGTTCAATGCTAACAAACTTTTTGTTGCCAAAAATGGAAGAACTGAACTTGGTTGACATGTGGTTTCAACAAGATGGCGCTACATGCCACACAGCTGGCGATTCTATGGCCATTTTGAGGGAAAACTTCGGAGAACAATTCATCTCAAGGAATGGACCGGTAAGTTGGCCACCAAGATCATGCGATTTGACGCCTTTAGACTATTTTTTGTGGGGCTACGTCAAGTCTAAAGTCTACACAAATAAGCCAGCAACTATTCCAGCTTTGGAAGACAACATTTCCGAAGAAATTCGGGCTATTCCGGCCGAAATGCTCGAAAAAGTTGCCCAAAATTGGACTTTCCGAATGGACCACCTAAGACGCAGCCGCGGTCAACATTTAAATGAAATTATCTTCAAAAAGTAAATGTCATGGACCAATCTAACGTTTCAAATAAAGAATCGATGAGATTTTGCAAATTTTATGCGTTTTTTTTTTTTAAAAAGTTCTCAAGCTCTTAAAAAATCACCCGTTATATGTATATACTAACAGTCACCATCAAATTCAATATCCAACCCATAGACAGTTTTTGGGTTTATAACCTACATTTTTCAAACACAAAACACGTTGATATACTAAAATAAACTTACGCATAATAATTTTACATTTCAATAAACTCACTTGAAGTTAGTAGTTCTTTGCTAAGTGTAACATAAATGTATTCGTGCAATCTACATAAATTTAAATATCACATAGAACTTATGTTAAACTTAGCTATGAATCAGATTTTTGCTTTGTTACAGCAAATAGGCCTTATTCACACAAAAATAAGCTATTTCGTTGGAACAACATTTTCCAACTGAGCAGAAATCTAGTGACAACTGTCAAAAAGACCATCTCCAAAAAAAGTATTTCTAGATTGAAAACTCTAACGTCTAAAAAAAACACCCGTTACTTACCTTTGGATAATGTAGGGAAGTTGATGTTTGTAACGTGGGTTAATTGTTTGTGGAGCCCAGTAACAGCTGTTTTTATTAGTCATTTACTTTGAGTTTTTGTACCACTTAAATTTCAAAGCAAAAAAAACGGAGGGCGCTCTTTTTTCAAATTGAAGTTTTTCGAACGTTTGCACACACCAATAAATCAAATTGAGCCCAAGACCTCTAGCATGACAGCTCTACGCACTAACCATCATGCCACGCGTACTCATCAGACTTACTTTTTAATAAATCTATTGTAAGATGTGCTGTTTAGATTGTGGCATCATTCTGTTGAAATCACAATGTGTCATGTTGTCCAAGTCCATATCTTCCAATTCGGGTCAAAAACAATTGGTAATCATGGTGCGATAACGCTGCGCTTTCACGTAACGTGACCGTTATCGTCGACGAAAAAATAATGCCCAATAACACCGCCAGCATCCAAACCGTACCGAGCCCAATCTCATAACGTACGTCACATCGCTTTTAATGGTCGATTGACTTCAAGTCTTTAGTCAGCTTGATCTTGTATCCTTACTAAAAATGCGCCATAATGTTTTCTGAGCGATGCCCAATTCTTAAGAAGATCGTGGAAATGATTGATTTGGATCGTTTGCTACGAAGCAATGGTTTTCAACGCTTGGACTAACCCGTTGTCTCACTGGCACGGCAATATCACACAACGAATATGAAGACTCAAATGCTTGCACTATACGTTTTATTATATGCCTACAAAAGCGAGAATTACTACCGAAAATTGGAATTAACGCTCTTTAAGTTGCGTTAACCAACCCAAAATTTTGGTAGGAAATTGTTACAACGGCCATATAAAGTTTGAACCATTAATTATGGGACGCCCTGTATACTGAAGATATCGTATTGACAAGTGACAAAAAGTACCCAAAAATTCCACTTGAGCATACAAAATTATTAAGGTTTTTTGTCGAAAACCTCCGTTTTTAGGCTGTAACTTTTGAAGTGAAGTAACTTTATTTTTTACAAACAAGCGTTTAGAAGATTTCATTAAATTTCAAATATCGATTTTTTACATATTGTGTCTAAGCGGTATTTTGTATCTAAAAGCGTTTAAGGTAATTTTATTCTTTTAGTCAAAAACATAATATGTACATATGAAGTGCCGCACTTAATTATATATGGCATAACACGATATGGAAACTTCAAACCTACTTGAAGCATTAACAAACGTGTGGTTTTCTTCAGTTTTTTGTTTCCTTCGGTGGTTGAATTTATGTTATTATTATTTACAGTTATTCAAAACCAATCGTACTTGTAAATTAAATCAAGCATTTTTTTGTATACTTACTTAAGGTGGCGCTACGTCCGGGGCGGGGGCGGACTCTGGGCCTCAACCAATATGCGTCTCCAGTCAGCTCGATCCTTAGCTAGCAATCCAGTTTCGCACAAAAATTGGTTGGGGTCCTCTGCCACCAGCACACGGGCTGGAGAGTTGACGTCAATTCGATCTACATGGCCCGGCCATCTAAGTCATTGGACTTACATATGTATATACTTTTGACCAGATCATTGTCGCTATACAGCCCGTATAGTTCTTCGTTTTGTCTTCTCCTCCACTCTCCATTTATGCGGACGGAACCAAAACACCCGAAGAATTTTTCTCATCTCATCTTTCTTTGAAAAGGTACAATTCTCAGCGGTATAAATGAGAACCAGGATGATGAGTGTCTTATAGATGGTGACATTAGATAATCGAGAGATGACTTTACTACTCAATTGCCTTTTAAGTCCAAAGAAGCAGCGATTTGCAACAGTTATTCTCCGCTGTGCCTTGGTAGACAAAGTCTAAACTACCTCAAAGTTATAACTGTCTACTGTGACGTTATCTCCAAGATGTCGTCGTTAAATGTCCTTCCTTGATGACATCATATACTTGGTCTTGCCCTCATTGACCTATCTTCTCCGCTTTCGTCACAATGCTCAAAAACGAGTCAATGACATACGCTTTAATTGGACAGACCTTTGGAAGATTGTGCCTCTAGTATTGGCGATTGAGTTTTGCACAATTCTTTCCAGAACGATGTTGAAGAAGTCGCATGAATGTGCATCGCCTTGTCTTAACCCTTTTTCGACATCAAAAGCATTGATGAATTCTCTTCCGACACAAACGGACAAGTTTGACAGAGCTGCCCAGATAGACAGGGGGAGGTTCAGACCACATAAGGGACTTGAAAGTGAGGCAAGTTTCTAGTATCTGCCAAAAACTAAAATTCCAATTAAAGCAACTTTAATGGAAAGTTGACTGGAAAGTTAGTCAGGTTTTACTTCTGTAAAAATGATAGTTGATCATGTTTTTTCAATCAACTTAAAGCTTAACTTTATTACTCTATGATTTATTTATTTTGTGCACAACTCCATTTAATATTTTCTGTAAATGGTTTCCTTGTCAATTCGAAAAGAAATAAGTAATATTTCTTTACAATACAAAATACAAATCGTGATGGACTTGAAGCATGCCTGTGGAATGTTTTGTAGACAATATTGTTTTTGGTAGTTTTTGTACGATGAACTGAAAGTAGTACAAAGATTTGTGAAGTAAAGTTATGAATTTAAAATTCATGACACTTGAAAAACTAACTATTTGCCTTGGTCAAAATGTACGTCCAAAGAATAAAATTGACTTCATATGAAGTCCCTTATGTTGTTTGAACCTGCCTATTGCTCGGTAAAGCTCTTTTCTATAGATGCTGTCATACGCGGCTTTAAAATCGATAGAGAGATGGTGGGTATCGATTTGAAGTTCATGGGTTTTTTTCAAGGTCTGCCATAATCTGAATATTTTGATCAGTGGTGGACTTTCCTGGTCTGAATCCACAATGATATGAACCTATCAGGTTGTTAACGGACGTTCAGACGTTCACATGATACAGGTGAAAGGATCTTGTAAGATTCCACTCATCGGGCATGATTTCTTCCGACTTTATTTTGCAGATGAGTTAGTGGCATAGTCCTTATTGGCGGCGATGCCGTTAGCTGCAGCACCTTTATTGGACTTCAGATTCGGTACGGCTATCTTCACTTAGGCGAGGCCGGGTAGGTGGAATTGCTGTTTAGCGTCGCCTAAGTTGAACGGCGTTATCTCCCTTGCAGCGGAATTTGATTCTCCACTCCAAATTGTTTGAGAAGTGGTCTTTCCATATTCTCAACATAGACAGCGGTTCTATTACGATGTTGCCCTGATCGTTCTTACAGGCTTCGTTTCGTGGCTGGTACCCTTGGGAGGGCGCTTCTCATACTCCTTTTTTCCATCTAAGAAGCCGGTGTATGTACCTCTTCTACTCGTAGAGCTCGCGAGCAGCTCTGGTTCTTCTGTGCAGCGCCGTTTTGTATGCTTCGATGTGGTGGCCTTGTGAAGCCTAGCACTTCGGATGCGGCATATCTGATGGCTGTTGAAAATGTTGCCACTGATTTCCAATACTTAATGCAGGCAGCATAGAAATTCTTAAGAAATTGTTAGAGACTCGATCCGAAAAGGCCATGGCAGTCTCTTTTGATTGTAGCAGTCTAAAATCGAATCTTTTCACAGTACTTCTTTTTTTGGCTTAGATCTGGAGATATGTAGGCGTACCTTGGCTACAATGAGTGAGGTAGTGGTTTGAGTCCATGTTGTTGGCCCCTCGGAATGTTAGGACATCTTGTGTACTGGAGAAGTTTTGTACGTCGATCGCAATGCGGTCAATTGACTGTTGATTGATGATTGTACCTGATGTACCTGGTGTTTTGCTGTATTTCCCGATTGTCCCGCAAAAGATTTTTTGTGTTCCTAGCTTTACGTTAACATTTTCCTAAGACAATTTCAATGTCATAGCCAGGAAACTGTTTATATGACTTGTCCAGGAGCTCGTAGAATTAGCCTTTGTTGTCTTCATTTTTCTCCTCTGTTGGGCATGCGCGCTTATCAGTCTTATTTTATCAAATTTAACCTTTATGCGGATTGTCGTGATGCCCTCGCTCACACTGTTAAAATTAAAGTCTTTGTCTGAGTCTTGTTCCAAAACAAATCAACACCCAAATAGTCGTTATCTTTGTTTTTGGTTACAGTCGCCGTATCATACACCGCAGTCCTTTAATTTTCGTTTACTCGGCCCATCCCATCGCACTTTCTTGAATAGCAGTAATATCTGCCTTGCAGCAGTTTAGGGCTTCCGCTAATTGTTCGGCATCACGTGGTCTATTAAGGGATCTAACATTCCAGGTACAGAACCGAAGTTTGTTGTCCTTATTTCGTTTAATTTGTTCGTCATCAGTAAAATCCGTCGGTATCGGATGCTTGTTGGAGCTTCGCAACTAACTTTTTTCAAAAACACACATTTCTAGTTGAGCTATTAGGTACCCAATGTTCACCGCGGGAGGTGAGAATAAGAGTTGGTAGACAGGGGATGGGTTTTGAGAAAAACCTGTGGACACTTGTGTCCTCTTGCGTGCACATGTCTACTATTTGAACATCATACAAATCGAGCCGTTCGAAGAAATAAAGACTGCTAAACTGATTTACCGAATTTCTAGTGACCCCAAGTTTGAGAGTCTAATAAATCAAAGTTCTTACTTAAACAGAGTTATGTACATCTAAATCAGAACGCCTTAGAACCGAAAACCGAGTTTTAGAGATTATAACTTTGTGAAGAAATTAGTCGAATTCTGCAAATCCGTTATGAAATTTTAACATTGCTTAACAATTTAGTTATCAGATGTTACAAAAAAATATGATCTTAGTTTCACAGATATCACAATTTGTTTTTGAAATTATATTCAGACTATTTGGTATGTACAATTTAAATATAAATACTTTTTTGTATTATTACTAATAGCTGCTGAAAATAGCGATCATCCATCATCTACTAGTACATCAATTCAATGGAAGGAAGGCAAGAATCTACTTAAGCAATTGCTCTCAAAACCTTTCAATAACAAAAAGAAACGGAATTCCGAATATAAGACATTCTTTGATTGGTTCACTGACAACAGTGATCCGGTGAATGATGAAATAGCTGAACTCATCAAGGACGATCTGTGGCCAAATCCATTGCAGTATTATCTGGTACCTGACATTGAAGTTGAGCCCGAAGATGAGAATGACGATGATGACGATGACAACGAGTAAGAAGAATATTCTTCAAACCATATTTTGTTATTTTTAATAATTGTTTTTCTTCTTTTTTTTAAGGGATGAGATGTTTGATGAAGAAAACGTGGAGGAAGAAGAAGGTTAATTAAAAAAAAAAATTAAATTCAATACGAAAGATTTATATTTTAATTTTCTAAATTTCAGATGAGGGAGCAGAAAACAAATAATAAATTGAGCTTTAAAGTAAAGCAATTCAATTAAGCAAATAATACAAACAACAAAAAAAAGAACAACATTGGATATTATATTAACTACAATGTAAAATATTTTTCTTTTTTTCCGAAAAATATATTTAAAACAAAAAGGCAAACTAAGATATAAACACACGTTCTCTTTAGTTATAGGAGTAAACGTGTATACCAAATTATAATGTTGGGATTTTTAAAGTTCAAACTAATAAAACTTATCCTTCTTTCGGAAAAAATATTTGTTCTTTTTTTTTTTTAATTTAAGACTTTTTTAAAAATAACTAAATTGTTTTTGACTCTCCTTTAGATTCAGAACTAAAAAGTCCAGAATCTACAAATTCAATAAGACTTGCAGTTTTTTCAAATTTCAAATTTGTAGTACAAAGTTGCACTTTTTTACTCAACTAATGCAATTCAATTGGATTTAGAATCCTTTATGTGATGGTCGTGGAAAATGGAATGGTATAATCACGGACTTCGAGGTGGAACAAATGTCGTATTCAGATTATATGCCGGTTGTCATTTAATTTAACATCGGAACGACTAACAATGAGAAAAGTGCGAACCTAAATTTGTTGGCAAATCTGCGCTGAAATCACTCAAGAGCAAATTTCTGCAAGGACAAATTGGATAGGATTTTGAGAACACATAAATGTAATGAACTGGAAAATTTGGGATAAATAAAATAAATTAGGTGGACAGTCCATGAAGAACCAGGGCCTAGTGATTTACAACTCTCAACCATTCCTGTGTGCGAGTAATGTTGTCAGAGATGGAAGGGACCTACAGTTTATATGCCGAATTCGAACGGCTAATTTGAGAAAGCACTTTTCATGACAAGAATTACTTTTGGAGGATTTGTCAATTCCTCGCAAGAGGCAGTACCCGTGAAAAAAGTTAGGTGGCACAGGCAGGGATTGAACCCAAGAACACTTGCATGAGAAGGTTTCAAAAAAGAGGCTAGGTAACTCAATAGAATGAGACGCAGTGATGTGTTTAAAAAAAACCCGTATTTGATTCGGAATTCATTCTAGCAAGAAAACAATCCTAGGTATGGGTTCTTAAGCGAAATAGACAAACTAATGAAGAGTCTATGAAGCAGAGATATCTCAAACACAACCGGAAGTTTACAAGAGTGTGCAAGGAGAAAAAGATTATGGATTATGAAAACCTAGGGAAACACTTAGCTTTATGCAAGAAGACTCGTGATTTTTGGAAACCAACAGAAAAAATAAATGGTGTAAACTGTTAATAGAAATCTCAGCTGTGATACCTTGAAACCAAGGGCGGATCCAGACTTTAAATCAGGGAGGGGGTTCACACACTTAGATAAGTTTTTACTCACCACTTAAAAATGTTCTTTAATGTCTTATGTTAAAGGAGGCTAACAAAATTTAAATAACCTAATGTGTATATCTCAACCTTACATTTACAGATTTCAAGTGCTAAAGTGGCAACTTTAATTATCAAATTATTTTAGAATACTGTTGTCCAGCAAGGTATTTTTTTTTTATAATTTGCAAACACACGGATTTTTTATACCTTTAATATGCCAAAGACACAGTGTGAGCATTAGGAATAGAGGGAAGGGTTGGATAGGAGGTGTCGGTGTACATTGATTTTGAATTCCTGACCATTGCAATAATGGGGAAAGATAGAGTGGCAAGGCGTTCCACATTCGCGTAGTACGGCTAAAAAATGAATCTATGTACTTCAGAGTACGGCCGAAGTTGGGCTCAAGGGTAAACTGATGGGCAACTGGCTATTTCACTAGAGCATAGTCCGTTAAAATAACGGTAAAAAGGGTGAGACAAGAAACCTTGCGTCGATGTTCGAGTGACGTAATGGAGTTGATTATGTTAATGGACAGGTTCAGGCAACATAAGGGACTTCATTTGCGGTCAACTTCATTCTATGAACGTTAATTTTGACCGAGGCAACTAGTTAGTTTTCCAAGTGTCATGAATTTCAAATTCAGAACTTTACTTCACAAACCTCTACTTTAAGTTCACAGTACACACATTACTACAAAACATTACTCAGGCAAGTTACAAGTCCATCACAATTTGTATATTGTATTGTAAAGAAATATTACTTATTTCTTTTACAAATTGACAACGAACCTTTTTACAAAAAGCATTGAGTGAAGTTGTGCAGAAAATAAATAAACCGTAGAGTAATAAAGTTCAGCTTTCACTTGAATAAAAAAACATTATCAATTGTCATTTTGACAGAAGTAGACTTGACTTGATAGTTAGGGAGATTTTTCTTGACTAACTTTCCAGTCAACTTTCCATTAAAGCTGCCTTAATTGGAAGGCCATTTTTTGGCAGCTGGCCAATCAGATACTAGAAACTTCCCTAACTTTTAAGTCCCTTACGTCGTCGGCTGAACCTGCCCAATGCCACCAATCATTTTAAAAGCTCTTCTTTGTATACTGTCCAAGAGGCTTAAATAAGTTACTGAAACACCAGCCCAGAGATGAGAGTTATATTCAGGTTTCGGACGTATGTATGTATATAGGTTTTATAGATTGTAGCCAGATCAGACGGAAAGAAAAATTTCTTGCAACGTCTCAAAAAATCTAGACATCTTGCGGCATTTTTGGCGACATCGCGTATGTGATCGATCCACAAAAGGTGGTTGCTGATGCACATTCCGAGGATGTCGAGATTTTCCGTTTCGTTGATGCAAGTGCCACTCATAGATAGTGGCAAAGAGGGTTTATTTTGCTTTAACGATACAAGACAGCATTGCGATTTCGAAGCATTAAATTCCACACGATTTTTTATTCCCCATTGTACAATGCTGTGTAGGTCGGAATTTAATGAGCTAATCATATTTTGCCGTTGCAGTTTCACATCCGAAAAGCTAAGAGTGCTATCGTCAGCGAAACAATGTATTGGATTAGATGTTGCAGACAGGAGATCATTAATAAAAATGAGAAAGAGTGTTGGAGATAGAACAGAGCCCTGGGGCACACCACATTTATTTTATGGTTTTCAGACTTGAATCTATCCAATACTACTGTATTGAACGATCCGAAAGGTAATTACTAATCCAATGAAGCAGGGATTCATGAAAACCAAAAGCACGCATTTTCGATAAGAGAGCCTGATGCCAAACCCTATCAAATGCTTTTGAAATATCAAGTGCAAAAATCTTACTTTCTCCAAAGCGATGTAAAGATTTGGTCCACTGTTCGGTGAGATGAACCATGAGATCACCAGTGTACCTATTGCTTCGAAAGCCGTACTGCCGGTCATTAAGAAGCTTTCGATCTTCAAGATATTTCTTGAGCTGATAATTAATCAGCGTTTCCATGACCTTGGAAAGAAGGGACGTAAGTGCAATCGGTCGGTAATTAGACGGTGAGGAAGATTCGCCTTTTTTGGGACAAATGCGGTTTTCTATCCACTCGGAACGAGACCTGAGGAGTAGGACAGATGAAGAAGCTTACGAAGTGGTTTTGCCAGCGTTGAAGAACACCTCTTCAGAACAATAGCGGGGATACCATCCGGACCAGCGGATTTATGTATGTTAATATCTTTTAGGACTCTCACCACAGTACGAGTGCCAAAAAAGGTATGGTCTAACTATTTAATTTGGATGACTCCCTACATATGAAAGCATTCCAAGATTCCAACAGTTTTCTAAATATGCTATATTTAAGAGCTAAAACACAATAGTTAAGAGGGTTTTTGGTCCATTTCACGCAGAAATGTAAGAAATTGTTTTGAAACGTAGCTTTTTTTCGAAAAATAAAATATACTTTTCTTGTTTCCATTTCTAAGAACGCTACAAAAATTCAAGAGAGACGATCTGATATGAAGAACTGTCGGACTTTTTTTGACGTAGTTTTTTCGGACTCAATTTTCGGGAGTCTATTATTACTATCGTATTTTGACCTTAAAGGAGTCAACAAAACTTAAAAATTGTAGAGAGAAAAATGCTTAATTCTGGAATTTGAGGATATATATGTATATAGGTGCATTTAGGTACATAATTTCTCTAAAAAAATTAATTAAAATAAATTAAGGTAAAAAAATAAGTTGGGAAGTAACGTTTGTGTGGCACTCAAAAATTAAACGTTTCAGAATCTCTTCATTTCAAAAGCTTTTATATCAATAAATATGAAACATTTATTTTGTTTTTCAATAAGCCATTAGTTTAACAAAAGTGTCACTTTTGTTGTTTTTGTGACATTTATGTATATTATTGAAATTCTTGTTTAAATCTCAGTTCTAGAGCATCCAAAGCAAATTCACTTCAAAAAGAGGTTGATTTAATTTTTTAAGATCTTTTGTATTCAACAGAAAATCAATTTTGAAAGAAATAAAATGCACGACTGAGTCGCTAGAAAAGCACTATTAAAGTGCTTATAGATATACATTTTACATTTAAATTTCGTTATCGAGTTTTGTAAAGAAAATTAATATTTTTTTTTAAAATAAAAAAAAATGACATTTTTGATCATCAAAAATTATAATCAATTTGATCATTTTATCATCGACAAAAGCTTGCACAGAAAAAGAAGATTATTGAAATCAGTCCATTAGTTCTTGAGAAGCCAAAAAAATGAAGGTTTTATGAGGGGTACCCTTCTGGAGCAATACCAAAATATGTTTTTCTTGTAGAAAGAAGCCAAATTAAGAATACACAATTTGGAGAAAGTTTTAAACAAATCACATATGTATGTTTAAATTGAGGATTTCTTATTCGAGGTTTCTTCTTAAGAAACTGAATATTTGCTCCTTTTCTTGGAAACAAATTTTATGAAAATAATTTAAAGCACGAAGATTAAAGTTTTTTTTTTTTAAATTCTAAATTGAGTGAAAACAAAAATTTGAGTTGTTTTTCACAGCAAACTGCTTTTTGGTGAATGTCGTTAAATTACTAACAAATCTTTAAATGAAATCTATACAACTTGACTCTATAAGCTTTATGGCTCTTATGACCCCCCATGGGTCGTCCATTGGTCAAAAGTTGATGAATTTGTGCTGTGTTTTTGGAATAGTGCTGAATATCCGATTCATATTATGTTCTTGGTCTAGTCTTCAGTTAAAAGTAGTACTTTTAGCAACAAAGTTTAAGGAATTAAAATACTAATTTGTTTTCATATACAAAAAATTAATAATTCGAAATATATAGTGGAGGTCATGTCCATTAACGCAATATGATTAGTTTTGAATTAAAGGGAATTCCTTCGAAAAAAACAAACAAATTATCTCACAGGGGGGGGTCATGACTCCTACGAAACCCCCTGGATCCGCCATTGCACTTCTACAAACTACTCAACCAATCGGATGCACGAGGTGATACGATACAATTTGAGCCGTCTGCTTTCAAAAACTCACTTAGATGGAAAAATTTTTAAAGAATATGATTTATGCATCCAATAAACGTCTTAAAGATGGTAAAGCTGCTGGTTTGGATGGCATACCTGCGGAGTTTTATAAGAACGGCATGGATGAGTTGATCAGCAAACGATAATTTTTAATGATGGAGTTATACCAAATGAGTTCAAAGAAACAATTATATAGCCCATCCATGAAAAAGGCTTTATAAAGGACCCCACAAACTATACACTAATTTCGTTCCTAAATTCATCGCACAGCATATTTACATTGATATCGCTTAGATCATGGATTGAGTCGCAGAAGCTTCTAAAGGAATGTCAAGCTGGTTTTAAACCATGATATTCCTCCATAGACCAAGACTCATAAATGAACAAGTTATATGGATGGAATGGTAATGTAATTTAAGTTTGTACGGGTTTTGCAGAACATGTATCTGAGAACTTCAGCAACTGTATTGAATGGAATCACTTCGGAATTGTTTGTTACACGAACAGGGGTAGGGCAAGGTTGTATGTTAAGTCCGAGCATGTTAACACTATTCATCTATATCATGACTGATTGTTTGCCAGCAGAGGTGGCATATACTGGCACTCTCATAAAGGCTCTTCTTTTCACGGATGACATAGTTTTATTTGCATATTCACCAGATTCACAGCAACTCATGATAAACAAACTAAATGCATATTGGAAATTATGTAAACTAGTTAGTCAAAAGTAATGGTTTTCCGTAAGGGAGGTGGAAGAGTAAATAGACAAAAATATTGGACATACAACAAGGAGAGAATCGAAGTTTTAAATGAATACAACTATTTAGGGGTCTTAATTACAAAGGACAAATCGGTAGTAGAGTCAACATTGCTATATACAGCTCAGGTCTGGGATAGTAAAATGTTTGAGGGTGGCAGATTTATGTATTTGGGTTTTTTTTGGTCGTCGAACAAATTGCGTTACATCGGAACCGACACTGTTGTTTTGTTTCATCCACTCATCAATATTTGTTTCAAACATGATATTCCAAGTCTTATATTCTCTGCTAATCCAGTCTTTTAGTTTTCAATGATATCAAAAGCAAAACTTCCTTTTGTATTTCTTTTGAACTCATAAATGGATTTTATTGTTTACAGCTCAAACAATTAGCCTATCCTGCGCTTTAATCGTTTTACGAGATCTTCCCCGTCATGCTAATAGTTCCGAGGTTTTATATTTTATAGCATTAAGTACCATTGTCTTAGAGCAATTAAGCTTTCCGACATTTCTTTATACGACAAGCTTTATAGCTAAACCACAGTCACGCATTCGGCCGTACCGAATTTGACATATTGATAGAAGCAATGGAATCTTATGAGGCAATGTTACTTCAAGCTTTGTGCTTGATTTTGATCGTAAATATCGTATCTACATATTTTCTATTTTGTCAGTTTACAACTGTGTTGTCATTGTAATTTGGTTAGTTTACTTTCATAATCTGTGTATAGCAGCAGTGTCTTTCCTTCTGTTTATAAAAAAATAATATAAATAAGTCAAAAAAACTTAAGTAAACTTTTTTCTCAACACCCGAGGTTTAAAGCTATGTATGTACATATGTACATTACTTTTCTTAAGTCGCGCCTTATGACACATGATATCGTTAAATATCGTAGAGTTGGTAAGAAGCCTGTCAAAAGTCCAACCGACCTAGACCGTGGTTTTGGCTTAGCTATTTTTCGCTCAATTACATACATTAAAAGAAAAAAATCAAACAACTTGAACGATATTATTTATGTATGGAATGCCATCTTATGTTGAGGAACTACAAAACATCACCATTAGCATGTGAGACATCAGAAATAAGAGAAAGTATACAAACATCACCATTAGCTGTTGAGCCCGCTTAATTCAACCACGAAATTTACTAATTTCTCGCTTCAGCCCGAATGTTCAATCTAGTAGTAAAAGATTTCCCAGAGTTTCAGAACATGAAATTAAACGAAGTGAAAGAGTTGTTCGTTATACAGCGAGGTGTTGGAAATACAGAAAAACATTAGAGTACGGGAACAACGTTGGACTTAAATTCACACAAAATCAAAGGAATTATAATCACAGAAAATAACCTACATTAACCGATAGAGTCTTTAACTTTTTGTTTAAATTTAACAGTCATTTTTATAGCGCCATCTATGACCCATACTTTCTTTCAATTTCAAAGAAATCTTGGACACCTATCATCTTGTGAAATGTCATTCTCGCACGTTAGCCAACTGTAACTAATAAAATAACCAACTGACAACCGACTGCTACCACTCTGCACCGCACCAACATCGATTTGGAATTTTAGCTCTGAAAATAATTTTCTATCCCACGAAATGGCAGCCGTAAATAAGTTAGCTCTTTTGGTATGTAAAATTAAATTAAATTAATATTTTCCAATTTGTTTAAATTAATTTGTAACATAAATAATAAATAAGTTCCTCAGTACTCGCATGAAAATCCGCTCGGGCACATTATTCAACTTTTGGTTATGTAATGTGTGCCTGTGGATTTGTTACTTGCAATGAGAAGTTTTCAGAAACATAATTTTTATTAGTTAATTTTTATTATTCCACTTAGGCCCGTTCCATGAGCAGTTCTGCTCAGACCGTAAAACTCCCCATTCAAGTTTTCGGTCTGGAAGGTCGTTATGCCACCGCCCTGTACACAGCCGCTTCCAAAATGAGCCAATTGGATCAGGTTGAAAAGGATTTGATTAAGATCCAAGATAGTATCAGGACCGATCCCAAAATGCGTGAATACGTTGCCAGTCCAATTATCAATCGTAAGGCTTTGGGTACTGCTTTGAGGGAGACTTGTGAAAAGTTGCGTATGGCTCCAGCCACCAGCAACTTGCTTGGTCTTATGGCTGACAATGGTCGTTTGAAGAAGCTAGATACTGTTATCAATGCCTTCAAGACCATCATGGCTGCCCATCGTGGTGATGTTGTTTGCGAAGTTATTAGTGCTAAGCCTTTGGAGAGTTCACAGAGAAAGGAACTCGAAGGTGCATTGAAGGTAAGACTATAGTTTTTTTCTCTCTTTGGCATTAATACTAAATAAGTCTCTTTTCTTTTCTCTCAATAGGCATTCTTGAAGCCCAACCAAAACCTTCAACTTACAGCCCGTGTTGATCCAAGCATCATTGGAGGACTTATTGTGTCTGTCGGTGATAAATACATTGATATGAGCATTGCCACAAAGGTTAGGCTTTATACTGATGTCATTTCTTCAGCTGCCTAAAGAAGAAATTTCCAATTATAATTTACCTATAAATAAATAAAAATTGAAAGAAAAACAAAAACAAATCGAAATTAAAGAAAATTAATCTGTACTTTTTCATTTAAGAACGTAAACATTTTGTGTTGAGCATAAAAATAAAAACGAAGTTGTTGCATTTAAATGTTTTTATTTTTCAGCTCTAAGAAATTATATACATACTTATATCCCGATTGCCTTGAAGTTGATCCGGCGCACAGTGGCCCGTTTTGACTTTTTTGGTTGCAAAAATCATATCTCCTAAACGAATAAAGATATTGCTTTAATTTTTTTTTTATCTTGAAGGAAATTTCTAAGGCTATAAAAATTGTGACTTTCAAAAAAAACTGTTCACAGGGTGTTTCAGAAATTTGTGTTAAAATAAGAAGTTTTAGCAAAGGTCATAAACATAGCGGTATTTTAATACGCAATCGTCAAAATCATTTTTTTTAAGTAATCTGAGTGAATTGAAACAGAAGAGCAAAAAAAAAACTTTTTACAGGGTGTTTCAGAAATTTGTGTTAAAATAAGAAGTTTTAACAAAGGTCATAAACATAGCGTTATTTTAATATGCAATCGTCAAAATCATTTTTTTAAGTAATCTGAGTGAATTGAAACAGTAGAGCAAAAAAAACTGTTTACAGGGTGTTTCAGAAATTTGTGTTAAAATTAAAAGTTTTAACAAAGGTGATAAACGTAGCGGTATTTTAATATGCAATCATCAAAATCAATTTTTTAAGTAATTTAGTGAATTGAAACAGTGGAGCAAAGAGAAAAAGAACCAATTCGAGTGAAACAGTGGGGAAAAAAGTATTTTTTTTTTAATTTTAAGGCATTTTTTTTTTTTTCCAGTATTCAAGAGTACATAATGTATTTTGGTTATACATATATCAAAAGTCAGTGTAAAAAGAAATAAAGACAACAAATTAATATATAAACACTAAATTACTTGAAAACTGTCATCTAAGTCCGGGGAAATGTGTAATAAGTGTGAATGCTTTCCTTGACTCTTTTGACACGAAGTGGACTTGCAGAAGATATTGCCTGAATTATATCACCTTCCCCTTTTCATGGACCTTATTGTATCTTATACTCAAAGCTTCAGAGAGATGTTCTGTACATATCTCCTTTGTAGCTTTGATTATTTTTTGTTTTTTAGTAAATGTTGCGCACTCATTGACTGTCTTTCTTGATCTTCCTCTCGATGTAGTTGGGAGATCACCCGCTTCTTCTGTTTGTCCGGTATTGATATGCAGAGATAAGGAAAGCCATTCTGCATTCTTTTTAAAGTTATTTCTCGATCTTTTGGCTGCTATCCATTTTCTATCAAGGTTGTAATAGAATTGTTTTAATATCTGTTTGATTGCATTTGCATCTGGTAGTTGGTATTCAATTTCCACGGCAGATATAAACTCATTGCAAGTGGTAACATTGACAAAAAGTTCAAACAAATCCTTATTCGGAATATCCATTTTAAATTGTTTTGAAAAATAAAAGCATCTGCTCGAACGCTCGTTTGAATTCTAAATGATTATTTTAGTCAAATGTTTCATCTTTTTATACCTTAGAGTAAATACCTGCACTCAAGTCGCTTTAATCCTTATATTAATTATATTTAAAGACACCCCAATAAAACTACCTGTCTGTCTACCTGTATACTAACATATTCCAAAATCGTTTTATCCTTAAATCTTATCAATAAATTCTTAATCTTAATCCTTATCAATAAAACTACCTGATCAAAATTCAATCGTACCAGAAAACAAATGCGTTATTTAAAATTTTATAACAGGATTAAAAAAATTAGTTCTAAAACTCTTGAAAATCTTATGTAATAAACAAAAAATAAAAATGATTTACCTTTTTAAAATAAAATCATCTTTTGTAAATCCACCACACACAAAACAAAGAAAACCATAAAAAAAAAATGTCCATAAAAAAAGAGGGGAAAAAATGACTGACTTCATCACTTCAAATCTCCCTAGCTCAGTTCGATGCAAAATGACGCAGTTGATCTTTTGGATTTATGTAAAAGAATATATAAGGATTCTGAATCAGTTGAGATCTTAGCACCACTCGTTGAACCTTTTTTTTCTATCCAATTTGAAGTCGAAAAAGTGTGCAAAAAGTAGTGTTAAAGTAGTGATTAAATTAAACAATTAAAAAATTTTTTTTGTTTTTTTTTTGTTTTAACTACCGATCTAAATAATGGCAAAGCATATCATAAAAACAAAAACGAAAAACGTTTGGAAGCCCTTTTTCTAGTTTTTTCATTCAAAGTTAAGAAAAAAAATAAAAAAATTAAAAAAATGATCATCATAAAAAATGTTCAACTTTGGCCTGCTCTATAAGGCACACCAATAACCCAAATTGAATATTTTTTTCGATTACTCAAGCTCCAAATATTTGTGAGTCCAGTGAACTAAAAAGTTTTGCATTATAGACCCACTCGAAAAATGAATATTGCAAGCAGTTTTGCATAAACGGGCCACTGTGCGGCGTAGATGTTCAAGACTATTTTTTAGTCAACATTTTTATTTACATATATACTGAGACCTCTCCTAAATACGTCGTCCAAGTCGCTTGGATTTCCCAAAACTGAAAATATTTCAAATAGATGGATAAAGTCTTACCTTACAAAAAATTATAACCATTTTTTTTTAACTTAGAATACGGACTTCACAATTCTGTCGTCTGCCGGACGTCTATATGACATCTATGTTAATTATACATTCGTCTATTGAAATTATTAAGGATATAAGGACTTTCGTTTGCTTAAAATAGCTTCCAGAAATCTTTATTAAATTATAACCAATATTCTACATATATATTTGAATTGCTTTTCGTTAAGCTAATTAATTTTAATAAATTTTAGCTCGAAGATCCTACTGGTATGCACATTGAATGTTTGGGATAAATGCACAATGGCCCATAGGAGGTCACTGGCGGCACAAAAGATGGATTGGAATCAATCTTTTAGAAGAATTTGAAGCTGTCCAAAGGTATTTCTTGAAGCAACTATTCCTCGCATTCCAAGTGGAGACTGGATTATCTTTAATTGATTTGAAAAATGTTTAGAGCTCGATTATTTAACCAAAGCTTTCAAGAGAAATGTTAGCAGTTTGCATAGATGAATTGTGCTAAGATCGTAACAATTAAATCTTTTCAATGGTTGAGAGTTGTAAGTCACTAGGCCCTAGGTCTCAACGGACTGTTGCGCCACCCAATTTATTTATTTATTTATAAAACGACGTAAAGATTTGTTTCACTTTTCGGTTAAATAAACCATCAAACCCCCAGTGGACCTATTGCTACGAAAACACTTACTGCTAGTGATTAAGAAGCTTCCGTTCTTCAAGATATTTCCTAAGCTGATGATTAATCAGCGTCTCCATGACCTTGGAAAGAAGGGATGTAAGTGCAATTGGATGGTAGTTGGAGGTGGATGAGGATTAAACTTTTTTTAGGACAAATGCTGTTTCCCATTCACTAGGAAAGATACGTGCAGAATAGGAAAGATAAAAAAGCTTACGCAGTGGTTTTGCCAGTGTTGAAGATCACTTCTTCAGAACAATAGGAGGGATACTATCCGTGCCAGTGGATTTGTGTATGTCAAAGTCTTCCTTTATTCTTGCAACAGCACGTGTGTCCAAGAAGATTCTTCTTATAAAATCGTGTACGCTCAAAAGTACCTACAGGAAAACCGATGACACTCTCTGGTAAGTTCGAATTAACAGCAAACTGTGCTGCAAAATGACGTGATGTCAAGACATTTTTACTACCATTGGGGCATTGTAGTATTTTTTGTCGTAATTTCTGGTTTGGTTTGTCGAAAATGATCGTTACTTGATCTTATTACTGCGCTGGAATCCACGTCACTATCGAGGAAGTATAGTAACCAGTTAAAGTTCCTAAAGTAGTCGTTGAGACTGTCCCAACTGGCTTTCTCATATTGCCAAACGGTTCTCATGGGATTTTTTTCTTTAACTGAGCATTTTTGGCATGAGCAATTTGCAGATACAATCTTTAAATGTGCTTAGAGGCACCGATTTCGTATTTATTAGGATCAGAAGTAAGAAAAAAGAAACCAGTATTGGTTAATTGACCTGCAACATCACGAATATTCGATTTGGCTTACCGACAAATTAATTGATTTAACTTAGCACAAAACCGTTAAAATACCTTCTTTTGGTTGTTGTCTAGCTAGAAAAGCGAAACCAAGGAGAATTGAGTACATTGAAATCGCCTGCAATGATATTTTCGATGTGAGGATAATTTGCAACGATTCTCTGGATGGAGTAGGACAGAAAATTAAATTCGTTAAAAGTTAAATTTATGTCCAGATTTGGACTTCGATAAAGAAAACACTTGTGGATGATGTTCTTATTTAAAAGTAAATAAATTAGGTGGCTCAACAGTCCGTAGAGAACTAGGGCCTACTGACTTACAACCATTCGTGTGTGCAAGTCATGTCAGTGATGCAGGGGACCTACAGTTTTATGCTGAATCCGAACGGTTAATTTAAGAAAGCACTTTTCATGATAAGAATTACTCTTGGCGGATTTTTCAATTCCTCGCAAGAGTCAATAACCGTGAAAACTTTAAGTGGCACAGCCACGAATTAAATCCAAGACCTCTAGCATGACAGTCCTTAGCACTAACCACCACGCCACGGGTTCTTATTTTACCGTGCATTTTAATCAAATGAAATTAAAATTTTTGTTAGACCACAAACGTAACAAATCGGCCAGCTTAAAGAATGCCTGGGTTACAATGAGTGAGTAAAATTGGGGTACAAATATTCCAATTAAACAAAACTGAAATCTATTTTGAATTCTATCCTAGGGAGCACCTAACCAGATATTGTACGCTGGTTTGGGGCAGATAGCCAAATCAAAAGGGGCAACGAAAATCGCATTGCATTGTGGATTTTTGTTTTTAAAGACATGAGATCGTCCCCCATTAATGAGTTTCATGATCGCGAAAGTAAAAAGAAGTCATTTGACAAAGCCAACATATTAATTATGATGGTCTTATCTTATCCTAGAAAAAATTAAAAATAAAACAATACACATTTTTAACTTTTGGAATGTAAATTCATAAAATAGTTTTATTAATAAAACTTCACAATTTTTAATTAAATTTATTAATTATTATTACAATACAAAGAAATAAACAAACAAAAAAAAACTAATTTTAAATACTGTCCCCATCACAAACGGTTTGTCTGAATTCTTTAACATGTCCAATTAGAGTTTTCTGTGCCGTCTTGAATAGTTCCAATTTCTGCTTCAACTGTTCTATAGTCGAAGATTGTTGCTTAATAATTTCAATCAATTGCTTCTTATCCAAATGTTCATATTCAATGTCCAATAAGACATCGTTTGTTTTCGTTGACAATTTATCGGATTGGGAGGAGATACATTGACTAACCGCACTATCGGTGGTGTTAGTATTGCAAGCTTTGAGAACTATTGCGCTGCAGTCCGTTTCCGACCACTGAGACTCAAATATACTCTCGGAAACCAAAACTTCAACATCCGAATCTGTACTGTCAGGCGGAAAGTCATTCGAATGCCCGGAATCTGATTCATTGCACAATTTCAGATCTGTTGAGTGCTCAGCTACTTCGAAGTTTCGACTGTCATTCATGAAATTACATCCGGCTGCGTCCAACATTGTGAAACCGGCTCCATCAATGGATTGAAGGAGATCGTCTGCTGCATTCTGTTCTTCAGGAAGGATGCAGATATCATCACTACCACAGGGGGTACTTATAAGGTTGTCGTCAATGTCTGTGGCATCGTCCGTATCCTCGTGTAGTAGTTCTATGCTGTCCGACACATCAATCACAGCCACCTCCGCTGGTGATGTGACCACAGTTTGGTGATCTACCTTTTGCGGCAAACTAGTTGGCGAAAGGTGCTGCTGTTGCTGTATGACGACATTCTTTTCTTTGGTCTTATTGCTCTGCGATGAATATTTACGTGGATTGTCGGGGCACAATTGAGGGATGGCATTCAAATTGAGGGAGTTCGATTGGGAGTTCCTATAGTCGGAACTGTTGAAGTGCATATAACAGATGGTATACTTCGACATTAGCACATCCAACCGATAGTGGTCCAGGTTGAGATTTTTTTGCCATATTTGTGCGGATGGTCGGCTTTTCGGGAACCTATGACAAAGAACATTGAGATCAGAATTTGTGCAATTATCGACCGCGCAACGTCGCATATTGTTGTTGTTGTTTTTTGTACTGTTTTTACAGAGGAATGTAACAGTTTGAGATCGTAAAAATGTTTAGAATCACGAAAAATACAATATTTGTTTTTATTTTAATACATATTTATGGTAATTCTATTTCTATCATTGTTTGCAAACATTTTTTAACAAAACGAAAACAATAACAAAACATCGCACTTTTTGCGCTGAGCCGAACGATTTTTGCCGGAATGACAATTGAAAGACGAGAAATGAGGGGAACATTTTCGTTCAGCCAACGGAACTTGCAGTCAAATGCATTTTTAAAAATTAAGGAAGAGAACACACTATGCCAGTTTATGAGCGAAAAAATAGTGAAACTTTTGTTTTTTTTTTTTTTGTGTGGTGCATTGACATTGTTTTGTAATTTCAAATCTGCAGAAAAAGGGATGCGAAATCATATTAATTAGTTAGAAACATTCTTGAATGCAGATTTTAAGAACTGCAATAATTCATCTTTGTGGAGTCACTCTTGCGCACAATAGTTTTTCTTTGGCATACATCTATGGCTTTCCACTTTTCTTCATAATTGCAGGTGCAATTGATTCATGTCAATCTTCCATTTATCTAGTTTATTCACAGTGGGTCAAATTTTTAACAATTATCCGTTTGTTCTAGTTGATTATAGTTTGATGCATAATAAAATTCAACAACTATAAATTCCTTCCTAAAAATTTAGTTTTCAAGCGTATTTGAGAAAATTCTGGTTAGACCTGGAATTATTATGGAATAAATATGACTCATTGTGAACAAATTAGGCCTGAAGCTAAGCATAAACGAATAAGCTAAGGACTCGTCGAACGTCGACGCAATTTGAACTGTAAAATTAATGAAAATTCATTTAATTCAAACGATCTTAATTAGAATTCACCGCTTGGTCAATTTGGAATGTTAAAAAATTAAAAATCCAACGAGAAATATTAACTCAAAGCGGCTCGAAAGCCACACCACAAATATTCAGCTTTAAAATATATTTTAATAACAAAATGCATTCAACACTTTTTACAGAATGTTAAAATTTGAGTTTATAAAAGATTGAGGCGCCAGTTATAGCTATCATTGGTTTTCATCATTGAAAACAAACATTGGAATTTTTTTGGCAGGTTGTTTATAGCTATCATTAAAAATTTCCTGATTGAAATCCACCGAAAAGTTTTTACTGACAGAAATGTGTCATCGGAATTGTGTGAAATTGGAACACAAATCAGTGGACCGATTCGTTTCACTTTTGAACATAAAAGCATCAGCTGTTCAGGAAAATCAATTTCCGTCCGGAAAATAGAAAAATACATTTTTAGAGAAAAATAAATGCGCAATTATACTTTTTTTCCTCAATCGAACAGTATATAATTTTCATTTCAAATCAGAGGGAAATACCGTCAAATATCGATTCAAACATTTTTCCGGATCGATTGCAATGACAGCTATAACTGGCCCCTAACATGAAGCTTTTGAAAAAAATAACTTTTCTTGAATTATTATTTTAATAATAACGAGTGTATTTGAATTTGTATAATTTAAGTGTCGCTTTTGATTTATTTAATAAATTTGGTTTAAATTTAGTTAGTTGAATTTTACTACAAACAAATTGGCAAAACTCTTCTTTTGACACAAATTGTCATACCACATTAATTATGTCATTAATATGATTTCGAATCTATGAAATCGTCGATTATAGACTATTTGAGAAACAATAACATAACATGCAAATTTATTATTAAAATAATGGTTCGGCTCACACGAGGCATCAATTTATTGAAGGAAACTTTTGGTGAGCGCATTATCTCTTGCGTGTTATTTAACACCGTTTGACTACGTTTGACGGGGTTATGTGAAGTACCATTTCTACGCAGAGACGATTGACGCTTTGGAAGATGATATTTGGCTCGTTGTTGCTGACATACTGCCTAATTGTTGAGCTGAAGAATTAGTCGAAAATTAGGCCACTCGGCTGTAGTTTATTCGATCCAGTCGTAGTTGCAAGAATCCCATTTATTTGGCTTAGATAAAGTGATAAACTTAATCTTGCTTAAGAACTAAGTAACTTATAACTAAGGATGAGGCTTTTGAAAGGGACAGTTTTGGAGACGAGTTGACATTCCGTAGCATGCGGGTAATGGGTTCATTTCAGCTACAAGAGCGGTAGTAGCAGTGGGAGTAAGTGTTAAAGAAGATGGATAGTCATATAGATTGGGACAATTAATAGACCCACAAAGCAGCCGATGGATGAACAAGATGTCATAATCTGTCTACGTTCTTCCAGAGTTTTGAGATTACTTAATTTAAGTAGTCTTGATATGGAGGAAGTATCAGGGGATCATGTCAAGGTATAGGCCTATAAGAGGGCAAATCGAAGGAAAAGTCTTTGAACGTTTTTAATTCTTGGAATAAGTACACCTTGGTAAGGGTACCATACTTGAGGGGCGTACTCAACGTTTTACAAAACCTAACGCTGAGTTGGCTTTCAATATTATAACATTTATATGAGCACGAAAATTTAGTTTTTGGTCACATAAAAGCCAAAGGTCGCTAATAAACCCAATAGATGGAATGGGTTAGTTATGGAGACATTGTATATATATTTCTTATAGTACTCTCATGAAGAGGAACGATCGAAGCGACATCTGAGAGGCGTGGAGATGAAAGAATTTGATCCCTTTTTTTATACCCCTCAATAGATGGGAAGAGTTGAGAATGTGAGGGAAAATTCAACAATAATTAAAGAATAGAAAATAGAGAAGAACATATGCAAATGTAGAAGAAGATTGAGGGAGACAATAGAAAGAACCTTTTGACATTATATGTGTGTAGGTATGCATATTATACTTGAAGAGGAATGATTTTACGGTTAAGCTTTGGCAAGAAATAGAAAAAGTATAACAAAAACAATAACAAAGCAAAAAAGTAGGTATTGGAAGAGTACTTTATGCGGTTGGTAGTTAAATATATTTTTTAATATATTTTTTTTTCAATTCAATAGGGTTTTTATACCAAAAATTTAGTGTGATATAATTCCTTTAGTTTGTCCGTTTTATATTTATATGTAGGTATATGTATATAAAGGGTGAATTTTTAAAAGCTATAGGAAAGTCTTTCAAAACAAAAACACATAAAATTCAGAAAATGCATGAAATCTTTATTTGAATCGATAGTACGGTCCATATAATTTAATGTTTGAAGATTATTTCATGCAAATGTTGACCTTGCTTCAAATGGTCCATGCACTTAGTCAAATTTTGGCATACTCTTTCCAAAATTTCGGCCGGTATCTCACGAATAAATGCAAGCGTTGTTCGTTTGTAAGACGATTCATGGTTCAATTATAGACCAAACTGAAGATGTTTGACAGTGAAACAAAACACTAAACGTGCTTCAGCTGTTTAAGCCAGTGTTGACAAAAAGATAATAGCTAAAAAATCACCCTTTACTTTAAAAGGGACTCTTTTGTTTTCAAAAGGATTTTTTTCTTGATTAGCTATTCGTTAATAATTTTGATTGAGTCAGTACTTGCAGCTAAACCTCAAACTATCTACGAATTCCTTAGTAAGTTCTCATATACTAGAGTCAAATGGGCTATATGTTCTAATAAGATATATCCATTTGAATCTTTTACAAGAAAAGACCTTAAAAGATTAAAACTGAAAAAAGTAAAATGTTCTGGACTATATGAATCGAAGAAACTCACAGAAGCAATTAATGTTATCATAATGATATCTCCACACAAGAAACACTTCCATTCTGTCCAAATTACTACCATGTCATCATAATACCTCATACATATATTAAGCTTATACCTTTCCAATTTATGCACTGACACTCTTGTAAGGTTAAATTTTCAGCGTAGTTTTATATTATATTATATTTATTTATTTATAGGTATGTTTTTATATGAAAATTAAAATTTCAATGCAGTACATCCTATTTAGCCGTTAAAAACAAAAATCGACCTAGTTTTGAATACCTACCTTTTAATTTTTGATTGTGTTTGTACTTGATGCGTACAAATAACAAATAATACGCAATAATAACAACAACAAAATAATTGAATATATTTAAAATCTTCAATGCATCATATGCCAAATATGGCAACATTTAATTTTTCACAAAAATTGAAAATTTAAAATCAAACGAGAATTTTTAAATTCAAAATACCTACAACGTTAAAGTATACATAGGTACAAACATATGTATGTATATGCATATCTCCTCTGCATTGCCACGTGGAAGCAAAAAAAAATGTAAACAAAAATTATTCCTTCTTGGTTTGACATTTGTAATTTGGCTATCTCCCTCGAACATATTAATGCTTATGAAACTTAAAACAAATTTACTTTTTTCATTCTTTCTTTAGTAATTTTCTCCTCATTATTAATTCCCAACCAAATATTTTGATACACGCAGCGCCCTCAAGGCGTTGTGGAGATGAAATAAAAAAATTCGTCTCATAATAGTACTATAGTAAATATATATACAATGATGGAGAAAGTATTAACGGTGTGAAGTTCTTACTCTTACTCTTAAGGTGGCGCTACAGTCCTGTGTGAACTATGGCCTCACCCAACAAACTTCTCCATCTAGCTCGGTCCCTAGCTAGATGTCTTCAGTTTCGCACTCCAAGTTAGGTGAGGTCACTTTCCACTTGTCCGCACCATCTGATCCGCGGTCTTCCTTTCCTGTGGGTGTGGATTCGAAGACTGTGGGCCGGAGCATTGGTTTCCATGCGCTCTACGTGACCCAGCCATCTTAGTCGTTGGACTTTTTTCCATCTTTTATCTTCTCCTCCAATTTCCTTCTATGAATATGGGACCGTAGAACATGCGAAGAACTTTTCTCTCGAAAAGGCCACGGTGCTTTCATCCGCTTTTGTCATAGTAAATTCTTCAGCATCGTATAGAAGGACGAGGATGATGAGAGTCTTATATAGCGACACTTTTGTCGCTGGAGAGAGGGCTTTGCTACTCAATTTCTTTCTTAGCCCAAAGAAACAGAGGTTAGCAAGAGTTAGTCTTTGTTTGATCTCAGCGTTGGTGTTGTTTTCTGCGTTCATAGCAGAGCCTAGGTAGATGAAGTCCTTAACTACCTCAAAGTTACGTCTGTCGTCACCATCGACCGAGACCGAGTTTTGACCGAGATGTCAGTGTTGTAGGTCCTTTCTTGATGACATCACGCTGAGTTCTTCCGATTATGTCAATGTCATCAGCATAAGATAATGTTTGGACAGACTTTTGCAAGATAGTGCCTCTAGTGTTGACGCGGGAGCTCTGCACTATTCTTTCAAGTACGATGTTAAAAAAATCGCATTATAGCGCATCACCTCGCCTAAAGCCTTTTTTGACATCAAAAGGTTCTCTTAAGTTGTTTCCAACCTTTATGGAGCAGCGTGAATTCTCCATGGTCATCCTGGACGAGTTTGGCAGGGATGCCAAAACTAGACATGGCTCTATACAGCTCGTCCCTGTAGATGCTGTCATATGCGGCCTTGAAATCGATGAAAAGATGGTGGGTCTCGATTTGATGTTCTTGGGTTTTTTTAAGGGTTTGCCTTAATGTGAATATTTGATCGACTGTGGGATTTCCTGGTCTAAAACCACACTGATAAGGACGTTTCAGGTTTTTGACGGTGGGCTTTAAACGTTCACATTTTACGGCAGAGAAGATTTTGTAAGCGATGTTAAGTAGACTGATGCCTCTATAGTTGGTGCAGTTTAGAGGGTCCCCTTTTTTTAGAATCGGGTAAACAATACTGAAGTTCCATTCATCGGGCATGCTTTCTTCCGACCATATCTTACAGATAAGATGGTGCATGCTCTTAACCAAATTATATCCAGCTGCTTTGAAGAGCTCGGCATTCAAGCCATTTGCTCCACCGGCTTTGTTAGACTTCACCTTAAATATGCCAATCTTTACTTCGTCTAAGTCAGGAAGACGGGATTGTTAGCTTTCGTCGTAAACGTTTACAGTCTGCAGAAGTGGTCCTTTGATGTAATCAGCATTGACTGCGGTTCCACTATGATGTTTCAACTTTCGTCTTTGCAGCCTTCGGTTTGAGGTTTATGTACTTGTGAATTTTGTTTCACCTGCTCATAAAACTTTCGAACTTCATTCCTGCTTTTAAAGCTCTTAAATTCTTTGACCGCACGCTTCTCACGCTCTCTCTTTTTTCTTCTTCTGAGAAGCCGGTGTTCCTCTCGCCTCTTCTGCTCATAGAGCTTGTGACCAGCTCTCGTCCTTCTATGTAGCACCGCTTTACGCTTACGCTCGAGAAGGATTTGGCGATCTCTTGCGATTGTAGCCGTTCGTCGTTCGACGTTTTTCCTTCTTCCAGCATCTCCCTGTTTTGCCTTGGGTCTGGAAACCCGAAATGCTGCCTCGGGAAGTTCGGACATCCATGATGCTGGAAGCTTGTCTAGCGTCGATCGCAATATGGTCAATCTGGTTGACGGTAGATTGATCTGGAGAACTCCAAGTTCCTTTGTGGATGTTGAGGTGTGGAATACGCGTACTGGCTACCATGACGTTTCGCCCCGCAGCAAAATCTGTGAGCCAGAATCCGTTGTCGGAGGTGTTGTCGTGCAGCCTGTTTTTCCCGATTATTTCATCAAAGATGTCTTCCCTTCCTAGCTTGGTATTAAAATCGCCGAGAACAATTTTAATATCGTAGCTAGGACACTATACTCATATGTTTTATCTAAGAGCTCGAAGAATATATCTTTGGTGTTGTCATCCTTCTCTTCTGTGGGCTCGTGCGCGCATATCAGGCTAATGTTGCCGAGTTTAGCCTTGATGCGGATGGTCATGAGGCGTTCGTTGATGCACTTTTAGCTAAAGACTTGTTGCATAAGTCTGGCTCCAATGAAAAAGCCGCATCCAAATAAGCGCTGTTGATTTTCAGGGTAGCAATCACCATATCGCAGTTGTTTGCCCGGCCCATCCCATCGTATTTCCTGGATGGCGGTGATGTCTGCTTTATAGCAGTCTAGGGCCTCCGCTAATTCTTCGGCCGCACGTGGTCTGTTAAGGGACCTTATATTCCACATCATATCCGAAGTTCGTTGCCCATAATTCGTTTGCGTGGGTTGTCAACAGTATATCCGTCCGTATCGAAGCTTGTTGGTGCTTCGCAGCTGGGTTTTTTTATGTGGTCAGGAAGACGCACGATATTCAACCTGAAGGACCAGGTACTTGATTTAGCTCCAAGGACAAGAGCCCGCATAACCGCTCCTTAAAGGCCTGGTTCTTAGAATATGTCGTAGTAGCCCTATAATGTGTTCACTAAGTAGTTCAAATTAACTGGAATTGTAGACGGCACCGTTGATTAGATCTTGGGAATTCCTCCGCTACCTTCTGGATGAAAGGAGAGGTGCCTTAGTAGAAACACCTCTCCCCCTATCTTGTTTGCTACCCCCAACAACTTTCCACTGGGGTTGGAACCCAATCTCTAGTTGAGGTACTAGGCACCCGATGTTCATTACGGAGTTGATATATAGAGGTGGGTCTTGAGAAAAACCTGTGGACGCTTGTGTCCTCTTGAATGCACATGTCTACCATTTGAACATCCCATACCATTAATAGTTAAGATACAAAAAATACAGATACAAAAAAGAAGGCGTTAATGGTAGTACGTCAGAGGTAGCAAGAAAAGGGTAGGAGAGAGCGCATCTGAAGCGAATATTATATACGAGGCTTTCTAGGTAAAAAGAAATCCATTGCAACAAAATCGGTTCAAAGCCAAGAGTTGAAAGCTTAGGTAGGTAAAACTCTGTGGGATATTTTTTCAAAAGCTCAAAATCGTAATATCGTATAACCCATATCTTTTTCCTTAAGCTAAATTCTTCTAATAACATTAAATTATATTGGTTTAATTTCTTCCTAAAAATCATTCATACAGAAAACACCTTTCATAATCTTTGTTTATTGTTCGTAGACTTATGCTCATAATCAACTCACAAATAATTCAAACTAAATATTGGCTAAAAACAATCGGGAACTTCGTTTGTAGAGTCTTCGTTCATTTTTGCTATTTTGAAGATAACATTTTTTGGTTAATATTTATGTTTATAGATTTCCACAAATGTTTAATATTATAAATGAATATGTTACACGAATATTTTATGCATAACGTTGATTGGTATTAATTATTATTGATCCGTTTTAATTTTTATACACACCAATCACAGAATGCAATGAATAAGCTGCGAAGTTAAACAATTGCCAATTTTGACATTTTTACCATAGAACCACTTTTAACAAATCTATCCGCAACTCTTTCACAATCGTCATATGATATTTTTCGTAATGCAATCAAACCATTATTTCGCTAAGTTTCTTTTTGACATTTCAATGTTGGCTAAAGTGATAATAAAAACCCAACGATAACCAGTTTCACCAACATTTAAATACCACAATAAAGCACGTTCGCAAATGTAACAGTTAAAAAACTACCTTGTTCTCTTTTTAGCTCGTGTGCTGCGCTGCGTTGCAAAATTCTTTCGCGGTGTCTTTTCAAAAAACGATACAATGGCTGCCGATCAAGTTCAATTTCAACAGCTATTAAATTCACTTTTATCTACAGATAATGATGTCCGACAACAAGCAGAGGTAATTAAAATTATTCCCCAATTATTCCAAATCATAATTTCTATGTTTTCCTTTAAAATCTCATTATAAATAATTGTAAAATTCTAAGTTGAAAAAACTCTAAGTTTAGTTTTTATTTTATATCGTCCATCATTTGGGAGCTCACAACAACGTGTTTTCTTAATTATTTCACCTGTCAAAACTTTTTAATGCAGTCGTAGCATGAAATTTTCTCCAACGCAAATCTGAATAAAAAGTTTAAATCTATAAATAACTCTCGGAAAGTCGATGAGACAGAGGCCAATTAAATGGATTGCATTACATATTTATGTGGGTGGTTGGGTTTGGGGTGCATTATGCTCCTCAAACACTCAATTTCAGCCTCAACCTAATTTTTTGAAAACTCAACGAGTCCTTGGTTGTGTTTAGATATTATGTGTATGTCCCCCTTGGTTGCAATTCAATGCATTATATTCTTTTTCTCTTTTATTTGAACCCGTTTTTAGGAAGCCTACAACAATCTGCCAAGAAATGTTAAAGTGACACACCTATTGGCCGCCTTGCACAATGGACAAATGGCTGAGGAAGCACGGCTGATGGCCGCTGTAGTTCTGCGAAGGCTCTTCACATCGGATTTCCTTGAGTTCTACAAAGAAGTAAGTACCCTATCTCACGCACACTTAAATTATCCTTTAAATAACCACGAAAATAATTTCACTAAAATTGCCTATCTCATAGATACTAGCCATTCCACTTGTTGTTGAATGAATGTTATTTTTATTTTTAGTTACTTATTTTATTCTTTATGAATTATTTTAACAAATGATTTAGCTTGATTTTTGAAAGACGACGAGGAAAAAGGTACTTGCCTATCTCATTAATTTGTTTGCATTTGGTAGAATTTGCGTGTGCGACCTTGTACTTTGGAATTTTGCCTGTGTTGTCTTTGGGGAAAGTGGAAAAAGCAAAGAAAGAAATAAGATTAGCTTTAGCTTAGTTTTTTCGGTTTTTTAATTTGTTTTTAGTCAGTCATAGAGAAGCTCAAGAGAAAAAACAAGTGATTTGTATAAACTATGATTTTTGTTGTTGTTAATTTCTTTTTTGATTAAATATGAGGAATGAGAATGATGGAAAATATTTTGAATATGAGTCATTCGGAACGGATACAGAACAGAATATAAAATTTAATTATTTGGGCATGGCACACACTACAGATTCAATGGGTTTCTCCACTTTATTTATTGATACATATGTATACTATACCTACCTATACGTTGTTGGTACCTACCACATGGAATGGATGCGACGTAGTTGTCAACTTTACCATAATTATTATTATTTTAATCGGCTCTTCATTTCATGTGGTTTGAATCATATCACATTACTGTATTGTACTTTATTTTGTTATCTGGCGAGTATATTTTTAGATAGGTTTATTGTCAATAAACTTTTGACAAGGTTCTTCTTTTTTATCAGTATTGTCTTGCTTTTTAAGAAATTGAAATCTAGAGATGATGAAAATAACCAGTTGCTTAATTTTTTACATGGCATAAACGCACTAGTATCTGGACAGTGATAGTATCTGAAAAAAATTAGCACTTTTATTTAAGACTAACTGATACATTACTCATGAATAGTTTCAAATAAGAAAAATGCATTCCCCTATGATCATCGTTTTTACTAGACACTTAAGTCGTTTGTCGTAAGTCTTATTATATTTTCCTAGTACCTACCTTATAACGCTCAATTGTTTTGTAAAAACAACTTTTGTTTCCACTTAATGGTAAAAAGTTTAAATTATAATTAAATACAGTTCATTAATGATTTCGCCTGGAAAAAATAATAGAAACAAGCTACTTTAACTGTTATTTTAATGTAGAGATCAGTCAGATGTTTTATTTTCGATAAAAAACCAAACAAAAAGTCATCTACATATATAATTTTAATAAATATGGGTCGTGGATTACATTTTACTTATTTTGAATGCTAAGAGTTGAAAAATTAAGATAAGCTGGAAAAATGAATGAATGAAATTACAAAAACCTTAAACTGTTTGTAGAACAAAATGTTTAGAGCTCTGCATTCAAGCCCACAAGAAAAAACCAGAGGAAGAAAAAGAAAAACTTATTAGTGTTTTAATACAATATTGTTAAAAACATGCAAGAAGCAACTTTTTCTTTCTTCAAGAGAAGTTAAAAATAAATTATACGAACCAGTCAGCTAGAAAAATAAGAAATTGGCTAATAGAAGCAAGTCTTCCTGGTAGAAGTAAAGTCCAAGAAAATATCAATTTGGTTGGTTCCGATGGGAAAACGTGCAATTTAACCCAAATACGCAAAGAAGACAGTGAAACACGGTAGTGGGAATATAATGATTTGCGGGTGCTTTTCAGCCTATGTCGTAGTTCCAATATTTTGGATCAAAGATAAGATGTGCACTGTGGATTATGTCCACATCTTAAATTCAGTCATGCTTCTATTTACTGAAGACGGGATGGCAATAAAATGGGAGTTCCTGCAAGAACAGTCAACCGAGCGAACCAACAATTCTAAATTATATCGAAGAGCAGGAATGTGCGTGTGTGTGAGATTTGACAAAAGTTTTCGAACTAAAGTAACTAGATTTTGTGTTGGAAAATATTTAATTTAAAACAACAAAAAGGCTTTTTATTTATCAACAAATTCATCACAGCCATATTGAATAGTTTATTTCTAAAGAATAATGCATTCCCAAAGTAATAATTGACGAGGAAAATTCAATTCGAAAAACAACCGGCGCAACAAAAAATATCAAAATTTCCGAAAAAGTAGCAACAAAATGCGTTCCAAGAAGGGATCTAAAGAAACCAAGAGCATTGAAGGCGGCGATGACCCAAAGAAAGCCTCATCCCCGCCCGCCACAGTTTAAGAGTCTTCCGAGGTAGAGTACGCTGTGGAGAAGGTTGTCGATCGAAGGATGCGCAAGGGAAAGATTGATGAGGATAACACTTGGGAGGATAACACTTGGGAGCCAGTGGAAAATATCGACTTCAAGGATCTGATTGCCGCTTCCGAGGCTGACCGCAAAAAGCGTGAAGAAGAAGTTGCCGAGAGCAGCTCAACAAAGTCAGACAAGGGTAAGCCTGCGTCAGCCGCTAAAATAGGTTCAAAACGTAAGTCAAAAGATGAGGCAAAAGAAAAAGTCAACAACAGTTTATCATCATCAGCTAAACCAAAAAAAATCTGACGACCACAACCAGGACTCGAACAACAGTACGTCGACAAATAACAAAAAGAAAGGCCGAAGAGAGTCGTAAAATCCGATTCGAACAATGGTTTACCATCAAACGATGCAATTTGCTCCATGAAACCAGAAAAGAATGGCTTCGAACGAGGCTTAGATCCAGAAAAAAACTCTCGGAACATCAGACTCAACCAGGTGTCGATCAAGCCAAACTTGTGTCGGCCTCCTTTGCAAACATCAAATGCCCTCAACTGGTGATAAAGTCCTATGAGGAACGGCTTTCGTGGTACTCAGATGGTGAGGATTAATAACGCACCTACACGTGTTTTACAAAAATTACAAGTGACAAGGATCATCCACGTCCGAGTTATAGTTAGGTATATAATAAAAAATAATAAATAAACAAAAATCAATTTGCATACTTTCAAAAAAAAAAAAAATGCTGTGGAGACATACATTTATACAAAATCATAATGCGGAATATACTTTCCCACTAAAAACAAAACATTTCAATTTAATTTTCTTCTCTCCTTACTCTCTCATGAAGAGAATTAAAGAAAAAATGAAAAAACTAAACAAAACAAAACAAGAAACACAGGCCAGTAAAACCTATAACCACACCGACCAACCTACAACTAATAAAATGTATGTAAGAATAGTTTAAACAACAAACGACTCCTGCTGCTGCTGGAACCATTGTATTGTAATAGAGATCTGTAGTCTTTAAAAAATATTGTTCCCCTTTTTTTTTTAAATAAAAAAACTTTATCATAATTTGTTTGCTCTCACCATTCGACTTTTGAGCGAGAGTTGTGCTATGAAATTACTCCTTAATAACAAAAATTACCTTAATTCAATATTGAGCGAAATAAAACAAAAAAAAGATAAAATGACCTGAAACACTCCTCCAAATTGGCTAAAAAAATACTGCAAGCAAAATAAAATCAATGTTACGCAATAGCCATCACAATTTTCCGACATAAACCCAATTGAGCACTTATTGGGTATCCTAAAGAAAATCAAAGATTGCTAAGCCATAAATAAAGATGATTTGTGGTCAAAAATTTAAAGGGAATGGTACTCCATACCCGTGCCAAATTGGTAAATTTGATGGGGTAAAGAGTGGAAGCTGTTATTTAAAATAAGTGTGCCACTAAAAAATACAACAAGAATTTGAAATACTTTTACCGTTAAGTTACCTTCTTGCTATATTAAAAACAATTTTTCCACAATAAAACAACATAATAATCACCGTTATACTCTTTATCATTATTTCTCATTATTACAAAGGGTTGAATTTTGAATAAAACACAAACTATTTAAGAAATAATTGTCATTTTTTTTATTATGATAATATTAGTATGGTTAAATTATGTATGGAAGAAAATATCGTCCAAATGGCCGCCCTCACCTCGGCGGCACACATCTATCCGATGATCCAAATTTTCGATCACGATAAGGCATAATTGAGATTCTATAGCCTTTAATATGCCAAATTATTCCATCCTTTAACTCTTAAATTATTGCTCGTTTAACGACACGTACACCTTTTCTTGACTTTGACTTCTTGAACGAAGTCAAGTCCAACGGTGTCAAATTACATGATCATGATGATTGGCAACAAATTGACATGCCACCACGTGAGATAACACAACACGGCCATTGAAAGTGGAACCATCCTATTGAAACCATATCCATATCTTGATACTTCTTGTTACCATTCTGACCATTGACGACGGCGACACTTAAAATGTACCAGAGGCTTTAGTTCTTGAGTCAATTGCAACTTGTTAACGTGTAAATGCAAGTCTTTATACATAATGATCATCCACGACAAGGGTGAGAGGTGCAATTGCTAACAGCAGCAGCTAACAGCAGCAGAAATGTCAAGTAAAATGAAAAAAAAACTGGACGTTTAGGTGTGGTTCACATTTAACATCGGCCCTTAACACTGGAGTACACGCGCCCTATTTTTTTACACCAATGCACGCGTGGCCTACTATGGTAGACCATTTAATAATGTTAATAATTTTGTATTTTAAAAACATATAAATGAAATAAATATTTTTACGTTATATTCAATTAGCCTTAAACATTTAATAACCATTATTTATGAATTTTAGGATAGAGTGTAAAGAGTGTTAAAATGTAACCACCCTTTTTAAAAAAAAGTTTCATTAAGTAACAAATTATTAAAACTATCTATTTAGTTTTTATTTTCCATCTCCACAAATACCTGTTTTATGGGTTAAAAAGAATGAGAACTGTTAGGTAAGGTAAATTGTTCTTCAGCCATAGGTTTTTAAATTGACGCGGGTAGATTTTGGCGCCCGTGGCGGCCATTTTGTTTTAGTGACAACTGTCAAAACTTGTTTATTATTCAGTTGTTTATGCCAAATCATCATGACAAATTACACGATTGAACAGTACGTTCAAATGATAAAACTTTATTATCAAAATGAGTGTTCGTTAACGCAAACTTTGCGCGCATTGCGCCAATTTGAGAAGATCGTTTCAGTAAACAATTAGCCAATATCCGTACGTTCAAGGAACGCAAGATCGGCCGTGAACATCGCCGCGGTACGTGAAAGTATACAGCAGAACCCGAGGCAGTCTATTCCTCGCCGTGCACAAGAACTCGGCTTTTCGCAGACTTCAACTTGACGAATTTTGCATCGGGACTTGGGCCAACACCCGTACAAGGTCCAACTGACCCAGGAGCTCAAAGTTCATGACCATAGACAACGCCGTTTGTTCGCTGACTGGGCTTCGAATCGTTTGGAAGAAGACCCCAATTTTGGCCGAAAAATCATCTTTAATGACGAGGAGCATTTTTGGATGAATGGCTGTATTAACAAGAAAAATTGCCGTATATGGGACGACACCAACCCAGGTGAGGTTCACCAGGTGATAATGCATCCTCAAAAAGTTACCGTTTGGTGTGGATTTTGGGCCGGTGTCGTAATTGGTCCGTACTTTTTTAAAAACGACGTTAGTGAGCGCTACATAACGATGATAACAAATTTCATATGGCCCAAATTGAACCATAGGGACCTAGACGACAAGTGTTTCCAGCAGGACGGCGCTACGTGCCACACAGAAAGCGCCACGACATCTACACACAACATCTATCTGCCCTTATTGAAAAACCCATTACGTTGATGTGGAATGCTTTAACACACTCCCTCTTTCCTAGTCATTGCAATAATCAGGAATTCCTTCTTTCAAACCCTCTCACCTATTTCTAATGCTCACCCTCACAGTGTCTTGGCATAATAAAGGTATCAAAAATCAACTTTAGTGTGCGCTTGAAGGCTTTTTGTTCAAAATCCTAGTTGAGGTAATTTTATTTGTTAACTCAGCCAAAGAGATGAATATGTGCCGGGTCATAAAAGTTGATATTTCTCCCAAATTCGTCTAAAAATTCTCTTCAAAAAAAACGCACTGTTTTAATATCACTTTGGAATAAGTTCTTCGTAAAGCGATTAAGCGATAGCAATTTAATGAATCTTAAATCACATCCAAATAATTCATTAAATTGCCATAATCAGAACAAAGTTAAAAATGTTTATAATCTTACAACTCGTCACTTTGATAAGATAAGGTTAATCGTTAGAATCAATATTATGGTTTAGTTTAAATTAAGTTATTAGAAAACTTTATTTTTATCGTATAAAAATCCTAAATTGTAGAGATAAATAAAGATTTGATTTTATATTATAATCTAGATATTTTTATTTGATGTAAAGTTTATTAGAAGTATACACAACACACGTGTGTATATTTAACAACTTTGTTTTGCAATCAATTCAGTGATCAGTAAATATTAAATTATGTTGTTAAATCACGTAAACAATTTATTTATGTCGTTTGTAAACAAGATTTCTAGGCCTTAAAAAGTATTGTTTAAATAAACCTCAACGGTTAAGTTACAATAAAGTGTTACTTTAGAAAGTCGATTCATTTAGCTTGACCAGTTCCATTAAAAATTCAATAATTTTGTCTTCAAATTTTGTTTGTAGTATGGGACTCTTATTGGCACTAAAATCACCGGTTAATCAGGACCAATCTATGAAATATCGACCAATGATTTTTCTTACTTAACTAAAAATTAATTTTAGGGAAAGTTAATAGTTGTAAAAGTTTCCCATAACTTTTAAACCATGAGATCATTCATGGTTCATTCTACTTGATCTCCGAACATTGTCTCGTACATTTAAGACGGTCTCCATTTTCGAGGGTGGTATGACCTTGAAGTCACTTATTTAACCAATTCTATTATGTATCAGGGGTAAGAGCAAGAAATGTTTTTATTAATTTAAATTATTAATGATGGCAAATGAAATAAAAGAGAAAGAGAATAATATATAGAAAAAAAAAAACGGAATAAAAAAAGTGAACAAACTTTAAGAAATAAATATCCAATCAACATTCTAGGTTCTCATCTAGTTTCGCCCGAAAAATCATTTACCCGAAATATTTTTGTTCGCCGGAATTTAAAAAGCTATCGCGAGTTTCGCCCGAATATAATTTCACTTCGAATCAGAACTGACAGTTCAAATAATTGTGGTGTTCAGCAAACTGAGTTTGCAATAAATTTGAATAAACCTACATTTCTTGTTGAACATAAAAACGCAATGAATTGTATGTAGTGCCGCAATTTCCTGTTAAACTTCTGAACACTGCGTACGACAAGACACTTTTAAAACCACCCCCAATAAATTTATCACCGAACTAACCATACTAAAGTATTCGTCCTTTAAAATACGTGCACCTGACTCAATTTTCCATGTTTTAAATTCACCATCTTTTTGGCCTAAAGGAGTAATAGTTCATGAATTTATGAATAAGACGAACAACCCTTTTCGTCAGCATCGGACAACGATGAACCACCGTCAAAGCAGCTTAAAAAGGTATTAATCTACTACCAAAACGTAAATGGACTTCGGACAAAGACCAACAAGGTTTACAAAAACATTAACAATCTTCCTCACGATATCATAATATTGACGGAAACATGGCTTAACAACTCTATCTCGGACTCTGAGCTTTTTGACTCCTCTTATCAAGTCTTTAGATTCAAATGCCGTTGGTGGCGGAATTCTTGTCGCTATCAACAATACTTTCACTGGTTACCTGATTGACGACTTTCGATCAACTGACATCGAAATACTATGCTTGAAAATTAAAATGGCAACAGGATATTTATTTATTGTATCAGCATATATACCTTCAAGCTCCAAGAACGAGGTGTATGAAAAACTAAACAACTGAATTGAAAGTATTTATATCCTTTTGGAACCTGACGACGAAGTACTGGTTGTTGGTTAATTTACACAATCTCAATTGGATTCAAATTGACGATGATAACTTCTACGTATCCAATAAACGCGTCATCTTCAAACGAATTTTTATTAACAGATGATATGTCTTCATGTGGCTTAAGTCAACTCAACGGTGTGAAGAACCGTTTTGGAAAAACACTCGATCTTATATTTTCCTCCGAAACTATATGTTCTGAAGCAGCTGTGATTTCTTCTGCTGTCAAAATTGTGGACGAAGATCGCCATCATCCTGCATTAGGCATTGCACTTAATTTAAACATGGCTTCACCTCATGCTATCTGATAACAACAAACTAGAATTCAGCTTTAGTAGGTGTAATTTTGAAAACCTTTTTAACTTATTATGTACGATCAATTGGGATCACTTATTTTGTAACTTAAATATTGACGATATGTGTAACATTTTTTATTTAACTCTTTTTGACTGTTCTTACAAAACGATTCCATCGAAATAATTTGAGTGTTGTTTCACCATGGTTTGATTCTCACGTTAAAAACTTTAAAAAAAGGAACAAAGCCTGGATAAAGTATAGTCAAACAGGAACTGATGATGATTATAGGACGTTTATTATAATAAAACAACTTTTCACTGACTATAACATCCTATATGATGACTACATTCGGATAATTGAATTAAACCTTAAAAATAATCCTGATAGTTTTTGGAAATTCGTTAATCCTAAGAAGAAAGCATGTGGGTACCCTAACTTAATGAATGATTCGACATCAAATAGTAGTGAGCCGAGAATAATTGCGAACATGTTTACTTCAAAGATGCTTTTGTAGATAGTAGTACTATTAGTTTTCCTAACACATCTACCACTGTTTCAAATTTCCCCCACTTAAATTTTATCAATTTCGTTATAAGTGAAGATACTGTCTTTAATAGTATCCTACAACTTGACGAATGTTTTAGTTCTGGTCCCGACGGTGTACCATCATCCATTTTAAAGAAATGTGCTGCGTATTTAGCACACCCGTTACGTGTTCTTTTTAACACGTCTTTAAGTAACTCGCTGTTTCCTTTTATCTGGAAGAGCTCCTTCATAATACCAATACACAAAAAAGGTCCTAAAAACGAAATAATGAACTACCGACCTATTGCTAAACTATCTGTGATATCTAAACTGTTTGAGTCAATCGTATGTAGCGTCCTTTCTTTTCATTGTAGTTCAATTATCTGATAACCAGCATGGTTTTGTTAAAAAGCGTTCAACTGTTACTAATCTGTTTAACTTTACGTCCTTTTGTTTAGATGTTTTTGAAAAACGTGAACAAGTAGATTGTGTCTTTACTGATTTCAGCAAGGCCTTTGATAAATTGTGTCATAAAACAACTATAACAGCAAGGTTTTAACGACTGTTTCATAAACTGGATCTCCTCATATTTGCAAGATAGACGTCATAGTGTTAAATTTAGTAATGAGTGTTCAAGTTCATTTTATTTGTTTTATTTATAAATGACCTGGTTTCGATCATACAAAATTCGTCTGTCCTAATATATGCTGATGACATTAAAATTTAAAAAAAAATTAACTACATCTGACTGTCTTCTCTTGCAAGAAGACTTAATATTATTCAGGGGGAATAGTGCAATAATAATCGTCTTGTTTTAAATGTTGACAAATGTAAAACCACGAGTTTTACACGCAAAAAAGTTACAATCGTTTTTAGTTACATGTTTAATTCTTGTCGTTTAAGTAGAGTATATGTATTTTCTGACTTGGGTGTTGTCTTAGATTTGAAACAAACATTTAATGAACATATTAAGTGTGTTCAGTGACGCTGTGCTGGACTGTTCTAGACAGAAAAGTACAGCTTTTTGCTGTTCATTGAGGTTTTTTCTGTGCTGAACTGTTCTACTTTCCTGTTCATTGACAAACCTAGAACAGTTTAGAAGAGGATTTTCTGTTCTTGCTTTTGAGTCAGATCAGGTTAGAACAGACTCGTGAGAAATGTCAAAATCGAAGTTGTCATTTTTTTTGTTTACGTTTTGATTTGGCTGTGCTTTGTGTTTTTTTCTCGTGATTTAAAAAAAATTAAAATAAAATTATTTTGCCAATTTGTTTAATTAAATTATTATGAAATATAATATAATAACTTTCAATGCAATTTCTTTTACATTTCATCAAAGAAAAGGTAATAACATTGGTCATACTTTCATTCCAATCATCTGAAGAGGAATCCGACGAAAAATCACTCTCGGTGTCTGAACCACTAACATTTTCATTTAGTATTATCTTAGCAATCACTTGATTTTCCATTTCAATAATTTTTAATAATATTTTTCACAGTAAAAACACAAAAAATGAAAAAAAAATAAGCGAGAAACGAAAAATTCACACAATTTGCAATTTGTTTTGTTTTTTTTTTTTTACAACTGACGTTTAACTGACTGTTCTAACTTGATCTGACGTTTCTCACGAAACTGTGCTGTTCTGATCTAGACAAAACCTCAGTGAACACAACTATTAACTTCATAGTTAAAAAAGCAAATAGAGTTCTGGGTTTCATTAAGAGATTTGGCCGTGATTTATGTGATCCATATGTTTTAAAATTACTTTTTGTTTCATTTGTGAGACCAGTCCTGGAATATGTTTGTACACTATGGTCACCTTACTACGCCGTACACGTCACAAGACTCGAAGCCATTCAGAAAAGATTTTCATACATTACCGCCTTATTCTCAAAGACTTTCTCTCATAAATCTTCCTTCTTTGACAAATCATAGGATGTACTTGCAGTTTTGTTTTATTTTTGGAATAATAAACGGACAAATTTCATCACCATCAGTTCTTGGTAGTTTAAACTTTAGTTTTAGTCGTTCAAGTATAAGACTCCAGAAACCATTGAATACTAATTTTAGTAGATCAAACTATGGTGTACATAGCCAATTTTGAAGAAACAACAACCTTAACAGCTTCCTTCATGCCAACGAGCTGGAAGATGGCTTCTTCAGCAGGAGAGAATTTTAGTGTCCTATTAGATCCACCTCCTGTTGCTCTTTCCATTATTTTGTTTGTAGCAGCGTTTTTCCTCACGTAGCATTTTTGTTCGATCCAAGCCTAATTAAAATGTTTTTTTTTTCAGTCTTCAGCAATGTGAATTAAATTGCACCCTTACCTTCTTCCATTCGAACTCAGTCTTGATTGGAGGCCCTGCGCTATTAAGCTCAAATGTAATCCGCTTCCAAAATCCATTTATTTTATCTTTACTTTCATTGACAAAACCTCTTGCGATTTTAGGATTTTCCTGCATCTTGTTTAGCAGCATATCGCTTTGCTTTGCATTAATTGATTTGGTTCTTACATATACAACCAATAAAGTTTTTTTTTTTGTAACTATAATTAATATGAATAACTTGCATTGTAAAATTTGTTGTTCTTCTGTTCACCTCTAAAAAATAAGTGGCCATTTTAGCGCCAAATGACATTTCATTCATTTTTTTCGCCTGAAACTCACAATAGGCGAATTGAAAAAAGGGATTTTTTCGGGTGGAATCTTGTTCACGAAACTCACAATAGGGCTGCATATCTTTTTAATCCAAAAATGTAGCGTGCGATACTATTATAAGACACATTAAGTTTCCATTTGTGTTCATAGTCACAGTTGTTAAATAAGCTCACATCCAAACGTAATTATCGGTATAATGTTTTAGCTAAAACTAATTGGTCTTTAAAAGTGAAACAGTCTGCGTTGCCCGAAGTGTGCGAAGACCTTCGTAGGCCCTATCCAGTTTAATTGAAAGTGAATTCGAGATTTTTTTTTTAAATCAACTTGTTAAATTCTTAGGCAAGTCATTGATGTACATAGTGAACAATATTGGGCCAAAAATCGAGCCTTGTGGAACACTTGAGCAAAAGAGAAGAAAGTCTGATACGAAATTATTTGAAATAGCTACCCGAGATCTGGAACTTAAGTAAGAAGATATTAGATTTGTGGATGACGAAGAAAAATTGAATTAAAGAAATTTTTGTATCTGGGAACACATTATTCTTTCAAGGACTTTAGAAAGGATCGGTAGAATAGCAATTGGTCTGAACTCATTTCTGTGTTTAACTTGGAAATAAAAAATAATCAGAAGCGGCCAAATCTGGGCTATAAGAGGGGTGATTGAATAAACTGAACCCATATTTTTGCAAGGCAGTTATTGCAACGTGAATCTTGTGAACTGGTGCATTGTCTTGCAAAATCAGATCACCGTTTTGCCCATTTTCCTTTCCTTTTTTCTATGATGTCTTCTTTTAAATTAGCAGCTCCAGGGCTGCTCCAACTACTCGATTCCGCGAACTTTTTGACCCACCCTCGTAGCGTTGATCTGCACTGTATATAAAAGTTACAAGGTTGGTCCTAGGACATATTCTTGCGGTACACCAGCTTCTATTATTCTTTGTTCTGAGTTATTTTGGTCGTATTGTACTCTAAGGAGTTGGTTTGTTACAAATGATTTTAATATTTTGTAGTACTGCCTGAGAAGATCCCTATGAAGTTTGTACTCAAGTCCCAAGTGCCAATCCTTGTCAAAGGTTTGAGCAACATCTAAGAATAAAGCCAACCATGCTTGATTTTCTTCAAGTGCCTTTTCCACCACATCATTAATCCGATTTCTATGGTCTACCGTAAGAATGTTTCTAAATTCAAATTGATGGTTCAGAATAAGTCTTGTTTCTTCTTTTATTTTGCTGAGCCGTTTCAGTACAAGTTTTTTTTTGAAAATTTTCCATGAATGGTACAAACAATTTTGGTCTGTAAGATGTTACTTCTTTAGACGGCTATCTTTTTTTAGGTATAATAAAGACTTGCAATTTCCCAATGATGTGGTACATATCTTAGTTTAAGCTTTTTTATTTGGGTTGCCGAACCATTTGACATCTTGAGATTTTATTGGCTGGTTTTGTGTTAAGAGTCTTTTCAGGCTTTGCAAACATTTACTTAGTGAATTATTTTTGAATTTACTGATTCTTATTTTGAGTTCCTTATTTAGACGGCTAAAGACTGTCATATCATCTGGAAATCTTTTAGGTTGCCATTTCCTTCTGCCTCTTTTTTTCTGAATCTGATAAACTTGTAAAAAAATGGAACGTCTTAACTTTGATAGGCAACAAATCTAACATCGGTTTACCCTACGCTACTTGTAAACTTATGGTAAACCATAATACCATAAAGAAATCAAACCATAGATGGTCTAATACAACCACTTGTCGGTCAAAGAAATTAATTTGGCTAATGCTTGATGCTAAACGCTCTAAGCTATTAATTTCAGTTGGAAAATTGCACATTAGCTCCGTTATAGGAGTCCTTACAGGACACTGCCTAATGGATAGACATGCTCTTCGACTTGGAGTTCCTGCAAACGATTTTTCATGGATGAAGAAGAAGAGGAGGGAGTGTCTCACTTTCTATGTTCATGTTCTGTCCTGTCACCAAAAACGAAGACTTCAACTTAGAGACTTTTACTATAGTGATCTAAGAAATTCCGACATCTATTTATTGTCTCAAACGCTTCACAGATAGCTCTAACTGGCTCAATAAGTAAGGTAGATCTTAAGATCCATGTGGTATCACAATGGATCAACTATTGCTCTAAGTGTGGTGGTTTTTCCCGCCAATAAAAAATATCCTAACCTAACTTTGTGTTTTCCAAAATTAAGTGCTTTAATTCGAGAGGATATTTTATTTCTGTTTTTCTAAAGTTCGAAATAGCTGAAGTAAGGTTTATAAAACTTTCAAACGAGTTTCATCTTACAATTCAATAAACTCGGTATTTTAATTAAGCGTCTTATAATTTTTCAATACCAGTAATTATTTTTCAATGGCTCTTTTTTTTAAATGATAATTTTATTCCTTCTGTAGCTACCACAAGAAGCTCAAGGACAATTGTTGCAGCAAATACTTCTCGCAGTACAACAAGACGTATCAGCTAATTTACGTCGCAAGATTTGTGAAGTAGTTGCAGAAGCTGCCCGAAATTTGATCGACGATGACGGAAACAACCAATGGCCTGATTTCCTTCAATTTTTGTTCCAATGTGCAAACTCTCCCAATGCTCAACTCCAAGAATCAGCCCTGAGGATCTTTGCATCAGTGCCTGCAATATTCGGCAATCAAGAAACACAATACTTGGATTTGATTAAACAAATGTTGCAAAAGAGTCTTGAACCAACAGCCGATACAGAGGTGCGTTTCCAAGCTGTACGCGCTATTGGAGCATTTATTTTACATCACGACAAAGATACGACTGTACTTAAACACTTCAATGATCTGCTTCCACGTATGATTATGATAACGGTTGAAAGTATCGAACAGCAGGACGATCAGAGTTTGTTGAAACTTCTCATCGATCTGACTGAAGACTGTCCCAAGTTCTTGAGACCCCAGTTGGAAGTGATTTTTGAAATGTGCATGAAGGTATTCAGCAGCCAAGATGTAGAAGACGCATGGAGGCATTTGGTGCTCGAAGTGATGGTTTCGATGGCCGAAAATGCTCCCGCCATGGTACGTAAGCGGGCCGAAAAATACGTGGTCGCCTTAATACCACTGGTGCTACAGATGATGACCGATGATTTGGACGATAATGAAGATTGGGCAGTGTCCGACGAGGTAACAGAGAATGACAACAGTGACAACAACATCATCGCTGAGTCATCTTTGGATCGTTTGGCATGTGGTTTGGGCGGAAAGACAGTGCTGCCACATGTGATCAATGCTATTCCCGCTATGTTGAGCTCTCCCGATTGGAAGCAAAGACATGGTGCCTTAATGGCTATTTCTGCCATAGGTGAGGGTTGTCACAAGCAAATGGAAGCCATGCTTGACAACATCATGTCTGGAGTGCTTAACTTCTTGCGTGATCCCCATCCTCGAGTGCGTCATGCAGCTTGTAACGCTGTTGGTCAAATGGCCACAGACTTTGCTCCCATCTTTGAGAAGAAATTCCACGCCCAAGTTATTCCCGGACTTCTCAGCTTGTTGGATGACGTTGAAAATCCAAGAGTTCAAGCTCATGCTGGAGCTGCTTTGGTAAATTTCAGCGAGGACTGTCCCAAGAACATTCTGACAGGTTACTTAGATGGAATCATGTCTAAGTTGGAAACAATTTTGAATGCCAAATTCAAGGAGCTTGTTGAGAAGGGAAACAAACTAGTTTTGGAACAGGTAGTCACGACCATTGCCTCAGTGGCTGACACATGCGAGAAAGAGTTTGTCACGTACTACGATCGCCTGATGCCGTGCCTCAAGTACATCATTCAGAATGCTAATGACGAAAAGTTGCGCATGTTACGCGGTAAGACAATCGAGTGCGTGAGTCTCATTGGTTTGGCCGTTGGACGCGAGAAGTTCTTATCTGACGCCAGTGAAGTTATGGATATGTTGCTTAAAACTCACACCGAAGGCGATTTGTCAGACGATGATCCACAGACTTCTTATTTGATTTCGGCCTGGGCTCGTATGTGTAAGATCTTGGGCAAGCAATTCGAGCAGTATCTACCCTTGGTTATGGGCCCTGTTATGCGTACAGCTGCAATGAAACCCGAAGTAGCTATGCTGGACAATGATGAAGTTGAGGATATTGAAGGAGATGTCGACTGGTCATTCATAAATCTCGGAGAACAACAAAACTTTGCCATTCGCACAGCTGGTATGGAAGATAAAGCATCAGCTTGTGAAATGTTGGTGTGCTATGCTCGTGAATTAAAAGAAGGATTCGCCGATTACGCCGAAGAAGTAGTAAGGCTAATGGTTCCAATGTTGAAGTTCTACTTCCACGATGGAGTTCGTTCAGCTGCTGCTGAATCTCTTCCTTATCTATTGGATTGCGCAAAGATCAAGGGACCACAATATCTTGAAGGTATGTGGCTGTACATTTGTCCAGAACTTCTGAAGGCCATTGGTACAGAACCCGAAGCCGAGGTACAGTCAGAGTTGTTGCAGTCTTTGGCCAAGAGTATTGAGACCTTGGGACCAAAGTGTTTATCCGACGAATGCATGAAACAGGTACTTGAAATCATCACAAAGTACATGGGCGAGCATTTTGAACGTGCCGACAAACGTATTCAAGCACGAAATGAAGAGGACTACGACGATGGGGTTGAGGAGGCCTTAGCCGATGAAGATGAAGCTGACACTTACTTATTGTCGAAAATTGTTGACATTATTCACTCATTGTTCTTGACCAACAAGACTAATTTCCTTCCTTACTTCGATACTGTTGTGCCGCAATTTGTAAAACTTCTTGAACCAGCTAGATCTTGGTCTGATAGGCAATGGGGTCTTTGTATATTTGATGATGTTATCGGTAAGAATATAAATAGGTATAAGTTTTCCACAAAATTTATTGATTTTATTTATTTAATAGAATATTGTGGCCCAAGTTGCATACAATATCAGCAGATATTTACAGCACCACTTTTGCAGTATGTTTGTGATAAGAGTCCCGAAGTTAGGCAAGCCGCAGCTTATGGATGTGGTGTCTTAGGACAGGTTTGTTTTTTGCGTCAATGGTATTGATAAAATGTGTGTTGTTACACCAAAATTCTTGTTCTAATTTTAGTTTGCTGGTGAACAATTCGCCTTAACATGCGCTCAAGCGATTCCCATTTTGGTGCAAGTAATTCAAGATCCAAAGAGCCGCGAACCAGAAAATGTGAATCCAACGGAAAATGCTATTTCAGCAGTAACAAAAATTTTGAAATACAATCCATCTGCATTGCCTAATATCGATGAGATTATTAATGCATGGTAAGTTTTAAAAAGTTCAATATGTCCTCAAAGTCTCGCCGAGGAGGAGTTCCACCAATTTTATTTTTAACCGTTAAAATTCTTGGCGTCAAAGTTCTCATTCCATTTATTTGATTTATACTCTCAATTAAAGGTATTCATGGTTGCCTGTTATCGAAGACGAAGATGAAGCGCCCCATATTTACGGCTACTTGTGCGATCTTATCCAAGCCAACCATCCAATTATTCTTGGTGCAAACAATTCCAATCTTCCGCGCATCGTTTCCATAATTGCACAAGCATTCAAAGCTGGTGTGGTGAAACCACTCAGCGAGGAAGGCAGTCGCATGATTGGCATTGTTAAACAATTGGAATCGAATCCGGATGTATTTCAAGCATGTGTCAGCATTCTAACACCCGAATTAAAGCAAGGGCTCGAGGAGGCATACAGAGAATTCACAAATCCTCCTCCCCCAACAGCATAATTCACAGTTGCAGCAGAGTTTCACATTGAGTCTGTGACTTGAGGGAAAGAAAACACGAAAGAAGATATAATTCAATTCTAACAATTTTAATAAAATATTATGTTTTCTATTTTATTATGTTTACTTATAATATTTTTTTTTTACAAATACCATACTCTTAAAAAATTTTGAGTCCAAAAAACAATTGGATAAGAAAAACAAAACCTAAAGATCGATCTATCATTTATTTGTTCTTTATTTGGTTTCATTTAAATCTTTAAAATTTATATAAATAAATATATATGTGTAAATTAAGTTTACGGGTGTTCTGTTCATTTATTGAAAAATGAAGATAGCAGCTTATGAAAAACATCCACCGCGTTGGCATTTACGTGTGTTACAAGAAATTTAATGTGAAAAAACTTCTCTTTTTGAAAACAAAATATTTTCATCATAACTTTATTATTATTATTTTTGAAAAATTTTGTTAACAATTTATTTAAGCTAAAATCGAAAGAAAATTTATATTCGTTGATACATAATTGTTTAGTGATATATACAATTTCATAGACCATTATTTTTGGTTCATTTAAAAATGATAAACAAAAAGAATCTTTTTAAAGAAGAAAATTGCAGAATATGTGAAATTTCTACAAGTTATGTTAAGAACAACAACAACTGTAACTGATGAATAAACTGAAAAATTTAATTTCGTTGTTTATTTTAATATAAGTTCATATGGTAGATTATCATTTTCTTTCTGAGCGTGATTTATAAATAGATGGTGGTATATTTTCGACATGAATCCGTTGAATACAAAGTAATTGGAACGAGTTGCCGAGAGAGATTTAGGGGCCGGTTATAGCTATCAGTAAAATCCATCAGTAAAATTTTTGTTTTTAGTTTTTGAACATGTTACAGATTTATTTCTAGCAAAAGATTGATGCAATAAGATGAATATTATATTCAAGTATTTTTTCAAAAAGAATCAATGCGGTTGGATGATATTATTAAGTCAATCGAAATGAATAAGACTTTTATTGAAAAACAAGAAATGGCGATGGGTGAAATTTTAGATAGACTAAACTCTGAAGGTGTGTGAAAAAGAAACAGAAACTGCCAACAATAAAGAAACATACGCGAGCCAAAAAAAATCGTTCTAAAGTTATTCTTAAGCCATTAGCAAAACAAAGCGGTGAAAAAACAAAAAAAGATTTTCAAAATAATGTCGATCCATCGAAATTAAAAAATTGTTGATGTAGCTGCACAAAATAATGGAGTTGTAGCTATTATGTGTGCAAGTGAGGGGGACAGAGATGTTGTTAAAAGTGCGGTAGAAAATAAACTGGTAATGGAGTGTTTTTGGTATTTGTCGGGTGTATGTTTAAATATTCAGGGTATAACATCTAACTTTACATTGATTGAAGACATTCAGCCCTATCATGAATTCCATCGTAGTCGGAATTTTTACGAATCCCGAAAAACTGTATCATGAAATCCGTTCGTAATGCAAAATTGTATGAGATTTTCCACTACGAACGGATTTCATGATACAGTTTTTCGGGATTCGTAAAAATTTCCGATTACGATGGAATTCATGATAGGGCTGATTGTTTCAAATAATAATTTAGATTTTTTGTTAACAGAAACTCATCATACTGATAAAATAAAAGACTGAAATAACTTTATCTGGTTATAAGAAATATGTCGAGTGTCTGTCTGTCTCCTTCTACCTGAGCGTCGAACTTGTCGAGTTGTAGAAGCTGAGTAAGGTCAATGATTCTCGGGAATTATTTCTCCAGAAGAGTCCTGAAACCAAAGATCGCTCGCCCCCTCCCCTTCCCAATCCTTTAGCCCCACCTCCGTCAGCTCTGTGCTATTATGCTGGCTGACGTCTCCTTATCCCTTGACTGTATGGTATATAACTGTCTGTCAATGCCTAGTTTCCTTCCTGGGACGCTTATGGCTAAATTGCTGTTCGTCTCTCCTTTTCCAAAACATATCCTTCCCTTAAACTTCCCAATTGGGCTGGATCTAAGGTGTTATACGACCCGTGCCGATGATCGGCCAGGCTGAGGGCCCAATTAAAAAACTAGCTCAGTCGCTAACGGAGTATCCGGATACCTGGCGACCTCCGGATTAACTAGCCTTATCTGTATACACGGATCTCTGTACAGATGGACCACCCCTTATCCGCTACTCGTGGGTTCTAATGAAACAAGCAAAACAAAATCAAAAGACTGTACCGGCCAGCAGTACGACGGCAAAGTTGTCTGCTGCTCATCCCTCTTCCACTGGTGCTGACATGGCTGTGGACACTCACAGCCCTGTTGTCGCCAGTGGAATATCGGATAATCAGGTAATATTACCTTCTTCCTGTAGTGAGGCAGTTGTGAAGAACGGCTCCTCTACTACCACAGAGAGTAAACCTCTCAACTCTTCTACACCGCGAGTCGGAGGTAGTAGGGCTATGGTGCCAGGTCCTTCTACCTCCAAAGCAAATAATCCCAAAGAAGGTCCTGGGGGAGATGGGCGTAAGCTCAGAACCTCCAAGGCCTACTACAGGGACATGCGTAATGCTAAGAGGATTCTCCAGACGTTTGGTGAACAACTAGGCGCTGGAGGAAACTCTCAGCATGACGCCAAGATAAAATGGGCCAAGAATTTCCTGGCCAAAAATAATTTGAAGACCAGCCAAGACTCAACGTCGAAGCGACAAAGGTCTATGGAAGGTAGTGTTTCACTACCTAAACGCCCCAAAGTGCTAAACACCAGCACTTCTCTTGACCCTCGCAAGGCAAAAATGTCCTTCAGTGACGTTCTGAAGGACAAAATGGTAGTCGCGATTATCGACAAAAGTGATGTAGATGGCACGATCTCTGCCGAGAACTGGACATTGGCCAAAGGACAGCTGGCCTTCAGTTTTGTCGAGATCATGTCTGACAATCCGGGACCACCGCCCATCACAAAAGATGGCGGTTGGCATCAGGGACACATCAAGTTGATGGTCTGTGATGATCAGAGGTCGTGCGACCTACTGACGCTGGCGGTCAGCCGACTTGGAGAGGTCTGGCCTGGTGCTAAGCTGGAGGTAGTAGCAAAGGAGGATATTCCTTGCAGACCAAGAGCTCGCATCACGGTTCCGGCCATATTCAAGGAAGCAGACTATGTATTGAAGGTAATCCGGCTCTCCAATCCAACCCTTCCTACTCACAACTGGAAGGTTGCGAAATTGGAGGATCCAAAGGGACCCTACAAGGGTGCAATTGTAATCATCAATGCAGAGTCCCTTTCTCCTCTGGCGCAATCAAAAGGTGTGATTAGGTTTGGGTTCGATGAAATTACGCTGAGGGTCTATAAAAAAGATGGGGTCGAGGCACAAACCCTTCCCCCTCCCCCACCCACACAAGCGGAAACTGCTGCTGAGGAACCTGGTGCATCGGTCACACTTCCTTCATTGGAGGACGATGCATCTCAGGTATCCCCAGTAACAGAGGAAGCTTCTAACACCGACCAAGGTTTTTCCGCAATGGAGGCCGAGGTCTACGACAGCGGAGATGAGGACATTCTTTTAGAATCGTCCTCTGATATGGATGACTCCGACATTACTGTGTTGGAGGCTGATCGGGAGTGCAGTAGCAAAAATGCTGCGGTTACTCCAGATTAACCTCCAACACTCCATAAAGGCTTCGGCCTCCCTTCTTCTTCGCCTATCCAGCAGCGATGAAGATATTGTCCTGATTCAAGAACCCTGGATTGTTAAATCCATTGTTCGAGGAATCAGGACTCCCAGATACTGCGTGCTGTATGCATCAGGTGAGGATGAACCCAGATCTTGCATATTAGTAAAACACAGCCTAAATGTATATTTGCTCCCTAATTTCAGCGACCGCCGCAAGTCTGGAAACAGCCAGAGGAACGTTCTGACTGGCGTCGGCGTATCTTGGCCACGACCATCTTGGCCCTCTCCCGGGTGACACTCTGGAGAGATTGATAACTGAAGCACAAAGGCTCAACATCGGCCTCATCATCGGTAGTGACGCTAACGCCCACCATACAGTATGGGGTAGCACGGATATAAACGACAGAGGTGAGTCTCTTTTCGACTATATTCTTAACACTAACCTACTCGTAAGTAACGTTGGTAATGAGCCAACGTTTATTACTAAAAATCGACAAGAAGTTTTAGATAAAACTTGTCTCCGACTTCATTAATAATAATATTTTGAACTGGAAGGTATCTAAAGATCACTCCTTTTCTGATCATAGATACATCCAGTTTGACTTTATAAATGAACCACCTTGCCAACCGATCTTTCGAAATCTGAAAAGAACAAATTGGCCAAAATACAAGAGAACGTTAAATAGTTTAGTAAAACCTGAACTTTTTAATACTCCCTCCAACATTGAAGATCTTGACGACAAAGTCAATAATTTAACATTAGCCCTAAACAAAGCTCTAGATACTGCATGCCCTCTTATACAAGTAAGAGGTAAAAAGAAGCCACACTGGTGGAACTCAGGGCTGGATCCACTTCGAAAAGAATGCAGAAAAGTCTTTAACAGAGCGAAAGCTTCTAGAGACATGTCAGACTGGGATTCATATAAAGAATCACTGAAGATTTATAAAAAAGAACTGAGGAAAACCAAACGATCGTCTTGGAGAAACTTCTGTAGCAACGTGGAAGATTGCTCCGAAGCATCCAGGTTGCGCAAAATCCTCTCCAAAAATCCAATCATGCCAAGCTGCTTGAAAAACGCCTCTGGCCTCTGGACCAATTCAAGCGAAGAATCGCTCAACTTGCTACTAGACGTTCACTTTCCTGGTAGCTCTAATATTATTAATAACATTGCACCTAATAATGGTGACAATATATTACATCCCCCACAAGGTCTAGTCACTAGGGAAAAACTCAAATGGGCTATTAACAGCTTTAAGCCATATAAATCTGCTGGTCCGGATGGTGTAATTCCAGCCGAACTGCAAGAAAATGCAAGTTTTCTAATACCCATCCTAGAAAACATCTTCAAGGGATGCCTTAAATTGGCATACATCCCGATGTCTTGGAGACAAGTTAAAGTTGTTTTTATTCCAAAAGCCGGAAAATCCAGCCACGTTAACCCTAAAGACCTAAGACCTATCAGCTTATCATCATACCTTCTCAAAACTTTTGAACGTTTGATCGATATCCACTTAAGGGCAAGTATTGATAAGTCCCTCCTTTCAAAGGCTCAACACGCCTACAACAAAGGGAAATCAGTTGAAACGGCTCTACACAGTATAGTACGTACAATCGAATATTCCCTCCATCATAAAGAGTACACCTTAGTTGCCTTCTTAGATATAGAAGGTGCATTTAACAATGTCGACACATCTGCAATTGCACGTGTATTGACATCTCTGAAGGTAGATAAGTCGATCAGCGAATTGATTAATCAAATGCTGATAAACAGGATTATCAATTCAAAACTGGGCGATTTTACTACACAAAGGGGTGTCAGTAGAGGTACGCCACAAGGTGGTGTCCTATCCCCTCTCCTCTGGAACTTAGTAATAAATGAATTACTAATTACTCTAGAAAGAGAGGGATACAGAGTGTTTGCCTATGCGGACGATGTTGCTATTGCGGTAACGGGTAAACACCCCAATATACTAAAAGACCTCTTACAAAACGCTTTAAATAAGCTCACCAGATGGGCTAATCGGTGTGGACTAGGCGTTAACCCACAAAAAACCGACCTTGTCCTCTTCACAAGGAAATACAAAGTCCCACACATTGACCCTCCCCTCATAAACGGTGTACCACTTAAATTCTCTGAACAAGCAAAATACTTGGGTCTCATTTTAGATAAGAAATTAAGTTGGAAACCTAATATTCAAGAGAGAATAAACAAGGCCACAGTAGCCCTGTTCTCCTGTAAAAAGGCCATTGGTAATAAATGGGGCCTACAGCCCCGCATTACACACTGGCTATACATCTCGGTCATAAGACCGATCCTTACTTATGGAGTAGCGGTATGGTGGACGGCGCTAGATACAGCGACAAATCGCGATAAACTCAGCAAAGTCCAACGAACAGCCTGCCTGTGTATGGGAGGAGCACTTCGCTCCACCCCCTCCGCCTCACTAGATGTTCTGTTCCATCTAATACCGCTGGACATTTTCAGCAAGCAAACAGCCGCTAACACTGCCATACGGCTTCAAGCCTCCTCTCTGTGGATCAATAATGGAATTGGCCACACCACTATTTTGAACTCGTTCAGAACTATAAACAGTAATATTGACTACACCATACCCCATCCTCAGTTTAATAACTATAGCTTCAAAGTGACTATACCTCCCAGGTCTTCTTGGGAGAATACATCATTTTTGAACGATGGTCCTATAAACTTCTATACAGACGGATCAAAAACGGAGGATGGGGTTGGTGGAGGCGTATACTCAGATAGACTAAACTTAAGTCTCTCCTTGCGTCTACCCGATCATTGTAGCGTGTTCCAAGCTGAAATCCTGGCTATAAAAGAAGTCCTATCCTGGCTTAGAGAAAACGTTATATCAACTAATGATATACGCATCTTCTCGGATAGCTAAGCTGCATTAAAGTCCCTAGACTCTGTCTCCACAAACTCATTAACAGCCCTAAATTGTCGATCATCTCTTACGGAGATTGCTACACAGTTCAACATTCACCTTCTCTGGGTGCCGGGCCATAGAGACATTCCAGGAAATTGCAAAGCTGACGAACTTGCAAAAAGCGGAACAACTTTACCTCTGCTGGCTCATAATGCTAACATAGTTATCCCTCTAGCTACATGTAAACTTATGCTAAAGCAAGATACCATAGAGAAAACAAACCTCAGGTGGAATAACACCACCACCTGTATCACAACAAAACTAATTTGGCCTATTCTTAGCGCCAGGCGCTCAAAACAATTAATCTCTCTGAGTAGATTTGACATTAGCTACTTTATAGGTGTCCTGACTGGGCACTGCTTAATAGGAAGGCATGCTATTCGACTTGGAGCCCCTGATTTTGTAGGAGTTGCATGGACGAAGAAGAATAGGAGACAATCTCTCATCTTCTGTGCACATGCCCTGCCTTATCACACAGACGTAGAATCCACCTTGGAGACTACTACTTTAACGATACCAGCGATCTAAAAAATTCAGACATTACTAGTCTCCTACGCTTTATTCGAAGCTCCAATTGGTTCAACGAGTTAAGCTGATTAACTGATCCATGTGGTATCACAATGGACCATACTTTGGTCTAAGTGTGTTGGATGTCCCAACCAACAGCCACTTTAACCTAACCTAACCTCTGTCTGTCTCAAGGCATACAGGCGGAGTGGTAATTTATGTTAAAAAAAGTCTTAAATCATCTCTCAAAAATGTTCAAATTACTTACATATAAAAAAGAAAAATGGAATATACATACATAATTGTTTTGTATAGATCAAGTGTTAAGAGTGATTGAGTTTTTCGAAATATTGAATAACTGGGCATCGAAGAAAATGAAAACATTATAATAGCAGGTGACTTAAATATAGATTTTATGAGTGTAAATAATTATGAACTTAATCATGTGAATTTATTCCTATTTAATATTGGTCTTAAACAGTTGGTAACAGAGCCAACTCGAATTACAAGAGAATCAAGTACGCTTATTGATTATGTACTCGCTGATTACACGTTAAATGCTGAAGTGAATGTTCGACGGGACTTGAAAATTTCTGATCACGAGACAATTTTTATTAAATTATTTACAAAACAATTTATCATTCAAAAACATAGTCAAATAAAATATGTGAAATACGAAAAAAACAGCTTTGTTAGTGAATATAATAAAAATATGTTTCAAATATCGCCCTTTATTGAGGATGTTAATTACTGTGCAATATTTTATGAAACTGCTATCAAGAATTCACTAAATAATTTAAGAAAAACAGTTGTAATAAATAAAAAATGTGCAGAGTGGTACAACCAAAATTTGCAAATATTAAAACGTGAAAAAACTATTTCTTACAATAGAGCTACTTATACGAGTACTGCAGATGATTGGAATAAGTACAAAACATGTAGAAACTTATACAAAATTCAGTGCATTAAAACTAAAAATAGTTACATTGAAGCGAAAATAAACGAAAAGGCTAGTGACCAAAGTGGTCTTTGGAAGACTTTAAAAAGTCAGATATTAAAAGTAGAAAAAAGTGATTTCAGTAACATTAAAATGGCATTGAAGTTAAATCAGACTTAGAAATTGCAAACGCATTTAATACATTTTTTATTGAAAGTGTGAAGGTAATAAATAGTAACATTCCAGTGGTTCCATACTCTAATAGCATGCGCATGAATGAAAGAGAGTTTAAGTTTTTAACTGATGATCGATATATCATTTTTAGAAGAAACCATCAAATCGATGAATAAAAAGAACGACTACTATGGTTTGAATTGTAAAATATTGCTTGACTGTAGAGAGGTGGTTCTACCCCCTTTGTTAAAAATCATAAACTTATCTCTAACTACAGGTGTATTCCCCGAAAGTTGGAAAAATTCGGATGTTATACCTGTAGAAAAAGTAAAGAATGCAAAGAACCCAGAACAGTGGAGGCCGATAAATAGGCTGCCTACATATGAAAAAATATTGGAAGTGGTAGTTTGCAATCAACTTTCGTGTTTTGTAGAGGATGAAAAACTGCTTTGCGTCGAACAATCTGGATTTAGACATGGTCACTCTTGTGAGACTTCAATGAGTTGGGTCATAAACGAATGGAAAAAAGATGTGGATAAAGGAAACAGTATTTTGGCAATTTTTTTTGGATCTTCAACGGGCATTCGAGACTATAGACAGAACAATTTTAGTGGATAAACTGTACAGATATGGAATCAGGAAAACAGAACTTGAGTGGTTTACAAGCTACCTTTCAAACAGGACTCAAAGAGTTAAAATAAATGAAACGTTCTCAAGCTCCTTAGACATTGATATTGGCGTTCCCCAAGGATCAGTATTAGGAGTTTTGCTTTTCCTGCTTTATATTAACGATTGCGGTGAAGCTTTATCTACTTGCAAGATATGTCTGTTTGCAGATGATACGCTTATATATGTCAGTGGCAAGGACGTTCCTACTCTGGAAACACTACTTCAAAGAGATTTGGATTCAATATACCTATGGTTGTGCAAAAACAAATTGAAACTAAATACAACAAAAACGAAATGTATGTGCGTAAATAGTAACGATTCAAATGTAAATATTTCAATAAATGGTGATTTCATTGAGTGTGTTTCGGAAATAAAATATCTAAGTGTTTACATTGACAATAAATTAAAATTTAACTTCCATTTTAAACAAACTGTGATAAAATATCAAAAAAGTTGTGTTTTCTAAGAAGAATCCGAGATTGCATTTCCATGAGTTGTGCTCTGACAATTTATAATACAACTGTATTTCCTCATTTTAATTATTGCTCTTCCATTATTTATATGTGTACCCTTGAAAACCAAACTAAGCTGCAAGTCCTACAAAATAGAGCGATGAGAATTATATTAAAATGCAGCCGGTATACTCCAATAGCTGATATGTTACGCTCGCTAGGATGGTTAAATGTGATACAACGTTTAAAATATAATGCACTAATCATGATTTTTAAAATAAAACCTAATTTATATCCTGTTTACTTGCAGAACAACGTAGAGTACATAACCAATGAGAGATATGCACTAAGAAATGCTGGAGACTTTCGGTTACCTTTATATAGGAGAGCGCAGACACAAAACCATCCTCTTTATAAAGGGCTTCAGTTATTCAACCGTCTTCCGAATGACGTGCAAAATTTGGTTAGCTTGATGAGTTTCCTAAACTTGCCGAAACAATGGACTGGTCCGATCTCCTCCCAACAAAATTTGCATTGGAGAAAAATTGAAAAACCAAGTAAAATCGAAAAGCAGCCTTAATTAGACGTTTTCCTACTACTCTACTACCAGAGTTGAATTCGAAGTGTGAATTCAAAATTCACTTTTTGACGAATTTTGCCGAAACGAGAGCTCGCAGAACCTTTTGGTTTTCAGTTGGAGGTACCTTTCTTTCGATGTGTATTTTGATTGGGTGGCCAACAGGATTAATGATCAATTAAAGAAAAGGCTTTCCAATATTAAACCCGGTCCACATGCTTATAGAGATGTATGTAAATATACTTATAGGCAAAACTCGGAAACTGAATTGTCCAAAAATAATTGTGAATGGCATTTCTGTAGTCGAGGAGGAGGAAAAGGTTGAAATATGTAGGGAATATTATAAAGAAATCTATAATTCTCCTTCGAATATAAACGAGGAACTCATTCAAACAGTAAAAAATAGATAAAAAATGCTAAAAATACCTTGCCAGGCAGAATATTTCTGTTCGATCGAAATAATTCTGCTCTTAATCCAATAGCTCCGCTCATGTTTTTATCTGTTGACGAGGTTGCATTAATTATTAAAAACTTGAACTTTAAGAAATCGGCTGGTCCAGACGATGTTTCAAACTTTTTACTAAAAAAAAAATTTCGAAACTAGCTATTGAATTATTATTTTTAACAATTGTCTCAATAATGGGTATTTACCATTAGATTGGAAAATTGCCAGATTATTGCCGATTCAAAAAAAAAACAAAATGTTTTGAATTATACAATTTTCGACCAATATCCATACTTTCAAATTTGGGTAAGATTCTTGAAAGGATTATTTGCAATAAAATGGATAATCATATAGATAATACTTTTGATTTCATATCGGAATACCAGTTCGGTTTTAAAAAGCAACATTCTACAACCCATGCATTGGTAAAAGTTCATAAATGATATCACGAAAAATTTAAGAAAAAAGAAAAGTACAATAGCTTGTTGCCTTGACGTTGAAAAGGCGTTTGACAGCGTCTGGGTGGAAGGTCTGTTGTTTAAGGTACTAGAATTAGATTTCCCGATCGAAATATTCAAAGTTCTACTAAGCTTCCTTTCGAATAGATTCTTCTATATCATTATACAGAACAAAAAATCGGATATGGTCAACCTAGGTCGAGGTGTCCCGCAGGACTCAATCTTGGGCCCAAGGCTCTATAATATCTTTATGTATGTATGACTTCCCACACATACATAAATACTTAGGTACTCGAATTCATCACCCACTAAAGGTTTTCTTTTTGCAGACGATACCATAATCTTGGCTCATGCGAACTATCCACATGACGCTGTTCGTAAAATATCAAAACATACTGACCTAATTGTAAAATATTATAGTAATTTGGGGATAAAAATTAACATTTCAAAATCAGAACCAATTTGTTTTAGAAACTCATACTCTAAGGGCAAAATTGGAGTAGTTGCAAAGAGCAAAAATCTACGTCTTACAGTGGGCAATGAAGAAGTCCCATTTAAAAATAAAATAAACCATTTAGGAGTTCAGTTTTCAAACTTGCTTAAATTTAATGCTCACGCAAGGAAAACGAGGGAAAAAGCATTTAAGGTTTCTAACATTTTAACACCATACTTAAGGCATCAAAGTCTAAAAAAAAAAAAAATACTGTTTTACAAAACGCTTATAGGACCCATTATGATTTACGCTTTCCCCTGCTGGTTTTCAATTTCAACAACCGTAGCAAAAGAACTATAAATTCTAGAAAGAAAAATACTAAGATACTGTATAAATAAAAATAACAAAACAAGAACCAGAAAATGTTCAAATCAATACGTTTATAATGAATCTAAAGTAACTCCTCTGATGTCCTATGCATTTACGCTCATGAAAAAATTCACTGAGAGAATGAGCTGGTCTGAGAATAGTTTAATTAGAGAAATATATGAGCAACAAAAAGACATTTCTTGGGACATATCGGATTACCTGCCCCCAATAGGAATCATATTTGAAAACAATGCAAATGGTTTGGAGTGTGCTCTACCATTACTACTACCATTACTCTACAGAGCCCATGGGCAGAACCGTGGGTAACTATAGTCAAAGTTGTTATACATATACCGCTCTGCATCCTGATTGATAAGCTATCTGCTGGAGAGACATCTTCCCACTTTACACTTTAAAATGAATGGTGAGGTTGATGTTAGTCCGGGTGGGTTATCAGGATGTGGCGCAATAAATAAAAAATCATTTCTGAATATTAGTTACATATATTATATTAAATAACTAACCCAGAATTGTATATAATCAATGGGCAGGTTCAGACAACATAAGGGACTTCATTTGCAGCCAACATCATTCTTTGAACGTAAATTTTGACCAAGACAACTAGTTAGTTTTTCAAGTGTCATGAATTTAAAATTCATAACTTTACTTCACAAACCTCTACTTCAAGTTCATAGTACAAAAACTACCAAAAACATTATTGTCTACAAAACACCCCTCAGGCAAGCTACAAGTCCATCACGATTTTTATTTTGTATTGTAAAGAAATATTACCTATTTCTTTTCCAAATTCACAGCGAACCCTTTTACAGAAAGCATTAAATGAAGTTATGCAGAAAATAAATAAATCATTGAGTAATAAAGTTCAGCTTTTAGTTGAATGAAAAAACATGATCATTTGACAGAAGTAGACTTGACTTGATAGTTAGGGAAATTTTTCTTGACTAACTTTCCAGTCAACTTTCCATTAAAGTTGCCTTAATTGGAAGGTAATTTGTTGGTAGCTGGGATCTCGCAGAAGCAAAAGAGTGGTAGAAATGATGTCAAAAAGGTGGTAGAAAAGTGGTAGAAATTAAAAATGGGTTATTTTTATGTACTAAATCTTATATTCAATAACTTATTAAAAAATAAAAAAAAATAAATAAACAATAATTCAGTTCTTTCAGTTTCAAATATCACAATTCACAATAATTAAATTAGTTAGAAAAACTTAAAATTATTTTTTTCTATATAGACCGCCGGAAAATTTAAATTTTGAAGCATATTTCAGTAATGCTTCCGGAGGATTAAAATTCTGAAATTTACTGAAATTTCCCTTTCAGCCAAAATGTTGTGAACGGTTGTAGTTTTTAATTTATTTCTTTTTTCATTTTTTATATTTTTTAAATCTGAAAATAGCGCTGCTATGCGGTAAGCAACAAAGCTCCAACATATAAGAAGATATGTTTTCAAAAATTAAATTGTCCATTCCGTCTTTTAAGTTTTTTATCAAAAGCCATTGTGAAACAATGTCATCAGTTTTAAAAATTTGGAGTAATTGATTTTCTCCAATTAATTTTCTCCACTCATTATTAATTAACTCTAGTTCTGAGTTATTTATAGTTGGTGAAAAATGTTTCGTGAGACCTAAAACTGATGGCATTGTTCCATCAATGACGTTTTTCGGGTTTTAATATTTGAAAAATTTTAGTTCATCGTTTGAAAGGTTAAACCTTTCTCCATTTTGAACACATAATTCAATATAATAGCTGCACATAACTTTTCGTAGTTGCATTACATCTTGTTCAACAATATCATTTTCAAGTAAGTACCTTTCAAAGTAAAGGCCAAAATACATTTGAGAATATGGTAAATAGTTTTCACTGTTTTTTATATTTGTGTTTACATTAATATTTTCTGGTTTTACAAAATTTTTCATTAAATTTAATTTTAATGTAGTCATATATCAAGTGTATTTTTGTGTTCTCAGATTGAAATGTTTTATTTAACTCGTTTATAATTTTAAGATTTATTGACAAAAAATTTAAATATACTAGGTATAAATATTAAAAGGTAGAGTTTAATGATAGGTGAACGGTGAGTTGCAAAAAGTGGTAGAATTTGCTTTTTAGGTGGTACATTTTCATGAACACCAAAAAGTGGTAGAAATACCACTTAAGTGGTAGAAGTCCCAACACTGCTTTCAAGTCCCTTATGTCGGCTGAACCTGCCCAATTTTTTGGCAGCTGGCCAATCAGATGCTAGAAACTTGCCTTACTTTCAAGTCCCTTATGTCGGCTGAACCTGCCCAATGTAAAAAAGAAAAAAAAATTAAAAACATGAAAACAGAAATAGTTATTATTACAAAAGCAATGAAAGTAAATGCGAACAAAACTTATGAAATAATTTTAATTTTGACACAAAACAGTTTGATTAATTTCAGCTCGATATTCCTAGAGTTATATGTAAGTATACCTAAAGTAAAACAAAACAAAACTAAACTGCGCGGGTGAATAAGTGAACAGAAGCGAAGAAAGCAATTTCGACCGCGGGACATACCCGGCAAGCAGATTGAAGAAATTCCCCATCCGGAAAAAAAGCCTGTGAAGTACCTGGGCTCCCAAGTACCAAATATTTATTTATTATTTCCGTGAAACATCCACCCGCGCAGTGAGAAAAAAAGATTACCCAAGAGCCAGAGGATCCTATCTGGACCCTAAGGCCTCGGCCACGCAGTAAGCGGCTGAGCGGCAAAAAAAATATAAAACATATGAAATCACATAGAAGCGGCCACGCAATGAGCGAGGGGCGAAACAAAATTCTGAGCGGCTAAGCGGCGTCGCTCAGCAACAAAACCTGTTTTATTTTTCTGAGCGGCAAGAAGTAAAGATGGTCGAAGTAAACATTCAGCTGATAATTTCGTGTGTGCAGTCTCGACTTTAACTACTAATCGCTCAAAAGCAGTCGCTCAGTGCCTGGCCATACGTCGCTTAGAGTTGCCGCTCAGCCGCTTACTGCGTGGCCGACGCCTAAGGCCGCGGCCACGCAGTAAGCGGCTGAGCGGAAAAAAAATATAAAACATATGAAAGCACATAGAAGCGGCCACGCAATGAGCGAGCGGCGAAACAAAATTCTGAGCGGCTAAGCGGCGCCGCTCAGCAACCAAACCTGTTTTAATTTTCTGAGCGGCAAGAAGCAAAGATGGTCAAAGTAAACATAGAGTTGTTAATTTCGTGTGTGTGCAATCTCGACTTTAGCTACTAATCGCTCAAAAGCAGTCGCTCAGTGCCTGGCCATACGTCGCTTAGAGTTGCCGCTCAGCCGCTTACTGCGTGGCCGAGGCCTAAGGCTTACGGCGCATTAAGACACCGCTGATGGACTGATATATATCTACATATATATATACAAACTACTTAAGATTCCTACGTTACCAGGATTTACCACTTTAAGCCTTTTTTGTTTAAAATTATATAAATAAAAATAATATAAATATTTCTTTTTTGTTCTTATTATTTATTTATTATAGTAGTACCCGTAGCGTGATGGTTAGTGCATTGGACTGTCATGCAAGGGGTCTTGGGTTCAATCCCTGCCTGTGCCACCTAACTTTTTTTCACGGGTACTGCCTCTTGCGAGGAATTGACAAATCCTCCAAGTGTAATTCTTGTCATGAAAAGTGCTTTCTCAAATTAGACGTTCGGATTCGGCATATAAACTGTAGGTCCCTTCCATCTCTGACAACATTACTCGCACACAGGAATGGTTGAGAGTTGTAAGTCACTAGGCCCTGGTTCTTCATGGACTGTTGTGCCACCTAATTTATTTATTTTTTATTTATTTATTATATTTCTACTTAATTATTTGAATTTTTCGTTACTTTTTGCTTTATATATTATATTTATTTATTCAATTTTTGTATTACCTTTTTTGCTATTCACATTTTTATAGTTAATTATTAAATTTCTCTTGCGTTACCTTTTTGTTATTTTATTAGTTTTCGTTGTGATAGGAAAACTTGGCCGATTTTTGGTTTTGTTGTTCATTTAGATCAGGGAAGAAGTCGCCAGTGCGAAGAGGGGTTCCTCTTACATCCCTCGCGACGCAATATTTTGCATCCCCCTTTTTTTATTCACCCACAACGAGCTCTTTGTAGATAGGAAATTAGGGTCCGATTAGGGACAACAAAAAAAACTCATATAGGAAACGATTGAGATACGGGACGCTGGAGAAGCAAAGACTCGCCGCGTGTCTCCGGGGCGGCGATTAAAGCTCCCGTTGTTGTTCTTTTTTGTGTAAAACCGTCAGTGAAATTTTTCTAAGAGTCCTTGTTCTTCCTTATTGTTTTATATGTATTTTTAGTGATAATAAGTTCAAAATTTCTCTAAATAAAATAGTTGTCTCTTTGTAAAAAAAAACGATAATATGAAATGCAGTGTGTTCTTTTTTTGTTGGCTATAATTTGGATTTAGAGATGGAATAGGAGATATTTTCAGGGGGTGCGGTATGGGTAACTAATTTCAGGTTTGGCGGGAAGGTAATTCCACGGCATTGAACTTTCCTGGGTCCGCTTTGGGGGAATCCGAAAACCAGGCCGAATGGATTCCAGGAAGGGTGGGTAAAGGCCAGGCCGTGACGTAATCAGCGGTCGCCGAGAAAAGTGAATAAAGTAGTGGTAGTGCACACCTCAATTCAGCTCATCGAAGTATCCGGCATGATTTATGTTTTTGTAAAGAAGTGAGTTCCGGTTACGGTAGCAAGACCCCCAACATCCGACGAGCTACGCTGTGCACCGCAAGCATGCCGCATCTACCGTAACGGACAATTCTTCCCCTGCCCAATCCCTATCGTAGTTCCCATCCTAGATTTACCTCCTTCGCCTAAACCTATCTCTCCCATTTGCCTAACGATAGCTGGCACCCAACCTCGTTATAAAATGACACCCTACATCTACACCAATGGCTCCCGATACCTTTTCCTCTACCCTACCTCATTACAACCTCAAATAAAATTTGAGGGTGTTTCAGGCAAGACGGGTACCGGTCGGTTCTCTTGGTAAGTATATTTTTTTATGATGGAAATACTGAAGAAAACCCGAAGTAATTCACTTAGAACGACTGACATCGCTGGTTAAATCATACCAATACTAAAGTCATTTCCAAAGCTCAATTGGTAACTTCCTTAACCAAAGAATTTTAATACCCCTGCCAAAAATATATCATAAATATCGTTTAATACCTCCAGGAAGACTTGTTTGGAAAGTTTTGAATGAATCTACAACTGATTTGTATTAGCCAAAGTAAAAATACAAAAAAAAAATAATTTATGTGTTCGTCCAAATCCATTGATTTGATTTTGAGTCGCTGATTTACATTAGCTTCATCATAACTCCCTTAAAAAAATAATTCAATCGAAGTCATTGCCCTTTTTAACTTTTTTCCCTTTTAAAATCCCAAACAAATTATTGTGTATATTTTTCAACCAAGAATTTGTGGTTGATAAGAAAATTGATGTGTATCCATTTTGTTGATATCCGAAATACCATGTCTATCAAAAAATCATTGACAATAATAATAAAATCAAAAAAATTCGCAATCTATCACAAATGTCTATGGTTGATAATTATAATACCAACTCATTCAATTTTTTGATGTCTATCAAGTGTCTTGTTGATAGTTTATAACTATAATAGGGCTGAAAGTATGGGCAGGTTCAGACAACATAAGGGACTTTATTTGCAGTCAACTGCATTCCTTGAAAGTTAATTTTAATAAATTTCAAACTCAGCACTTTACTTCACTAATTCTACCTTCAGTTTATTGTACAAAAACTATCAAAAACATTATTATCTACAAAACAGTCCGCAGTCAAACTACAAGTCCATCACGGTTTGCATTTCGTATTGTAAAGAAATATTACTTATTTCTTTTCCAATTTGACGAGGAACCCTTTTACACCAAATATTAAATGGAATTGTGCGGAAAATAAATAAATCGTAGAGTAATAAAGTTCAGCTTTCAGTTAATTGAAAAAACATGATCAATTGTCATTCTGACATAAGTTGACTTGGCTTGATAGTTAGGGAAATTTTTCTTGACTAACTTTCCAATAAAGTTGCCTTAATGCATTTTTTTGGCAGCTGACCAATCAGATACTAGAAACTTGCCTTCCTTTCAAGTCCCTTATCTCGCCTGAACTTGCCCTATATAAGGCTTTTGCTACATACGAGTATGTACATAGATGTATTTTTCCTATTAAGGGAGAGCGGAAAATACTATTGCGGTTATGAAAACTGATGTCCGGTTATGGGAGAGTCCGCGGCTTATGAGAACATTTTTATTATGAAAAATTTTGTTTTTTTCTTTTCCTTCTCTGAAATCTGTCCGGTTATAAGAGGTGTCCTTTTATGGGATGTTTCCGTGAGGAGAAAGTACACTGTGCACGGTTGTTTTTGCTACTTCTTTATCATTTTTTCACAACTCCTTGAATTTTCAACTGTAACTGTTAAAATAAAATACCTTTTATTTATAAATTGAATGATTGTATAAACTGTTTTATTTTGTTGACCTTAATAAAATTTACTTTTTGTTTTAACTTTTTTTTTTATGGTACATAAATTTGTTTTTATTTTTGTTTTCTGAAATGTTATCACCTAATAGTATAAATATGAAATATTTTATAGTTTTTATTTCGTTTTTTTATTTATTAATTTTTGTTATGTTTTTTTTTTGTTTTATTTTTTAATCAATTTACCAAATATATAACTCACAACATTTATTAAATATTCTTTCCTAAAGAAAATTGCACAATTAATATTTTATAATATAATTAAAAGTATACAAAATAAAAAACAAAAAAGGTTTTAATAAAACCGTCAACACTATCTCAATAAAGTATTTACATACATATTATCTGCGAATACAACGAATTCGGTAAAAGGGGACTTGTTGTTGTTAATTTTGTGTTTACACTCTGCTAGATAGTGGATATGGGGGACTTTTAAGTATTATTTTATTTTATTTTATTTTACTGGAAAAAAACAAAATTGCAAATGCAAAAATAAGGTTTAATATTTGCACCATCAAAACTCGTTAGTATAAATTAATTGATGAAAATAATATTGTTAAGAATATAAAATTTGATATTTCACAAGTTTAAATCAGAAATATATAGAATATAGTTCTTTTTTTCTTTAAAAACAATGCCTGAGTGTATTTTGCACACATGAAAAGTTTAGGACAACACAAGGTCATTGTTTAAATAAATAGTCGTCGTTTTTTCATATTGTGAAGTTATTACCCTGCGACGGTAATATTTAGTACTTCACTCAGACATTGATAAACAAGTTCTTAATATTATATTTATTTGAATGACTTATTCCTTTATTTTCTTTTTTCCTTTGTATATAAATATTTAATGTATAATGATTGAAATGTTTGTTTTAATTTTTTTTAAATTAATAACTAGGCAATGGAATGATGATGGAAGATATGTTTTTTTATTTTAATTTATGTTAATTATTCTTTTTTTTTTTAAATAATTTATTGAAAGGTTGTACTGTGTTTTACATTTTTGTTTTTGTTGTTTTTAATCTGGGATTGAATAATACTTTAATGTGTTGTTAATTCTTTTATTAAATATAAAACAAAATAAATTAGTAAGAAATGCAATATTGTTATCAATATAAATGGTGCATAATAGAGAAAACAATTTTAGTTCAATACTATTTACAAAAACAAAATAAAACTAAAAAAAAATAATGGTAATAATAATAATTCAATTTCAACTTGAAGCCGAATAAAAAAAAAACAACTACATAAAATATTTTTACTAAACTTAAATTTATCATCTACTATAATTATGATATGATTTAAATTATTATTGTTTTTTTAAACACAAAATCATAAACACTTCATTTTAATATTTATGCATTATGTATGAACTTAATTATAAACAAAAGCTGCAATTCAAGTTTGTTATAGAAGACAATATTATTAACAAAATTATATTTTTTATAATAATAAGAATAACTAATATTGATGTTAAAATTAAAAGAAAAACTGAGACACTATAGAAGAATTAGATAAACCTTAAAATTTAATTTCAAGAATTCGTGTGTTCATATGTGTTCCTATTACCTTCTTCAAGAACAGAAGAGCCTTTTTGTTCAAAGGTATAGTTTTATAACATTTCGGGTCGATTTGTTTATAGCTAATCATCAAAGTGTTTGTTAATTAAGAAAGAATTTTATTTTTTATTTATTTTAATTTACATCAGGTGGTTTTTTGATTGATTAGCACGATTGAATCATATAAAAGTAGATTTGACACCGAAATAATGGATCTTAGTACGTTTGGGGTAAGTTTAATAATTAATTTCAGGAGAATAAATTGTGTTTCTTGAAATTAAGAACTTCCAAGGAAAAAAGGGAAACATATTTGTAGAAACCAATTGATTGTGAATTTGAAGACCAGCTATTAAGCTTCCAAAGTTTTGAAATACTTTGGAAATATATAGGTATTCATAAGGCTTAAACATGATAAACATTAAACTAATCTAATTTTTAACAAACCAGAAGAAATGATCGATCAATCAATGATGTTAATTTTATAGAAATACAAATTTTGAATTCGTTTCAATTTATCTTTGTTTTGTTGTCAGAATCTGTGACCACTTTCAGTTCTTGTTTTCGGATTTAGGTGACTCAAATGAGGCGTATGAAAAATTAAGGCTATATTTTAGGGGAAAACATTAAAACCCAGAATAGGATAACACATTTTATTAATATGCAATAAGAATTCAGGTTAACATATGGAACTCTTCGAATGTGGTTTCAAATTTTAAAAAGTGCCTTATTTTTCCTAACGAATTCCAAATCAAAAGTGGGTAGGATTTTTATTGGTTTCAGATAATTGACTTATTCTCTTTTAGATATTAGTTTGGCAAATATTGATTTTTGTGCGATTACTATGTGCATAAAATGTTGATGGTGTTAGTGTTTTGTTTTTCTCTTTTTTATATATAAATAAATTGTAAATTATTCGATAGAAAAAAGTTATCTACTAATAATTAGTGTGTGTATGTGTGTGTGTATATATATATATATGTGTATGTTCTTATCCCACAACATATTTTCTAGATCTATTTCGGCCCTCCTCCCCCATTCGCTTGTTGTTCGTGCTGTTGTTCTAGTTTTCGCATTTTTTCTCGTTTTTGTTTCTGACGCGTATGTTCAATTTCAAAATCTTGAACTGTAAGATTCAATCGCTGGATATTATTTAAAATAAATTCCTCTTCGAGAACTTTTTCTGGTAGGGATTTGAGGACTTCTAGTGTTTCTATAAGACCATTGCATTGTTTTCGAACCTTTTGCCTGCCAAGTGATGCACCAAGCAGAACGAGCGCTACTTTGAAAATAACGCGAATTCCTTCGGCTAAGAAACAATCCCAAACACGTAAGAGAGTTTCCCATGGTAGCGTTCGTGTCATTGCACATAGAAACCAATCAGTCATATAAAGCAGTGGTTCGATTTTGTGTTTTTGTAAATGACGATAAACAGAGGGGAAGGTTTTCTTTAATAGACCCTCAAGAATGGCAGCATCGTTTTGAAGAACTTCCAAGCCAGACATGAAATAGTCTTCTAAATATCTAAAAATTGCAAAATACATACAAGTTAAAAACATGTATTAATTTGTTTTGTTTTCTTTAAACATTGAAAAAATAAACTTACACATCACACACGCTCACAAAAACCCAGAAAGCATCTTCAGCTGGCATATGCATTAGCAAAAAAGCTGCAATTGGCGCCTGAGCTTGACAGAATCCAACTTTTGGATTATATATGGAATATGCTTTTAACACATTAAACAATTCAATTTGGCCAATTTTATCTTCGTCTAGGAACATTTCATGAAAGGGAAATTGTCGGTGTTTATCTCTTTTGATTTCTTCGATGACTTGCGGATTTCCTGGTTTTTGTAAGAGGGTCTCATAAAGATTTCCGTGTTTCTTTTTTAATAAATAAGCTCCAGAGAGATAAAACCATGCTCTTGGTCTAACTGATTTAGGAATTCCTTTGCGACAGCGTTCTCTTATCTAAAATTAATATGGTATATGTTTAAAAATATAAACTTGTTTATTATTTTCATTTTTTTATTCATTTATTGCCTTTTTATAATTTTTTGACATATAAATAGACCAATTCTCAGTCATGTGTATCCATTTCTTTTCGCGGGCCAGAATTTGTGCTTTGGAAAGAGGTTCTTTTGGTTTATCTGTACGTTGAAAGCCTCCATAGAAACCATTTCGATCGGGACAACTTGATACCGTTGAGCATAACGATATTGTGTCTGCAGAACGTGGTGATGTCGCCATTTGTTTCTGAAATTAAAAAAAAAATTGAAACTCAAATTCAACTGATATGTGTTTAAAATATAACTTAACAACAATTTTTTTTTAAGGTTTTGGAACATTTAATGTTTTCTATTTTTTTTAGAAAAACTAAGATATAAGATACTATACTCTGTCCAATTTAATATGTGTAGTATGAGAGGGTGTGTGAAAGAACAGATTTTTCAGGCTTTCCGTACTGCGTATTATAAAATTAAAAAAACTCTAACAAAAATCAACCATTCATGTTTTATTATTTCAATTTAAAACAAAGAAATTTATTTTACAAAAATCATCAAATCGAATTCTTAGGATACCAATCTCTATACATACATATAAGGAATCACAAGGAGAATTCAAAGCCTTAAATGAGAATATCCTTTATCTTTGCTTAAGATGATATCAAGTTGATTTTTGCTATTTTTGGATTAAGTTTAATCTCGCACAAAATCTTTTCTGACGTAGAAAGCTCCTTATTCGAGAAAAATCCAATGGCTCTTTACGCATTATAAAGAATTTTCCGTTAAAGGCGGGTCGATTTTATAATTGATCAATTGAGTTGTATATGAGATATCCTTAAGGTTTGATCTTTAGTTGAGATCTCTATCAATGACATTATGTGTGAAATGTACTCGTATCATCGTTTAAATGGCATACGCGGCTTTACTGGGTGGCGCGCATTTAAAAAGTCCAGATTTCTATGACTTTTGCGCATACATTAGGCTGAGTCTGAATGATGACATTGATTACTTTCTCTTTAAGGGGTCACACTTGTTTGCGGCTTATTCGCATTGACCTGCGACCTAAGAAAGCCCCACAAGACATCTAAAGATATCAAATCACACGATCTTGTTTGCCAATTTACGTGGCGCAAGATAACTATGCCATGAAAGCCCTCGAGCAGAATAACAATTGTGTATTGAGCTTTGTGGCACGAAGCGCCATTCTGTTGAAACCATATGTCTTCGGTGTCCATATCATTTAATTAAGGCCACAAGAAGTTGGTGATCATCGACCTATAGCGATCGACGTTGACGGTGATGGCCTGGCCAGCATCATTTTCGAACCATTACGGAACGATGACGCCTACAGCCCAAAATCCACACTAAACAGTAGCTTTATTTGGATGCATTGGCACCTCGTAAATCTATCGTGGATTTTTGTCGCCTGAAATCCATCAATTTCGCTTATTCACACGTATCGGAAGAACGACCATGTACCCCATAAAAAGGGCGCAACGTGCGCATAAAGTTTTATCATTTGCTATTGCTGGTTCTCGACGATGTAACTTGCCATGTTGTGTTGTCTTTAGTGACTGATTAAAAGAAGATATTTTGACAGAAAGTAAAAGAAGAGTATTTCGCAATGATCGACCAAAAATTTATAGAAGTCGGGCACAAATATTTCGATAGCGATCGGGATTTCGGAAGGATAGAAAAGGAATCACGGAAACATGAACTTGTCTACAATGCTAACCAATATAGGCATATAATAAAAACAAAATACTACTGTGATAAACATTGGGAATCATTTTTGATCACTATCCAATCTTCAAGACAAACTTAATACATATCAGGAACAGAAGTTAAAACGTTTAAGCTTTCGTGACAACTTTGAATAGATAAGAAAATAAAATATGGTCTACAATGGAATGCTTCAATGTAGAATCTCCATTTTCAGACCTCAACCAACTTGGCGTGCGAAATTGGAGACAGCTAGCTAGGGACCGAGCTGGCTGAAGACGCATGTTGGTTGGGGCACAGCTCCGTCTAGGACTATAACGCCATCTTAATCAAGTAAGTAACAAACTTTTCGATTTCTTAAAGAGTCTGGTGAAAAGTTTTAAATTAGCTCTTCTGAAAAATGTTGAGTCACAATCAACATTCTAGGCTAGTTCTGCATTCATGCGAACGTCTTACTTTTCTCGTGTGCTCAAATGCTAAATGGTTAAAAGAATATTTGACAACTCATCCTTGGAAAATCAAAAAAGCAAAAGTCTTTTGAAATGAAACCTCTACCAGTTAACTACACCTAGTCAAAATGTCTACCGATCCTTACTTACGGACTACAAACAATCAGCTTGACTGCAAAAATACTTGACCAGCTAAGAATATGTCAGACCAAAATGGAAAGACAAATACTGAACGCAAAAGAACCGGAATTATAGACGTCATAAATAGAACAAAAAGGCTATAATGGAGCAGGTTATGTATTTAGACTTCAGGATCAAAGGTGGACAAAAATGACAACAAAATGGAGACTAGAAAAAAAAAGACCCAAGAGAGCAGGACGACTCAATATCACAAATAAGTACAAATTGGTACAACGAACGCAAAGATTGAGGCATGTGGGAAGCCTTGCGAGAGGCTTATGCCAGCAACCAATATTAATAAATTTGAATTAATTATTTTCTATTCTTTAAATCAATCTTAATTTTAAATGAATTTTCAATCTACAACTAAATATTTTTAAGTAATTTTAGTAATAAGTGTTAAATAGGCCTAATTTTTGTTACTGCAATTTTTTAAAAACGTAGAAATTAAATTGTAAATATTTACTAATGTAATCAAAATACTTGAGGCAATAAAAAACTTATAATAATAATAATAATAATAATAATAATAATAATAATAATAATAATAATAATAATAATAATAATAATAATAATAATAATAATAATAATAATAATAAAAAATAGTAATAACAATAATAATAATAATAATAATAATAATAATAATAATAATAATAATAATAATAATAATAATAATAATAATAATAATAATAATAATAATAATAATAATAATAATAATAATAACAATAATAATAATAATAATAATAATAATAATAATAATAATAATAATAATAATAATAATAATAATAATAATAAAAATAGTAATAACAATAATAATAATAATAATAATAATAATAATAATAATAATAATAATAATAATAATAATAATAATAATAATAATAATAATAATAATAATAATAATAATAATAATAATAATAATAATTATAATAATAATAATAATAATACTAATAATAATAATAATAATAATAATAATAATAATAATAATAATAATAATAATAATAATAATAATAATAATAATAATAATAATAATAATAATAATAATAATAATAATAATAATAATAATAATAATAAACACAAAGATGAAACAACAACTGACCCAAAAGTTCGAAGGAAGAGTGGTGAAAATATTACGAAGTCAACTGAACGGACCTAACAAAATCAAAGCCATCAACACCTGGGCAATCCCACTCCTGACGTACTCTTTCGGAATTTTGACATGGTCAAACACCGATATTGATGGTCTATCGAGACTAATCAGGACCACAATGACTAAACATCGATGCCAACATGCCCTCTCTGCGATAGAAAGGCTCTACCTCCCTCGAAGTCAAGGAGGTCGAGGTCTACTGGACATCAGGACTCTCCACATCAACCAAGTCAAAAACCTCAGAGAATACTTTCTAAGCAATAACAACTTGCTGTACAGAGCGATTGCTGAAGCCGACAGCTCCATAACACCACTGAACTTGTCAGGAGAGCTAAACCTTCGCGAAATCACAACCCACGATCAATTGATTCATTCATGGAAGGAGAAATCAATTAGGGGCGCCCATCCATACCAACTACAACAGAGTCATGTAGACCAAACACTCTCGAACAATTGGCTACAAAAGGGAAGACTTTTCGCAGAGACTGAAGGCTTCTTCATCGCCATCCAGGACAAAATTATAGCGACAAAGAATTACAGAAAGTACATTCTAAAAGAGAACATCGTTGACACGTGCAGAAAATGTAACCGGCCTGGAGAAACAATAGACCACGTAATAGATGGCTGCACTGCCCTAGCTGCGACGGATTACCTCCACAGGCACAACAACATCGCAAAGATAATACACCAAGACCTGGCGTTGCAATGCAAGCTCATCGAAACCAAGAAACCATATTACCACTACAATCCAACCCCCGTCCTTCAAAACGAGACCCATAAACTGTATTGGGACCGATCGATAATCACAGATAGAACGATATCCGCAAACAAACCTGATATTATCCTGTTCGACTGCCGAAAGAAAGAAATCAAAATAATAGACATAGCGATTCCCCTAACAACTAACCTTATCGCATCATACAACACCAAAGTAAGCAAATACACGGATCTGAGTCTAGAAATGGAGAGAATGTACAGGGGATATAAAACGACCATTATACCACTGATTATGTCGTCAACAGCTGTGACACCAAGAAGCCTGCCCAAACATCTAGAAGAACTCAACATTAAAGGAGAATTTACAACAATCCAAAAAGCTGTAGTCCTCGAAACATGCAATATCACGCGTTGTTTCTTGCAAAATAACAATGATCATTAAATAATATACCATAAGAGTAGCAGCAATAGTAAAAGATGCAATCATAGTAATAACAAAGATAAAGAGCCTAATCCCTTGACACTCATGTCCGGGATAGGTGAATTTCCAGCTTTAAGCTGAGAGATGTCAAATTCTATAATAATAATAATAAGAATAATAATAATAATAATAATAATAATAATAATAATAATAATAATAATAATAATAATAATAATAATAATAATAATAATAATAATAATAATAATAATAATAATAATAATAATAATAATAATAATAATAATAATAATAATAATAATAATAATAATAATAATAATAAAAATAGTAATAATAATAATAATAATAATAATAATAATAATAATAATAATAATAATAATAATAATAATAATAATAATAATAATAATAATAATAATAATAATAATAATAATAATAATAATAAAAATAATAATAATAATATTAATAATAATAGTGAACCTAAGAGGAAGGAAGGAGAGAATTGAAGAAGATTTAACATGGAAAGAAAGACGAATACAGTGGCTGATTAGAGAGCGTGCAGAAGAAGAAAAGAGGAAAGGGAAGAGGGTTATTATAAGATATGGCAAACTGATAGTAAATGGTGAGACTTGGGTTTGGGATGAAGAAAGAGAGGTCATAAAGAATAGGATGACTAGGGAGGGAGAACAGGAGATGAAGTTACATGAGGAAAGTAGAAATGTAGAAGAACAAAAAGGGGAAGACAAAGTTTTAGAAAGGGAAGAAGAAATCGTTGAACCAACAGAGCCAAAAAACGTATAAGGGAAGAAGGAGAGGAAACAAGTAGAGATGAGTCAAACGATACATGGAAGATAGGCTTCTGGAATGTGGCGGGACTAGTAAATAAAGAAAAAGAGTTCTGGGAAGGGATACGAGAATGGGAAGTGGTAGTGATGCTAGAAACGTGGGTGGAGGAGAAGAATTGGGAAAAGTGGAAAATAAAACTGCCAAAGGGGTATAAATGGACGAGACAGGGGGCAAAAAAGAAAAACAAGAAGGGAAGGGCAATGGGAGGGATGATGATGGGAATTAGAGAAGAAATGGTGATGGGGGGTGACGAGAGTCAGGAACAGGAAGAAGGAATATTGAGCAGGAAAGTAAAAGCAGGGAAAGACGAATGGGTTATAGTAGCAACGTATGTAAATGGTGACATAGATAAGAAGTTAGAAAGCTTAAGAAGATGGATGGAGAGGCAGTCAGAGGGAGAAAGAGTGATAATAGGGGGTGATTTTAATGCAAGAACAGGACTAGAGGGTGGCAGAGTGAGAGATATGGAAGATGAAGGAAGTGGGAGGAGGTCGAAAGATAAAAAAGTAAACGCCGAAGGAAAGAAGTTAACGCAGATGTTAGGAGAATTAGGGTGGGAGATATTTAACGGGAACATAGAAGGGGATGAGGAAGGAGAATTCACGTACACAGGAGGAAGGGGGGAGACAGTAATAGATTATGTATTGGGTGACGAGAAGACGAGAATGGGGATAGAAAGGATGGAAGTAGCAGATAGAGTAGAGTCGGATCATCATCCTTTGGTGATCACAATGAAAAAAGGAATAAGGAGAAAGAAAGCGAAAGCTAAAGCTAAAGAAGTTAAAAAAACAAAAACGGGAAGATGGTCGGAGGAGATGAAGCAGGAATTCGAGAGGAGAATGCAAGGAGTGAGGCTGGAGGAGGGGGGAGAAGAATCAGAAAAGAAGATAGGAGAGAGGATAAAGAGAGAGATTGAGCGAAGTGAAGAGGTAGGTGGAAGGAAAAGGAAACCGAAAATGAGAGGATGGTGGGATGAAGAATGTAGGGAGAAAAAAGAAGAAGTAAGAAAGGAGTTAAGGAGTTGGAGGAAGGGTAGCGGGATGAAGGAAAGATACAGGGAGAAAAAAAGAGAATATCATGCGATGATTGAGAGAAAGAAAAAGGAGGAGCAGGAGGAGATGATAAGAGAAATTGAAGAGGCTAATACTGAAAATAAAGTGTGGGAAATAATAAATAGAGACAGAAAGAAGAAAAAGAAGATGGGAGAAGGGATCGAAGAAGAAGAATGGAAAAGATATTTTATGAGCCTGATTGGAGGGGTGGAAGAAAGAATAAGAATAGGAACAGAGGGAACAAGAAGAACGGAAAACGAGACTGAGATTAGTAAAGAAGAAATCAGAGAGGTGGTAAGAAAACTCAAAGAAGGAAAAGCAATGGGAATAGATGGTATACCAAATGAGGCGTGGAGATATGGAGGGGAACAAGTAATAGAGATAGCGTGGGGAATCTGCAGGAAAGTGTGGAGAGGAGATGGATGGCCAGAGGGGTGGAAGGAAGGGGTGATCGCCCCGATACTAAAGAAAGGGACAGGAACAAAGGTAGAAGAATATAGAGGAGTAACGCTCATGCCATCGATATATAAAATATATACGGCGGTATTAGCGAAGAGGTTAGAAGAAGAAGTCGAGGAGAAAGGAATGATACCTCCAAATCAAACAGGTTTCAGAAGAGGAGTAGGAACCATAGACAACGTATATGTGCTGAACTATGTGGTAAACAGAGAGGTTGCAGAGGAGAAGGGCAAGCTAGTGGCATTATTCATAGATTTAAAAGCAGCATTCGACTCAGTAGACAGGAAAATATTGATGGACGCGTTGGAGGAGAGAGGAGTGAGAAAAGGACTAAGGGAAAGAGTGGGGGAAGTATACGAAGAAACGACGAGTAGGGTAAAATCGGCAGGAGTGATGGGGGAAAAATTTTGGACGGGAAAAGGAGTTAGGCAGGGATGCCCGATGAGCCCAATTCTATTTAATTTGTTAACGGCGAATATAGAAGAGGAACTGGGAAAGGGGAACTGGGGAGGAGTGAAAGTGAGGGGAAGAAGAATTTGCTCACTAGCATATGCAGATGATGTAGTGGTAATGGCGAAAAATGAAGAAGAGATGCAAAGTATGATAAGAAGACTGGAGAAGTACTTCGATAGGAAAAAACTGGAAGTAAACGTGGGAAAGACGAAAGTGATGAGACTCAGGAAAGGAGAAGGGAGAAACACAACAGTAGACTGGAGATGGAGGGGAAAGAAGATAGAAGAAGTGAAAGAATTTAAATACCTAGGGTATGTTTTCAAAAAGAATGGAGGGCAGGAGGCTCATATGAGGGACAGAGTAAAAAAGGCAGCAGCGGTAATGAAGGAGGCATGGGGGATTGGAAGAAGGAAATTCGAGAAGAAGTGGGAGCGGAAAATGTGGCTCTTCGACACCCTGGTGTGGACGGTGATGGGATATGGGGCGGAAGTATGGGGATGGCAGGAGAGACAAGAAATGGAAAGGGTGCAAGAGAGGTACCTCAAATGGACGCTTGGGGTAGAATGGCAAACTCCAGGATACATGGTGAGAGAGGAAACAAAGAGAGACAAGATAAGGATAAGGGCAGGGAAAAGGGCATGGAAATATGAAGAGAAATTAGCAGATGGAAAAGGAAGCGAAATAGCAAGGGAATGTTTAGAGGAGATAAAAGAAAGACAGAGAGATGGACGGGGGAGAGGATCACGATGGGAACAAGGGAGAGAAGAAATGAAAGGAAGGGAGGGAAGAGAAGACAGTATGAACGGATATGAAGGATGGGAAAGAGAAGGAAGAAGAGAGCAGGATAAGGAAAGATGGGAGTCGATAAAAGACTCAAGATATAATAGGTGGTATAAAGAGGTAATTGCAGAGGGGATCCCACAGTATTTGAAAGCGGGATGGAAGACGGAAAGAACTAGGAGAATAGCAAGAGTCAGGCTAGGGAATGAGGTGAGAGAAAGATGGTACTGGAGGCGAGAAGAGGAGAGACTGTGCAGAGTGTGTGAGGGAGAGGAAGAGACGTGGGAACATATAATAGAAAGGTGCTGGTCAGGAGGAGATGAAGGAAAGCCAATAGGGGAAATAATGGGAGAAATAATGGACGAAACAGGAAGGGGCGAAGAGTGGATAAAGCAACTCGAGGTGGTGAGAAGAGATAAGGCGAGAGAGAGGGGCCAGGAGGAGGGAGGGTAAGGAGAAGGACAACTTGTAACCCTTAGGGGAATCAATACATGCTAATACAATAATAATAATAATAATAATAATAATAATAATAATAATAATAATAATAATAATAATAATATTAATAATAATAATAATAATAATAATAATAATAATAATAATAATAATAATAATAATAATAATAATAATAATAATAATAATAATAATAATAACAATAATAATAATAATAATAATAATAATAATAATAATAATAATAATAATAATAATAATAATAATAATAATAATAATAATAATAATAATAATAATAATAATAATAATAATAATAATAATAATAATAATAATAATAATAATAATAATAATAATAATAATAATAATAATAATAATAATAATAATAATAATAATAATAATAATAATAATAATAATAATAATAATAATAACAATAATAACAATAATAATAATAATAATAATAATAATAATAATAATAATAATAATAATAATAATAATAATAATAATAATAATAATAATAATAATAATAATAATAATAATAATAATAATAATAATAATAATCAAAAGAAACATATAAAAAAGTTTTGCAGATGAAGTGATCCTTCCACCCTGAAATACTGATTGCAACAATGTTGAAGGAACCAAAATTGTAGATAATGGTGGCGATGAAAATGCTAGAAACTTAAGTTCAAAAAGTGAGTGATCACTAAGAAAATTTAACTAACGAAAATTTTAACTATTGCAGTTTATGGATTATAACATTCGACGCCAAAAAATAAAACAAATGGGTATTGACGATTTTTCTTTTCTTAAATATGAGCACAAAATTCTGTACGTATTATTTATGGGAACGAATTTTCATTACCGCGGCACGAATATCCTTCTTAGTTTACAGGTAGGTAGAGGTCTCAATAGAACAGGTTTAAAATATTAAGACGAGGAAACACATTCAAGTCATAAAAAAAATGTTTTTTTTTTGGATTTTGTGTGTTTTGTTTTTTGAGCCACCCTTGCTTGACACACTAAATGGTAAATTAATTTTCTTAAACTAATTTAAATAATTTGAAAATAAAATGTAAAAAATTCAATGTTATACCCAAAAAATATTAAGTATGGCAACACTGAAACAAAAAACAGGGAAGAAATGTCAAAATCAACCATTTTTGCGTGTTTTTGTGAACGAACTTTGGAAAGTAATTCAAAAAGAAAGAAATTTTAAAATCTTATTATTTGCACATACATATTGTACATACATATGTATGTACATATATATCAAATAAAAAAAGATGTGTGCAAATTCGGGGGCAACTTCCTCGCTCTAAAAAAATCGCTATGGAATACCATTTTCTTTGAACCGCTTCCCACAATTGGTTTACATTAGTGAAATATTAACCCCCTAACTTACGCTTAAGCTCATTTCACAAGTTCTCAATAGGATTGAGATCAGGGGATTGACTTTGCTATGGGACAATGGACAAATGAAAGTGCCATCGCAGGGGCAAATTTTCCTCAGAAAACGGTAACATGACATCTTCCAAAATATCACTATATCCGTATTTTATTAAGATATTATTAAAACGGAATATAGAACCTACACCGTACCAGAAAAAACAGCCCCACACCATTATATTCCCTCCTGCGTGTTTAATAGTTTTCTGTGTATAGCGGGGGTGGTAGTCCCTACTTTTTGGTCACCTTAAATTGAGTCCAGAATTCGATAGAAACAAATTTACTTTTATTTCATCACTCCACAGGATATTTCGCCATTTTTGTACGCCCTCTGGTTCGTTCCAGTTAGCATGGTTTAAGGCAAATAATTTTCTGGACCTTATATTGCTAGCCCTAAGGAATGGAACTTTCCCGGTGATTCTTCCAGGGAGATTCGAGTTCTGAAGCCTTCTTCGGATCGGACCACATTATCAATTTGAACACCTATAGTCCTTGACGAAATAAAAGGATTAGATTTAGCTAGAAATAATATGAGGCGGTCAGTGGTAGCTAATTTTTTTTTTCGCCGGTCTCGATTTCCGCGTACTCCTATGGGCTTGAGAGCATTTGTTTTTAAATTTTGAGATCTGCCTAGGACCTCCGTAATAAATTTGTAGGTCTTGCCCTCATCTCCCACCTCAAGAGTTTATACCATAAAATAAAGAATATTATAAGAAGCTTGGATTTTATTTGGTGCACACCTATTTTTATGGCCAACTTCTAGAACACACAAAATCTTATTCCAACAAAAATAATTTATCTGCTTAGCATTACATTACTTAAATGCAAAAAGTTTGGCATCCTCATAGAGAATAACTGTTCTTTCATTTAAACAAAATTTTGGTTGCATTGCTTGCAGTCAAAACAACCGCTAATCAGCAACAAGTCAACAGTGGATATAAAAAAATTTCTCACACCTATTTTTTTTTGACCAGCTGTGTATATAGAAAATTATAATTAGATTTATTAATTTACAATGATATCAGACATAAATAACTTACATTCAAAATTATAATTTTATCGTCGGCGGCAACAAATAAAAATACAAAAAATAAAAGTAACAATAAACATCACAAAATAGTTGGGATGTTTGGTAATAAGATATTTTTTGCAAATTTTCAAAATTTCCCATAGAGAACGAAAAACCAAGTTTAAAACTTTTTCAAGTTAACGAAAAAGCAATATCTATCCTTGAGTTCATTGTAATGATAATCGTTTTGACGCTTATTTACTTGAAAATAACGGAGTGACCCCTCTTGTATCTCGACTCTTTACAATTGTCACTTAACCACTTCTTCATCCCAACTTTTCTTTCACAATACAATTTTACACAAATTAAATAAATTTAAAACAAAACAAAAGTTATGGTAACCCATCAAATGACTAATTTACTTAATGAAGAAAATTGGATAACGTTATTGTTGTTTTTGTCTCTAGTGCTTTATCTATGTAAACAAAATCAATTATTTGCCTTATCTTCAATAACAAAAAGAAGAAAACAACAACTATTTATGTACTTACAAAATAGCTTATTAAAACCAAAAGTGCCAATGAAAAATATGAGTACCCACATTTAGTTGTAATCGGACGTTTTGCAGAGAAAAATAATGTTGGCAATTAATTGAGTACGGAATTGTCGTCTTTCTCGCCAACTAGGTACTTCCACGATCACTTTTTTATAGTTAGCTAGCATTTTACTTTTACAAAAATATAAAACGACAAAATTGTCTATGGCTTGTATTTTGTATTATTATTTTTATCATCATCGTCGCAATAATTCACAACGCATTTGTGGGAAAGACAGGGAGACGAATGTTAATTGATTCTGTTAAGCATTCTGACTTCGCTATAGACTCGCTCTGAATTTACAATATGAATGAATTAACTAAGAGCAATAGATTATTTAATTAAAGGTGTACATACATACATATGTATATACAAAAGAAAAACGAATTTACTAAGTCCGAAACAAAAACAGAAATAAGATGTGGGAGAGTTTTATTTATGTTTTAATTTTATTTTGGAATCATTCATTCACTTTTGGAATAACTTTACTCTTGGCCCAGCCCTCGACTGAGTAAAAGAATTCTAAAAAAATGAAAAGAAATTTCGACGATGGCAATGAATTCTTTTGTTAGAAACAAAAATAAATCTTGTTGTTTTTGTACACATAACTTACTTGCTTAGATTGTGATATCCTATCTAAATGTTCAATAATATTACACGTTTTATTTAAGCATCTAATCCAAGCACAAACGTTAAATAAACAATCGACATTTTAATTTAAAACAGAAAAAAGATGAATTAGAAAACAAAATAATTTGTATAACAAGTGTAATGTTCTGTATGACAATCAGTCCACCTTATATTATGTTTTTTATTTAGTTGTTTTCTTTGGAAATTTGGTCTTTTTCGCACTGAATTCAATTGTAGTTGGATTAAAAAATATTTATTTTATTAATTTATATTGGTTTTTTAACTATTGGTGGATTTGAAAATGGTTTTAAATGTGTTTTTAAAAGAAAAAGTAATTTGTTGAGATTTTCTACGACACGATTGCACTTGGGAATAGAAACATTTTTGATTTTTATTTAATTGACAGCTGGAAGTTTTTAGTGGAAAGGAATTTGTATGACAGTTTTGTTTAACGTGTTATACACAAATTAAATTATAGCACTGGGCAGAGTTTATGGGTTTATTACATTTTTAATTTGGGAAAACTTAAGGAGCGGTTGCATTAGACAAGAGAGTGCATTAAATCGGAAATTGTTGTTTATGAATTGGAATATTAATATCATGATATTAATGTCATGAAGAGACGAATGACCGAAGTCTTGCAACAGTCAACATAATGCAGGTTCAGGCAATATAAAGGACTTCATTAACAGTCAACTGCATTCTTAGAACGTAAGCTTTGACCAAGGCAAGCACATACATAGATAGTTTTCAAGAGTCATACATTTCAAACTCGGAATTTTACTTCACTAACCTCCATCTTCTAACATATTCAAATACTCCTCAGGCAAGCTACAAGTCCATCACGATGTGTATTTTGTATAGTAAAGAAATATTACTTATTTGTTTAACAATTTGAAATTGTCAGAAAATAAGTAAATTATAGAGTTATAAAGTTCAGTTTTCAGTTGAATGAAGAAAGCATGATCATTTTGGCATAAGTAGACTTAACTTGATAGTTAGGTTGATTTTTCTTGAATGACTTTCCAGTCAACTTTTCAATAAAGTTCCTTTAATTGGGAGGCAACTTTCTGGCAGCTGGCCAATCAGATACTAGAAACTTGCCTTACTTTCATGTCTTTTATGTCGTCTGAACCTGTCTATTCTAATTCTGTTAGATTTGTGTCGAGTTTAGAAATAAGGGGAGATACAGAACACAAGGATACTGTAATATTCGGCTTGGTCCGGCAATTAAAACTTATTCCCACTTCGTAAATAAAAACACAAATTCACTTTATTCAAATTACTCACAAAAATTCTTTATTCAACACTTTCAATTATTACTTTTTAAACACAGTCTTTACTTTATCGCAATTCACTATCAATAATGAACCGCTTCGCTTCCGAGCGCCTATTTATATACCTTAAATTGGTTCGAGAAACTACTAGGTTCTTGTAGGCGCTGAATGTTCTCGAATTGAGTTCTCCTCTTAGCCACTAGATGTTTCTCGATGCTTAACGAGGCTAGTTCTCTTATTAATTACTAGATGTTGCCCCTTAGTCTAAATGTTCTACACAAGTGTTTATTACTACAAATAAATGGTTGCTACGTACTTATTCTACTATAACAAGATATTAAAAGAGATAAAGAGTGTATACACATTACATTGCCCCTTCCTTAGGATTGATCGTCCCGAACAAATCCATCGTTCTCATCACCACTGTAGCGATGTACAACTTTAGGTTTTCCTCTGACTCCCTTTTGTATCCGGTACACGTCATCGTTGATTCTTGTAATGACTGTATATGGACCTTCCCATTCCCGGTGAAGTTTCGGTGACAACCCTTTTTGTCGATGGGGATTGTAAAGCCACACCCGATCTGCTGCTTGGAACTCTGTTGTTGTCGCTCGTATATCGTAGCGTATATTCATTCGGTCACTGAACATCTTTATTTTCAACCTGGTATTGTCGTGGATCTGAAGGAGTCTTTCTCTGAGGTCATCAATGTAGTCATCCTCGGCTTGCGGCTCTGACGGGACATCCAAATTTTATTTCGCTCGGCAGTCTGATTTTCCTTCCCATCGAAATCTCAGACGGTGTATGGCCAGTTGAGCTATGTCTTGCACTTCGATACGCCATCAAAAACAGTGGAATGTGTCGATCCCAATCTCGCTGGTTGTCGTCCACAACTTTGCAAAGATGTTCCTTCAGGGTTCGGTTGAATCGTTCGACCATGCCATCAGATTGTGGGTGAAGTGGTGTTGTTCTTGTCTTCTTGATGTCAAGAAGCCCACAAACTTCCTGAAATATGTTTGATTCAAAATTCCTTCCCTGGTCGGAATGCAGTTCTAATGGAACGCCGAATCTGCTCACACAGTTGAAGACAATTTGGTCTGCGACTGTTTTGGCTTCTTGATTTGGAATAGCGTATGCTTCAGGCCACTTGCTGAAGTAATCCATGACGACTAGAATATAACGATTTCCATTATTTGTTTCCGGAAATGGACCCGCCACGTCTACTGCAATCCTTTCGAAGGGTGCTCCGACATTATACTGCTGCATTTGGCTGTGGTTCTTTTTGTTCGGGCCTTTGGTGGCAGCACAGGTATCGCATTTTCGGCACCACTTCTCGACATTTTCCCTTGCATGTAGCCAGTAAAATAGCTGTCGAACCTTTTCTAGCGTCTTGTTCACTCCTAGATGGCCTCCCGAAATTCCACCATACATCTCTCGCAGAACGTCCATAACCTTCGATCTCGGTAAGACTAGCTGCACTTCATAAGACTTTCCATCTGCTGATTCCCATTTACGTCGAAGGACACCCTCTTGGACATGAAACGAGTCCCACTGTGCCCAATAGGCCTTCAGAGTCGGACTTATATCGGAGATATCAGCCCTGGTGTTCCTTCCGAGCGAGGATGGGTTCGAGTCTTCTTGTGGAGCCTTCCCCAACTCGTCGTTGCTCCAGCCATAAATGGGATCGGCTCTGGTTCGTTGGACAGTAACCACTTCTTTTTCTTCTTATCGTCTGCAATACTTACAGTCTTGCTTGCATGGTCTCCGAGACAGTGCATCTGCATTTGAGTGAAGCTTCCCTTTCCGATGTTGAATTTCGTAATCGTACGTCTGCAGCCTCTCAATCCACCTTGCCACTTAACCCTCTGGATTCTTGAAATTCAAAAGCCAGTTAAGTGCTCCATGGTCAGTTCGGAGAAGAAACTTCTGTCCATAGAGATACTTATGGAAGTGCTTTGTTGCCAAAATCAGTGCAAGAAGTTCTCTTCTGGTCACACAATAGTTTCTTTCCGACTTCGAAAGTACCTTGCTGTAATAGGCAATCACCTTTTCTTCGCCATTATGCACCTACACCTATCCCGACATTGCTCGCATCAGCATCAATTATGAACGTTTTTCCTAGAGTTGGGTAGGTCAGAACTGGTGCATTACACAAGCGTTGCTTGAGCTCTTGAAAGCTGCGCTCGCACTTACCTGACCATTTGAACTGCTTTCCCTTTTCCGTTAGCTGATGTAGACTCTTGGCGATTCCAGCAAAGTCCTTCACAAAGCGCCTATAGTAGGTGGCTAGACCCAGAAAGGTTCGGAGTTGGTGTTTGTCCTGTGGTGTTGGCCAATTCTTCACGGTGTCGACCTTATCAGGATCCGTTTTTACTCCTTGGGATGAGATGATATGTCCCAGATATTTCACTTCGGTTTTGAAGAGTAAACACTGTTCTGGGTTAAGCTCTCGAAGTCTTTGAATTACGGCTCTCAGATTTGTACAGTGTTCGTGAAATGTTTTCCCGTATACTATGACGTCAACCAAATAGACCAGGCGAGATTTCCATGTGAGTCCTTGCAGGACGCATTCCATTAGACGCTCAAAAGTCGCTGGAGCATTGCAAAGTCCAAAAGGCATCACTTTGAACTGCCACAATCCGTTTCCTGTTGAGAATGCTGTCTTTTCTTTGTCTTCAGGATGGATTTCGACTTGCCAGTAACCACTTTTCAAGTCCAAAGTTGAGAACCATTGTGCTCCTTCCATTGCGTCCAGAGTTTCACTGATCCTAGGCAGAGGGTAGCTATCCTTCTTGGTCACATCATTCAACCTTCGATAGTCCACGCAAAAGCGGGTTGATCCGTCATTCTTCTTTACCAGGACCACTGGAGATGCCCAAGGGCTTTAAGAGTTTTTGATGAGACTTTCTTCCTTCATGGTGGTTATCAGTTCTTCAACCTCACCTTTTTTGGCTAGTGGAAGGCGTCTTGCAGGTTAACGAACCGGCCTTGCATCCCCCGATATTGATTCGATGTTGCAACAGTTGCGTTCTGCCATATTTCCCTTGCGATGACGAAAAGATGTCTGCAAATTCTTCGAGGAGACCTTCTGCAGTTCTTCGTTGTTGTTGACCAAGATTAGATGACTTGAGAATGTTAGTCTTTATGGAGTTCAGCTCTTCGGACTTCAAGGATTGCTTTGACTCTTCTTCGTTGATCCTTGTTATCGCTGATACAGATTCACATTGTCCGACAATCTCACCTTTTCTAAGCTTAACTTTATATGGCTTGATGTTCAGTATTCGTACCGGAACCATGTTCTTTAAAGGTCTCACAAGAGTCTTCCCAATGGTGACGTTGTGGGAGGACTTTACAGATGCTGGTTCGACCATGAGGTATATCGATGGCTGCCAGGCTTACCCTTCAATTTCGTCCATACGAATACTTCTGAAGAAGCAGGCAAAGTGAGATCTTCTTTGATGACGGTTTTCACAGATGATGAGGTCCCATACGAGTTAGTCCCATAGATCATCGGAATCTCGATGTTTCGATATTTCAGGACTTGGTTCCCGATGTCCAATATCACTCCGTGATCTTTGAGAATTCCAACTCTGCCATCCAAATCTTAAGACGTACCTCACCATAAACTTTTGCGGCCTCTCCAGTTGCAGTCCTTAGACGATAGCTGTTGGTGTTGTGGAGCCATGCCTTCTTGACGAGGTCTTGCCGTACGATGGACGCCACGCCGCCGCGCCGTGGCACCGGTGTCAATGGTAGCCCCACATTTGTTGCCGTTTATACTTGCTTCCACGTCACGTTGTTGTCACGTTTTGTTTAAGAAACCTGGATGTCGTTTCTGGGGCCATCGATACCAGAAACCAGCTTCTGCCCCTCGAAGTTCTTATTCGTTTCCCGGGTGGGAAACAACTTCGGAAGCAACATTGTTGGTGTTACTTTGACCATTTGTATAACTTCTGTTTCCACAGTGTTGGCATGCGGTTCCTCTTCGCGGTAATCTGCACTGTCGCTATAGATGCCCAGCCTTATTGCAGTTCCAGCATCGTGCTGGTCCGTCTCGCTGACTCCTGTCCACAGTAGCCTTCTGACAAGAGCATTCTTGGACTTCTAATTCTCTTACACGATGCACGTTTTGGAAAGCTTTTCTACAGCTTCCATCGTTAGAGCGAAAGCCAATGCTTCTGGTAGTGTTCGCTTTCCGGCAGTGTGGATAGCCCTTTGGAGATTTATATCACCCACAATTCTCACAAAGGCTTCAACAGCAAGTTGATTTATTATCTCGTTACCAGCTGTTGGATATGCCAGGTGAACCAATCGCTCGATATCTGCCTGAAGCTGCTGCAGAGTTTCACCTCTTTTCTGTGTCCTATTGTTAAGCTGAACTCGGAAGACTTCTGCCATGTGGCTATTCCCAAACCGCTGTTCGATTGCGTTTACCAGAACTGTGAAGTCACCACTCTTCTCTGCTGGGATGGTTTGTAGCAGTTCAGCAGCAGATCCTCTTAAAGCAAGCATAAGAGCAATGTATTTGTGATGGTTTCGATTTGTTCGTCAATTTTCTCGAAACGTGCATTTTGTTTTTCGACGCGCTCGTCGACAGTTTTGATTTTCTCTTCGAAGTCCGCAAACCTGCCTTCTAAAAGGTTTTTCTGTTTGTCGAATCGCTCTAGAATATTCTGCTGTTCTTACTTTTGGTCACTTCTTTGGGCTTCTAGTTGCTGGAGAACATTCTGCTGTTCTTGCTTTTGGTCACTTCTTTGGGCTTCTAGTTGTTTCCTTTGAGTTTCTAGTTGCTTGAGGACATTCTTTTCATTCTCTTCAAATTTGGCTAAAAGCACTGACATCATGTTAGATAAGGCAACATTTGCATTTACCTCTTCCACTTTTGCTTCTAATTCGAAAGCAAAGGTATCTGGGTCTTCATTTTTCTGCTACAGATATTCCTGCAGCCGTTTAACGAGTTCGGTTTTTATGCCTGTCCCACTTAAGCCACGTTTGTTTAGTTCGGCCTTTAGCTCAAGGACAGCTCTTAGTCACTAGATGTTTCTCGATGCTTAACGAGGCGAGTTCTTCTATTAATCACTAGATGTTGCCCCTTATTCTAAATGTTCTACACAAGTGTTTATTATTACAAATAAACGGTTGCTACGTACTTATTTTACTATAACACGGTATTAAAAGAGATTAAGAGTGTATACACATTATAATACATTTGATTTTATAAAGGGTGTTTAAAACAAAGATGATTTTTTTTTAATTGACATGAAATTTACTTTATACGAAACAAAATTTTCTGGCATTAAAGTTTAAATATTATTTTTGGCATATGACCACAACGCGTCTAACTCAGAACGAAGTATTTTCAATGACAATTTCAAACATGTTTGGACGTATGTCGGTACTAACGCTGCGAAAGTTGTCGTCCAAGTGGTAAATCGTTTCAGGCTTATCGGCGTATACTAGTCAATAGTCAAGCGGCAATAAATCGCACGGTCTTGAAGGTTACATGAAACTATCCGGTTACCAAACGTTTGCTTCAAAAAATTGGAAGCGTTTTTCAGGTGTAAGTCATTTCATGTTGTGCAATTTAAAAATAAATCACTTGACAGCTGACTAAATGGATACCAGTAAAAATAGTGTTGCCAACTTAAAGTTATATACCTTTAAAGAAACACCCGTTATTTAAGAATAAAAGATGAAGAAGATTATATAAAAATATATTTAGAGCTCGAGGGTGCAGCGCCTGAGTTAATGACACATAAGTTTTTGTGGAAACTATCCTTCAAGTTACGAATTTAGAGATGTTGCCTCAAAAGCATCACCAAATTCTTTTTTCGTCAGAACTCCACCGAAAGACTTTCTTCGAGAAATAAATCCTCAATATCGATTTTATTTAAGCATGCCACAAAATAAACACACAAAATACAGTTTATTTCATGGCAGAACCCTTTTAGAAATGAAAATACAGTTATATGTTCTCCAACTGAATTGATTGCAGCTATAGAAAATTTAAAGAGATGACCACTTTGAGTCTATTTTTATTGAAAGAAACACTATTTAAAATATGTTTTTAAACTTTTGTTTGCAAACAATATTAAATTTAGTTGTATTTATTCTTGAAATATCATTTTTATCTGTTAAAACAAATTTCCTGAGGAGATTCAACATCGATCAGCTACAACGTCCAATAATCTGTCAAAATGTGGCTCTAATCTAATCAGTCCGCTACTTTGACAGCTCAATAATGTACACTATGAAACAATAATGAAGAACTTTATAATAAATGTTTGTTGGAAAGCAAAATGCAGGAGATTTTTAATAAGATTTTAAATGGAGCTTTGGAGATGTGACTGAAGCAATGAGACAAAAAGTGTATACAAAAATTGAACCATTCACAAAATATGATGATTCAAAGTTTTTTTCGATACTACAGGTCCAAATTTTTCATTCCCATCATCCAATTGCCGATTTACTTCTTTTATAGAATAATTATAATAAATAATTATAATTTTATTTTTGAGCCATTTCCTAAATGATGGGCATTTATAAATACAAAAACTCAATAAAATATTAAAACAAGGAAATTATTGTAATCGGTCGGATTTGTCGAATTGAAAATGTTGAAATTTTTCGACGTTTCAAGGTCCCTAGAATTAGAATCTAATCCAAATTTATTTAAGAGCTATGTCTGTGTGTGCGTGGTTACGTACGTTCGGGAAGCTTTTTTCGTCGTCCATATCTCGAGAACCAGTATTGACTTCAAATAAATTTTGTTATACAGGTAATACAACAGAAAGGACTCTCTCAAAAATTGAGTGAGTGGTTTTTTGACCATAGCTATTTAAAAAAGAAAGGAAAATTTTCGTTAACCCAAAATATCTCACGAACCAATAACGCTAGCGACTTGAATTAAATTTTATATTATACATTGTGACGTGATACTAAACCGTTAATTTTGAAAAAAAAAATTCAACAACGGTTTTTTTATAAATAAAAAGAGTGAACAAAAATGGAGAAAATTGATCTCCAAAATAAACTTATGCAACGAAACTTTAACATCCGAACTGACAGTTTTGTTTACAAAATATAAAAACCTAAGCAAACATTACTAAAACTTGATACAAACTGATTTTCGACTCAAATTTCTTTTCAAAAATTTAAGATATTGGCTTCAAACTAATTTCATCTCAGATAATATTGTATTCGACATTAAGTAAAATCAGCAACAAAAAATAATACGCAAAATTGATAAAAATTGATATTCGAATCTCGATATCTCGTGAATAAATGAAAATATTGACTTCAAAATGATTTCATTCTGTGCTCAATTTTGTTGATTACGTAAGATATTGTTCTTAGAAAAATCTGATTTGTGTTTGTTTACATAAGAAATACAAATTTTCAAGAAATGCTTCTAAAATTGGTAAAAATTGGTTTTCGTTAATCTCGTTAACAAAAAAAACAAATTGTTTTGTTAAGTGCTGGTGGAAAAAAGATTAAAGATAAGAATTTAAGTTTCGTCATTTATAGACAACTTAAATATTTAAGCCCACTTGACTAAATTACCTCTAAAGTGCCTTGCACATGAGCAACGAACTGCGAACTGCGAACTGTGGATGTTCGCATATTTTGACTTTTCTTTCACATGAGCTTTTATTTCTATTCGCAGGTAGCGACGAATTGTCAACTTGACCCAGGGATGTTTACTCAGAGAAAATTTATTTTCAACACATTAGTGTTGGTTAAACATCGATAGTTTCCACTTTTGATAGTATCGATAGTTTTGGAAAACACTATCGATGGTTTTACTAAATATCTTAAAAAGCATTAAAAAGGCTTTTCTATTAGGTACACATTTTTTGAATAATAAAAAACGGTTGAAAATCTGAATATGTATTTGAATTTCAAACTTATTTAAGCAACTAGAAATGTAAAATTTAACATGCTTTTTAAGGTATTTTTTTGAAAAAAAACACGATGTATTATTGTAATCCAAAAAAAACAGTTCGGTACGGCCTGACGAATACCACTTTATTTTTTTGGTTAATGTGGCAAGCTGGCAAGCTTCCCAAAGATGCCAAACAATTTGAAAAAAATTTAAACATTTGATCCATCAGTTCACGAGTTTTTCGGTCACAAGACAACATTTTTTATGAATGAAAAATGAATTTAGCTTTTAAGGCAAATGATACAAAAATCAAGAGTGCTTATTTTAAATTAGTTTATTAAACAAAAAATAGTAACATATGATGACAATGACAACTTACAAAATTATAATTCGGTGGTTCCCCAAACCAAAAATCATAAATTGAAATGATGAGACATGAAGATTTTCAATAGATTTCCAGTGCTGTATGAGTTGAAAATTAAACAGCGGTGTTCAGAAAAATAGCCTTGTGGTAAAATAATTTGGAAGTATTGAAACTATCGATAGTGTGTTCGATAGTTTTTAGAAACTATCGATGTACGCGATAGTTTTTTACTATCGATAGACTATCGATGTTTAACCAACACTACAGCACATCCCTGTGCTTATTAACTCGAAAGATCTTTCACACAAAAACAAAATAAGAGTGGTATAATTTTGAGGTTAAGTTGAGCGCGAACAATTTATTCGTTGAAGTGTGGATGTTATGTGGAACGCGAATAGAGTTTGATAGTTCGCAGCGACCGCACTGCGATTCGTTACTACCAAATTGTTTTTACAAAATTCTCTTGTTTTAGAGAACAAAATGCAAATTTTATTATTCTAATATTAGTGTCAATTGTTATCTTATAATTTAAATGTGTTTTTGTGTGGAATTGACTTTTTGAAATATGTAAGATCACGTTTGTTCGTCCATTCGCAGTTCGCAGTTCGTTGCTCATGTGCAAGGCACTTAAGAGACATTTAGCTTTAGCACTTGACTAAATTACTTCTAAGAGACATTTAGCTTATAATGGCTCTATTTACTTTGTCTTAGTTCTATAAATAACGTTTTTTGAGTTTTATGTGGTGTCTTTAATGTGTTTATAAATAAAACGGATTAAAATTTACCTCAAAACTCAATTAGTGTTAATTTGTACTAAAGGAAGTGTTCATGCTTCTTTCGCAAAAAAGTTCCCTATTTAATTAAGCACCTAAAATAAAGTTATCCAACAGATCTTTTTTTTTTTTGTTTGTAACTGTTATACAAAAAACAAACGATCATGCATCAAAACATACACGGCAACACTCTTACAATACCTATGAAAAATGTTCTACTTTTGAAGGAAGGGCTGCTCCAAGTGACTTCAAGACATTAGACAAGTGCAAGTTTGTTTCCCTAACATTCAAGACTTAACTTCTCTTAGCCAATAGTTTTGATTTTTGACATCGAAGTCAATTGAATTTCTCGAAGATCTGTGATTTTATCATAGAATTATACCTACAATTTAATTTCTTATCATTTCATATAAATATGATTTCGTTATTAAAAAATTCTTCAAGATTAGGTAAGCAAGTAGAAGAATGAATTTTGATCAACCAATAATTGGACTTTGAATCTATTCCATATATTGTCTAAATATAGCTCAACATGCATTGAACTTGAAAAGGAACATTGCATGTCTATCGGCATTGCCAGAGACTCATCAAATGCTCCAAAAGACAGTCAGAGACTTCACTGACAATGAACTCATACCAAAGGCTGCCAAATTTGATCGCGAACACTTGTATCCTGCCGAAGAGATTAAGAAAATGGGTGAACTTGGTTTGATGGCTGTTGCTGTGCCAGAGGAATATGGTAATTAGGACCATGGAAAGGTCGTATTAATAACATTAATTGAGTTAATATTTAAAGGTGGTACTGGTTTGGACACACTTGCCTATGCTATTGCTATGGAGGAAATCTCAAGGGGATGTGCATCAGCTGGTGTCATAATGTCTGTTAATAATTCACTCTACTTGGGCCCGATTCTGGCATTTGGTAATGAAAAACAGAAGAAAGAATACATCGAGCCTTATACTACCGGTCAAAAAATTGGTTTCTTTGCTTTGTCGGAACCTGGCAACGGCTCTGATGCTGGAGCGGCCTCTACTACTGCTGTTCTGAAAGGAGATCGATATGTTTTGAATGGAACCAAAGCATGGATCACTAATGGATTCGAGGCCGAATCGGGAGTGGTAATCGCAACTACCTCGAAGGCCTTAAAACACAAAGGAATTTCCGCCTTCATAGTTTCAAAGGGTCTGAAAGGTTTCACCGTTGGCAAGAAAGAAGACAAACTTGGAATTCGAGGCTCCTCTACATGTCAATTGATTTTCGAAGATTGTGAAATCCCCAAAGAGAATCTTTTGGGTGAAGAAGGATATGGCTTCAAGATCGCCATGAAAGGTCTTGATGGAGGACGAATTGGAATCGCTGGACAGGCTCTAGGTATTGCCCAGGCTTCACTCGAACTTGCTATTGATTATTCTAACAAGCGAATGGCTTTTGGTAAGCCCATTTCAAAATTACAACTTATTCAACAAAAAATTGCAAACATGGCGTCGAGTGTGGAGTCTGCGCGGCTTCTAACATGGCGTTCGGCGTGGCTAAAAGATAATGGCAAACCATTTACCAAAGAAGCTGCCATGGCAAAACTAGCTGCTTCGGAAGCTGCAACTTTCTGCTCACACCAAGCCATTCAAGTTCTCGGTGGAATGGGTTATGTTACAGATATGGCCGCAGAAAGACATTATCGTGATGCTAGAATAACAGAAATTTATGAGGGCACATCGGAGATCCAGAAATTGGTTATTGCTGGTTCGGTGCTCAAAGAGTTGAGTGTATAAGATTTTAGATTTGCTATAGCCGGATAGAACATGTTATCGTGTTCAATATTTTGCATTTATTTTGTTTTTGTTAGTTTTGTATGTATTTCAAATAATGTTACGTAAGAATAAAGTGAGGATTTATGTATGTAATTTGTATAAAGCAACTAAGAATGTCAATTATTGGCCACCATCATCGCCATCAGTTTAATAGTTATCTTTTGTATGTCTTTATCTTGCTTACCTGGCAAATAATTCGTGTTTATCAACCGTAATTAATTAGATTACAGTCAAAATTTGACTATTTGGAATTTTTTCAACGATTCAATCTGAATTTTCTTTAGGAAGTTGATAAAACAAACATTACGTTACTTGGAACATGATAAGAGCAAATATTCAGTTCGTTCCCTGTTGGGTTTTATCTTGAACTGTATGGTTTTATATTTTGACAAAGTTTAGACCTGGAAAACTAGGGTCTAGTATTTTAGTAGCTTACAATTCTTTTAGTATTACACTGCTTAAAATTCCTCTGCTTGCCTATAAAGAGAACAGGGAGAAAGAAAATGTCAGTGATGTTCTTGATAAGTTCTTGATAAGAGCTACTCTTGAAGAATTTTTTACTGTAATTATCAACTGTCGACAGTACAGTCAAACTTCATTATAACGAACCTTCAAAGGACCAAACAATTGCTTTGTTATAAAGAAGTTCTATAAAAATTATGCATCATCTGAGGTTTCATCTCTTGTTCCAATGAAACTTCGAAAATTGTCAAATGCAGTTCCCATATCATTATCGTTGGGTTTTTCATTCGAATGAATTCGATTTTAGTATTGTCATCTTATCAGTCCGATTTCTCAAATGTGTTTACTAATAACATTCAAAATTGTTTCGTCTGAAGGAAACAAATGGTAGCAACATTTGCATCCACTGCAGCATAATCGTCAAATGTTATAGGATAATCATTACTTGGCAAAACTCTATTAAAGTTGCTGTTGTTCTCGATTATTAATGATCTTATCATTGAAAATGGAACTGAGTCTTTATCGGACCAACTATCAAAAGTACCAAACCGAGCTTTGTTAAAATAATTAACGAAATGTCAATTTTACAAATTTGAAAATTGACATTTCGTTATAAAAAAACAAGTTTGCTTTCGGTCCAAACAATTGAGAGAATTTTGTTATGAAAAACCTAATTTGTACAAAATATTTCTTAAGGGGAAAGGGGACCAAAATGAAATTTGCTATAGAGAGAACAACGTTATAAGGAAGTTCGTTATAAAGAAGTTTGGCTGTATTCGTATCGTGAATGGTGTTCGAAATTCTTTTCGAAATTTATTGTGATCATGAACAATGTTTCCATGGAAAATTTATTTTCATTTCTCTGAAGTTTTTCCGTATCTATTTTGGTGAAGAAATTAAGACGAGACTGAATTTTTTGGAAAACTTAATTTTTCGAAAAAATATAAATTTGTCTTCCTTTGTTTTTTTGAGAATGTTGACTGTGCAAGACCTGCATCATAGAGGAAATATATTATCTAGAGTCCCGACCGGTACCCGTCCTACCTGAAACACCATCAAATTTTATTCGAGGTGAACTCTCAAATTCGAGGTGAACTCTCTCAAATTCGCTATCGGTGACAAGACAATATATTTCCTCCAAAAACACTCCATTACCAAGACCGGAATCTTTCGTACGTTTCACTCTCCAAAACCCGTTTGTTTACATTGTTGTATTTGTAATTTTGACAATTAGTCCATGAATAGATGTGAGCACAAACAAAAAAAAACGATGCCGTGGGCTAGCGGCACTTTGCATAGCAAAAACAAAATGGAGGGGTTAATAAGTTTTTTTCAGGGTTTTCCTTTAACTTTTTTCGATGAAAAAGTTAGTTTTAAGCTTTAATTTTGCAGGCATTTTGTGGATAGTGAACCAATGTACCTTTTTGTCTTGTAAAAAGCATGTTCAACATCACTTTATTATAATTAATTCACTAATTTAGAGTAATCACTACGAAATTCCTTAAATTTCATGCTTAACCTTGAATTATTGTATCAAAGTTGCGTTCGAAGAACCATCAAGTTAAGGGTGCGAGCGCAATTTTTTTATTGAATTCTAATAAATTTTCGTTAATAAACAGCCCAAATATTTTTTTTGCAAGTAATTAAAATCTGTATAAATTTAACCAATCCAAGTATATTTATAGTTTGTTTTTAATGATTTAAGCTTGCAACTATTTTTCAATTCCATTTTGATTAATAAATATTAAATTTAAAAAAAAGAGTTATAATCTAAAAATACCTTATCCATAACATTCTTGATTGATGGAAACATACATGTATTTGCTATCAAAAAAACTATGCATCAAAGGAACACAATTTAAAAAAAAAATAATCAGAACGATTATAGCGAACCTGTTGAATAAATGCAGAGCAAATAAAATGAAAATTTTGACATGTATTACAAAATGAAAACGTTTTAAAATCGTTCTGAATTCATGCACAACTCATTCAATAGATCAAGTAATCGACATTAATGTTTATTGTTGAAGTACAGAAGTTTTTTTTAGTGAATTCCCACAGTTTAACGAAAAATATAATTTTCATTCATTCCTTAAAAATGTTTAGTTAACAAACTTCGAATTTACTTATTATTGTTTGAAGGGTATGTTTAGTAAAAGTGTTGCTAATAATGAAAAAATGAAACGTACATGTTTTTGTTTTTGTTAATATAATAAATACTTCCATAGATTACATTTTATAAATGCAGAACATAGAAGAAAATATACATAAACAATAGTTTTCAGATATAAAGCAGAAGTTAGTATAGAAAAATATTTTTGAGAAAGCCAATAATATTTTAGGTATGTTCATTAAAGAAATTTCCGCTTCAGCTAACCTTCATCAACTTTTTAGAAACAAAATTAGCATTAATAGCAGCATTTAGTTGGTATTGTGTGTAAACATATTGCTTATTTCTATTCCTTAAAGATGCTTTACACAAAGCAACTTATTTTTAAAACATGGTTCCCTCAAATTTGTATTCCAAAATCTAACTACAAACAAAATTCTAACTCTAACATAGTCCCTCAAAAAGAAATTTTCAGGAATATTTCTGCAACAAACAAAACTAAATTTTGGTCTTGCAACTACCGAACTGCTTAAATGATGAAAATACTAATCTAATTGAGGAATCTGAACTAGCTAAAGTTGGCAATTAAACTTCACAAGTATGCTTCTCGTAGCATTGTCTGTACAAAAAAATACGGAGGCACCCGCCTATTGTTTCCACCTGAACTTCTAACGTCGCCAAAAAAATGCTCTAAGCAAACTACAGCTGAAAAAATTGTCTGTTTTGTTGTTTTACAAAGTATTGAGTTACACTTTTGTTCATTTGCAATAACTATACTTAACCGGTTGCAGCGCATGTTGCGTTCGCAAATAATTTAAGTAAACAAAATAAATAATAATAAACTAATAAATCATTAAATATGTATTTGGTCAATTTTATTTTATTTAATATACATTTACAACATTTATTTGGATTGAAATTAAAAAGCTATACAAATCTTCCAATTTAAGACCATGTCAGCACTTCAGATTCTGTTGGTAAGGATTGTTTAGTTTTTGAACGAGGCCATGAAACATTCAAAATGAAGCATTTAGATGGGGCTGATTACTATAATGAAGCATTTTGATGGGCCAAAGCACTAAATGTGAGAATGTGTTTGGTTTTTTGTATCATTTCACGCACACTTTCTCACATTTAGTGCTTTTTAGCTTGTAGGCAAACCGAAATGTCAGTCTGAGATTCCGGTCTTGGTAATAGAGTGTTTTTGATCGTTACATAGAAGTTAGCCAGAAGCATTTACTGACTATTTAAAGGCATCAGCTGACCAGGTTTCCCTCGACTTACTGCTAGCTGATTTTTTTTATTCATCACAGAAGTATATTTAAAATCAGCTCACAAATTTTCATGCGGGAAGAAATGACGTCTCTTTAATTATTCGGCATAGCACTCCAATATGAGTGTTGAGGTGAAACAATTATTTCGTATCAATGGGCAGGTTCAGCCGACATAAGGGACTTGAAAGTAAGGCAAGTTTCTAGCATTTGATTGGCCAGCTGCCAAAAAATTGCCTTCCAATTAAGGTAACTTTATTGGAAAGTTGACTGGAAAGTTAGTCAAGAAAAATCTCCCTAACTATCAAGTCAAGTCAACTTATGTCAAAATGACAATTGATCATGTTTTTTTCATTCAACTGAAAGCTTAACTTTATTACTCTATGATTTATTTATTTTCTGCACAACTTCATTTAATGCTTTCTGTAAAAAGTTTCCTTGTAAATTTGGAAAAGAAATAAGTAATATTTCTTTACAATACAAAATATCATGATGGACTTGCTTGCCTGATGAGTGTTCTGTAGACAATGGGCAGGTTCAGACAACATAAGGGACTTCATTTGCAGTCAACTTCATTCTTTGAACGTAAATTTTGACCAAGGCAACTAGTTAGTTTTTCAAGTGTCATGAATTTAAAATCCAGAACTTTACTTCACAAACCTCTACTTCAAGTTCATAGTACAAAAATTACCAAAATCATTATTTTCTACAAAACACTCCTCAGGCAAGCTACAAGTCCATCCTGATTTGTATTTTGTATTTTCAAGAAATATTACTTATTTCTTTTCCAAATTTACAAGGAACCTTTTTACAGAAAGCATTAAATGTAATTGTGCAGAAAATAAATAAATCATTGAGTAATAAAGTTCAGCTTTTAGTTGAATTAAAAAATATGATCAATTGTCATTTTGACATAAGTTGACTTGACTTGATAGTAAGGGAGATTTTTCTTGCCTAACTTTCCAGTCAACTTTCCAATAAAGTTAAAGTTGCCTTAATTGGAAGGCAATTTTTTGGCAGCTGACCAATCAGATGCAAGAAACTTGCCTTACTTTCAAGTCCCTTATGTCGGCTGAACCTGCCCAATAATGATTTTGGTAATTTTTGTACTATGAACTTGAAGTAGAGGTTTGTGAAGTAAAGTTTTGAATTTTAAATTCATGACACTTAAAAAACTAACTAGTTGCCTTGGTCAAAATTTACGTTCAAAGAATGAAGTTGACTGCAAATGAAGTCCCTTATGTTGTCTGAACCTGCCCAATATTTTTTAAACTTACATATATATATATATAATCAAATAATTTTAAATATATTTCAATATTTAAATAATCAATTTGCTTAATATAAATTAACTAGTTACTCGATAGAAATATTTATTATAAAAAAATTATGAAAAATTACAATAAAATGACAATGTTATTTAATCATTTTCGCTTTGGCTTGAGTCATAATCATCTCTCTCTGATCCATTGTCCGAGTCGCTGTCAGAGCTGTCTGCTCTAATATTTTCATCGTCATCATCTGTACAAAAAAAAATTAAAATGCGTATTTTACCATAAAATCATTAATTTGATAATAAAATTTACCTTTTTCGGGCTGGATAGTTATTTCATTAATCGATGTTGGCACCTGACTTCCAAAGTACCAGGTGAAATTATATTTATTGTCGATTTCTTCCCAACCATAGTCTTCCGGATCATCAGAAGTTGGAACCTTCAAGTGTGCATTTGACCAAATTTCATCAATGTAACATGCTCTTAAAAATTGCTGATATAGCTCTGATTTGCAAGGTGGTAGAGAAGAGCCATCAATACCTTTTTTGGTAACTTGAATGTCTCAGTATCCAAGAATTTATATGTTTTTTCAAACAATGCTACTCTTGCCTCATTGACCTGTTTCAGACGATTTAATCCATACATTTATGGCAAACAAACTCTTCTATTTTCTCAAAAATATTGTCTCTATCCTCTAATGCTAATAAATCACGTTGCATTCGCAGCTCCACGATTCCTCGAGCAACTGTACCTTTTTTTTTCTTCATCATATCTACGAAAGTATGACATTTTACCCTAGAAATAGCCTTCTCAAAATGTTGTCTAAAAAATAATAATTATTATTATTATTATGATAATAATCATCATTAATAATTACCTACAATAACTACAATAATAATATTTTCAAATTTTAAAGTATAGTAATGTTATACACTAGGCACGTAATATTCTACTAAATAATGTACAGAGTATTGTATGATGCTTATAAAAATCGTAGCCTAAAAAATAAAGGGAAAAAAATATTAATTTAGATGCATACTGTAATCTCGCAGTAGATGTGTCTTCTGGTGTTATTTTGCGATACTTTGGGGGCAAAGCCGTAAAGCGTCTATAACACTCACTGTGGTACAGCTGAAAATTTTTTTTTACTGTAGGAAGTACAGCCTTGTGTCCATTTAGTTTATTATTTTTTCGAACACTCAATATAGCACTGCACTTAATGAGATTTTCTTCACTGAACGATTTTAAATTGGAAGTAGATTTTGTTTTTTTTACAAAAAACGCAAAATGGCGTTGCATTAGACATTTTTATGGTTTTTCACAGATGCAACAATAATGTTTCTAACGCCATCACTATCTCTACAAAAACATTTAAAGGCAAGGCTAATCGAAGCAAAAAAAGCTATCAACTGCAACTGGAAAGGAATCTTAAGTAAGAAGCATATTGCCCCAAGCACAAAGTTTAAACTATTTGAGGCCGTAATGCGATCGATATTATGCTATGCTGGCCAGGTATGGAGATTTCAGCAGTATGAGGAGGTAGAAAAACTTTTAAGATATTTTATTAAAAAAATGTTCTGGCTCCCAGAAAATACACCTACCTATATGTTGCACCTAGAAACAGGAGTGGCACCACTCTATATCTTCACATTGAAGATGCATCTGCAATATATATTTAAAGTTATAGAGTTACCAAACCATCGGCTACCTAACATAATCGTTAGACATCTGCTTTCTAGGAAATCCCAGTTCTTTGAAGAGTGGGCTCGACTTGGTCTTGAACATGACATCCAGTTGCTAGAATCAGGTATAGAGGATTGGAAAACTTTATGCCCACTATTTCTTGGAAAAATTGAAGCATCATTTTTTGCAAAATTTGGAGAGTCGGCTCAACAAAGTGAGTCCCGAATCCTATATGGACAATTAAATTACGACATGGGTGTGAACAATTATTTCGACGATCGATATCCTATCAGTACAATAGCCTTAATTTTCAAAACCAGAGGGGAATTGTTGCGTTTAAATTACCAACCACACGGCTCAAACGACAACACTCGGTGCACATTATGTAATCTCCAAGAAACCGAAAATGTAACGCATTTCCTAGGAAGATGCCCGATCCTTCAGACAATCCGACGCGCTTTCTGGGGAAAAAACGTCCTCAGCAATGATGATATCATTTTAATTCTCAATGGTGAAAACTGGATAGCATTGTCCAGTTTCGTCCGCACGGCGCTGAACTATAGAAAACAAATTATCAACCAAGCTTTTTAAAAATGATCGAATACCTCATTCAATTTTCCTTTTGACATTAAAACTATAATTATAATAATTAATATACTATAATTAGAATACATTTATGGCTTTGTATATATGTAAATTTAAACTCCTTTTTTCTGGCTGACTTCAAAAGCCAATGCTATACTTTGTGAATTTTTAAAACAAATATGTAAATCAATTTTCTGCTTAATAAAATCACACATTTTACTACTACTACTACTTACTACTACAATAATGTTTCTAGAATATTCTTTTCGTCTGACTACGTTGGCTCGTCTATTCTAAACGTACATTAGTCCCCTTCTTTTCTACTTCTATTTTTTTTCCATGATCGAGACATCAGCTGACGAACATTACACTATGTTATAGCCAGCTGATTTTTTTTTTGTTGAGATTTTGGGTTAGCTATAACTTGATAAATTTTTAGCCGAGAGGAAATGAGTGAATGTATTTTTTTTTCTTCAAGCGTGGGAGGTTACAACCGCTCATCCCCCCCACCGAGCCTAAGCTGACGTTCACGAGGCTTTATGGTTCGATTTTCTGATGCATTTTACTAATTATCACTTGAGAGGAACTTGGTCATATATATCTGTTACTGGCTCTCGGACTATAAATATTTGAACAAAACTTTATCTATTTGGTAATTCTTGATAAATGTGAAACAAGAAGATTTGAAAAAAAATTTTACTCACAATTCTTGTGGTAACTCCAAGTGGTTCAAATTATTATTCTTTTCAGGTCTTTTTGACCTGATTTATGGCAACTTTTGCATTCGTAAAAAATCCCGAACTCGAGATTTTAATCAAACATGACATTAGGATGTTAGAGAAGTCAAAACAAAGTTTTCCTGATTCCGTGCGTCTGTCTATCTGTCTTTCCTCGTCCCTACAGCTAAAACCATTGCGTCGATTAAGTTCAAACTTGGAAATTAAGGTTTTAAGCAGATACGCGTAAGGGGTTTTATAAATGAGCCGTTTATTTTGAAAGAGGCATAAGTCACTTTTTTTTTAAGTCGAGATATTTAAGATATTTGTTATACCGTTAATTACCAATACTTCTCTCGAAGAAATCTCAATAGTTCTCAACTTATTGAGTGCAAATTTTTTAAAAATGAAAAGATACCGTTCAATTGTATTTAGTGTTGCCATTAACTCGATTTTTTTGAAAAAGTGACTTATGCCACTTTCAAAATAAACGGCTCAAATATTGTTTAGCATCAAAAATAACAGTAGACCCCATTCACATTTTTTGGTCAAAAATCGTAAACTTGAATTTTCTCAAAAACGAACCGATAGATTTTTATTAAATTTTCTCTAAAATTCGTTTTCTCAACTCAGCTTCTTTCAATGAAAAAGAATTTATTTTTGTATTGCTCCAGAAGGGTAGCCGCCCCATAGAACTATTATTATGTTTTTAAATTTTCTCAGGAAATCAAGAACCGCTTTCAATATGTTTTGTATGCACCAGCTCTCATATTTTTGTACTAATATTTGATGATTACATATATCAACATTTTTGTTTTGGGTTTAAAAAAAATATATATAAATCTCTTGCCTCTGTCGATCTTTTTGGATTTCAGCAAGTCAAAAATCAACGATCCCAAGCCAAGGCTTGGCTCTGTCAAGTGTATGGAATCAACAAGCCAAGTAGTTCTGTCTGATTACCCTATCTTTTTTCGCCACCTAACAACTATCTAGTTGTATCAGTCTATCTCATACAAAATTTCAAGAAAACAAATCCTGTCTCTTTTCCTCTTTTTATTTTCTCTGCTAACTTTTATTATACGGAGTGACCCAGCCATCTTAGTCGTTGGACTTTTACCCTTCAGGCTGAGTCTACATCCCGTACAGCTCGTCGTTCCATCTTCTCATCCATTCCCCTTCTATGCATACGGGACCTTAGATCACACGAAGAACTTTTCTCTCGAAACGACCCAAGGTGCTTTCATCCGCTTTTGTCATAGTCCATGCTTCTGCACCTATAGCAGGACGGGGATTATGAGGGTCTTATATAGAGACACTTTGATCCCTCGAGAGACGGCTCTGCTACTCAATTGCTTTCTTAGCCCAAAGAAACAGCGGTTAGCAAGAGTTATTCTTCGTTTGATCTCAGCGCTGGTGTTGTTTTCTGCGTTTATAGCGGAGCCTAGGTAGACGAAGTCCTTGACTACCTCAAAGTTACTTCTGTCGATGGTGACGTTTTGACCGAGACGTGCGTCGGTGTTGTAAGTCCTTTCTTGACGACAGCATGTACCTACTTTGTTTTTCCCTCATTAACCGTTACACCCATTTTTGCCGCCTCTGCCTCAGAACTTATAAAAGCGCCATTGACATCACGCTCCGATTATGCCAATGTCATCAGCATATACTATAAAAAAAAAAAAAAAAAATCGCATGACAACGCATCACCTTGTCTAAAACCTTTTTTGACAAGGTTCTGTTAAGTTGTTTCCAACTTTTATGGAGCAGCGTGAATTCTCCATGGTCATCCTGCACAAACGGATGAGTTTGGCAGGGATGCCAAAACTAGACATGGCTCTATACAGCTCGCCCCTGTAGATGCTGTCATATGCGGCTTTGAAATTGATGAAAAGATGGTGGGTGTTGATTTGGTGTTCTTGGGTTTTTTCCAGGATCTGCCGTAATGTGAATATTTGATCGACTGGAGACTTTCCTGGTCTAAAACCACACTGGTAAGGACCTATCAGGTTGTTGACGATGGGCTTTAGAGTTCACGTTTGACGTCGTTTGTATTACTTACTTACTTCTCGGTCGTGTATGCCAGGAAAATTTGGACAATGTCCAAATGGGTCTAAACCAATTGACTTGGTCGTGTATGTCCAGCTTTACAGCATTACTGAGATACTTTTCCGAATTTTAATGCTTTTTTACTTTATAAAGAATTCAAAACTCGTTTTAACTATCTTTTTAAGTCACTGTGTACCTTATTATAGTACCTTATTATAGCCACCTTATTTTTTAAAAAGCTTGTGGCATTACTGTATCGGCAAAAAGTTATAGTACTTTAAGCTAAGTATACACGGTTGGAAGACCTTCCAATGTTGGCAGTTTTTTCTCAAAACATATTAACCAATTTTCGACCACACAATGTAAACACCCAATTTTATCTGTCAAAAGCGATTGAAAATAAAATTGGTAGACAATCGTCGGCAAATTTTACCGACTTGCAATCGTTTGTACTCGTCTAAACACCCAATTTTTAATTAATATTAATTGGACGATTGTCCACTTATTGGAAGATGTACTTTCCAAACAACATCATTAAATTTTTAATTGGCAGAAAGTTTTTCAACAGGAAACAACAACAAAAGTGTACAGGATTTTAAATTGAATTATTAAATTAAAAAAAAAAATATTTTTATTGTTTTACTTTTTTGTATAAATGTTATATTCTTAGTTCTTACACGACCTGTTGTTCCAATCATTAATTGGAAGATAAAAAATTGTCGGCAATTCTTGATTCAAATTTTCTACCAAAAATTGTCTAATATTTGGATAAAATCAATCAACCGAATAAACCGTTCGGCCAATAGGCAGGTTCAGACAACATAAGGGACTTTTACTACATTTTGACCAAGGCAACTATGTAGTTAGTTTTTTAATTGTCATAAACTTAAAACTCAGAACTTTACTTCACTAACCTCGTACAAGAACATAATTGTCTATAAAACACTCCCCACGCAAGCTACAATTCCATTTTGACTTGAATTTTGTATTTAAAAAAAATGTTATTTATTCCTTTTACACAAAACATCAAATGGAATTGTGCATACATAATTATCTGTCATTTTGACATAAGTAGACTTGACTTGATAGTTAGACAAATTTTTCTTGACTAGTTTTCTGGTCAGCTTTCCAATAAAGATTCCTTAATTGGAATGCAATTTATTGTCAGCTACCCAATCAGATGCTAGAAACTTGCCTTACTTTCAAGTTCCTTATTTCCTTTGAATCTGCCAAATATTGGAAGATCTTCCAATCGTGTATACTTAGCTTTATAGGAAGTAAAAATAATAACCACTGGTGTATTCTCTCCCACTTTCGGGTTTTGACATATATATCTCCCTCCTTCTACTCTTACAGCCAAATTAATAAACGTGGATTAGCGAAGGGCTAGGTCCTATTCTATGGACTAAGGTCAAAATGTTATGAATGCAGCAAAATTCCTACTATCGACTAATCAAAGGAATAAGATTCAAATGTGTCAAATTTATTCTGAAATCAAAAAAAAAAAATAAGTGAAGTGTGCCAATTTAATTTTGTTATATAATAATGTGTGCTAGATTTGTCGAGTTTTCACAAACCAGTTCCAATTATTGGACAATCAGCAATCAACCAACAGAAAAAGAAAAATATAAAAAACTAGCGAGGAGGATTTCGGGAAGAAATACATATGGGTTTTCCAAGGAAAATGTTGCTTATTGCGATTGTTGAAGATGACCTTGGGGACACAAGGGGTGGCTATATTCCTGTCGGTTTGCACGTTATGGCTCCTATCAGATACTGGAGTCGTAATGAGGTACGATTAATGACTTTGTATAATCATAATCGTCAGAATCATAATCTGAAATTAATAAAATAAAAAAAGTTTAAGACGATTGTGCTGATATGAACGGCTTTCAGTCTACATTATTTCTGAAAATACATCTTCATTTATCTTGATGAACAGACCAAATACAATTATTAAAAATTAGGAAATTAATGAAACATATACATACAATGCACCTTGATCCTTTAATAGGTTTTATATTACAAATGATAATTAATAATTTGACTGAAACATACATATAAACAAGAGAATTCCTAGGTGTGTTTAAAAATTATCACAATTTGCTGTCAAAAACAATACGAAAAAAAACCAAGTGTGTTATTACACTCAGACTTTTTTGGAAAGACTCAAGTAAGTGCGAAAGAGAAAGTAGGTGAAATAGAAATACTTTAAAAAGTCTCTACGTGTGTTATTACACCCAGACTTTTTGTATGCTGCGTGTTTCGCATATTTTCTTTTGAACACTCATTCCGTCAATCTCGCATTATTACACTCGGATTGTTTTCGGTTGCGTGTTTTTGACAGCTCTCTTTCATTTTTTGTTCTCATCCACAAAGTCAAAGTGTGAAAATAATTAAAGAAATCTGCACTTTTTACTACAGCAATAATTATTGATCATCATGAATACGGATAATAATTCCGAATAATGTAAAAATAGGAATTGGATTGAAATCTGGATATAATCCTTCATTTTCTTGACAAAATAAAATCAAATGATAAACCATCGTTTTTAAATTATAAAAGGATGAATGAAGAAACTTTTAACCTGCTTTTCATTGAAAATGACATAAAAAAATACAATTTTGAGGGCCAGAAAAGTTGGCTACCACTTTGTTTCAACGGGTGAAACAATCCAAAGCTTAAACTAAAAAGCTAGACTCTTTCAATCATTCCTTCATTTAATTTCATTATAAGGTCTTTGCTCCACTTGAATTTGTCCGGCGGAATATTTCTTGTTTACTCGGTAACAATAGAAAGAATAATAAATCAACGCCAAGAAACAAAGAAAGGCAAGAAAGAGAAACGTCAAAAACAATCCAAGAATCCCGAACCCAGAACTCTACGGGTAGAGACTTTTTAAAGTATTTCTATTTCACCTACTTTCTCTTTCGCACTTATTTGAGTCTTTCCAAAAAAGTCTGGGTGTAATAACACACCACCCGCAGAGTTCTGGGTTCGGGATTCTTGGATTGTTTTTGACGTTTCTCTTTCTTGCCTTTCTTTGTTTCTTGGCGTTGCTTTATTATTCTTTCTATTGTTACCGAGTAAACAAGAAATATTCCGCCGGACAAATTGAAGTGGAGCAAAGACCTTATAATGAAATTAAATGAAGGAATGATTGAAAGAGTCTAGCTTGGTAGTTTAAGCTTTGGAATGTTTCACCCGTTGAAACAAAGTGAGAGCCAACTTTTCTGACCCTCAAATTGTATTTTTTGTATGTCGTTTTCAATGAAAAGCAGGTTAAACGTTTGTTCATTCATCCTTTTATAATTTAAAAACGATGGTTTATCATTTGATTTTAGTTGTTTTGTCAAGAAAATAAAGGATTCTCTCCAGATTTCAATCCAATTCATAATTTCAATAATCATTGCTGTAGTAAAAAGTGCAGTTTTCTTTAATTATTTTCACACTTTGACTTTGTGGATGAGAACAAAAAATGAAAGAGAACTGTCAAAAACACGCAACCGAAAACAATCCTAGTGTAATAATGCGAGATTGACGGGATGAGTGTTCAAAAGAAAATATGCGAAACACGCAGCATACAAAAAGTCTGGGTGTAATAACACACCAAGTCTGTAGAACTTTGTATTGTATTGTTGTAGATTTTCTTTAAGGATTTTTGGTAAACGTCACTATACTACTCTACGAATATTTTAGTTTTATTCATGGAACATTTTAACCCACAGCTTAACTCTTATTCTCTGGTTTAGTAAACTCGGGGAGTAAAGGTGGAATAAACGTTTTTTTATTAATTCGGCTGTTAAAGTTTAACCTTTTTTACTTCGAACAACCAGATCCTGAGCTTTTGTCCGTGTAAAGTTCCAAACAGACCTAATATTTTGACATTTCTGAGAGACATATCGATACTCGATAACATTCTAAGAGTTCAATCTTCATGATAATAGCGGATCGTTTTCCCAAATGCAATATAAAATACTATTGATATGGCATTCAACATTCATATTTTTGGCTACCGAAACCGAACTTATTATACTTATATTAATTTCATAGAGTTACTAATATGCTTTCAGCTACCAAAACAAAAATTGGGCTTCCTCAGAGAGTGGCATCTCTGATTGCCTTTCTATCGATATTTTTTTTGTCTAGTGTTTTTCCTATTTCTTTTCATATGATGTTCATAGACACACCATATAAAGACCGGAAACCTATCTGTCATTCTGGTTTTGCCTACAAGCTGAAACATCAATTCTCACCAGCGTTGCCGCGAAGACAAAAATTGTAAGGGCAATTTTGAGGGCCATTTCCAAAATGTGCGGACCACTCGCCCACTACCCTGGACAAAATTTGTTTAAGAAAATAATAACAGTTTGTCTTTTCTAAATAAACTTATTATATTTCAGGTCTTTTTGTTTACGGTATTAGTTATCACACTTGTACAAAGTTCCGATCGGGCACATTACGGCAACGCCTCTTCTCACGCACCCTTATTTCGAATTCTAACATCAATTCACCACAGCTAACATCAATTCACCACCCTTCTAACATCAATTCACCACGAAATAAGGAATAGTGATGAGAAATTCTTTAGGGGAGGCACCTAGTGGCTACATCGACATTAGCTATTGCATTTTTTGGGAAGAGTACGATAACTCAGGTGACAAAGTTTAATGACGGATTTGTATAGAACAGTTAAAAACAATCATTTTTTACTATGGGAGTGGGGTCTATTCTCCCCGTTTAGGCGTTAGAGGCAATTTAAAAAAAATATGTGCGTTAAATGGAAAAAATAATGGTTATACTTACAACTAAGTTTTATAAATTTTTTTAAAGACAACACTTTTGTCTATTAGCTTGTTTTTAAATCAAGTCAAAACTATGCAAATTAGAATAGTTCGTTGAGATATTATATTTTTAATAAGTATTTATTAATCCGATCTTCTCAGATGCCAACTTAAGACTTAAATCGAAAAACATTTTTGCTGTAAACTGTCATCAAATATGGTTAAACAAAGAACTTATTGTTTCTTATACATGAATCACTTATTAGGAAAACAACATGTTCCTACGTGATTGTATTGAAATGTAACATAATATTTAATATCATATTTTATGATACAGAGGATCGTTCTTATTGCTTATTATTATATTTTTGTTCATATTTTCTAATTACTAATGGAACAGACGTGTGTTAATTTGCATAGTTTTTGGAACAAAATTGTTTTAAACTCAAAATTTGGGCAAAAAAATGTTTGAAGTGTGATTTTTACACTTTAATGCCCAATTTCATAAACAGCTTTTATACATTAACAGCATTTTACACTGTTAAATGGGATATTTTGGTTTCACCAAGCGCTTTTAAAGTAAACAAGCTTTTAAACACCTTTTAAAACTAAATGCCCATTTTTGGCTCATTAAATTTTAAAAGTGTCATTAAAAACTGAATATGGAAGATTGACAGCTGATGTTTTGTTTTGTAAAATTTGTGTTCTCAACATTTTGAGATACAGAATGAATAGGTAAACAAATTCAACATTCCATTACTATTTATAATACCATTTTTATGATTTGAATTTCTCACACAATTCGCTTAATAGAAAGAAAAAGGGGTTTTATTTTTACAGGATTGTGAAGAGGACTCTATTTTAACAAAAATATCCCTGAAATTTCCCATTTCAAGCTTGGTGAAACTGAAAAAATTATAAGGCCTGATAAAATTTAAATAGCTTTTAGATAAAAGTGCTTTTAGTGTTTGTTTATGAAATCGGACATAAGATTATTTACTATTGTTTTTAGAATGCATTGCTTATATTTGTTTTTGAACAAACATTGAAAACTAGATGATTTTATGTCTTTTAGTTCTTGAGATAATTTCAAAAAAAAATATTTTAATTAAATTATTTTTTCCTTGCTTGAGTATTAACGTAGTCTTATTTTGATAGTCATAATCGAATATGGATTAAGGTATACCCGGAATTAATTATTTTTTCTTAAATCCAGCTTATTTAAATACAAAAGAAACTTTGACTAGAAGACTTTGTGATTGAAAGTGGCAAGAAAATGTTAATTTTTAACTTCACTATATTCAAAAGTGTGTACTACGTATAATACAGTTTTCAATTCAATAAAAATCTATAATTGTCTGAACAAGGCATTTGTTGTATTATGTAAAGAAAACTTGAAATATATTAGCAAAAATGTTAAACATTGTTGTTTTTTTTTTATTTAAATGTAATACAAAGACTTCTAATTCAGGTAAAATTATACATTCCAAAAATTATCTTTTTTGAATGTTATAATAATTCTTTTTTTCTCGAATTTAAAAACGATTACTATTTCCTAAAAGTATTTTGATAATTACAAAACAGTGACCAAGTTTTAACAATGTTACTATAAGTTAAGTTTTTCAAATAAAAAAATGATAAAAGTGTGACATCACCTCAACATCACACATAACATAAGTGTTTTTTTCTTCGAGGTGAGTTTGAAAACGTCAACAAAAATTCCAATGTTTGCATTTTTAAACTTTTTTAAAAGGAAAACAACAACTCAAATTAATGGATATCGCGAGTAGACGAAGTCTGCGAGGATTAAAACGCTGTCCTAGTTGTGGAACATTTAACGGAAATCGCAGCAAATTGTGTCGCAATCCAGAGTGTGAGCTTCGCAAGCAAATACTTAACAACAAGAAGTCCATGGACCCGATTCAGTTGATTTCGCACACGGAACGAGAATGCGCTCCGAGGAATTTCGTCCAAATCACCGACTCCTACACGCAAGAGGGCAAGAGTTTGCTGATAAAGCGGAAAGCTATTTGTTTCGTGGACACCTGTAAGTACGATTCCAAAGACATCGACATAAGCTGCAAGCATGTCAAGGCGACTGCGGAATCTGTGAAGGTCGCCGAAAAGTTTATAATTCACTACGACACCCTGTGGAGTCTGCCTATTGGAGTTGAAGACAAAGTTCGTCTATGGGAGTCATACAAGGAAGAGGAATCCGCTGTCCCCGCTGTGCAGAGGATAAACAATACGACATTTGTGACAAAGTGCGCCAGGTCGAATATATTCCCATCGGGGAGATTGCATGTGACAGTCCTCACAGACATACACAATATAGTATGCTCATTTGAACCAATTTCCGCACCACATTGGAACTCACTTGGAAGTGTTCTTATAAGTTTTTTTGATTTTAACTAAAAAGTGTGAATGCAACTTCCTTACTCACACTTCAAGGATTCCAGGAAGGTATAAACCATTCCTGTAGGTACATTATTGTACCAAGGACACGACCGAATGAGTTCTAATGTTTGAATTTTTAAACATTTTTGATAGGAAAATACAAATAGTGGAACACACTTGGACGTGTTCTTATAAGTTTTTTTGATTTTAACTAAAAAGTGTGAATGCACCTTTCTTACTCACACTTCAAGGATTCCAGGAAGGTATAAACCATTCCTGTAGGTACTTTATTGTACCAAGGACACGACCGAATGAGTTCTAATGTTTGAATTTTTAAACATTTTTGATAGGAAAATACAAATAGTGGAACACACTTGGACGTGTTCTTATAAGTTTTTTTGATTTTAACTAAAAAGTGTGAATGCACCTTTCTTACTCACACTTCAAGGATTCCAGGAAGGTATAAACCATTCCTGTAATTACATTATTGTACCAAGGACACGACCGAATGAGTTGCAATATTTGTATTTTCCTATCAAAAATGTTAAAAAATGCAAACATTAGAACTCATTCGGTCGTGTCCTTGGTACAATAATGTACCTACAGGAATGGTTTATACCTTCCTGGAATCCTTGAAGTGTGAGTAAGAAAGTTACATTCACACTTTTTAGTTACAATCTAAAAAACTTATAAGAACACGTCCAAGTCAGTTCTAATGTTTGCATTTTCCTATCAAAAATGTTTAAAAATGCAAACATTAGAACTCATTCGGTCGTGTCGTTGGTACAATAATGTACCTACAGGAATGGTTTATACCTTCCTGGAATCCTTGAAGTGTGAGTAAGAAAGTTGCATTCACACTTTTTAGTTACAATCACAAAAACTTATAAGAACACTTCCAAGTGAGTTCCAATGTGGTGCGGAAATTGGTTCAAATGAGGATACCATATTGTGTCTACTTGCAAATTTAAAAATTTGAATCGATATTTGACGGTGTTTTCCTTTGATTAGAAATGAAAATTATATACTGATCGATCGGGAATCATACAAAGAATTTTTTTTGAGAAAAAAAAGTGTAATTGCGCATTTATTTTTCTTTAAAAATGTATTTTTTATTTTATTTCTTATTTTGACGGAAATTCATTTTCCCGAACAGCTGATACTTTTATGTTCACCACAGCAATTAAATAAAAAAAAAATATCTGTCAAAACAAGTAAATACACCGCATCGAATTGTTGTTGGATTTCAAATTTCAAAATGGACGTAATGTCAAAATTACAAATACAACAATGTAAACAAATGGGTGTTGGAGGGTAAAACGTACGAAAGATTCCGGTCTTTATATGGTGTGTCTATGATGATGTTCATAGACACACCATATAAAGACCGGAAACCTATCTGTCATTCTGGTTTTGCCTACAAGCTGAAACATCAATTCTCACCAGCGTTGCCGCGAAGACAAAAATTGTAAGGGCAATTTTGAGGGCCATTTCCAAAATGTGCGGACCACTCGCCCACTACCCTGGACAAAATTTGTTTAAGAAAATAATAACAGTTTGTCTTTTCTAAATAAACTTATTATATTTCAGGTCTTTTTGTTTACGGTATTAGTTATCACACTTGTACAAAGTTCCGATCGGGCACATTACGGCAACGCCTCTTCTCACGCACCCTTATTTCGAATTCTAACATCAATTCACCACAGCTAACATCAATTCACCACCCTTCTAACATCAATTCACCACGAAATAAGGAATAGTGATGAGAAATTCTTTAGGGGAGGCACCTAGTGGCTACATCGACATTAGCTATTGCATTTTTTGGGAAGAGTACGATAACTCAGGTGACAAAGTTTAATGACGGATTTGTATAGAACAGTTAAAAACAATCATTTTTTACTATGGGAGTGGGGTCTATTCTCCCCGTTTAGGCGTTAGAGGCAATTTAAAAAAAATATGTGCGTTAAATGGAAAAAATAATGGTTATACTTACAACTAAGTTTTATAAATTTTTTTAAAGACAACACTTTTGTCTATTAGCTTGTTTTTAAATCAAGTCAAAACTATGCAAATTAGAATAGTTCGTTGAGATATTATATTTTTAATAAGTATTTATTAATCCGATCTTCTCAGATGCCAACTTAAGACTTAAATCGAAAAACATTTTTGCTGTAAACTGTCATCAAATATGGTTAAACAAAGAACTTATTGTTTCTTATACATGAATCACTTATTAGGAAAACAACATGTTCCTACGTGATTGTATTGAAATGTAACATAATATTTAATATCATATTTTATGATACAGAGGATCGTTCTTATTGCTTATTATTATATTTTTGTTCATATTTTCTAATTACTAATGGAACAGACGTGTGTTAATTTGCATAGTTTTTGGAACAAAATTGTTTTAAACTCAAAATTTGGGCAAAAAAATGTTTGAAGTGTGATTTTTACACTTTAATGCCCAATTTCATAAACAGCTTTTATACATTAACAGCATTTTACACTGTTAAATGGGATATTTTGGTTTCACCAAGCGCTTTTAAAGTAAACAAGCTTTTAAACACCTTTTAAAACTAAATGCCCATTTTTGGCTCATTAAATTTTAAAAGTGTCATTAAAAACTGAATATGGAAGATTGACAGCTGATGTTTTGTTTTGTAAAATTTGTGTTCTCAACATTTTGAGATACAGAATGAATAGGTAAACAAATTCAACATTCCATTACTATTTATAATACCATTTTTATGATTTGAATTTCTCACACAATTCGCTTAATAGAAAGAAAAAGGGGTTTTATTTTTACAGGATTGTGAAGAGGACTCTATTTTAACAAAAATATCCCTGAAATTTCCCATTTCAAGCTTGGTGAAACTGAAAAAATTATAAGGCCTGATAAAATTTAAATAGCTTTTAGATAAAAGTGCTTTTAGTGTTTGTTTATGAAATCGGACATAAGATTATTTACTATTGTTTTTAGAATGCATTGCTTATATTTGTTTTTGAACAAACATTGAAAACTAGATGATTTTATGTCTTTTAGTTCTTGAGATAATTTCAAAAAAAAATATTTTAATTAAATTATTTTTTCCTTGCTTGAGTATTAACGTAGTCTTATTTTGATAGTCATAATCGAATATGGATTAAGGTATACCCGGAATTAATTATTTTTTCTTAAATCCAGCTTATTTAAATACAAAAGAAACTTTGACTAGAAGACTTTGTGATTGAAAGTGGCAAGAAAATGTTAATTTTTAACTTCACTATATTCAAAAGTGTGTACTACGTATAATACAGTTTTCAATTCAATAAAAATCTATAATTGTCTGAACAAGGCATTTGTTGTATTATGTAAAGAAAACTTGAAATATATTAGCAAAAATGTTAAACATTGTTGTTTTTTTTTTATTTAAATGTAATACAAAGACTTCTAATTCAGGTAAAATTATACATTCCAAAAATTATCTTTTTTGAATGTTATAATAATTCTTTTTTTCTCGAATTTAAAAACGATTACTATTTCCTAAAAGTATTTTGATAATTACAAAACAGTGACCAAGTTTTAACAATGTTACTATAAGTTAAGTTTTTCAAATAAAAAAATGATAAAAGTGTGACATCACCTCAACATCACACATAACATAAGTGTTTTTTTCTTCGAGGTGAGTTTGAAAACGTCAACAAAAATTCCAATGTTTGCATTTTTAAACTTTTTTAAAAGGAAAACAACAACTCAAATTAATGGATATCGCGAGTAGACGAAGTCTGCGAGGATTAAAACGCTGTCCTAGTTGTGGAACATTTAACGGAAATCGCAGCAAATTGTGTCGCAATCCAGAGTGTGAGCTTCGCAAGCAAATACTTAACAACAAGAAGTCCATGGACCCGATTCAGTTGATTTCGCACACGGAACGAGAATGCGCTCCGAGGAATTTCGTCCAAATCACCGACTCCTACACGCAAGAGGGCAAGAGTTTGCTGATAAAGCGGAAAGCTATTTGTTTCGTGGACACCTGTAAGTACGATTCCAAAGACATCGACATAAGCTGCAAGCATGTCAAGGCGACTGCGGAATCTGTGAAGGTCGCCGAAAAGTTTATAATTCACTACGACACCCTGTGGAGTCTGCCTATTGGAGTTGAAGACAAAGTTCGTCTATGGGAGTCATACAAGGAAGAGGAATCCGCTGTCCCCGCTGTGCAGAGGATAAACAATACGACATTTGTGACAAAGTGCGCCAGGTCGAATATATTCCCATCGGGGAGATTGCATGTGACAGTCCTCACAGACATACACAATATAGTATGCTCATTTGAACCAATTTCCGCACCACATTGGAACTCACTTGGAAGTGTTCTTATAAGTTTTTTTGATTTTAACTAAAAAGTGTGAATGCAACTTCCTTACTCACACTTCAAGGATTCCAGGAAGGTATAAACCATTCCTGTAGGTACATTATTGTACCAAGGACACGACCGAATGAGTTCTAATGTTTGAATTTTTAAACATTTTTGATAGGAAAATACAAATAGTGGAACACACTTGGACGTGTTCTTATAAGTTTTTTTGATTTTAACTAAAAAGTGTGAATGCACCTTTCTTACTCACACTTCAAGGATTCCAGGAAGGTATAAACCATTCCTGTAGGTACTTTATTGTACCAAGGACACGACCGAATGAGTTCTAATGTTTGAATTTTTAAACATTTTTGATAGGAAAATACAAATAGTGGAACACACTTGGACGTGTTCTTATAAGTTTTTTTGATTTTAACTAAAAAGTGTGAATGCACCTTTCTTACTCACACTTCAAGGATTCCAGGAAGGTATAAACCATTCCTGTAATTACATTATTGTACCAAGGACACGACCGAATGAGTTGCAATATTTGTATTTTCCTATCAAAAATGTTAAAAAATGCAAACATTAGAACTCATTCGGTCGTGTCCTTGGTACAATAATGTACCTACAGGAATGGTTTATACCTTCCTGGAATCCTTGAAGTGTGAGTAAGAAAGTTACATTCACACTTTTTAGTTACAATCTAAAAAACTTATAAGAACACGTCCAAGTCAGTTCTAATGTTTGCATTTTCCTATCAAAAATGTTTAAAAATGCAAACATTAGAACTCATTCGGTCGTGTCGTTGGTACAATAATGTACCTACAGGAATGGTTTATACCTTCCTGGAATCCTTGAAGTGTGAGTAAGAAAGTTGCATTCACACTTTTTAGTTACAATCACAAAAACTTATAAGAACACTTCCAAGTGAGTTCCAATGTGGTGCGGAAATTGGTTCAAATGAGGATACCATATTGTGTCTACTTGCAAATTTAAAAATTTGAATCGATATTTGACGGTGTTTTCCTTTGATTAGAAATGAAAATTATATACTGATCGATCGGGAATCATACAAAGAATTTTTTTTGAGAAAAAAAAGTGTAATTGCGCATTTATTTTTCTTTAAAAATGTATTTTTTATTTTATTTCTTATTTTGACGGAAATTCATTTTCCCGAACAGCTGATACTTTTATGTTCACCACAGCAATTAAATAAAAAAAAAATATCTGTCAAAACAAGTAAATACACCGCATCGAATTGTTGTTGGATTTCAAATTTCAAAATGGACGTAATGTCAAAATTACAAATACAACAATGTAAACAAATGGGTGTTGGAGGGTAAAACGTACGAAAGATTCCGGTCTTTATATGGTGTGTCTATGATGATGTTTATCTTAAAATTCTCTTGTATGCCTTCTTCCGTTGTCACTGTCGCTTTTGCTTTTCTGTCGGGATTCGGGAAAAGTTGAAGCTGCTTTAAAAAAAGACAATATATTTTTTTCTCAAAATCCCTTGTCCTTGTGTCTTAAAATTGTCGTATTTCTATTCCCGAATAAAACTCAATTATCAAATGAATCGAAAATTTAGTAAAACCTGTCTCCTGCAGCAGTGATTGAAAAATTACCATCGCGATAACGAATACCTGAAGCTGCTGAACCTTAGTAGAAAAATCTAGCTGCACTTGCATAAATTTTGTTTTCTTTATTTTTTCTGCTTCCTTTTCTTCATGTTCAGTTCACTTTTTCATGCCGCGATGGGCGTGCGGAGTATGTGAAAAAAGAAAAATAATAAAACAAAAAAGAAAAATAGAGACCAAAAAAGTTTCTACTTTCTCACCAAGAAAAATACAAAAAAAAAGTAACGCGAGAGTTAAATAATTATCTTTCTAACTTTATTTAAAATCGCGAGTTTTTCCAATCTCGTGCAAATCAAAATAAAATCAATTTTGGAAAGCTCAAAAGGCAAAGCAAAGAAAATTAAAAAATAAAATGAAATAAAAACCCATGAAAATTGATGCAAAACCTTCATCCTCTTCACCATTGTCGTCATTCATCATTTCAAACTGCATCATCACACCATAACCATCAGATCAGAGAAGACTTTCAAGGCATCTTCCTGTGAAAGATATCCAATCCATAATCCAATTCTATGAATTTCATTAACAACAACAAATGCAGCACAACAGAACACACTAACTTGGTAAGTTTAAGTTTGTTCAACCAACAAAAAATAAAGAAACCGAACGAATCGAGCGATGAAAACGACAATGACCACCACGGCACCACCACCGCACCACCATAGTCACAGTCCTAGTCCTAGACTCAGTCCCATTGCCAGTCCTCCTCTCCTCTAGGTATAGACATCTAAATTATCGAGTAAAATTCTAAAAACAAATACGTATGTTTTTTGGATGAAAACAACTGCCTACTGTTTTTGTATTTTCGGAAGATCGTTTTTAGTTTTCTTTCATTTGAGAATTGAGATTTATGAAGTGGTTTCTTTGACAAGAAAGATACGCATTAATATTCTCATTTTGTTTTGTGAAATGAATGATTCTTTCTGTTGCTCCTAATAAGTTGTATTTTTTTTTTTTTTTTGTTTTATAATGAAGTAATCGGTATCGATTTGTTATGCTCCAATTTGATTTGGTTAAAAAAAATAATTGCATATGAATTTTCACATGTTTTTTTTTTCGTTTTCTTTCTTTTATTCAGTTTCTGCACGAAAGCAAAGTAAAGATTCTTGTTTTTTGTTTTAACTTAAAATGTAGGTAGGTACATAGATAGGCATTATGTGAAGTACTTTCTTATTTTTGAATAGATGAAAGAACTAGGTACATAGCATAGTATTAGTAAAAGTTTAGTGTAACCTGAAAGTTTGGAATGTTTGCTTGAATTGAGGTAAATTAAAATAAAAAATCTATTACCGTTATAGACTCCTCTTTCTTGGCATAAGAATTGTTTTCCAAATTAACAATTTGATTTTGGAAATACGTCTGTTGAAAAAGCCACTAACCTTTTCTACAAGGAATAACACTGTTCAATTTCATTGTATGTCTCTTCCTACCGAAGTAGAGTTTCTACGTTAGACCCGCCTTGGTATAGTCGTAGACTTCGATCGCTGCGTAACCAAAGAGAAAAACTATGGGACAACTGACTACTCCTAAGTACATTGGTGCTTATCTTTATTTACGATACGAACGATCCTACATTCTTCTTTCAATTTGTTAGTCACAATCACAAAGAAAGTCAGATGGGTATCCATCCTCCTTGCCCTTTATTAATGAAACTTTTAATAGTATAATTATAGCTAATTACTTGGCATTACATTTTAAAAATTCTTCTCCCAGGATTCTTTTACATTTATTTATTGCATTTCTCTATCAGCCATTGAAAACAAATTTTCTAAATTTAAGGATGAGTTATTTTAAGTAAACCAGGAAGGCCTGCCACAATGTCCCAAAGGCAGTAAAAATGTTGGTCATTCGTAAAAAACATTAGGGGTTTTTCTCTTTCTCGGTTCCTACGCTCGTTGTTAATGACACGCCATTTTTTAGCTTTTTAGGAAAGCTAATCAACTTGCTAAGCAGTTCGTCGGTACTTCAACGCTGCCACGCACTCCTACTATGGCGAGAGTCCTAAGAGATCTCAATACACAATTCAGTGCTGACAAAACCACCGCGTAAGCTTTTTCATCTGTCCTACTCCTCAGGTCTCGTTCCTAGTAGATGGAAAACATTTTTCCAGTCCCTCTTGTTCAGCTCAAGAAATATCTCGAAGATCGAAAGCTTCTTAATGACCGGTGATACGGATTTCGTAGGAAAAGGTCCACTAGTTCATGGTTAATCTTACCGAACAGTGGAGCAAATCTTTACCGCGTTTTGGAGAAAGTAAGATTATTGCACTTGATATTTCAAAACCATTTGATAGGGTTTGGCATCAGGCTCTCTTATCATGGCTTCGGTTTTCAAGAATCCCTCCTTCATTGGATTATTAATTACATTAAGTAGAATTGAATGGGTTCAAGTTGAATGGCTCTGTTCTGTCTCCAACAATCTTTCTAATTCTTATTAATAGTCTCATGTCTGCAACTTCGAATCCAATACAATATTTCGCTGACGATAGTACTCTTAACTTAACATATTCATTTTCAGATTCTTCCTCTTCTTCGAATGTAGAGCTGCAACAACAAAATATGATAAGCTCATTAAATTCCGATTTTAGCAGCATTTTAGAATGGGAAATAGAAAATTGCATGGAATGGAATGCTTTGAAAACACTATGCTGTCTGGTATTGTTAAAGTGAGATATACCCCCTTTGCCAATATTCATGAATGCACTTGCATCAATGAGACTGAACATCTCGATATATCCGGTTTGTTTACCACCTCTTCTTGACGTTGCGATGTCGCCAAAATCCCCGCAAGATGTTTGGGTTTTCTAAGGCGATGCCAGAAGTTTTTCTCCCCCTCTGATCTGATACGTTCAAAGCTTGAGTATAACTCCCATCTCTTGGCTGGAGCTCTTGCTACTTACTTAAGCCTCTTAAGCAGTATTGAATGTAGAACATTTAAATTGATTAGTGATAATACTATCATTGGTTCATTTACGTCCCTTGAACATCGTCATAAAGTTTCTTGTCTCAGATGCATCCCTCAACTTAACCAGTTGAACCGTAATAATTGCGCTTCTAAGAATGCTCATGTGGAATTCCTTAACATACTTTGTCTTTCCCAGTCATTGCAATATTCAGGAATTAAAAACCAATGCGCACCGACTCCTTCTTTCTAACCCTCTACCTTTCCTAATGCTCACACTGTGTCTCTGCATAATAAATGTAGTAATATCCCCTTAAATGTGCATAAACCAAAAGTTCCTTTCGGGGTCCTGATGGTCTTCCTGCCATTTTCCTAAAATATCTTCCTCTTCTTTTTTAAGTCCTCTAACAAAAATTTTTGTATTTATCCTTATCTCAAGAAACAAGAAAATATAGATAACATCTTTTATAACGCAAATTCATAAGAAAACAACGAAAGCGGAAGTAACAAACTATCGACCAATTGCAAAACTTTCTAATATCCCAAACATTATTGAAAGCATTTTATACAACCTCCTCAACAATCTAAGAGCATTAGAAAACGGGAATAAAGTTGATATGGTCTCCACTGACTTCAGCAAAGTGTTAGACAAAATTTCTTATAATCTTATAGTCTTCAAACTTTCCTCTTTAGGTTTTGACGCTCTTTTCCTAAAATGGATTACTTCTTACCTTCAAAATTGTCAATATTATTTACATAGATTCGCACGTGACAATTCTATTGTTGTATATTCGGTGTCCCCACGATAGTCACTTAGGGTAACTACTCCTTAACCTTATAATTAATAACATTGGCATAGTCATTAAACATTGTCAAATATCCTTTTACGCTAACGATACCAAATTTTTCAAAATCATTGCAGCACGTCAAGATCTAGATAATTTCTCAACAAGCCAAAGGCACATTTCTTTAGAAGAATGTTACTCAATGGGGAGTTTTAAATATTATCATATTTTTTAAATAAATAAGCAGTAAAAGTAACCAAAAAAACATTGCATAAAATACTGTTAAAAAATATGTTGTGCAAACTTGCTATGTCATAAATTTCTGATATTTTGACCTTATTTCCTTTTTGCACAATTTCTAACTATTGCATTAAACGCAATCAAGACCCCTCTTAGCTATTGTATGTTAGCTCTTAAATAGGGCATATTTAGAAAACTATTGGGATCTTGGAATACCTTCATATATAGCGACTCGTCCAAATTAAATAGTTAGAACATGCTTTGCTGGCCAACTGTGTTCTTAAAAAAATCTAATAACACTTAATCCTTGAAATATGTAAATATAAGGTTAAGATGTACAAACATTATGTTTATTTATAGAACATTTTTAAGCGATGCTCAAAAACTAGTTTTTATGTTAAGAGTCCATCCATCTGACCAATCTTACAGAGGAGTTGCTGCGTGGTCCCTACCAACACATCTCCTGCATCCTAGATAGATATATAAATAGATAGAGAAAGATATAATTTTATTTCTTAGAATACAAAAATAAATAACTCCAGTTTACATTACACAGAAATAAAGAAATATGAATAACAATGGGCATGTTCAGACAACAAATAAAATTCATTTGCAGTCAACTGCTTTGTTTGAACGTACATTTTGACCAAGGCAAATAGTTAGTTGGTAAAGTGTCATAAACTTAAAATTCGGAACTTTACTTCACCAACCTCTTCTTTCAGTTGATTGTGCAGAAACTACTTAAAGCATAATATTGTCTACAGAAAAAGCTTCTTAGGCAAGGTACAAGTCCATCTCGACTAGTATTTTGTATTTTAAATAAAAATTACTTACATATATGAGGAACATTTTTTAATAAAACATGTAATGGTTTTATGTAGAATATAAATAAATCACAGAGTAATAAAGTTCAGCTTTCAGTTGAATGAAAAAACATGATCAACTGTCTTCTTGACACAAATAGACTTGACTTGATACGAATAGTTAGGGAGAAATGTGTTGATTAACTTTCCGGCAGCTGGCCAATCAGATACTAGAAACTTGACTTACTTTCAAGTCCCTTTTGTCGCCTGAACTTGCCCAATGATATTTTATTTAATAAATATAGTGTTATTGTTACTACTAAGCAAAAAATTAATATATTTTTATAGAATGGGAGGGGTGACCCTTAAAATTTAAATATTCATCATTAATTCGATTCTTTCTATACCAAAAGTAATAAACCATTTTTTAACATGTTTAAAAAATGCAAAATTGGTTTTAAAAGCCTTGATAGTGTGTGGAAGTTTGTTGAAAATACCACATGAAACCACATCATAAAATTTGCGAAATACGGTGGTACGAAAAGCCGGTATAGAAACAAGTTTTAAAAAATTCCCAAGTATATTATAATTTGAAATGATTCTGAAATTGAGATTTCCAGAACTTTGTAGCAGTACAATTGTCATATTGGAAAAACCTTCAATTTCTTAAAAAGTTGTAACTAGTGTACATACGCTGCTTTTGCATGACCCACTGAAACTCACCCCGATGCCACTTTCCATGAGCGGCACTTGCATCCAGGAAACTAATCAACTTTCAGTACTCGGTATGTGTATCACAGATCACCTCTTATGGAATGATCACATATTCGATATTGCCAAAAATGCTGCTAGGTGCTTAGGATTTCTCCGTAGGTGCAAGAAATTTGTCACCCCTTCTGATCTGGCTGTAATTTACAAAGCATTCATTCGTCCAAAACTTGAATATAACTCGCATATTTGTGCAGGTGCCCCTAAAACAAGTTTGAACTATAACCGAAACAATTAAGTCACTTGAACACAACCGCAATGTTTCATGCCTTTCGTTGTTCTACTGATATTCTTATAAACAGTGTTCTGTCGAATTAGCCAGTTGCATTCCACCCCTCAAAACAATCCAGCCGTAATACTCGTACTTCTAGAAATGCACATCAGTTTAACCTTGAGCTCAATTTCGGACGTACTGTCAAGTATAGAGATTCTTTTTTTAACCGCGAATTTAATCGAGAATGTGGAATGCTTTACCCAGCTCTGTTTTTCCCTATCATTTCGATATTCAAAACTTTAAGACCAATGCGCATCGGTATCTCCTCTTTAATCCTTCCCTATTTTCCTAAAGCTTGCACTGTGTTTCAATTTTAAACATGTTAAGGGTATTAATAACCCCTTGAGTGCCCGTTAATTATATAAAAAAACCAAAAGAGTTAGGATTTTGTTGTAATAAGTACCTCTCCAACATGAAATTCCATTATGTAGTTTTGAATGAAAGACACAACAATGCATTTTCATAAGTAGTTAAAAAAAGCAAACATTGCTTGGATAATACATACAAAAATCTTAAAGTTAAACAAAAGTACTGAGACAGTACTCATTATAGAATAAATGACTAGTCCCTAAATATTTAAATTTATTTACAATCCCATTATAACTATCACTGCAGCTGGAACAACATGAAAAGGTTTAAAAAAAAATGTTTAGAAGTTTAAATTTCTGGCATTCCATACGAGTAGCATGAAAAAAGAGATCGGCATCCACATTTTTATTTTCTGAGCTGATTATTAGATTATGCTTAGCAAATCAATTCCTTAACAATCTTAAGTCCCAGTTATTATCAGCTATAAGATTGAGGTTGCTATATGCACTAAAGCTATAACTCACGACGTCAGCAAATGCAATCAATAAACCTTTGAAAGGCAACCTAAATAAAGAATTTATGTAAATCAAAAAGAGAATTGGCCCTAGAACAGATCCTTGTGGAACTCCTAAACCGATTGACTTTAAATCACTTATTACCTCTACGAATTTCACTCCAAACCAGTCACAAATAAAACCTCGAAACCCTGCATCAAAGGTTTTTGAAATATTAATAAATAAAGCCGTAGATTTTGTTTTGTCCAAGCTTGCAAATATTTGTGAGCAGAAACGCAATAATGCATCACTTTGATTTTTCACTTTGATTCACCAAATTGAAAATCACTTAGAAACTCTGTTTTATTTTAAAAAAACAACTTACCACTCTATTTTTTTCAGCTTCTTCAAATACCGTACCTATAGATGGTCAAAGTGAACAGTTCAGCTGTTTATCAATATTTTAATATTTATTATGTTATTATTTATTGATTGATTAAAAATTTTATAGTCAAACTATTTATTCATAATTTTGAATCATCCTGTATCTTTAAATGAATGCATTTTGCTATCACTCAATAAAAAATAAAGGTTGTTTACTGACAGAAGTATCTAACAAAGTAAGATAACATTTCACTACAAATATAAATAAAGAAAATTCGAATAAATGTAGTGTCCATTAATAAGACATTGTGTTTACACTTTTGCTATCACAATTTTCTGATAACGATAAATAAATATTACATAAAAACTATATTACTGCATTACCGCAAGAATTTAGGTTGTAAATATTAAAAATAATCAGTCTTCAACCCCAAGCTTATCGGTTAATAGCATCTATAACAAATTAAATTTCACCCCGTACCTTTTTTTAAATATTTCTAAATAATGTATTTCTTATATTTTCAGATAAATCATCTTATTACAGTGACCCTCACTGTGTAGACAAACAAAATTAAAATTATTCCTGCAATTCTTACCATTAATATGAATAAAATTCATAAAGAAGGTATCGGTTGTTGAGAAGATAACGCATAGGACCGCAACACCGTGACACTCTTGTGTCCGGTGAATGTGTGTAAAAGCCCAAATCGCTACTTTAAGGATAAAATTGAACCAGCAGAAAAATAAATTACAAAAAAAAAATAAAGAAGAAAAGTAGAAGAGTTTCAAATAAAACTCATAAATATTTATACTGATCGGCACTTGTGCGAGTTTTTTAAACGTGCTCTATGAGAAATGTCGCAAGGCGGCTCATCAGGGAACTCAGGCGTTGACAATAGCAACACACAAGGAGAGTATAGGGAATATCATTGGGCTTATTCCGTAATGGATTCTTCTAGAGTATCGACATGTCTCATTTCGATGCTTTTGATTGTATACGGTAGCTTTCGTAGTTTGAATATTGAACAAGAAGCCCGGGAGCGTCAGGAAAAGAAACGCAATGAATCCATGACAAATTTATTAACTGGAGAACCCATAGAAAATGAGCCAAGTAAGATGTATTTTTAATAAGTGTGTTTTCTGAACTAATTGTTTATACTTTTTTTCAGGTAAATTTGCTACATTAGATACAATGCATGCATTGTGTCTACCATTGGGAGCATCGGTGTCATTACTTGTGATGTTTTTCTTTTTTGATTCCATGCAATTGTTGTTTGCCGTGTGTACTGCAAGTAAGTGTGTTGTGAAAGTAAGCTACAAATGTTTTTCATTACAAAAAAATAACAAAAGAAGATGTAAGTGTGGAAACAAAATTAGATATTAAAATAAAGTTCGACTGCCATTTTTTCTAAGCACCATTGGCCAGTTTATATTTCTAAGATTTCTGTGAATTTTCTCAGACAGATTGGTAGAGCAGGAGAATGAAATTTAAACACAATTCACTATACAGAACTCTTGAGAAATTGAATCATAAAATTAATGTTTTCATATTTCTGTCAGCAAAAATTAGTAATTTGTATGAGAAATTTCGTTTATATTTCTAAGAATATGGAAATAAAAATATAAACTATATTTATATCTACATATGTATGTATATCTACATATATTTCTAAGAATATGGAAATAAAAATATAAACTGGCCAAATATCTAATAAAAATTCATAAATTTGTTTGTCTGACGATGGTAACAGACAAAATCTCTGTCTCCCCTCGTCTACTTAATCACTGTACCGTGTACGACTTCTTTTGGCTCAAAGACTAATTAATATCGTCCACTGTTACATGCCTCTTCTCAGACAGCCAAGCTGCCATACAATTATTTAACTCTGTCTTTAGAACTTCATAAAGGGCCATACGTTTTAGATCAACAGTTCAATATAAGTCATTTGGCTGGGCCATAGAAACAATCCAGAAAATGCTAATTTGACAAACTTGCAAAATTTGGACATTTAACTCTGTAACAGGTGGATTAACGACACTGTAACAGGTGGATTAACGGCACCACTTGCCTGTCAACAAAAATAATAATGAATCTGGTCATCTTCTATGTTCATATCCATAGAAAAATTGTAATTTGTTTTTAGAAAGCTTTTATAAAAAATTCATTGGACTTATCATAAAGTCATAAAACTAACAGAAAACAAACATGAATATTATTAGTTGGCAACATTTTTTAATATTGGGTTTTTATTAAAAAAGCATTTGTTAATAAATATTACTATCTTTTTTAGTTGGAATTTGCAGTTCTATTATTGGGAAATGTCAGCGAAGGTTTAAAATAATTCTAAGGATTTTGATTTGACAAATTTGTATTTTTTTGTAATGCAAATCAGCATAAGTACACCAACACGGTAAAAAGCATAAAGTATAGCAGGAAAACTCTTTAAAAATAAGTAATTTATTTTCAAGGCTAGAGTAACAGTTTTTATAGCTGATACAAAATTTTGATTAAAAATTTACCTTCCTTTATGCTTTCTGAAATTTGGTTAAAAAGGGTCATTATTATTTTAGCCAGAGTTACACTCAAATATTTATTTTTTTTTCTTAATTAAACTGGAGTATTGCACACCACAATATTTGTTTATCGTAGATTACGTTGCTTTCGTTTCCTTGTAAAGAAACAAGCTTAGGGCTTTGGAGGGTTTATTTTAATTTTCCAGAAATAAAAGAATAGCTCAATGGTGCTTAGTGCCAGACGCTATCTAAAGCCTTTTCAATGTCAAAGGAAACAACTCCACGGATTTTTGTTGTTAGGCGCTTCTTTTATATCGGTTGATCGCAAAGAATATTTTTTTTAAAGCCAAACTGGTCTGGCGGAAAAAATATTTTTCGAAGAGCAGCAGCTAAGCAAATTTATAGAGCGATAAGTGAATATTTCTGTGAGTGGCTTGTTGAGTGGTTTTGGAGTTGGCATAATCCTTGCAACTTTCAATCTTTTGGGATGTAAAGTTATTAAAAAAATAATTTAAAAACAAGAAACAACTGATCGAGAAAATTTGTTCTTAGTCTCTGACACCTATGTACGTCTTAGTGTATTTTTAAAAGTAATAGTTTTTCCAAGGTCATCCGTTAGTATAGTATCATAATTTCTGCTTGTATTGGAAACAAGCCGAAATTAAAATTCTAACTGATTCTTGTATAGCAAGTTCGAATTTATTGACATTTAGACAATAGAGTCATTAGAAGTAATAAAATTATGACTTAAACTTCTCCTAAACTTTTTTTAATCCGCTCTTTGAAAGTTTACATTTTTGTTCAGACTGAAATAATTTGCTTGTAAATTAATTTCAAAAATAACCGGTAAGTGATCTAAAGTAAGGTCATTAACTAGATGTGGAAAAGATAATATATAAGCCTTTTTGTAAGAATAATTTTTAAAGTAGATAGAAATCTGCTACCATTTGATGAATATAGGTTTGGTTCATTGGTATATGAGAATCGAAGGACATTTTACTCCATTAATTTTCCCGAGAACATTCCTCCAAGAAATGTTTTCTATTTAATTCACCGCAAATGAAAAAGTTTTGATGCGTTTTACATCTTATAATATTAGATTGAGCGTGTTTCAAACAAAAAAGTCTTTTCAATTTTAAGTATACTATGTTTTATTTTTTTTTCCTTAAACTCTTGCTATTCCACATACAGACTTTAAGTTTAATTGCCATTTTTATTACTAAAGAGATATTTAATGCTTAAATCGGCAATTAAATTAAATTTAACTTATTTTACAATTAGATAGTTTATATAACATTTCATTTTTTAAAGCAAAGGTAAATAGATCATTGTTTTTATTATTTTTAATGGTTGAAACATTTGAAATACTCCGAGTATTGGATTAGCAAAAGTTTGATTTGATTAAACAATTTTATTTTCAAAAAAAAAAACGGAATTGCTATTAGGACTACTACTACTTGGATGTTGAACTGGCACAGGTGGACGTTGTTTAATCTGAGCATTAACTTAAGCACATCTAATTCTAAATTTTGCATGAGTTAATTTTAAATGTCATATTCTTTCATTGTATGCAAGCCAAAAGTATTATTTTTAATGACTTGTTCTCTTTAGTATTATGAGTAAAGAACGGTTTTTTTAATTCTTCATGGGACATTAAGTTTTTTTTTTAATATCACACTCACTAAAAAAGTTAACACGACAACCTAACGAGGTGTTTTATTTTTACACTCCAAATTTTATGACTTTGTTCTTTCTAACAAATTTTGCATCAAATTCACTATTTTTTTCAATAAAGTCGATTGGAGGAAACTCGATTTGGTTTGATTTTGGTTTTTGTTTCTGTACAGTCTCAGATTGGTCATCCATATCAGAAAGATCTGATAAATCAGTATAACGATTTGATATGATTGCGGTTGCCATCGGACAATGAATTTTAGAGAGCACTTATTGCAAACTTGTCAAATATTTTTATATTTTTACTATAATAATCCTAATTGAGTTAATTTATGGACCAATTTGTGCACTTATTGTGATTAGTGGAAATATAGTTTTCCGTCGGCTTTTTTGGTCACTATAGTTTTTGCAATGAAACAATTACGTTACATTAACTTTCCCAACGTTTCGGCAGGGGTTGCTGCCTTCTTCAGGGGAATCAAGAAAGATATGAAAAACAAAATTTAATATTAATTACATTGATCCTAGTGATCCAATAATTTCCATTATACATTACATTACATTTCACACTACTCTGCACATAAATGTACAGAGTAGAGAACACAGCACCTTGAGCGACTAGACTATGTAAGGTGATAACAACACAAGACATCAATACAAGACAGAAGAGAAAGAACAAACAGAAAGAACACATGACAACAGCACGCGGTAGGTTTCTAGACGGTTCCCCATCTTTCTACTAACCATGCTCACTGATGCTTGATTTCGGTGATCGATGGGAACCGATGCTTTTTTTTTTTTTTTTTCAATTCATTTTTATTAATTCAATCTTAAATCTATCTTAAAGCTAGACAAAAATTCATAAAACTAGCCTAATTAACCATAACTTACAACTAACTTACTGGTCCCATACGAACACTCTAAGTTAAACAATAATACTTAATGCTAATGCCTTTCGGCCCTAAGATCTATTTTAACTTCAATTCAATTTTATTTATTTTTGTATTCATTAGAAAATTTAAAAAAAACTAATGTTAATATCCTTTTTTATTTTTACTTAAAAACTACTTAAAAATAAGGTCCTTAATATAAAACTTAAAGCTAACTAAAACTACCTATTCTACCTATAACCTACTTAAAACTAGAACAACCACAGCAGCGAATCTAACTATCTAACGTTTTTTGTTTTTCATATTTTGTCTTTTTTTTTATTTTTTTTTTGATTATTCGATGTTTTTTTTTTAATTTTTTTTTTTTGTATTTTTCCTTTTTTGTATTTTTTGTATTTTTTTGTATGTTTTTTTATAAACTATAAAACAAGTATGTAAGCCTGCCAAGGCTTAAAACCCCATCCCGACTACTCACTATCAAGTGCCGATTGAAGCCACCAAAACTGGCTCTCCTGCTTCACCCTATCAGTTCGGTCCCTTTCGGACACAGCCCTACTGAACCGAAGGAGCTCTGCTCCGCCTTGTGCCATGACGTCCCGATTGTACAGGAGTCGCCTATCCACGGTTCGTCGTCTGACGTGGTAGATTAACGGAACTGCCAATCTGTCCTGTATCAGACCGCATCTATCTAAAAAGAGGAATGCCTCTGGTGGAATGAAGCCGCTCAAGCGTGCACTTTCAAAATACTCGTCGTTCGAATAGAACGCTCCGAAAATTAAATTGTTGGTCGAAGACATAGCTCTTGCAATGTGACCTCGGACGAGTTTTATCACGAAATTGTCAATTCTGTTGATTCGAGCCCCGTTGTATAGGACCTCGTTGGAATAGTAATGCACATAAGAAGATTCGGCTGTTCTGTATAAGCCGGTACAGCGTCGTAAACACTGCCGCTCGAACACCCGAAACCTCTCCATCTGGGAAGGGGCAACGTTGAACCACACAGGACAACCATAAACGATCATCGGCCGTATGAGGGCCATGTAGCAAATTACCTTCACTCTGGGGTCAAGCCGACTGCTAAAAAACAGCCGTTTCGTCAGAGCGAAGGCTCCTCTGGCCCTGGTCAGAGCAGCATTTATATGTCTATCGAAATATAAATACTGATCTAACCAGATACCGAGGTACTTAACTACAGTTTTGCTCGCTAATGGCTGCCCGTGAAGATCAACGATGACCATCTTGCGCCAATTCTTGCACGTATCCCTCGTGGCCCCAGCCAACGGAGTCCGGAACAGAATTGTCTCCGACTTCTGGACATTTATTTTCAGTTTCCAGTCGTCGCAATATCGCTGAATCTTGTCGAAATCACGCTGCAAGAGAATTCTAATAACCTCAACCTTTCGGGCCGTTCTGTACGCAAATAGATCGTCGGCGTACGCAATTGCCTTTGTAAGACTACCTATCAGATCGCTGGTGTAAATGCTGAAGAGGATCGGCGAATTCACCGCTCCCTGTTGAAGACCATTTTTAATTGAGAATGTTGTGGTAGAAGTTACATTGCCACTTTTGACAACAAACTTTCTACCGTTAAGCATATCATAAAGCATATACAACAATGGTTTGCTTATGCCAAGCCTGCTCAGTTTTAGGTAAAGACCCTCTAACCATACGGTGTCAAAGGCCTTTTCCAAATCAACCAGAACAGCACCTGTGCATTGTTGTTTTGTTTTATTCCATTGGATATCAGAAACGAGTTTAGACGCAGCATGAATTGTGTCATGACCCGCCTTGAACCCGAACTGTTTATCCGGAATTATTTTGTTGTCCGCAGCCCACTTAGTCAGAGCCCTATTAATGATTTTTTCGAAAACTTTGCTGATGCTCGGAAGAAGACTTATCGACCGAAGATTTGACGGGTTGGAGTTGTCCTTTCCCTTTTTCGGGAGAGGATGAACCACAACGGTCTTCCAATGCACTGGATAATATGCATTATTCAGTGCATTATTGAAGAGTGTGGTGTAAATGTCAATTGCCTCCATCGGTAAATGTCTTAGTACAACGTTGGATATACCATCGACACCTGCTGACTTTTTATTTTTTATTGAGTTGAAGATGAGCTGAAGCTCAATCTTCGTCACTAACAGGGGACTTGGTCCCGTTTGCTCGGCGATTATGGCATTTGCCAAGGAATCGTCATCGAACCGCATAAAACCGCGGTTCTCAGATCGCCAATGTGTTATATCATTTCGAAGGTAAAAGTGATTAAGTAGGGCTCTGTTTTCCAGGTCGTGGTTGGGGCGAATGCTAACATTCACCTTGTACACTTGCTGGAAAGCAGCTCCCACCGCCTCCACTTTTTCCTTCGGATCTTCAATTATATAAAAGTCATCGTTAAAGATGGCTTCTTCTGGATCTATTTGCGCTGTCATGAGTACGTCTCTGTTCTCTTCAGTTCTTTGGAGTTTCAGACACGGAAGGTCATTGTCGTTCTTTTTCCTGAATATCTTGTTGATTTTCGGGAACATACTAGGGTCACTGGAATTAACTGACCGGATCTTGCGGTCCCAGTACTTGTTAATTGATAACCTGTAGTTCTCCTTAATCAACAGATTGACATTTTTTATTGACGACTTCAGTGTCCTAACCTACAAGTCGTGTGGGTCTGTAAGTCGTCTGTACAAGTTTTTGATTCTTGTCAGTAAGCCACTCTTGTGCCTACGTAGTGCGTCAATAGTCGCGTTTCTGTAAGCGTCCATTTGGTCCCGTTCTTTGTACATTGGTATTGTCCGTTCCATTGTTCGTTTTATTGTTTCGTCCATCTGTTGTAAATGTTGGTCAATTTCTGTATTTGTCAGGTTTCTGTTGTTTGGTGGGGCTATGTCACTCGAAAGAAGTTCTCTCGCTAGGGCGTTGGTGAAACGAGGCCAGCGCATCTTACTATAATTGTAAGAATGCGTTGCAACGTATTCCTCCAACTCCACGCGTTCGTTCGGAATCTGCATTACAGCAGCCAGTCCGCAGTGATCACTGTCGTACTCGACTGTCTGTAAGCAGTTTCGAGGGTGATTACCCACTTTGTCTGTAACTGTCAGTCTTGTGTCGTACAGCAAAAGATCCAGAAAGGAGTCGCTTCTTGGATACGATGGCTTTTCAGTAGCCAGCAGGTCGACGCCATATTCAACGCTGTAAAGATTCATCAAATTAAAAAGATGGTTACCTCTGGGATTACTATGTTGATTTCCCCAATCTTCATGTTTTGCGTTCAAATCACCGGCCAAGATGAAATAGTTTTCTTCCAAGCTCAGTTTCAGTTCCCTAAAAAGAATCTCGAGTTCTGAAGCAAAGATGGGAACCGATGCTTTATCAGTGACTAGGCCGTTGCCTTATTTCCATTATAATAAACTCCAAATGTTTTAACGAGTAGGGAAGATTTTTATAGAAGATTATTAAAGATGTGCTAATGATTATATTAGGTTCAAAAGTTCTATGTATTATATGATAATAATGTTTTATATGTATTTTGAATAATGTATGATTTTTTCGCTTCTTATAGTAATAGCAACAGTTGCACTAGCATTTCTCCTTCTACCCATGTGTCAATACATAATTCGTCCTTGTTCGGATGGAAATCGCATATCATTCGGAATATGCGGTCGATTTACCGCAGCTGAACTTTTTAGTTTCACACTATCAGTTTCAATAGTTTGTATTTGGGTGCTCACTGGTCATTGGCTACTTATGGATGGTAAGTTAAATCAATTAGTTTGACAAATAAATGTTAACATTTTGTTTTTTATTTTGTTGTAGCAATGGGAATGGGTTTGTGCGTTGCTTTTATTGCATTTGTACGATTGCCCAGTCTAAAAGTGTCAACATTACTGCTAACTGGTCTACTTATATACGATGTATTTTGGGTGTTTTTCTCATCGTACATTTTCAGTACGAATGTGATGGTGAAAGTAGCTACACGACCCGCTGAAAATCCAGTTGGAATTGTTGCGCGCAAATTGAACTTAGGTGGAATAGTGAAAGAACCACCCAAACTTAATCTTCCCGGGAAATTAGTATTTCCCAGCATACACAACAGTGGTCATTTTTCAATGCTTGGCTTGGGAGATATTGTGATGCCGGGACTGTTGTTGTGTTTTGTCTTGCGTTATGATGCATATAAGAAGTCTCAAGGCGTTACATCTGATCCAACGCTTGCACCACCAAGAGGAATGGGCTCGAAACTAACTTATTTTCATTGTTCCTTATTAGGGTAAGATAGGAAAATATCTTACACAAAAAAAAACAAAATTTCTAACATTTCTTTTGATTTTTATTGTATATATATTTTTTTTTGTATAGATATTTCTTAGGATTACTCACAGCTACTGTGAGCTCTGAAGTGTTTAAGGCAGCTCAACCTGCTCTATTGTACCTTGTACCATTTACTTTATTACCCTTGCTTACAATGGCTTATTTAAAGGTTAGTATTTGTTCGTTTATTCATGTGTTATCCTTATATAAATCTAAAAAACATCTTTTATATCCTGTGTATGAATTTAATTTTAAATAACATTAACTTTATTGACATCGTCTTGTGCTGGAATCCTGATCAGACGTAGGACGCCAACAAATAATCTTCATTCTTGCACATCGGCAGCACAATTTATACTTTTCCTATGCTTTTTATGGTCTTAGTTCGAATTTTTTTCAAAATCAATGTATCGCATAAGGTGTTTGAGATATAAACTTTTACGTTCAAGATTTTTCAAAATTTCAGATAGAGTGAAATGAAGACACATAAGTCATCTCATAACTTATGAGAATAACCAAAACTAAGTGAGATACTAAAATGATTAAAACTCTATCTAGAAGATAAAGATTTGTACTTTGTGAAAACATAGTACAAGATTCTTTTAAGGACTACGTTGCGTTTTACACTAGCCTCACTAGCCTTAAAAACTACAGTCCAGTGTGATTTAGGGCTTCACCCAAAAAACTTGCTCTCTCCAAGTTGGATAACTTTAAGAACGTAACTCAGTCATCTCAGGCGTTTACCTTTTATTCTTTTGGATAAGTCCATGTCAGTGTACAGTTCGTCAACATAGTCTATGGGTCTGCACCGTATAGCAGGACTGGGATGATGAGAATCTTATATAGCGACACTTTGGTTGCTCTAGAGAGGGCTTTACTACTCAATTGCTTGCGGCCTTGAAAATGATAAAAAGGGTGTCGAGTTGATGTTCTTGTGTTTTATCCAGGATTTGTCGTAAAGTAAATATTTGGCCGACTGTGGACTTTCCTGGTCTAAAGCCACACTGATAAAGACCTAGTTAATTGACGATGGGCTTTAGACGTTCACATATTACAGCAGAGAAGATTTTGTGTGCAATGTTAAGAAGACTGATTTCTCTATAGTTGGTGCAATTAACAGGGTCTCCAATGCATGCTCCTAACCAAATAAACTCCAGCCGCTTTGAAAAGCTAGTATTTTAAGCCATCTACTCAAGCGGCTTTGTTAGACTTCAGCTTAGTCTAAGTCGAGAAGACGGTATTTCGTCGTCTTTATTGAATGAATCATCGTTGTCTAAATCACAATACCCACAAAAAAAACTTGTGATTGTTTATAGTCATGCAAGACGGATAGGAGATTAAAGTCTCCTAAACTCAAACGACATATTGGTTGGAATTATCGGGATGCAAGGCGTTCCGTTGCATAGTTTTGATTGGATTACGTTTCGAAGCCTCAATACTACGGAGCCGACCTTTAGGCCAGGCACATCAAAGTAGTTTACAAATTCAATTGGATAGTTGGTTGCTTCATCTTCATTTTTTACACCGTTAATAGATTTGAATGAATGCATTGTTCCAATCATCTTATTTTGAATTATGTAGTTTAGGTCATCTACGTCTTTATTCTTAGCCGATAAAATTGCTCGCACACTCAAACATTCATTATTTTTATAGTTAGTAATGATGTTTGGAATACTTTGTTGATAAGTTCGTTTTCGGATGAGACAAAGTTACAAAAATTATAAGAAAATGAAATCAACCCGCTCGACTCCTCTAAAGATACTCATTAACCACTGCCCATATTCAGCAATTGCTCAGAGAAATCTTAAGCACATGTATCATTAAGCAATGCAACTCTTGTGTTTGTTGTCAGCTAAAGTCTCTTCCATATATTGGATGATTTGAGGCAAGCATTTATTACGTCGACAGCAGTTGATCTTGACAGTGTTTGACAGAAATCGCCAGCCAGAAAAATCTACTAATTACACTGGTCGACAAAAATACGTTTTTCTGTCCCACAAACAAATCATATCATATCATATTAGGTTTTTAAAATATGCACCCTTAAAAATGCAATCAAAAACGGGATTTTTAAGGCTAAGTTTAAACTCAAAATATCTCTTAAAAATAAATTATTGTATAATGATTTTGTAAAGTATAAATCTTTCTCATTTAGATAAAATTTAAATCATTTCGTGTCTTACTTAGTTAATGGAAATTCTCGTTATTCATAAGCCTTTACTTGAACCTACTATGAAGTTATGAGAAAACCTAATTTTAAGTGCTGATTTCGAATCCAAACTTTAATTCTAACTATTTGCTAAACATTATTTTTATATGTTTCAATATATGTATTTCAAAAACTTAATAGAATAGTTTAAGCCTAGTACGCTGCTGATGCGAAACGAAATTTCCCATACAAAAATGACATGACGAAATCATAAACGAAAAATTTCGCTGTGCTTTTCGTTTTTCAGTACGCTGCTGAACGACGAAATGTGTCATTTTAGTGGATAGCTGTACTAGATTTAGTAGTACAATTCTCCACTCTTTTCGTTCTCAATTTAATTGCCCGGTATATTAATTGCTTGCGAAATTTTGACGTTTTATTTATTTATTGAAAAATTTTTCGAATATTTTCGTTTATGATTTCGTCATGTCATTTTTGTATTGGAATTTTCGTTTTGCATCTTAAATCGCTTAAAATTGAACTTCAACTTCCAGACAGAACTCTCCACAAATATTTTTCCGCTGTGGTTTTCGTTTTAATTTCGCTCTGCACTTGGAGACTGCCGAAAAATTTCGTTTCGCATCAGCAGCGTACTAGGCTTGAGAACGAAAAGAGTGGAGAAATGTACTAAGAAATCTAGTACAGCTATCCACTAAAATGTCACATTTCGTCGTTCAGCAGCGCGTCATGTCATTTTTGTATGGGAATTTTCGTTTCGCATCAGCAGCGTACTAGGCTTTAGACAGTAAGGGGCCAGTTATAGATATCATTGAAATCGATCCGGAAAAGTTTTTCAATCGATATTTGACGGTGATTCTCTTTGATTAGAAAACACACAAAGTATTTTTTTTTTTTTGAGAAAAAAAAGTGTAATTACGCATTTATTTTTTCCTAAAATGTATTTTCCGAAGGGAAATTCATTTTCCTGAACAGCTGATACTTTTATGTTCAAAAGTGAAACGAATCGTTCCACTGATTTGTGTTCCAATTTCACACAATTCCAATGACAGATTTCTGTCAGTAATCATTTTTCGGTGGATTTTAATCAGGAAATTTTTTTCAATGACAGACAGAGCTATAAACGCTCTGTCTAAAAAATTCCAATGTTTGTTTTCAATGATAAAAACCAATGATAGCTATAACTAACAACTCAAGAACAAAACCGTTTAAGTATAAATGGTTTAGCGTTTCTTTCAGATTTTTGTAAGACAGGTAAAATCTAACAACTTATGAAGATTTTTCGAATATTATAATAAATAATATAAACACATATGTATTTAAACTTAATATTGAATGAAGGGATTATATCTAGATTTAGAAAACCATTTCGAATTTTATTGAAAAAAGTTACTTCATACATTTTTTATTCGTGTTTTTCCGAATTTTGAAAAGTAATATCTCAAAAACCTGACGTGATACATTGACTTTGAACTCGAATTTGAATGAAGAAAACATTTCCGACCAGTGTTATCTACTTCTTATCTCTGTTGTAAGCCCATCGAGTCGTTTCACGGTCTGCCTCACTGAAGCACGAATTCGAACCATACGAACGCGGTGCTCTTCACGTGCAATTTCTTGTTCTTTTCATGTCTTTTCATTCACAATATTTCGTATCCTTTTGCATTTCGGCTTTGTCAGGAAAGATAATTCAAAGAGAATACAAATTAATAGTTTTTGATTTCTGACAATATTTATAATTATCAAATTGGACTATTGGGCACTAATTAAATAAATTACATTAATAGTTCACATTTTCTAATATATTTAGATACATTTTTTATATTAGTGCGAATAGGTTTTTTCGTGAACATTTGTATTATTGAAAATAGGCTTTATTATGGGTTGTAATAATGGACATTGTTATAAAAGTGAGGTTTTGTTTGTCGAGTTTTTGGCTGAGTTTGCAGCAATTTCCGCATACTCGTTACCCATCATTCCAACATGTTAAGGAGCCCACATCAACTTAATATTTTTTGAGAACCTTATAAATTCATATCTTTATTTAAGGGGTTGGTTACAGTGCTGAAATGTTGTCGGAACAGATAATGAATGTATTTCGTTTGCTGGTTGTGGCTTTAAGAGCTTGCAGAATACCAAAACCTTCTTCTGTAAATACAGATGCAAAGTCTGTTAGGTTACCAATACATGTTGCTGTCTAGATCCGTCAGTGAAGATAAATTCCAATCCGTCATTTTTTAGATTGAATTAAATGGCTACAAAGAGTTGTTGATAAGTCAAATTTGGCTAGTGTTGTTTTTTTTTTTGTACTGTGCTAGAGTGTAAATTACTGATTCCTGAATAAAGGATCATGGTGTGTATCGTGTCGCCAAGAGTTTATTCGTAATCATGTCTCTACGCTCTTCAAAAGTAGGAATCCACCTTCAGCTAGGATATTAAAGACAGGAGCATTTACACTTCTTTCTGCGACATTGTAAGTAGGCCTTCAAATATTACAGCTACTACTTGTTTGAAAGCCTGAGTTTTGATTTTCCATAATCTTTGCCTGTTTTTTATCGGCTATTTTGTTTTGTTAACTAATCGAAATCGGCTGAGTTAAGTTTCCATAGTTTCATTAAAAGTTATAATCACTTCCGACGAAATATGGAAAGCTGTAATAATCATAAATTTAAGATGAATCTCTTGAAACAAATGGGCTTTTAAGTCAATCAAATTAACATTGCTTAAAATATAAAATATATCATTAAAAATGCTTATTAAAACAAACAAGTAAAACTCATTTCAGGGTGACTTACGGCGGATGTGGAGTGAACCGTTTATAACGCATCAACCATCAAAACAACTGGAAGTCTGAGTGTTTTTTTGTAATTTATTTAAAACAGAAAAAGAAAATATTCTTAATATATAATTTTGTTCTTAAGTGGTTCGATAATAGATTTTTTATATAAAAAACAAAACAAAAAAAACTGTAATATGTATCGACAATGATTTTATTGTTGTAACTATAATTATGTACTAACAAAAAGTAAAGTAATTGCTATTTTGTATGATTAAAACCAGGAACAAACAAATACTATTTATAAGATTATTTTTTTATTATTATTACATATATATTTTTTTCTCATTTTAAAAATTTACAAGAATATATTTTAGATTTAAATTGTGTTAAGTTTTTTTTTTATTATTATTTTAAATTTTATAAAGTGAAAAACAAATACCTAAATAATTTTATTCGATTCAAATTTATTGCGAACCCTCCTGCCAATGATCAAAAAACTCAAAATAACTCAATAGAAATCAGCAACCTTATCCTAGATCGTTAAAACTTCTGTCCATCTGTGTATATAGATAAATATCATTTTAACTTGTAAAAACAAAAAATAACGCATTAATTAAAATAATAAACAAAAACAAAAAATGGAAAGATAAGACAAAAATTTAATAAGTGTTGAGATTATTTAAAAAAATATAAAAAAAAATTAAAAATTCTTTGTATGCATTTTAGTTTTAGATATTTTATACATGTACACTTCAATCTGATTAATTGTCTTAAGAACAAAAAGTGTTTTTATTTTATTTCAATTTGAAACTGAATATTTATATATATATTCTGTGCTAGATCAGAATGTATTAATTTTGTCACGACCGTCGTGACGTCGCCGCAATTATCTCCTAATATTTTTTTTCTCAATTCAATTCGAATAGTTTTGCTTATCGAATTTATGTGCTCTTTATCCTTATACGATACTTAAAATTATAATTTTGCATCATCTCTTTGTTAATCTCAGCTCATGTAATTGAGCACAATTTTTGACTTCTATTTTTTGGGTCACATAAATCGAGGCCCATTGTCAAGGTTAGTTTCTTGCTGTGTTTTAATTATTTAAAAAATTAAGCATTTGCCGCTATTAAATGAATGTGTTATCATTTTTAACAAATACGCCTCCTTTCGCACATATACTACATACATATTATATACAACATGTTTTAATATTAAAACGCTTATATCAAATTATAACCACTGGATTGTGTTCATCTTTCCATGTTGAATTTCTTTTTAAAAATGTATAATTTTTAATAATTTTCGAATAAAATTTAAAATTTTACTAACTACATAAGTATTTAAAGATCTCGAAAAATACAACAAAAAAGAACTAGCATTTTATTTCGAAATTTTTAAAGACGCTTTTGATTTGTTTTTTTTTTTTTTTTTTTTTTCTTTAATAATTTCAATTTAACGATTAAATCATTAAATTTAATGTAAATAATTACTGCAAGGAGAAGTTTATCAGAAACAAAAATTCATTTTTTTTCTAAGTATAATTGTTTTTAAAAGAAAATATATTTAAAAAAAAATACGAAATTTAAAAAGAAACTGTTAAACTTAGTAAATATTTTAACAGGCAAAAATGTATAGGGTGATTCTAGTTTTAATCATTTAGGTTGAAGGAAAAAGAGTTGAGAAAATGTATGAAGGTACACGATTTCACGATTTCGAATTGCGAAAGCGCTACCCGTTTTTCTTTCACCATGGAATATGTGGGTGATCTCGAGACACTCTATTTTTTGGAAATTGGGTTTCTATAGAGCTTTAATATTTCAACCAGGCTTAGACAACATGAGGGACCTCATTTGCAGGCATTATTTGAACGTACATTTTGATCAGGGCAACTAGTTAGTTTTTCAAGTGTCATAAATTTCAGTTGATCGTGCCAATAACCATATTGTTGTCTTCAAAACGCTTCTTAGGTCAGCTACAAGTCCATCACATGTTTTGTATTGAAAAGAAATATTACTTATTTCTTTTCCGATTTGACAAATTGAATGAAAAATCATAATCAGCTGTCATTTTGACACATAAGTGGACTTGACTTGATATTAAGGCAGATTTTTCTTGACTATCTTTTCAGTCAACTTTCCAAAAAAGCTTACCTTCAAGTCCCTTATGTCATCCGAACCTACCCATTAATAAAGATTAATAAGTAATAACGCCCGTGGTGTAATGGTTAGTGCTGCCTGCCTCTTTAGAGGAATTGACATATCCTATAATATAAGAGTAATGTTTGTCATGAGAAGTGCTTTCTCAAATAAGCCGTTCGGATTCGGCATAAAAACTGTAAGGCCCCTCAATCCCTGAAATAACTCGCACACAGGAATGGTTGAGTATTAAGTCCCTATTTCTCAACGGACTGTTGCGCCACCTAATTTATTTATTTTAAGTAATTACGCCCAAAATCCGAAAATCGGCCAATAATTTTGCACCTTATGACTTTAAACATTTTGGAAAAATAACCACGTAAATAACATTTTTTTAGTTTTTCAAATATTTACAATATACACTGTAACCGAAATGAACAGTGACCCAGTGTGTAAGGGAATGTCTTAAACTCACATCTATTCAGTAAAATGAATGATGAATCTTGTACAGTCAACTAAATGTAGGCAGTAAGGAAAAACAATCAATACTATCCTCTTTGCTGCGTTGTTTCTACTTATTCATTCCTATCATGAATTGCATTGTTATCAGAAACTTTTACGAATCCCAAAAAAAAACTATTACCAAATAAGTTCGTAATGGAAAAATTTCATACAATTTTGCATTACGAACTGATTTCATGATACAGTTTTTCGGGATCCGAAAAAGTTTTCGATTACGATGAAATTCGTGACAGGCGTGAATATTTATAGACACGATCACATTAAAAATGAACTACAAATGCTCTGTTTGATTGTTTAAGATGCAATTAATTTTAAAAATTAGAAAGTCAGGGTTCTTACGAGTATTTCGATAAACTGAAATTTCATTTTGGCTGATATGAGGGTAGATAATTTAATAGCCTTATATCTTTATGAGAGAATATATAGCTTAAAATGAACAATTTAAATTTTAACGGGTTCAAATACTATGCATCGAATTTCTCGTCCGACAGATTAACCTATACTAGCGTTGGCCACCGATAACTTCCAATTTAATTTTTAAAAGTTTAAATCGAGATTTAAATTATTTTACAGGAATTACAATGTAGTATAAAATTTCAATAAGCATTTTCCAAGCTTCGAACCTCGAAGTTTCAAAAGTATGTTATGAATTTTATTCTTTCTATAAGTTTCATATGAACTTTCCGAGTTTTCAAGAAACATTGCAAAAGTATAAAATTCCGGTAAATATATAAAATTGTTTGAATGAAATGAAAGTCGAAATTATCTCACCACCCTTACAAACTAGTATGACTTTTATTCGAAACACCCTATATTTACATATTTGTATATTGTGCATACAATAATTATGAATTATGATTATAAAATTAAACACAACATTTTAATTACTAATTATATTCATTGAAAATTCTTATATTTACCAAAAGAAAACAAATGCATACATAAATAAATTAAAACTGGAAACTTAAGTGATTTTTGTATTGCAAGTATTTTTTATTACTATTATTATTAGAGGCATAACAATATAATTTAACATTAAAAACAAAAGTGTAAAAATAAAAAGAAATACAGTACAGCTAGAGAAGAAATAAAATAATAAAAGATACAAAACAAGAACAAATAATATTGTAACAATTTATTTATTCTAGTTAAAATAAAACAAAAGATTTTTATTTAAAATTTTATTAGTTTTTTTTATGTTTTTTCGATTCTTATAAATCAAAAAATTCTACAAAATTTACAACATACTTGAACCCGTCGACATACTAGGTATGAACTGTATGACTGAATTTTGAATACAAATATTGAAAAATTATTGTTCCACCTTTGTATATAAGGTCTAGATTTTATATACATATAAAGAGTCCACTGCATTTGATCTATACTAGCTCTCCGTATCGCAGCGGTAAAAATAAGTTCAATGGAATCAAGTGACATCTGTTGTCTTTAGTTGCGACAGGCTTTTATTGACATAGAAAGTAGCGACATCTACATTAATTTGTTGAAGAAAAACTCCTTTTTTATGTTTTTGTTTGACATTACAATACGATATATCCTGCCCAATGCATTGCACGTTCCAAATAGTAGTAAAATTCGTTCTACAGTAGCTCATGCCATCTTAACAATAACTTCTTCCGATTGACCAAGTGTCTGGAAGGACTTTGTCCCTATTATCTTTATATGTTTGGGTGGTAATAAAGATTTCATCGATGGATTGATGATGATGATTTATTTATTTATATTTAACAAAAAATTGTATTTAAAGTTCTTAAACAACAAATGTTTCCTATTTTATATATTTACATTTGTCATTAATATGACAGTTCCGGATTGACAAGCTTTCTAGTGTCATTCACAATGCTAGTTAAATTTTGAGAACAAAGTTATTACATTAATGAATTCGCATAATGTTACACCCAGTTTTCCGCTTTTGTTAGCAAGACTAGTGTCGCAAAATAGACAAGTGAAATCAACGGGAAACGGCTACTAGCAGTCCATAAATAATAAGTCCATGGGACTGCTAGTCGATTTATATTCAAATACAAAGCGATCTTACCTGTTAAGCTATGCTTCCCTTCTTGTGGGTTTGGTGGAAAAAATAATAATTCATTTAAAAAACACCATCTCTTATTTCTAGGTCTCCACAAGCTTCTTTTTTTTAAGAAATAAAAAGATTTTTGGTACTCAACGCGAAGCTTAATCCGATTCAGATATTGATTCAATTCCGATTTATTATTTTAAGTATTATTTAAGTTAAGTTTGACAAAATAAGCAAAATACCGTTGATATTATTGACACACTATATATGGACTACTAGTCTATTCTTATTCCCATAATAAAGTCCCCTTAAGTGATTCCACCCCTTTAGCTATGCTCGTCCTCTTGTACAAGATCTAAATTTACCTATTAATTGATTAATATTAATTTGATTGTTTGAGAGAATCAAGAAGTATGGGTAGAGGTAAGGATCTAACCAAGGAGGAAATAGGCCAAAATCGAGCTTACCAGTATCTTGGTAAAACCATCCGTTTTATATAATTGGGGGGGGGGGGGCAATCACCTATTACGGGACCGTGTAGCTCGATTTTCAAAGCTCTAAAATGACGCCAATCACTTAAAAACTGATTCTGGAACGAGCTTTTCCGCATTTTTTTGGAATATCTGGTGAACAACGATGGACTTTCCAACAAGATAATGCACCAATACATACCGCACGGATAACAAAAGCCTGGATTCAGGGGCAAAATGTGAACATATTACCATGGCCCCATATTCTCCTGACCTGAACATCATGGAAAACTTGTGGGGTTTGCAAAGGAGGACGGCAATAACAAAAAACCAAACAGATTATTGAAGCCGTAAAACGGTCCTGGGCACAAATTTCGCTCAATTATATGAGAGCTTGAGAGCTTACTTGAAGTAATTCAGAAATCAGGAGGCAGCACACTACTAAAAATTATTTTAATAAATTAAATAAAACCAGTATTACCTAGCCCTTAAGATTTTTTGTTATTTTTTCACTTAGCCTAGTACGCTGCTGATGCGAAACGAAATTTTTCGGCGGTCTCCAAGTGCAGAGCGAAATTAAAACGAAAACCACAGCGGAAAAATATTTGTGGAGAGTTCTGAAGCCTAGTACGCTGCTGATGCGAAACGAAAATTCCCATACAAAAATGACATGACGAAATCATAAACGAAAAATTTCGCTGTGCTTTTCGTTTTTCAGTACGCTGCTGAACGACGAAATGTGTCATTTTAGTGGATAGCTGTACTAGATTTAGTAGTACAATTCTCCACTCTTTTCGTTCTCAATTTAATTGCCCGGTATATTAATTGCTTGCGAAATTTTGACGTTTTATTTATTTATTGAAAAATTTTTCGAATATTTTCGTTTATGATTTCGTCATGTCATTTTTGTATGGGAATTTTCGTTTTGCATCTTAAATCGCTTAAAATTGAACTTCAACTTCCAGACAGAACTCTCCACAAATATTTTTCCGCTGTGGTTTTCGTTTTAATTTCGCTCTGCACTTGGAGACTGCCGAAAAATTTCGTTTCGCATCAGCAGCGTACTAGGCTTGAGAACGAAAAGAGTGGAGAAATGTACTAAGAAATCTAGTACAGCTATCCACTAAAATGTCACATTTCGTCGTTTAGCAGCGCGTCATGTCATTTTTGTATGGGAATTTTCGTTTCGCATCAGCAGCGTACTAGGCTTTAGACAGTAAGGGGCCAGTTATAGATATCATTGAAATCGATCCGGAAAAGTTTTTCAATCGATATTTGACGGTGATTCTCTTTGATTAGAAAACACACAAAGTATTTTTTTTTTTTGAGAAAAAAAAGTGTAATTACGCATTTATTTTTTCCTAAAATGTATTTTCCGAAGGGAAATTCATTTTCCTGAACAGCTGATACTTTTATGTTCAAAAGTGAAACGAATCGTTCCACTGATTTGTGTTCCAATTTCACACAATTCCAATGACAGATTTCTGTCAGTAATCATTTTTCGGTGGATTTTAATCAGGAAATTTTTTTCAATGACAGACAGAGCTATAAACGCTCTGTCTAAAAAATTCCAATGTTTGTTTTCAATGATAAAAACCAATGATAGCTATAACTAACAACTCAAGAACAAAACCGTTTAAGTATAAATGGTTTAGCGTTTCTTTCAGATTTTTGTAAGACAGGTAAAATCTAACAACTTATGAAGATTTTTCGAATATTATAATAAATAATATAAACACATATGTATTTAAACTTAATATTGAATGAAGGGATTATATCTAGATTTAGAAAACCATTTCGAATTTTATTGAAAAAAGTTACTTCATACATTTTTTATTCGTGTTTTTCCGAATTTTGAAAAGTAATATCTCAAAAACCTGACGTGATACATTGACTTTGAACTCGAATTTGAATGAAGAAAACATTTCCGACCAGTGTTATCTACTTCTTATCTCTGTTGTAAGCCCATCGAGTCGTTTCACGGTCTGCCTCACTGAAGCACGAATTCGAACCATACGAACGCGGTGCTCTTCACGTGCAATTTCTTGTTCTTTTCATGTCTTTTCATTCACAATATTTCGTATCCTTTTGCATTTCGGCTTTGTCAGGAAAGATAATTCAAAGAGAATACAAATTAATAGTTTTTGATTTCTGACAATATTTATAATTATCAAATTGGACTATTGGGCACTAATTAAATAAATTACATTAATAGTTCACATTTTCTAATATATTTAGATACATTTTTTATATTAGTGCGAATAGGTTTTTTCGTGAACATTTGTATTATTGAAAATAGGCTTTATTATGGGTTGTAATAATGGACATTGTTATAAAAGTGAGGTTTTGTTTGTCGAGTTTTTGGCTGAGTTTGCAGCAATATCCGCATACTCGTTACCCATCATTCCAACATGTTAAGGAGCCCACATCAACTTAATATTTTTTGAGAACCTTATAAATTCATATCTTTATTTAAGGGGTTGGTTACAGTGCTGAAATGTTGTCGGAACAGATAATGAATGTATTTCGTTTGCTGGTTGTGGCTTTAAGAGCTTGCAGAATACCAAAACCTTCTTCTGTAAATACAGATGCAAAGTCTGTTAGGTTACCAATACATGTTGCTGTCTAGATCCGTCAGTGAAGATAAATTCCAATCCGTCATTTTTTAGATTGAATTAAATGGCTACAAAGAGTTGTTGATAAGTCAAATTTGGCTAGTGTTGTTTTTTTTTTGTACTGTGCTAGAGTGTAAATTACTGATTCCTGAATAAAGGATCATGGTGTGTATCGTGTCGCCAAGAGTTTATTCGTAATCATGTCTCTACGCTCTTCAAAAGTAGGAATCCACCTTCAGCTAGGATATTAAAGACAGGAGCATTTACACTTCTTTCTGCGACATTGTAAGTAGGCCTTCAAATATTACAGCTACTACTTGTTTGAAAGCCTGAGTTTTGATTTTCCATAATCTTTGCCTGTTTTTTATCGGCTATTTTGTTTTGTTAACTAATCGAAATCGGCTGAGTTAAGTTTCCATAGTAGTTTCCAAGCTGTAATAATCATAAATTTAAGATGAATCTCTTGAAACAAATGGGCTTTTAAGTCAATCAAATTAACATTGCTTAAAATATAAAATATATCATTAAAAATGCTTATTAAAACAAACAAGTAAAACTCATTTCAGGGTGACTTACGGCGGATGTGGAGTGAACCGTTTATAACGCATCAACCATCAAAACAACTGGAAGTCTGAGTGTTTTTTTGTAATTTATTTAAAACAGAAAAAGAAAATATTCTTAATATATAATTTTGTTCTTAAGTGGTTCGATAATAGATTTTTTATATAAAAAACAAAACAAAAAAAACTGTAATATGTATCGACAATGATTTTATTGTTGTAACTATAATTATGTACTAACAAAAAGTAAAGTAATTGCTATTTTGTATGATTAAAACCAGGAACAAACAAATACTATTTATAAGATTATTTTTTTATTATTATTACATATATATTTTTTTCTCATTTTAAAAATTTACAAGAATATATTTTAGATTTAAATTGTGTTAAGTTTTTTTTTTATTATTATTTTAAATTTTATAAAGTGAAAAACAAATACCTAAATAATTTTATTCGATTCAAATTTATTGCGAACCCTCCTGCCAATGATCAAAAAACTCAAAATAACTCAATAGAAATCAGCAACCTTATCCTAGATCGTTAAAACTTCTGTCCATCTGTGTATATAGATAAATATCATTTTAACTTGTAAAAACAAAAAATAACGCATTAATTAAAATAATAAACAAAAACAAAAAATGGAAAGATAAGACAAAAATTTAATAAGTGTTGAGATTATTTAAAAAAATATAAAAAAAATTTAGAAATTCTTTGTATGCATTTTAGTTTTAGATATTTTATACATGTACACTTCAATCTGATTAATTGTCTTAAGAACAAAAAGTGTTTTTATTTTATTTCAATTTGAAACTGAATATTTATATATATATTCTGTGCTAGATCAGAATGTATTAATTTTGTCACGACCGTCGTGACGTCGCCGCAATTATCTCCTAATATTTTTTTTCTCAATTCAATTCGAATAGTTTTGCTTATCGAATTTATGTGCTCTTTATCCTTATACGATACTTAAAATTATAATTTTGCATCATCTCTTTGTTAATCTCAGCTCATGTAATTGAGCACAATTTTTGACTTCTATTTTTTGGGTCACATAAATCGAGGCCCATTGTCAAGGTTAGTTTCTTGCTGTGTTTTAATTATTTAAAAAATTAAGCATTTGCCGCTATTAAATGAATGTGTTATCATTTTTAACAAATACGCCTCCTTTCGCACATATACTACATACATATTATATACAACATGTTTTAATATTAAAACGCTTATATCAAATTATAACCACTGGATTGTGTTCATCTTTCCATGTTGAATTTCTTTTTAAAAATGTATAATTTTTAATAATTTTCGAATAAAATTTAAAATTTTACTAACTACATAAGTATTTAAAGATCTCGAAAAATACAACAAAAAAGAACTAGCATTTTATTTCGAAATTTTTAAAGACGCCTTTGATTTGTTTTTTTTTTTTTTTTTTTTTTTTTTTCTTTAATAATTTCAATTTAACGATTAAATCATTAAATTTAATGTAAATAATTACTGCAAGGAGAAGTTTATCAGAAACAAAAATTAATTTTTTTCTAAGTATAATTGTTTTTAAAAGAAAATATATTTAAAAAAAAATACGAAATTTAAAAAGAAACTGTTAAACTTAGTAAATATTTTAACAGGCAAAAATGTATAGGGTGATTCTAGTTTTAATCATTTAGGTTGAAGGAAAAAGAGTTGAGAAAATGTATGAAGGTACACGATTTCACGATTTCGAATTGCGAAAGCGCTACCCGTTTTTCTTTCACCATGGAATATGTGGGTGATCTCGAGACACTCTATTTTTTGGAAATTGGGTTTCTATAGAGCTTTAATATTTCAACCAGGCTTAGACAACATGAGGGACCTCATTTGCAGGCATTATTTGAACGTTCATTTTGATCAGGGCAACTAGTTAGTTTTTCAAGTGTCATAAATTTCAGTTGATCGTGCCAATAACCATATTGTTGTCTTCAAAACGCTTCTTAGGTCAGCTACAAGTCCATCACATGTTTTGTATTGAAAAGAAATATTACTTATTTCTTTTCCGATTTGAAAAAATGGAATGAAAAATCATAAACAGCTGTCATTTTGACTCATAAGTGGACTTGACTTGATATTAAGGCAGATTTTTCTTGACTATCTTTTCAGTCAACTTTCCAACAAAGCTTACCTTCAAGTCCCTTATGTCATCCGAACCTACCCATTAATAAAGATTAATAAGTAATAACGCCCGTGGTGTAATGGTTAGTGCTGCCTGCCTCTTTAGAGGAATTGACATATCCTATAATATAAGATTAATGTTTGTCATGAGAAGTGCTTTCTCAAATAAGCCGTTCGGATTCGGCATAAAAACTGTAAGGCCCCTCAATCCCTGAAATAACTCGCACACAGGAATGGTTGAGTATTAAGTCCCTATTTCTCAACGGACTGTTGCGCCACCTAATTTATTTATTTTAAGTAATTACGCCCAAAATCCGAAAATCGGCCAATAATTTTGCACCTTATGACTTTAAACATTTTGGAAAAATAACCACGTAAATAACATTTTTTTAGTTTTTCAAATATTTACAATATACACTGTAACCGAAATGAACAGTGACCCAGTGTGTAAGGGAATGTCTTAAACTCACATCTATTCAGTAAAATGAATGATGAATCTTGTACAGTCAACTAAATGTAGGCAGTAAGGAAAAACAATCAATACTATCCTCTTTGCTGCGTTGTTTCTACTTATTCATTCCTATCATGAATTGCATTGTTATCAGAAACTTTTACGAATCCCAAAAAAAAACTGTTACCAAATAAGTTCGTAATGGAAAAATTTCATACAATTTTGCATTACGAACTGATTTCATGATACAGTTTTTCGGGATCCGAAAAAGTTTTCGATTACGATGAAATTCGTGACAGGCGTGAATATTTATAGACACGATCACATTAAAAATGAACTACAAATGCTCTGTTTGATTGTTTAAGATGCAATTAATTTTAAAAATTAGAAAGTCAGGGTTCTTACGAGTATTTCGATAAACTGAAATTTCATTTTGGCTGATATGAGGGTAGATAATTTAATAGCCTTATATCTTTATGAGAGAATATATAGCTTAAAATGAACAATTTAAATTTTAACGGGTTCAAATACTATGCATCGAATTTCTCGTCCGACAGATTAACCTATACTAGCGTTGGCCACCGATAACTTCCAATTTAATTTTTAAAAGTTTAAATCGAGATTTAAATTATTTTACAGGAATTACAATGTAGTATAAAATTTCAATAAGCATTTTCCAAGCTTCGAACCTCGAAGTTTCAAAAGTATGTTATGAATTTTATTCTTTCTATAAGTTTCATATGAACTTTCCGAGTTTTCAAGAAACATTGCAAAAGTATAAAATTCCCGGTAAATATATAAAATTGTTTGAATGAAATGAAAGTCGAAATTATCTCACCACCCTTACAAACTAGTATGACTTTTATTCGAAACACCCTATATTTACATATTTGTATATTGTGCATACAATAATTATGAATTATGATTAAAAAATTAAACACAACATTTTAATTACTAATTATATTCATTGAAAATTCTTATATTTACCAAAAGAAAACAAATGCATACATAAATAAATTTAAAACTGGAAACTTAAGTGATTTTTGTATTGCAAGTATTTTTTATTACTATTATTATTAGAGGCATAACAATATAATTTAACATTAAAAAACAAAAGTGTAAAAATAAAAAGAAATACAGTACAGCTAGAGAAGAAATAAAATAATAAAAGATACAAAACAAGAACAAATAATATTGTAACAATTTATTTATTCTAGTTAAAATAAAACAAAAGATTTTTATTTAAAATTTTATTAGTTTTTTTTATGTTTTTTCGATTCTTATAAATCAAAAAATTCTACAAAATTTACAACATACTTGAACCCGTCGACATACTAGGTATGAACTGTATGACTGAATTTTGAATACAAATATTGAAAAATTATTGTTCCACCTTTGTATATAAGGTCTAGATTTTATATACATATAAAGAGTCCACTGCATTTGATCTATACTAGCTCTCCGTATCGCAGCGGTAAAAATAAGTTCAATGGAATCAAGTGACATCTGTTGTCTTTAGTTGCGACAGGCTTTTATTGACATAGAAAGTAGCGACATCTACATTAATTTGTTGAAGAAAAACTCCTTTTTTATGTTTTTGTTTGACATTACAATACGATATATCCTGCCCAATGCATTGCACGTTCCAAATAGTAAAATTCGTTCTACAGTAGCTCATGCCATCTTAACAATAACTTCTTCCGATTGACCAAGTGTCTGGAAGGACTTTGTCCCTATTATCTTTATATGTTTGGGTGGTAATAAAGATTTCATCGATGGATTGATGATGATGATTTATTTATTTATATTTAACAAAAAATTGTATTTAAAGTTCTTAAACAACAAATGTCTCCTATTTTATATATTTACATTTGTCATTAATATGACAGTTCCGGATTGACAAGCTTTCTAGTGTCATTCTAGTTAAATTTTGAGAACAAAGTTATTACATTAATGAATTCGCATAATGTTACACCCAGTTTTCCGCTTTTGTTAGCAAGGCTAGTGTCGCAAAATAGACAAGTGAAATCAACGGGAAACGGCTACTAGCAGTCCATATTACGGAACCGTGTAGCTCGATTTTCAAAGCTCTAAAATGACGCCAAACACTTAAAAACTGATTCTGGAACGAGCTTTTCCGCATTTTTTTTGGAATATCTGGTGAACAACGATGGGCTTTCCAACAAGATAATGCACCAATACATACCGCACGGATAACAAAAGCCTGGATTCAGGGGAAAAATGTGAACATATTACCATGGCCCCATATTCTCCTGACCTGAACATCATGGAAAACTTGTGGGGATTGCAAAGGAGGACGGCAATAACAAAAAACCAAACAGATTATTGAAGCCGTAAAACGGTCCTGGGCACAAATTTCGCTCAATTATATGAGAGCTTGAGAGCTTACTTGAAGTAATTCAGAAATCAGGAGGCAGCACACTACTAAAAATTATTTTAATAAATTAAATAAAACCAGTATTACCTAGCCCTTAAGATTTTTTGTTATTTTTTTACTTTAAAGGGTCTAACAGGGAAATTTATATCTTGTCCCTATTCATGTGACAAAAAAAAAATAACATTTTATGACCTTTTTCGGAAAAACTGTCATAAAACTTGTGTTTATCAACTTAATCCAAAATTTGCTATATAAAATTAATACATTTCGGTTTTTCCAAAAAATCTTAGGGTTTAAAAAATATCGGCAAATAAAAAACGAAAAGAGCTTGTCCCTATCCATGTGACACGAAATGTATAAAATACAGGAACAGCTGCCATGGTACCATTCATCGGGTATTTCTTCATCCGACGTCCCGACGAAGTTTTACTGTTGAATCGGCCCTACTATCATTATTTTTTACAGATTTCAATTTAGCTTGAAAGCCGTCTGGACTAGTAGCTTTATTCAATTTAAGCTTGTTATTTTCTAAGTCTGCTGTTAAGCAATATTCACATGAGAACGACCAACGAATATTCGTCGATTTTGACATTGCTTTCACATGATAGTTTTTAATTCGTCGCGAATGAAGTTTGACAGCAGAACACCATTCACCACCGAAACCAAAACAAGAATGATTTTTTTAGGTTAAGTACGCGCGAATATTTTATTCGTTGCGAGTGTGGATAATGTGGAACGCGAATAAAGTTTGACAGTTCGTATCAACTACAATTTTTTTCGCGACGAATAAATTTGTTTTCTTAAATTTATTAATATATGATATTGAAAAGTAAAAGTATGCATCATAAATCAAATAGAAACTATTTTGCTATCGTTTTGTTAAGAATTTGTGTGGAAATATGTCTTCAAACGTATATAAACTCACATTTTGTAATTCATTCGTCGTTCGTTGGTCGCGTTCATGTGAATACTACTTTACACAATGTAACCTGATGCATGCACATAAGAGCATAAGAGAAACAAAAAATCGAATTTTGTATACATATGTACATCAATGACGTTGGCTACGATTAGGCAAGATAAGCATAAAATAAATTAAAAAAGAAAAAAATGGAGACATGAGAAACAAAAATAAGTCATCCAATAAAGAGAACTGTCAAGTAGCCATTTTACAATTTGAACCGCTTAATATTAGCTGCGTTTTATTATCCATATGGGTCATCTTTTAACACGTAATACAACGACAATTTGTGATCCTGGTTTCAATTTGGGTCAATTTCAGAAACCTATAAAAATAGTTTTCATTTTGACGGCTATTTCGTGCTTAAAATGTTAATGTAGTGTGTGACAAAACATTTTTGGAAAGTAAACAAACGTAAGAAAAAAGGAGATAGATGTATCAACGTTTTATGTCTTGGATCTACAGAACGCCGTCTATCGGGACGGAAACAATTTTGCCCGTGGCATTCCCTGTTCTTCTTTCGAATTATACGTTGTTGTTGTGACAGAACAGGCCAGTGGGAACAAATAGATTGCGTTGGTCAAATTGAAGTTGTAGATTTTTACAAACAACGTGGCGGTCAAACGACAAAACGAAAAGAAAACAATACTGCTGAAATTCTTCACAAAAATTCTTAATTTTTGCTGTTTAAAAAGAAAATTGGAAAAGAAAAAAGAATTGCCTTGACTTTAAGAAGCGGCACTTTCTGACCGGCCCGCTAGACTACGTTCTATTTGACTAGGCCTTAGGTTCGATGTCAATTTGAAAATGCTACCAACTTTTGAAGTGTGGATTATATGTGGAACGCGAATTGATTTTGACAGTTAGTTATAATCAAATTGCAATTCACCGTGGACAATTTGTTTTCTTTAATTTCTCTTATTTTGGCAATGGAAAGGTTAATTTTATTACCTTAAGATTAAGTTAAGCTATATTTCTAACTTTTTGTTCCCAATTATCACGGTTTGTAAATTATTTAAAATCACATTTATTCATTCATTCGTCGGCGAATGGGTGCTATCAGGTGAATATTCTTGTTTTCCTCATCAGCCATAGACTTATTATTTTTCTTTGTTGTCATCTTCGCGTTGGTGTCATCCATAACGCTACTAGCCAGCTCGGCAAAAATCCTCGTTTCAAACCCTCCTAGTGGGTGCCGGGCGGTAATGATCACCACAGTTGTCTTGTCGTTGTCAAGATGGGGGTCAGCTAAGGTCAGGTTGAATTGCTGAAGTTTCCTACTCCTTAATAGTATCAAGCCTTAGCAATGCAATTTGACCATAGATACGAGGTCCCTAATTTCAGTGGTGGTGTGAGCGTTTTACATTATCCGTGCCGAAGAATGAAAGGCTGGGGGGCAAACCAGTCGCTAACGAGCTCATTCGGATGCCTTGGCAGGGTCTGTCTTACTTTTCTGCCTTACCCCGGTATATCGGCTCTGCCGGGGCTGACCTCTTTTTTTCCGACCTACTCGTGGGACCAACATTCATAAAACTCATACAAAATGGACGAACTTGACTTGACTAACACAGAACCATCCGCAGACTTGGAGGATGAACTCTTGGCCTCCAGCCAGGAGACCGTAAAGGGGAGCTCATTTAGCGCTGGTAGTTCCAGCACTTGTGAGCAACCCAAAACCACAGGAAGTATAGGCGGTGCTATTCATAGCACTCCTATGCTTCCTTAAACGCATGCCAATCCGAAACCCTCGAGTAGCAGTGCAACTCGAGGAACAAAAAAGCCATCGGAAGGCGCTCTTCTCAAGAACCGCTTTAAAACGGCCTCTTTTATTCTTGCCAAGATTGCCAAGAATGAAGAGACCGGAGTGATTCATGAGAAGGACGCCCAAGATAAAATAAAGTACCAGAAGGTTGTTGATGAATACAACAACCTTCTGGCCAGCCGAGAAAAGGCCGTTAAGCGAAACAGATCTCAGGAAGAGATCTGCCCGTCTCAGAAAAAGAGCAAGCTTGACGGCCGGACAAAGCCAGGGAAAGCACCATCTTCTGGAGCAGCGCAACTGCGTACTCTTAGTGAGGTTGTCAGGGATGACCTCCAAGTAGCAGTTGTGGATAAGCTCTCCACAAACAGCAAAGGTCTGCTGAACGTGTGGAACTCTATCGAGGGCAAGCTCTCTGAGATGGTGTTTTCATACACAATAACTAAAAGTGAGGGCCCCTACCCTAGTTTTGACTCTGGCGAGTTGCTCAGGGGGTATAGGGTAATCAAGTGTGCTGACAGGTTTTCTAGGGGTTTCCTTAGTAAAAGCATTGCTAAGGTTAGCAATGCCTGGGAGGACTTGAAGCTCAAGCTTATCCCGGCTAAGGACATCCCTAGGCAACCGAAGGCTCGCATTTGGTTACCGCTCATGAGCATAAAGCCAAGCGGACAGGATTTGATCCGCGGTCTTCAGAGGCAAAATCCGCTGGTCCCCATGCACGATTGGGCTGTGATTAAAGCAGAAGAACCACAGAAGACCAGCGCCTCTTACCTTCTGAGGATTAGCGAGGAAAGCCTAGGGGCTCTCGAAAAGGCCGACTATAAGCTTAGTTTTGGCATAAGGAATGCCAAAATTAAAATTCTGCAGAGTCAGGGAGCAGACACCGACAAAGCTGATGACAACATCGAGGTTGATGATGTTGTTAGCGGAGTCGAGGTCCCCAGCGAGTTGCCGGGCCCTAGCTCTGCAGCCAAAAATAAAAATTAAAAAACGCGCTGAAGGTCGTCCAGATTAATCTGAAGCACTCCAAGTATGCTTCAGATAATCTGAGAGTTTTCCTTAGGGAGGAAAACTTCGACATTGGCGTTATCCAAGAACCGTGGATAAACGGCCTCAAGGTTTTTTATGTCCAAATTTTAGCACTCCTGATCTGACAGTTGTCAGATTGGAAGACAAAAATACACAGGGTTTGCTGCTGGCCTCTTTCTACTCTGCCCACAATGCATCATCACCTCCGGAGCAGGTGCGCAAAATTATAAACAAAGCTAAGATCGATAAGGGAAACCTTCTGATCGGAGGCGACGCGAATGATCGGCATACCCTTTGGGGAAGCTCTGAAATCAACGAACGAGGTGAGTCACTTTTTGATTTTATTATTGCACATAATATGACCATTTGTAACAGAGGCAATACTCCCACTTTCGTCTTTCCGAGCTCGGAAAATTTTGATGGATGGGAGGATGTGCTTGATGTTACTTTAGTAAACAACCGTAATTTATTAGTGGAGAATTGGAGAGTTTCCCCTTTGAATTCGTTTTCGGATTACAAGTGGATTCTTTTTCAAATTAATTTCGAGTCGAAAAACCCTCCGCCTTATAGAAATCCCAAAAGAACTGACTGAGCAACTTACCGAATCTCGCAGAATCGATAGTAGACCTTGAATCAAAGGTGAAAACCTTTGAAACTTCTATAAGTAAAGCTTTTAGAGTCTCTTGCCCAGTTAAATACAGCCGTAAAACCCTTCCTTCTTGGTGGAATGAAGAACTGTCCAGTCTTAAGACTCTCTTAAAATTTACAAGAAAGCCCTGTCATCAGCCAAAAGACAAGGCTGGAGAGATTACTGTCAATCAATCGAAGACATAAAGGACTCCGCAAGGCTCAGCAAAGTTTTATCGAAGGAACATTGTAATCCTTCATTTCTAAAAAAGCCTGATGGAACCTGGACAGCCTCTCCAGGTGAATCTCTTGAGCTACTGATGAAGACGCACTTTCCGGGTTGCGAGAGCGATAACCCCGAACCGCGTGAAACCACAGAGCTAAACGTAGCTCATGTGGAGCAAATCAATTCCGTTATAACCAGAGAAAATATTGTGTGGGCCATCAATACTTTCTCTCCATATAAATCCCCAGGCATGGATGGCATACTGCCAGTTATGCTTCAAAAGTTGCATGATGTGGCAGCTCCATGGCTGGAACAAATTTTCAAAGGATGCCTCCTTCTCAAACATGTGCCCATGTCGTGGAGACAGGTCAAGGTAGTTTTTATCCCGAAAGTGGGTAGGCGTGGTCACGAATCCGCGAAGGATTTCAGACCAATAAGCTTAACATCTTTTGTACTTAAAACCTTGGAGCGCATTCTTGATTACCATATTAGAGAAATCCTAGATGGAAGACCTCTCGAAAGCTCTCAGCATGCTTATCTTAAGGGCAAATCTACGGAGACTGCCCTCCATGAGGTAGTGCGTACTGTAGAAAAAACAATCCATTATAAAGAATTTACTCTTGCCACCTTTTTAGACATAGAAGGTGCTTTTAACAACGTCCTTACCGAATCCATAGAAGAATCGCTCGTTAAGTTCGGTGTAGAATACTTCATTCGAGAATGGATTATTTCCATGCTCAGTGGTAGGAAGATTCAAGCCACTTTAGGCAATACAACCGCAACAAAACACGTAAGTAGGGGAACACCCCAGGGTGGTGTCCTTTCGCCTCTTCTGTGGCTTCTGGTCATGGATACAATTCTCGATAATTTAGAGAGATGTGGAGTGAAGGCGGTAGCCTATGCGGATGATTTGTTGCTATTGGTGTCAGGAAAGTACACCTCTGTGATTAGTGAAATCACGGAGTCAGCTTTGAAGAAAGTTAGCAGCTGGGCCACTAGTTGTGGTCTAGGAGTTAACCAAAGTAAAACTGAACTGATGCTCTTTACCACCAAAACTAAAGTACCGCCCTTCACGCTACCTCGACTCAAAGGTCAAATCCTATCATTGTCTTCCAGTGCAAAATATTTGGGAGTTATACTCGACCCTAAATTAAACTGGAAACGAAATATTGAAGTGCGGGTTAAGAAGGCCTGTGTTGCCTTCTACGCCTGCAGCAAAGCTTTCGGCAAAAAGTGGGGACTTCAGTCGAAGATGATTTTATGGACGTACACAGCCGTAGTACGTCGAATCCTAACTTATGGTTCGATTGTGTGGTGGCCTGCTCTTAGAAAAGCCTATAATATCGATAAGCTAAAGAAGGTTCAGAGAACAGCTTGCGTGGGCACCACAGGGGCCATGCGTACTTGCCCAACGGACGCCTTAAACGTTATTATGGATCTTCTACCAATCGACCTTTTTATTAAATACATAGTTTCCTGCAGCGCTATTAGGCTGAAGGAATCAAACAGCTGGTTGTCAAAACCTCATGGTCACAGCAACACAGCGAAATTGATTCCCTCAGATATTATCTCGGTAGACACTGACTACTGCACTCCTACTTTGAGCCTTAGTAGGGGTTTTAAGGTCTTTTTCCCATCCAGAGAAGATTGGGAGGATGACATCGTGTCGATAGGTTTCGATACAACCATCTTTACTGACGGCTCAAAGATGGAGTGCGGAGTTGGTTCTGGGATCTTTTCTGAGTCCCTAAATGTAGCTAAATCCTTTAGGCTTCCTGACTTTGCTAGTGTTTTTCAGGCTGAACTGCTGGCAATTAGGGAGGCATGTAAGATACTTAAACAAAGCCCAAACCAAAACCGAAATGCGGCTATCTTCACAGACAGTCAGGCAGCTATCTAAGCCATTAAATCGGCTACATCCTCATCTAAATTGGTCCAGCAATGTCGCGATGAGCTTGCGAGCCTGAACATTAACCTCGGTGTCACCCTGATCTGGGTTCCGGGCCATAGTGGTATCGTGGGAAATGAACGGGCTGACGAGCTAGCCAGGCAAGGATCGGCCCTTCATAGCTCACTTGCGGAAATGGTTAACATTCCTCTTGGTGCTATGAAGGGTAAAATCTTTTCCATCTACCAAACTGAATCAAACCGAAGGTGGAGCAATTTACCCAACTGCATTATATCTAGGAAGATATGGCCCACCTATAATAAAACCCGTACAAACGATCTTCTATGCAGGCCAAGGCAAGACATAGCCAGGATTGTTGCGGTTTGTACCGGACATTGGCCCATAGGAGTTCATGCAGAGAAGTTGGGTATCTCTTACAACACCTTTTGCCGTAGTTGCTGCGACCAAAGAGAAAGTGAAACGATAATCCATTTCCTCTGCAAATGTCCTGCCTTGGCAAGCACTAGATTAAATGCTTTGGGAAAGCATTCTTTCACGAACTGGATGAGCTATCTGAGACAAAGATTAGAGACCTAATCTCTTTTCTCAATGCGACAAAATGGCTCTAATTTAATCGCTATAAATCTTCTCCTTTCTTTCACAGGTCAAACGAGTTTTGGTATCAAAACGGCGCACTACAGCGCTAATTGGATCTCAGGCTAGGTCTGCCCTGAGATCGCCATTTCTACCTACCTACGCTACTAACCATTCCTATAAGAGGTGAATGGTTCTCTGGGGGAAGAAAGAGAAAAATGCACATTCGCGAATTCTTCCATATTATCGGTTTTGGTTGGCTTTTTATGGGAAAAAGTGCTGTCAACAATAACTCGAGTTTTGGACCCGGTCCAAACTTGCCTGCCCTACACGGCCGAGTCTCATTGACAAATTGATTATTATTATATTTTTCATTTCTAGAACAAGCAAAAATATGTTTATCAATATAAAAAAAGGTTTTTATGAATTAAATACAAAAACCTTTGTTCAAAAATTATGAAACTTGTGAGCAGAAAAACATGGTCGAAAACTGACCCAGAAAAAATAAAAGAGGAAGGAAAGAGACATTAAGGATTTGTTTCCTTCAATTATTGTATGAGATACACTGAGATAGTTAGATAGTTTTTAGATGGCGAGTTAAGATTGTGCGAACTGACAGAGCCACTTGTGTCGTTGATTTCCCACACACGGCAGAGCCAAGCCTTGGCTTTTTGGCTTAGGCCCGTTGGTTTTTAACTTGATGAAAATCCAAATGGATCGACAGACCCAAACCGAGCCAACTCAGTTTCTCCACACACGGTCTTCTTCTTTCTCTTCAATTCGTTCATTCCTAATTAACGATGCCAAAATCATTTTAATTTTAAAATATTGATGACCACATCTATATCCATGTAAACGAAAAGTTGTGCATACTGTTATTTTTTCCATCGAGCAATGTTGTCGTGCATGTAAGCGCCCCTTAATGAAAAAACATTGACGAACATGCCCATAGTTTGAAGGATACTGGCAGCATTGTCCATTTTGCATTTTTGAAGAAAATGATACCCCTATGAGAATTGAAACGGCGCGGCGTTGAAACTGAAATTCGGAAAAGATTTTTTTGTAAAGTTTAGTTTATCAGCGCATAAGTGTTTCGCTATAAATTTACCATCAAAAAAAGTATTTATTAACAAAAAGAAATATTACTAAACATTAATTAATAATCGCAACAATATATAGTCAATTAATTTCACGCGAATTTCCAAAAATAAATCATAGATCTCTGCTTGTCTGCTCGCTCAAAATGTGTGGGATTCCAAATGAAATTGAAAAATAAAAATGAAAATTCGGGTGTGCGCATGGCTGCGGTCGCAACAAATCGCCGCAACAGCATCCTAAAAAGAAAAAAAAAATACAATAAACTTATGTGTAATTAAATTTCGTATGGTTACAAAAAAGTGTAAAAACAATCCTTGAGCATTTAGTATTTAATTTAAAATATTAAAATACGCATTTTTGCTCGAAAACTAAACAAAAAAGAAAAACTTAGGGTAAGTTTTGCATTGTTGGATAGAAAATCCATTTATAACTATTACAAAAAGAAAATGCATTATGGCTTTCAGATTTTTCAAGTAATTTTTCTATTATGCCTACGCAAAATTTTACTTTTCATAGATAATCATGCATTGCGTATGTTATTTTATTATGTAGGTACCTACTTGATGTGCGTAAATAGTTATATTATATTTCTTCTTATAAATAAATAATATACAAATTTGTACTTGAAAAACAACAATGATTTGATGAATGTGTTCTTTCGAGTCATTTATTCTGTTTTCTTTTTGTTTGTAGGCTACAATGGTCCATTTCAAGGTTTACTAGTAAAATTCAGCCAGCATTATCGCAGGGGGTTATGATTTTTATTTTTATTTGTCAATAGATGCCTACAAGCCTTAAAATAAGAGACACTACCCACTCTGCCCAACCTTTAATTTTTGTGTTTATTATGTTGGCGACTGCATCAATGACACTTTTGCCTTACAGACTTTTTGATGTAGGTAGTGATGACAAAAAATCCCTTGTAGCAAAACATGTTATATCTAGATAATCATTGCAGGTAGATTGAGTCCTTTTTTTATTCAATCACCTTGAACCTTTACGAATTGTTCATTATAAGGACTTTAATAGCAGTGAATGATTTAATTTTTCAGTTAAGGATTTAATTTTTTTTCATTACTACAAAATTTTGTTCTCATTTATTGCTTTTGAGAAAACGAAATACAAAAAATAATTCCTTAGGCTTAGAATATGTATGTATCAAAAGAGCTTATGCCAACAATATAGCGACTTAACGGAGAGACCGATTTCTTAGGTTAGGTTAAAGTGGCTGTCCATGATGGAATCGGACACACTTAGGCCAGTTTAATGGCCCATTGTGATACCACATGAATCTTGAGGCTTCCTCCTAAGCTCAATGGAACCAGTTTGAGTCCCTTACGAAACGTGAGAGGCTGATTATGCTGATATGATTTAGATCGTTAAAGAAGAATTCTCCTAGGTAATTCTTGCGTTTTTGAGCTAGAGCAGGGCATGTACAGAGAAGGTGAAGAACTTTTTCTTCCTCGTCCATACAGCTTCTGCAAAAGTCATTTGAGAACACGCCTAGCCGCGTGGCGTGCTTTCCTACATATTAGACAGTGTCCGGTTATTACACCTATTATCGAGCTTATGTATATGCGATCTGCTTAGAGATAGCAAGCACCTTGATCGCTTTAAATCTAGTGTTGGCCAGATGTTTTTTGTGACCTGACACATGGTGGTGTTGTTCCACATGGTGTTTGCCTTCTTCATTGCGTCCTGCATTAGCAATAGTTTACAAGTAGCGATTGGTATGCCAGCATTTGCCAAACGTGGTTGAATGGGTTGTACTGTACCGTTCCTGGCGAGTTCATCTGCGAGTTCAGTTACCTGGAATGTCTCTATGGCCCGGCACCTAGCAATGGTAAATATTAAACTGTTGAGCCATCTCCATTAGAGATGATCGACAGTTATGGACTGTTATAGCGTTTGTAGAGACAGAGTCCAGAGATTTGATAGCGGCCTGACTATCTGAGAAAATACGGATAACAGATGTTGATATGACGTTTTCTTTAAGCCAGGACAAGACTTCTTTTATCGCCCAAAGTTCGGCCTGGAACACGCTACAATCATCCCTATCTATCATGAATTCCATCTTAATCGGAAATTTTTACGAATCCCGAAAAACTGTATCATGAAATCCATTCGTAATGCAAAATTGTATGAGATTTTCCACTACGAACGGATTTCATGATACAGTTTTTCGGGATTCGTTAAAATTTCCGATTACGATGGAATTCATGATAGGGCTGAATGATTGGGAAGGCGGAATGAGAGACTTAATTTCAATCGTTCAGAGTAAACACCTCTACCAACCCCTTCTTTTGCTTTTGAACCACCTGTATAAAAGTGAATTGACTCGTCTTCCAGGAATGCCCTATCCTCCCAGAAAGATCTGGAAGGTATAGAAATCTGGAAGTTTCTATCGAATTGCAGTTGGCGGATGGTGTAGTCTGTGTGCTTTGGAATTGATTCTAAATACCTAAGAATTACGGAGTGACCAATGTTGTTGTTAGTCCACTGCGACGAAGTTTTGAGGCCAATAGCAGAGCTTGCAGCTATTTGTTTGCTAAATATATCAAGAACCGATTTCTTAACAAACAAATATTCAGAAAAATGACAAATTAAAAGTTTACTTTATATTAAAATAGTTCCCACAAAGAAAAAATTCCATTTTTGAGTAAGTATATTTATTTCCATTCTTCAAGAAAAATAATATTTCCAAAATTAAGGTGTGCATCCTTCAGACAATTTTTAACAGCTGTTTTTATCTGATCCATATTCCCTATAAATGGAGGGAACTAAAATTTGTATTTATACCCAAAGCAGGTAAATGCTGTCAACCCTAAAGATCTACAACCTATAAGTCTATCATCATTCCTTCTTAGATTGATTGATTAATTGATTGATTAATATTCATTTAAAGGCAAGTATTTATTAAGGCAACATCCAATACTCCCTCCATCGTAGGCAACTATGGTTGCTTTCCTTGATATCGAAGGAGCTTTTAACAACATGGACACATCTGCAATCATATCTGTATAACGCAGAGAGTTCGCTTGGGGAGTTAATTCATTTAATGCTGACTAGCAGAAAAATTAACTCAAAAATAGCAACTCTTCTGCTAGAAGACTCCTTAGTAGGTTAGTAGAGGGACTCCGCAAGTTGGTGTTCTATCCCCTCTCCTCTGGAACAAAATCCTAACTGGTCTGTATTATGGACAAAGCCTTATCGCAGTGTTCTTAAGTATTTAGAATCAATTCCAAAGCACACAGAATACACCATCCCCCAACTGCAATTCAATAGAAACGATACCTATATTTTCTTATATAGTTAGTATAGTATAGGCAGCTATCAAATCTCTGGACTCTCTCTCTACAAACACTATAACAGTCCATAACTGTCGATCATCTCTAATGGAGATGACATAACAGTTTAACATTATCCTTTGCTGGGTTTCGGGCCATGAAGACTTTCCAGGAAATTGCAAAGCAGACGAACTCTAAAAATGGTACTGTACTACGCATTCTTTGAAAAAAAAACATCAAGTGAAATAACATCACCTGTCAACCCACGAAGAAATAGTTCTCCACCTCCTCTGCACATGCCCTGCTCTAGCTTAAAAAACGTTAGACCTACCTAGGACAATTCTGAGGATGATATTGCCTTGATAACGTTATGACCGATCCAATCCGGTAGTGTACGTCCACAAGATGATCTGCTAGTGAAATTCAAGTTTTTTTTTTAGCAGACCTAAAGTCAAATCAAGTCTTTTTTGGCCTCTTCAATATTTAATTTCCAGTTCAATTTGGGTTCGAAACTTCAAGTCAAGTTTTGGTATAAAAGAGCTTTTTTAAAAGTGATTTTTTGAATGGTCCATCCGCTAAGTCAAATTTTGGCATACTCTCTAAAATTTCAAACGTATCTCAAGAATAATTGCTTCAATGTTGGCTACCAGTCCGTTAAACGAAACGGTACCATAACATAGCTCCACAAAAAATAGTCTAGAGGCGTTAACACGCACGATCTAGGTGGCCCCAAACGTGAAATAAACTGTTCACCGAACTCGCCACTTAATTGGTCCATTGTTACGCGTGCTGGGTGTCATGTGACGCCGGCCGTCTTGTTGAAACCAACCACATGTCATGCAAGGCAAGCTCTTCCATTTTCCGCAAATAAAAAGTATGATCGCACGGCAGCACCCATTATTCTCAGTAAAACGTTACGATTCGTATCACCTTTGAAGTACAGGCCAATGAATCCTCCAGCCCATTATCCACACCATTTCTTCTGAGGGTCCTGTCATTTTGATTTTTAATGGCGCTTAATAAACCGTTACTGACAGTTAAGGCTAAACCGCAATGAACGCTTGTAGAGGATTCAATTTTGAACATGATATACCTTTCTTCGGATTTGACAGTTAAGGATAAACCGCATGAACGCTTGTAGAGGATTCAATTTTATACATGATATACCTTTCTTCGGATTTGTTCTTTTAGACGGCTGTCACTTGATTTATGCTCATTTTGGTTTGGCATTTCATAACGAACAAAGTGTGCAAATATTGAACAAAATTTTAAGAAAATAATGGTTCAGTCAATCAATTTATTGAAGAAAACTTTTGGTGAGGGCATTCTCGCCTGTCGTGGGCCTGTAAAAAAAGTGTGCAAATATTGAACAAAATTTTAAGAAAATAATGGTTAAATCAATCAATTTAGTAAAGAAAACTTTTGGTGTGAGAATTCTCGCCTGTCGTGGGCCTGTGGTGTGGCTTCTAAAATCTTGCCATTTAACACCGCTAGATTTTTTTGTAGGGTTAAGTCGCTTGTCTGTGCTGATAAGCCCAAAACGATTGACGCCTCCGGAAAGAATATTTGGCGCGTTGTTGCTGACATACGGCCCTGTAGTGGAATTTATTCGAGTGGTAGCTGCGGTGGCTACTTGCCCGAAGTGATTTTTAAAGATAATGGAAAACCCTTATCTTTCTAGTAAAGCTTTATGATTGGCCAGAACATTAAATTGCATGCTTTTATTTCTTCTTAAAACCACGCTTTTAAAAAAGCATCCACTTATAGGATATATAATATGTCCTGATTTGATTTGAATAAAACGAAGTATGCTGTTTGCCAACAGATAACTTTAAAAATGTCTGTAAATATTTCAACACATTTTATTTATAAACAAATCAGCTAACCTTTTTCCAGCTTTTATGATTAAACATTTTAATCTAGTTGGCTTTGGTTCACTGGTTAACTGATGAGTCCACGTGAGAATTCTAGGACGAAACGCCAATATAACAATTTTTGAAGGACTTTTAGGCTGCAAAACTATTTCGAATTTATAATTCAATAATCTAATAAAAAGTGCATTGTCTTCCACTTGGATATAAGTAGTATTTGTTTAAAAAAAATTCCTTATAAGATCGGAATAATATAAAACATAAGGAAATTGTTAATAAAAATGTTATCATTCTTGGGAAAAGTGGTTTCTTTCAAATAACATTCTGAATATTTTGTATTTGAATATAGTCTTTCAAGTGTTCGCTTAGTTTTATATCTACGGATGCAACTTAATTTTTATTGATTTTAGTATATCAATTTAGTTGTCTTTTACATACATTTTGTTGGGCTTAAAATAATATGTCTTAAGCTTAAAACGAAGTGATCTTTCTGTTAATGCCTTAAAATGTGCTATTTAAACGTTAACGACTAGAATAATTATTTAAAATTCAATTTCTTCCTCTGCAACATAACATGACTAAGTGGTTAAAAAACACATTTGCAACAAAAGAGAAACTATACTCTGTGCAATTGTATTAGCAGTGTTATATTAGTCAAAGACAAAAAAAATGAATGACACACAATAATCACGAAGTCAAAAGTTAGCAAATGTTTGTTAATTTAATTGAATACAATTACGTTTTTCAAGAGTGAAGTTATTTTATGTTGATATAAAAAGAAAATTAGGTATTATACTCAATATACCATAATTACTATGTTTCTTTTTTGTTTGTCAGAACACACTTTGCTAGTTGTCTTTGTGTTCAATTGAAACGATTGATAATAAAGGTGTTTTCTTGACAAATCTGGACTTTGACTAGAACCCTTAAATCAATGAAAAAATTATAATATCAAAACATTCAGTGTAAAGACCTATTTAAATAATTATTAAGTTCACAAAAGAATAACATTTAATTGTCAGTACCTACCTAATCATCTTCAGTGATGAAGCCTATTTTTGCTAAACGATTTCGTTCAACGCTTCCTTCTTTTCTCTGATTACATTTATTTTGTTAATGAAAATGGGTTTTTAACCAAACTTAAAAACATTTTTACCAAAATTTTGAATGCAACAATAGTTTCTTTGGTCCAGAAACTCATTTAACATTATGTATTTTTGATGTTTGGGAATAAAGAAAAATTCGATGGGTGCTAAATCAGGGTTGAACGTCTCAAGGTATTGGATCTTTAAAGTTTCAGTTCTTTCTTTAAAGTTTCTATGGGCGATAATTTTTTAAGCACGAGACATTTCTTCAGAAAATAAAATTTACGGAAGCATGTAACAAACAGACCGTACAGTTCGTCGTTGTATCTTCTACTCCGCTCTCTATTTATGTAGACGAAACCAAAAATCTCTCGGAAAATTTTTCTCTCAAAGCACCCTAAGACGTTCTCATTTTGCTTTGACAAGGTCAAATCCTCAGCGCCATATAGGAGAACCGGCATGATGCCAATTTAAATGACATAGCCAGGGCACTGCTCATATGTCTTGTCCAGGAGCTCGTTGTGGTCTTATTCTACTGCGTTGTGTCTACAGTTCTTTTATTGTGGAATACAAAATAGACATCTTGACACAATCATACTAACCCCAATGATTCAAAACCTTAAAGAGATATACATATGTATATACAAAGCTTTGTTTATGGATATGTTACGATACGAAAGGACCTACTTATAAAAAATAATATTACAAACCTCTAAATCAGCATGTTCTTGTATACACGCCAACAACTCTGGTCGCGATCTTCATAAATCGTCTGTCAATAAGTAGCGTTGGTATCTTTCCGTGGTACAGGCCTTGCCGACACATCACAAAGTTACGATTTTGCTGTTCTATTTAAAGTAGCAAACCAATAGGGTCGCAGAGGTCATAGATTAAAATAAAAGAGATAACAGACTGGTTGCCATTGTAAAAAATGTTCCTATATATAAGCCCTTTTTAATTATACCACACTTAGGCCTATTGGAGCGGGGACTAAAATGCCCATTGTCCTCTACTTACGGAAATTTCTCCAACAGCAGTGTTTTGCTGTTAGAGAAAATCGGAACAAAAATTGTGTATACACACCGTCACGCATCGCATGAAATTATTAATCCTACTTACATACTCCTGGGGCATACATCCCACGAGTTTGTCTTTTTCAACCGACATCAAAATATATTTCGGAGATTTCTCCGATTTCTGCATCCGAAAGGTTACGGTGATACAAATTCCTACATTTTGGACTTAAAGAATTCCTCTCCGATCGGTTACCTCCGTGATTATATTTTGTTTCGCCTTCAAAAATTACTTTTTTCCATAAATCAAAATCCTTGGATTGATGCCCTTTTTGCAAAGCTGAGCCGCTTAACTATTATTAAAGTAGTTATGAACAGTTTCTTTCCGGGCAACCATGGTCGCGAATGCACTTCCTCAGGGTTTCTGTTGATTTCCTTTTTGATTTCATGACGCAACCTTTCATCCAATTTTAGTGCACAACTTTGGGGATTTTTCGTTATTTCACGTTTATCATGAGTGTTGAAAATCTCATGTGTGGTGTTTCTCGGCTTGTTTTCAGATCCGATAATTGTTTTAATGACTTACCATCATTATGATACTTAACAATCGTTTTTCTAACTCAAGTAGCGTTTGTTTTATTCAAGCACAATACTGAAATATGCAACAGTCCATAGCGTACCAGGGCCTAGTGGCTCAACCATTCCTGTGTGCGAGTCATGTCAGGGATGGAGGGGCCCAACAGTTTATATGCCGAATCCGAACGTCTAATTTCATAAAACACTTTTCATGACAAGAATTACTCTTGGAGGATTTGTCAATTCCTCGCAAGAGTCAATTCCCTTGAAAAACAAACTTTGGGGGGCACACGCAGGGATTGATCCTAAGACCTTTGGCATGAAAGTCCAAATCACTAAGCATCACGCCACGGGAACTAAAACTATTGAATCCTTTATACTTGGAGAAAAGTTCCATTCAAATTAAAACTAATAATATTCATTTCCTTTAGAAGTACAGTTGCAAAATTCTAAAAAAAACTCGAAGAAAAACAATCTCAAATTTGTTGTTGTTATCTTTTTAGTTCTAAATTAAAAGTTTTCTTCTTTTCTTTTAAATAGAAAATGGCAAATCAACAATAATTTTAAATAAATATGTGGGTAGAAAAGAATAACAGATAATAGTGTTTTATGCATGAGTAGATGTATTTTTATCAATGCCCGGCGACTGATAATATTTATTTATGTTTTTTTCTTGTTATTTTGCTTTACAGAAATCGCGAATTTTCTGCAAATAAATAAAACCAAAACAGATAAACAGAGCCAAAAGATAAGGAAGATTATAAAGAGAGAAATAGCAGTAATTACAAAATATATTTTTGTATTAAGTATTATTTAGTTGTGATTTTTGATAAATTGTTATGGCTGTTGCATCGCCAAACGATGGAGAATCAATATACTATAACAATCAACAGCCACAACAACAACAACATAACCATCAAATTCAGCAACAAGACTACTCAGCTATGGGCGAGCCCACAATTTCAAATATAAATTTAGTACGAGGCAATATAAATACAAGTGAAGAATCAGGCGCCTCAGTAAGTGGCTTTAGCAACAGTAATACAACAGAGTGCAGAGGAGGCACTACTTCGAGAGCAGCAACGACTGTCAATAATTTCGCTGGTGGGTTATTAAATAGTAGTAGTATTGGAGGTGGCAGCAGCAGCAGCAGCTTTATGGCGCCAACAAGCGGAGATAGTAATAGTAGCACAACAACAATGCAAAATAGTATTGGTGTTAGTGGAAGTGCTACAGCTGGTGGTATAGTTGGCAGTGGACTTGGTGGAAGTTCCTATCAAATTGGAACAGGATGGGAGGAATTCTGTGAACGGCATGCCCGAGCGGCAGCAACAGATTTTGCCAAATCCTGCATTAATTACATTAACACTAATCTAATTGACGATGCACGCATTATTTCTCATCGAAATTTCATGCAAAAGTTTTTGGATTCATTTGGAGAATGCTTTGAAGTAGAGTTCACCCGGCGAAAGAATCATTTAAAGGTGGGTGTTGGTTTTGTTTGTTTAAAAATATATATTAATGCCTTAGTTCTTTATTTGTTTGTTATTCTCTTATAATTTATTATTGTGACGAATTTGTTTAAAAAATTAATTTTATCTGTGGTGTTTGCATAATTCTGATAAGGCCTACACATTATTTTATTTTATTTACTATATAACGAAGGTTAATAAACTAAATAAAAATGTCGGATTACAAATAGAATAAATGAAAAAGACTTAATAAAATTTAGATGTTGTTTAAAAATTAAATTAAAATACAGGGTGTCTGGCGGCAGATTTATATTTTCATAATCAAATTTTAAAAAAATCTATTTGATATATTGTTTTATTTGAAATATTTAACGACAGACTAATAATGCGGATTTCAATTTTTGAACATTATGTTATCCAAATGTCTTCCGTCGAGTTGCACGCACTGAGCCTCGTATTACGCGCCACCCGCTGCAGTGAACTTGATTCAATTGGGCTGATTTATGGAAGAATGTTTTCTTTTAGGTTCATTAGAGTTCGGGAGTTGTTGCTGTAAACTTTCTCTTTGAAGTAGCCCCATACGAAAAAACCATTGGGTTGAGTCGGGAGGCCACGGGATGCCCCCAAAGCTACTGATAAGTTTTTGAGTGAAAGCTTCCCAAACGAAATTCATCGAATCTCTAGCCTTGTGTGCGGTCGCACTATCCTGTTGAAACCACGTGTACGATGAAAACGATAGAGGAGCTTGCAGGTTCTGCACAAATCCGTTATCATGCGTCTGTAATTATCACTATTCACATTTGTCGCCTGGCCCAATCATTCTCAAAAGAAAGTGGTCCAATTATCCCATGATTTAATAAGGTGCACGAAACAGTTACCTTGGGACAATGCAATGGCTTTTGGTATTTCAGTCGATGGTTATGGGTACTTGGAGCCCAGTAACGGCAATTTTGTTTATTTACATGCCCGTTTAAATGAAAATGAGCCTCTTTGCTTTAAAAAATGGGATTCACAGTACGAAAACACTTCAACATCGTCTCACAAAAATGTTTGCGTGAAACAAAATCACTTGCTTTAAGTTCTTGAACGATTTGAATTTTGAATGGATGGAACTTTAAATCTTTTTTAAATTTGATGAGTGATGTTTAACATTTCCTTGAGTATTCTACTTAAGTAACATAGTCTTAGATTGAAGATGTCTCCAAATCGTTTTTGGTAGCTTCCTTCCGACAAAAATCTAAGGGTGGCAGCTAACTTCAGGATCGTTGAAACTGCGAAAGAACGTTGCTGAGAAAAGTCACTTTTCATCAAATTTAGTATATACTCGAAGGCTTCTTTGTTCAGACGAAAGTACATTTTAAATCTAATAATAAACTAAAATTTTAAATTATTGTTCAAATAATTATAACGTACTTTAAGTCCGGTAAACCTAATGGATTTGCTTTGGATCGAAATCATCTCTTCTGAAGAAATAAATCTTTCTTCTTTCTATTTCTATTTTCCCCTTCTTCGTCGTCACTGCTGTTCCACGAAAAAAAGCTTGTCACTTAAAATTTAAAATTAAACAAAAACAAACATTCAAACCCAATTTTTTTTAATTGAATTTCAATAACTTTAATGTCAAATGGCAGCTGTTTTCGTGGATCATATTGTGGAATGTAGGTTAGGTTAGGTTAAAGTGGCTGCGGATACAAAAACCACACACTTAGGCCAGAAGAAAAGGCCCATTGTGATACCACATGAATCTAGAGAATTACTTCCCACTAGTCGAACCATTTTGAGCTTTTTATAAAGCAAAGGAGATATCTGATATCCTTTTTAGCTAGTTTACTGGGATCATCAAAAGAGTATTCTCCCAGATGAAGTTTGCGTCTTAGTGAAAGAGCAGGGCAGGTGCAGAGGAGGTGAGAGATTGATTCTTCTTCTTCCTCGTCCCTACAGCTCCTGCAGAAGTATGTGGAATGTAAGAGCGAGAAAAATGCTGGCGTTTTAGTTACGGAATACGACTTATGAACCGCAGTTAAAACTACACGACCTCAAAAACGACAATTGGCTTTGGAATAAGGGTGATCAGTTCCTTATAAAGAGAAGTTCGCAATAGAGAATTTCGATATAAAGAAGCTAATTCGTATGAGTTGTTTCTTAAGGGGAAACCGAGGACAGAATGAAATTCGTGGAAAAGAAAATGACGTTGTAAGGAAGTTCGTTATAAAGAAGTTTGACAGTAACTTCCTTTTTACTTTTTCTTACGTTTTTATTGGTTAATTTTTAAATTTCCATTCTTAAAGAACAATATTTCTTTTTATTTGCATACACTCAAATATTTTATTATTTTAATTACTAGGCTGGCAATGGAACTGCTGTTGTTCCAGAAGAAAGCGATATATCGGAAGAACAATCTTCGCCAAAAATTTTTCCCAAAGCATTTTTTCGTCGACTTTCATTTAAGGGATTGCGTAAAGGAAAGGTGAGAATATGGTTTTATATAAACAAAAAAAAATTATCCTCAACAAGGGCCGTTTTTTAACGCAATTGAAATATAGAATTTTCTCTTTTTACAGGCATTGTTTCATAGGAATTCCGATGATCTGGATGCCACAACAAGCAGTAGTAGTCGATCGAATAAAACTAAATTAGCTAAAATAGTTGTTGAATGTCGTAAAGAAGGTATTGTTAGTTTTTTAACACCTGAAAGCTTAGACCAACCGTCAGCAGGCGCGCAAAAATGGGAAAAATGTCGACTGGCATTAGTAAAGGCTGTTGGTGGTTATATGTTGGAATTTTATTCTCCACCAAAGTCACAAAAGGTAAACTTTTTTTTATAAAATTATTTCGTATAAAACTTAAAATATTTAAACCAGAAATCAGTTTGAGTTGATTGTGAAAGAAAGTTCAAAAGGGGGAGATATCTCTTAAGATTTCAAAAAGATTTACTCTTAATGGTATTTAATTCTTTTCCCTAATCTGCTTTATTTGAGTTTTTATTATATTTATGTTGTTTGAGATTTAAAGATGTATTATATTTACTTATTCTCTAATCACCTGCCTACTTTCTCCTTAGTCCTTAAACATCAAATATTTGTATAATATTTGTAAGACATTTCAAAGTTTCCAATGATGTGGAATAACCTGCAAATGGATTTAAATAGATAGATAAATCGATTTATTATTCGGTATAAATATACAGTAACTAAATAAATTTAATTTTTATTGTATGTTTTAAACAACAACAACAAATATAATTTAATATATATATATATATATATATATATATATATATATAAATTAAATATTTCTACTCGATTTTATTTAAAAAAAAATCTTTATTAATTTCAAACAAAATCTTATTCTAAGCTTTACAAAATCTTTTTTTTGACTTGTTCTTAATTTAATCTTATAAATGGTGTTGTCGGAGTAGCACTTTCAATTCAGAATTTCGGATAAGAACAGCGGTGGCGTTCTGGTGTGGTTTGGGTTTTTATACTCGTTGAACAAAGAAGTCGTACGTGACTTTTATTGCTTACGTGAGCTTTTGGTTAATTGATAAACGAAGTTCATTGGTGCCGTCTGGATTATGTTTATGTGTATGTTGTTTCCGTTTGCGTGTGCAACATGATATGGTTTGTCTGAATCATTTTATTTTTGTTGTGTGGTGAAGGCATCTCCTTAACTCTCCCTCTTGTTAAATATTGAGCTCCTGATCAATTTACTTTTGATGTGGACGTTCTCCCTTGATGTATGCAAGGTCTGCTAACAGCATTTCGTGTGTGTACCCGTTTTTCCGAGTGTTTCTATATTTGATGTATAGATTTGTAATCATGTAGGATAGTATGATTAGTCCGATGAGGATCAACGTATTTCGTATGAAATGTTCCTCGTAGTCTTGTTCTATAAGAGATAGAATATCGTTATTTGTGATTTCTAAAAGTTTGTTGGTTGATGCCACATAATTTTCGATCAGTGTATCTGGTCAATTGTATCCTTTGATAAATTCTTTGATTTCATTAGTAGGATTATAATATGTTTCATTATCTATGATTATAGTCTTATTGAATAGTATTACATTTATACCATTTATAGTATTATTTTCGATACTATGCGTACCAGTTAACAATATGCTTCCTTCTGATATTTTTTCTATTGGAAGGTTCCTTTCTTTTAATATAGTACAGTTTGTTTTAATATGATTTAATAAGTTTGCAAGACAATTATTTTCTTTGCTAATTTTACAAAATTGATTATTTAGTTCTTGTTTACATTTCTCTACTGGAAAGTATTGGTTTTTACATTTAATTATTTCTTTAGGGATTATTAATTTCCCTTCTTCATTGCTTATGGCTTTGGTTACATAATAATTACATTTTTCTATAATGATTGTATATTTTATTAAAATGACAATTATATCTTGAATTTGAACAATTTTGATTGTAGAAGTATCTATTAAATCATTTATTGAAAATTGAGTTTTTTCCTCTTTTAATATTTCATTTATTTCTTTAATATTTAAGATATAAGGATTTATAATTTTGTTTTTTGCAAGAGTAATTGTGTTTACAAGATTAGTTAATTCTATTGTGAGAGCTCTAATTTGTCTAAAGACTGCATCTCTAGTGTTTACATGGGAATCGAATTGTTTGGATATTCTGGAATTTATTACATGTTGTTTATTATTGCTTATTATTAGTTCATTAATTTTAGTTTCTATTGCTACTTTATCTTGATAATCTGGAGATCCTGTGATCCATTTCCAGGCTATTCCTAAGAATTCTAAAGCTCGTTTTTTAATAGAGTGATTTAATTTTAGTTCTTTTAACAATATTTCAATATGTGTGAAGTCTGTTTCGTATAGTGAGTTATTGTCGAAGGCCCTCATTACCTTTTGTGAATATTTTAACAGTTCTTCATACCTAGTTAGATTTGTAATGTGGAATAGGTTTCCAAAGTTCTCGTATATGAGTGCGTCATTTTCTTGATATAATACATAGTCGTCTTTGCTATGATCAATTATCGTATACGACAAGGTTGTCGTGAAGATTGTAAGTAGTATGATTTTCACGATCATTTCTGTAATGAAGAAATTTGTACGTTATCTTTATGGATGATTTTGTTTTTGCGTTTAATAACAATCTTATTTCCTAAGTCTTCGTTTATTGTTTCTTTTCTAAATTTGGGTTCTAGCTTGCCCTGTTTTTCATTAATTCTCTTAATGTATATTACTGTGTTTTGTTTTAGTTTGACATCTTCGTGTCTGTTTTTATTATTGTTTTTTATCATTTTTTCTTGTGCTGCAAGTATTTTTGCTTGTATGTCCGTATGTGTGATTTTGTTAAATAAAACTTGTGTGGGTTGTTTTTGTATCACTGAATGTATGGTTTTATTGTATTCTACAGTCTGTTACATAAGAGCGTGGTCACTGTTAAATAATAACAACAATTGATTTTTCGAAAATTCGCAAATTTATTGATAGTTTGGTCGTCAATACTCAATGCAAATACCTCAGTAGCAAGTCCAATCTCCTGCATTGTCAATTATGGCCTGGCACCGTCGGGGCATACTTTCCACTAGTTTTTCTGCATATTCTTCAGGAAAAGACCTCCAAATATTCCGAATTTGTCGTTAAAGTTGATCTAAATTACATGGCTTGCGTCTGCGAAGCTGCATTTTCATCAGAGCCCACACATTTTTTATGGGATTTGCATCCAGTGACTGAATGTTTTTAATATTGTTCTTAGATTGTACATTGTTTCTGGTGAGCAATGTATTCCTGTATTTATGGGTTTCAGTTTTTTTATTGTTTCTACTAGGTTATTGGGATCATTGTATGATATTAGATGTCTTGTATATCCCTTGAAGGGTTCCAATGTTTCGTGTTTTACTTCTTGATCAATATGCCTAGTTATTAGGATTTGTTGTTTGAATGAATTTACAGGTTGTTCTACAGTTTGTGTTACCAAAACTGATGATTCAGCTGAATGTACTGAACATTTGTCGTCTGATTCTTCTGAGATATGATTTAAGTTTTGTCTGCTGAGTGCGTCAGCGACTACATTCACTTTTCCTGGTTTATATGTGAATTTGAGTGCAAATTCCTCTATAAGTGTTAACCATCGTTTGAGTTTAGGGTTTGGATTTCTTGGTGAAATCGCGAAAGTTAATGGTTGATGGTCTGTACAGATTTCTAGACCTGATGTACCGTAAAGGTAATTCCTTAGGTTTTTTAGAGCATACACGATTGGGTATAGTTCTTTTTCGTTTGTAGCGTAGTTACGCTCGGATTTGTTAAGGGTTTTACTTATAAAATTAATGGGTTTGCCTTTTTGCATTAAGACTGCGCCTATGGCGTCGTTTGAGGCGTCTGTAGTCAAAGTAAAAGGTTCTTTGTAATTAGGTTGGTTTAGCTCGATTTCAGCTATAATATGTTCTTTTAATTTATTGAATGCATTTATGGCTTCTTCATTTAGTTCTATGAAGGTTTTCTTTGCCATATTTGACGAGATTGAACCATTTTCGCTTTGTAGGTACTTAGTTAAAGGTTTTGCTATTTTAGCATAGTTCTCAATGAACTTTCTGTAATAGCCTATCATTCCTAAAAAGCTTCTGAGTTGTCTGATAGTTTTGGGATTAGGGTATTCGTTAATGGTTTTAACCTTTTCGGGGTTGGTTTTATTATATTATGGGATATGATATATCCTAGAAATTCTACTTGTTTCTCGAAGAGTCTCGTTTTTTCGATTGAAATCTTCATGTTTGCATCGTGCAATACTTTAGTCACTATTTCAATGTCTCTTATGTGTTGTTCTATTCTGTTAGAGAATATAATGACATCTTCAATATATACGTGGCACATTTTGCCTATATGTTCTCTAAGAATACTATCCATGGCTCTTTGGAAGATGCTTGGAGCATTTTTTAATCCAAAGGGGAGCCTTAGGTATTCGTATTTCCCATTGTTGATGGAAAATGCGGTTTTCTCTTTGTCTTGGTCCGACATTAGGATTTGGTGGAATCCTGATTCAAGATCGATGGTAGAGAAATATTTGGCTTTTCCAAGATTGGAAAGTATGACACTAGTCTCCGGTATAGGATACTTGTCCGATATAGTATGAGCATTTAGTTTCTTGTAGTCAATTACAAAACGATTTTTCTGGGTACCGTCCGTATTCAGTCCTTTTTTTGGGACTATCCATATAGGAGAATTATATGGGCTTTTGGAAGGTCGTATTATGCCTTTTTGTAGCATGTCTTGAATTTCTTTATTCACGAAGTCATTTACAGAAAAAGGGTAAGGATATTGTTTTGTCCAGATAGGGCTTTCATTAGTGGTTCTAATTTCAGCTTTTATATCTGTTCTGAAAGGTAAAGATATATCAACCTGTGTATGGATACTTTGTATTTTCTCCAAAGTTGTTTGTCTCAAATCATCCATTTCTTTTGTCTCTGTTACATTATTAATGATTTCTTGATCTTCGTTGAACGAGAGTTTTTCAATTTTATTATTATATTTCAGGGTTTGTGTCCCTAAATTGATTGTTGCTTTTGCTAATTTCAGCAAATTTGTGCCTATTAGGGCGTCTAAATCTAATGTATCTATAACATAAAACCTTGTTTTATGATCAAACAGTAAAACTTCATGGTATGTTTTAATAATTATTTCTCCATTTGGAGTTTTTGCCTTTTTTAATATGTTTAAATGTATTGGGTCTGAAAAGACGTTCGGTCGGCAATAGTTACTATTGGCGCCTGTATCTAAAAGAAGTTTTATTCGGTTATTTCGTATTGTTCTGTGAATGTACGGTAATCCGATGCTTCGTCTAAAAAAGTATTTTCGTCTTCATTAATGTTGTTTATTCTTTCTGTCTTTATAGCAGGTTTATATGATTGTTGAGAGTCTTCTCTCGGTCTCTTGAATGGTTCTCTAGTGGGAACAAATGGGGTAAAAGGTTTATGTGTTGGTCGAGTCATGTCTCTTAATGGTGGTTTAAAATTTGTTTGTTCACGATACCTATTGAGAGTTGAGTCGGTATCCATTTTTTCTGGCTTTTGTTGTGACTGTACTTTTGTATTATTCATATGTTGATTATGAGTCATTTCCTTTTTGGGAAATCTTAAATTATTTGTGCTCTTTTGAGTAAATGAGTGAAATTGGCTTGCGAAAGACGATCTTTCGTTGTTGGATTGTAGTTCTTGTGCTTTGGCTAAAGCGGAAGGTAAGTCTGGAGGATTTATAGAGAATAGTATATTTGATAATATTCAGGCCTGATATGAATATTCTAAGGGCTTTTTGCCTATTCAAGTCATTTAATTCGTTAGTCAGGGCTGTGTTGCCGTGTGTCATCTTCGCTTTGTTAATTAATGCAGTTAATTTTTCATTAACGTTATTATAGTAGTCGATTAAACTAGTATTGTTTTGTTTAAGTACACTCATCTCTTGTTCGATGATGTGTGCGGGAATATTTATTCATATACATACATATATACTAATAAAAATTTTCGTTTGAAATAAAAGAAATATTTTAAATAATCACCTCAATTCTGAATATTGTTTTTTTTTTTTTTTTTGTAGAGCGTGAATTTTTAAAACAATAAAAACCATAAAAAAAATGTTTGATATTTTTATAAACCTTCTTTGTAATAAGTTTTAACTATTTGCATTATTTTCTTTATTTTTTTTTAGCCAAAGAGTGGCGTTTTCTGTTTCCTAATATCCGAAGCCCGTGAGACGACTGCACTTGAAATGCCCGATCATGAGAATACATTTGTACTCAAAGCAGACAATAATATGGAGTATGTTATTGAAGCGCATGATACAGATGATATGCGCAGTTGGTTAGCGACGATTCGCTATTGTATGCGCAGTCCACCAACACAACAACCAACGCTTGAAATGTCTTCAGACGCAGGAGCAGCTACACCAGGATTACAAAATGCATCTAATGCCAATACATCGAACATCATTAATAATCCTACAGCGAATCAGCATCAGCATTCAACGACGTTTAGCAGCACCAATAATACATCTTCGCAACCTATTAACATTAATGTTCCAACGACATCAGCCACAAGTGATACTTTGAATTCAGTTAGTGAAGGTGGTGCTAGCAGTCCAGTACCTGAAATACCGCCTCGACGTCAGGGCGAACAACGTCTATCGGCATCGAGTAATTTCGAATTAACCGAAGGTGATTTAGAAGGTTCCGAATTGAATGTGGCCGATTTGACAGCGGAAATGCGTCAATATCCTTGGTTCCATGGTACTCTGCCACGATCAGAAGCAGCACGAATGGTTCTTCACTCTGAGGCAGCTGGACATGGTTTCTTCCTTGTGCGGCAAAGTGAAACCAGGAAGGGTGAATTTGTGCTCACGTTTAATTTTCAAGGCAGAGCCAAACATTTAAGAATGACACTCACTGAGTCTGGTCAATGTCGAGTGCAGCATTTGTGGTTTCCATCAATACAAGAAATGCTGGAACATTTCCGACACAATCCAATTCCTTTGGAATCTGGCGGGACTTCAGATGTTACTCTAACCGACTGGGTGTACAATAGAGGCGTGCCATATAGTGGAGACAGTTTTGTTTCAGATGCAGGGTCAAGCAGTCATCCACAGCAACATCCATCCCCCAGACATGTGAGATAGCCAAAATTTTGGAGTCAATTCAGTGTCAGTGATGCTTTTATTGTTTTATTTTTTTACTTTAATTTAAATTTTTATTTCTTTGTTTATTATCTTCGATACAAAAAATAACAGTTTAAGTTTTTCGAATTAAATTAAGCTTCATTATCTAAGATAAAATTGACTGTTATGCCAGAGGGCTTGGGTTCAATCCCTGCCTGTGCCATCTAAAGTTTCTTTCACGGGAATTGACAAATACTTCAAAAGTAATTCTTGTCCTGAATTAATGCTTTCGTTCGGATTCGGTCAAAAATTGTAGGTCCCCGCCTTTCCTGGCAACATACTAGTACACAGGCATGGTTGAGAGTTGTAAGTCACAAGGTCACAGTTCTCAATGGAATGTTCAGCCACCTTATTTATTTTTTATTTTCAAGATAAGTGCGAGAGCTTATACTACAAATAATTGTTTCTTAAGATAGAAGTTGTAATACTAAACCAAATATAGGGTTTTTTAGTGACATCGGTCAAATCTTTTGTTTATTATTCAGTTGTTTATGCTAAATCACCATGGCAAGTTATACGATTGAACAGCACGTTCAAATGATAAAACTTTATTGAGTTATTTTTAACGCAAACGTTGCGCGCATTGCGCCCATTTGGGCAAATTTGAGACGACCGGTTCAGTTAACAATCAGCCAACACCCGTATGTTTAAGGAACGCAAGATCGGCCGAAAACATCGCCGCGGTCCGTGAAAGTGTACAGCAGAACCCAAGGCAGTCTATTCCTCGCCGTGCACAAGAACTCGGCCTTTCGTAGACTTTAACTTGGCGAATTTTGCGTCGGGACTTGCGCCTACACCCGTACAAGATTCAACTCACCCAGGAGCTCAAAGTTCATGACCATAGACAACGCCGTTTGTTCGCTGACTGGGCTTCGAATCGTTTGGAGGAGGACCCCAATTTTGGGCGAAAAATCATCTTTAGTGACGAGGCGCATTTTTGGATGAATGGCTGTGTTAACAAGCAAAGTTGCCCTAAATGGGACGACACCAAACCACGCGAGGTTCACCAGGTGATAATGCATCCCCAAAAAGTTACCGTTTAGTGTGGATTTTGGGCTGGCGGCGTAATTGATCCGTTCTTTTTTGAAAACGACATAACGATGATAACTAATATCTTATGGTGAAAATTGAACCATATGGACCTAGACGACATGTGGTTCCAGCAGGACGGCGCTACGTGCTACACAGCAAATTCCACGGCATTTACCCACAATATCTACCCGTCCTTATTAAAAAAAACCCTATATATATGGAATTCAATATCTTGATATTGATCTTATTTTTGATGAAAAGTAATCTCTTTCTTAATTGTCCAGTAAATTTTATCATGAAATAGTTTTTATCAAATCCGATTAAGAGTTTTATCTGTCACTAGGTTCCTGTTCTTTATGAGCTACATTACAAATTATTTAATTGGTTTTACTACAAATAGTCACAAAATTGTATTGCTTAAAAATTTGTATACATTCAAAAGTTTTTTTTTTAGGTTAGAAACTGTATGGATTTAATTTTTTGAATATGATTTTTGACATGTGGCATCTAAGCATCGATCCTTGCACGTGATATTCTAGAAAAACTGTTTTCTCTTTTTTAAATTATTATTTGTTTAATCTATTCTTACACTTTGTTGATACACTTGTAGACAAATTAAAATTAAACTTTATTCTCGTTAATTTATTTAATATAATTTTACTCATTGTTTGTTACATTTCTTAACTCTCTTCCTACAGGATCAACAAGTTATCACAATGAATGGAAGTGTTCGCCTAAAGACATGTGATATTGAACTGCCATTGGTACATCATTTGCCTAATAATTTTAATAATAACAATAATTATAATAATCATCAACACACAAATAACAATAACACAAATAACAACAATAGAAATTCACCAAGTTTTCATGTGAATATCCTGCAAGTGCATGGTCATCAGCAAAATTCATCACATCTTCAACAACTCCATCATCATCATCATCTTCATCAACAGCAGCAACAACAACAGCAGCAGCAACAACAACAACAACAACAGCAACAAAACCAACATCATCAACACCATGTTCCAACAACACCATCAGCCCCACCATCCCAACAACAGTCACAGACATCAGGTGGGACAAATAATGAAGTTGAAATTGGTCGAGCAGTAGACAACCAATATAGTTTTGTATAGAAAAAAAAATAACTTAACCAACACAAGGAACATCAACAAGTAACAGGTACTAGATTAAAACTTAAGATAAAGTGCCATTTGATATATATATTATGTTTGTGTAAAGTACATAAGTAAAAAAACAAAACAAAAAAAACAACAACATCCATAATTGCATATTCCTATACTGCTAAAAACCTAAACATAAAACTAGTGAACGATTTATGGATCTCAGAAATCTCCGTATTCCAATGAATTAAAATATGTTTAAAAAAAAGATAATTAATTTAAAGCCGTATCTGTAAAAAAAAATTTCAAAGCCATCGTTACTTTAAAATATCTATAATCAAGTAACGTTACTTAAAAACCTCTTAATTAAACGCCATCCACGGCGTTTAAAGGTCACTCTATCTTCTACTACATGCATTATGACCAAATTAAAAAAAATTGTTTTGCCGAATTTACTTTTTACCCCTCAATTAATTTTGCCGTAATACTCGAAATTACAGGAATGCTCATCAGTTTACCCTTGAGCTAACTTTCGGATTTACTGTCAAGCATATAGATACTTTCTTAAACCGCACATCGAGAATGTGGAATGCTTTACTACTAATACTGTAACCCCTTGAGTGCCTGTAAATTATGAAAAAATTATTGCCATTTATGGCGCCTCATTCAGTTACGATTTTTCTAGTTTCAATATTTACGAAAATCATTAAAAAATGCAATGAAAAGACATAAAACACCGAATTTGGGAAAAAATATGAAACTTCGAAATTTTCAATGATTTATGGCATTGCTGCCTGCTGCTTTTCCATGCTGGATGATGATCCGCTGAATCTTTACGGACTTCATTAAGACGGGTAGTTCGCGCCAAAGACTTTTTAGCTTAGGAAGCTGGTCGATCCTACTTTATGTATGCTCGGATAATGTTTTCTTGAATTCGAATAGAGCTATGTACACATCGTTTTTTATAAATCATAAAATCCATGCATTTACTATGCACGAGTCCAAGAAGTGAAAGGAAATTTATTTGGGTCATTTCCTTTATCGGATTGTCATATAGGAACGTCCAATCATTGAATTCAGATTGTTGTTGGATTACATCCCAAAAATCTTATAGCTTGTTTACTACATGTCCGGGCAAACCGCGGCTTAGAGAGATAGATATCGCTTTATGTCTTTCCATCGGTTGCATGTCATTGTCTCGTAAACAACTTTGATCAATTTCCAAGCTCCACTATCAGAGAAAAATACCAACAAATGTCTCCATTTCTTTTACCGTTATATTGGCCGGTTGGTTCATATTGGTCTGCAAAAGCTTTTCTGTTCGATTCATATACAATCATTTGAATCAAATCTTCGGTTAAAAAATAACTCAGCTGGAGTCTCTAACTGCGACATTTTCTCTGGCAGTTCACTATTTCTTAAAAATGGGAAATCTTCTTTGTAAGTACCAAGATTTTTATCACTCCAAACTATTTTTTGATTTTTCTTCTGGGGCCCTACTCTGTACATACTCGTATATCGTTTAGAAAATCAAAATTTCCGAGAACGAATATTTTGCACTCTATATTTCGAAAGTAGAATGAAACTAACTACTTTCGAAATGACAATTCCGAAACCGGAACTTTCGTACCTGGCAACTAGTTTTCGAATGTCAAAGCTTTCTAAAACGGAAAACTTTTTTCAACATCTAATGTGATAACGAAATTTAATGTGTGCATCTAAAAATGTAATTTTTTTTTTGAAAATCCTAATTAAAATAACATTTTAAGCAAATAAATTTTATTAAAGGAATAGAAATATGCACACAAAATAAAAGCAATTCGAGATTTGGGTTGACTGTATGTGCTCGCAACCCGATTTGACCAAGGGTCATTTAAAAACCCCCGACAAAATCCAAGTGCTCGTTTCTTTTCGGTCTAATCATTTGAATGGGTGTTCTGCCCACCACACCAATAACTCCTGGAAAAGAAATATTGTTTTCTCTCCTTTTAATTTCTTTCATTTAAAAATGTATGTGCTTTGAACACAAAATATTTTCTATTGCACTGCAAACCTCTGAAAAAGAACTTGTTATTTGCTGTGCGATGTCAATAAAATAATCGTATCCTACGGAATTGACTTTCGAAACGAAATACAGGGTAGGGCCCCTGATGTGTTTTTCTCATCTTCAGTCGATGGTTCAGATACCACCCCTTCTGGTTTTCTAGTATTTCTTCTTCACTTTACAAGTCGTTATGGGGAATTGAATGAAAGCTTTTTGTTGGGAAAACAGAGCTCGCTGCTGCCATTATAAGGTCACCTATTTGACAAAACCATAATTGTGATCTTCCCGTTACTGCGTAAGAAGCTATATTTTCGTAACTGCATAGACAGCCATATAAGGCATTTGACTAAATGGCCTTGAATAGGCATTTTAAGAAAATTTAATAAATACGGCTGTTAATGTAATATTTTTTTTTTTTCAATTTAATTTGGTACGGATATTTTTGAGTGTTCAGAATTATTCACCGTTCACCTGAAAACGAACTGAGTTTAATTAAATATAAATATTTGTGTAAATAATTCAAATCAAAGATAACAATGAGTAATTTTTTTTTTTTTTCAAAACTAAACAACAAATATTCATATCTCACGAAAGTCTGTTTTAATAAATTTAATACAAATTAAGCACTTAACAAACAAATGAATGAAATAAGCTACTTATTGAATACTACAAATTTGCCTAGTTCTATATTTAGAGAAATTTTAATTTAAATAGTTTACTATATTCAGGCTTTCGTTGAGCATATTCAAAATTAAAATAAACAATTTGAATTACTTCTATTTGAGTAGATATTTTGAATCCGCCGCACAGTGTTGACGGAAATATATATAAACAAAGATTAAAAAAGGGCAGAAATGTCTCATTGAAATTTGAAATGAAATAAAAAATAAGAACATTAAAAAGAAGTATGATAACCAGGGATAACATGGGAATTTGTGAACCTTAAAACTAAAAAAAGGCAAATTTAAGCATCTAAATAGGCAAAAAAAAAACATTTATTGAAACAAGAACTTGGTTATATTAACATTGAACAACCATAAGTCTTTTTTTTTTAATTTTCAGGCAACAACCGCCTGCGGTTTTCCCTCAATAGCGCTTTAAAGGAACTGAAAGACCTCTCACATTAACGAAAACGAGTGGAGCCCAATTAAAAAACTAAACATTGCCCACTTCTATAGTTTTTGGAAGCTTACTGTTTTCGTCACCTTTTATGACGCAAATTATTTTGATTAATGTTTCAAGTCCCTTATTCGCAGAAAAAACAGACTTTTATTTGTATAAAACATATTTTGGGACTGTACCTTTCGGTGTCTCTAAATAGCCCTTGATTTTGTCTAAGATTTTCAATACTTCTCCGATTGTGTTTCGGTTTCCTTAATGTAAACAAAAATATGAATTATCTATGTAGGTACTGTTACAAAAAGATGTAGCTTTAAGTTACCTCTTTTCTGCAAGCTTCCAAAAATATGGTCCTTTGGGTTCATTAAAAATCCGTCAACCATGGTCATATTGAATATTGAATTCGAAAGAAACATTACAGATTTGCCCTGTTATCATTTCTGTATTATCAGAAAGGCTCATTATTATATTTATATTCTTGCATAATTGTCTCCTCTCGTCTTACAAAATCGGAACACTCTTTTTTAAATAAGAACTTCATGGAACAACAATGTAATATTGATCCAGGACGATCATTTACCCAAAGAGAAACGCCAGAATCGATATCGATCAAACTTGTTTGTCATTCTTTTTCATCACCCACCCATATAAATGGTTCTGCTACCCCATTGTGTATGATGTGCGTTTGCACCATACAAAAACAACTTCTAGTGAAAGAATCTACTAACCCAGAGAGTATGATGTGCGTTTGCCATTCTTTTTCATCACCAACCCATATATATATGGTGTAACGAGCCGCTTTGCATGTGTGGGGTCTTGGCTGGCATAATTGAACCGATAGCTCAGCGTTTGCGAAGGTTCTTTGACCCTAGCCTCATCACAAAAAAATAAATAACTAATGCCCTTCTAGCATTCCGGTGGTAGTGATGCGGGAGATATTTTGCTTTACCCTCCCTACCTACTTGGCTTCTTCTCCTTACCATTTCTTCTCCATTTTCCCCCTCAATCTCTCATCTCTTTATGTTAAAAAAACGTATACCATCATCTTTATGGATTTAATCTTCATAAAAATTCCATGGTATTCTTTTAGTAAATTACAAAAATTGTATTATTAATATATTATATAATATATGTTTTAATTTTATTTTACAAGATGTATATAATGAATAGTGAAAATTTGATAGCGAAAATTTAATTTAAATCTAACAAAATTTTAATTTTTTTTAACAAAAAAACAATTAACCGTATGTGACAATCATACGCAATCAAATCTATTTGACTCGATAAGAATCGTCTTCGATTTATTTAAAAATTCGGATCTTCAAAATATTTTTTATTTGCTAATTCTCTTTAATATCACAACTCCCCTTTTGTTAAAACCCCCCTTTTAATTCGAAGTTATAATTTTTCTTCTTTATGAAACAATTCCGAACACCAGAAATTTTTGTCATTTACATGTATGTATGTACATATATATGAATGAATGAATGAAAATACAATCGACTTACCCGTTTCTCCTGCTGTAGTGGCCACTGCTGTTGGAAGGCTAGGTTCGATGAATATGGTTAGTGTGCCTGGGCTATAAGCTCGACGAAATTATTCACGTTTTAGCTTCAAACAAAAAAAAAACTAAATTGATTTTATCTCACGTTTCCCGAAACCTATCTCGTCGAAAAGACTTTCGGTTTTGAACGGACGTTTTTCTCACCACTTTATGATACAAAATTTAAAGTTTAAAGTAAAGTAAAGTTTATGTAAAAACAAAAAATTATAATTTAAATACTTACTCCGGTACTTTTTGTCGGCGCCTAGACACACTAGGCTACCGGGCTTCTATAGCTTAGAGTTGTTGGATGTTCAATTTCAGCTTAGCCACGTGATCCTGTTCGGATTTTTTTTAAAGCGATCCTTTCGAGGAAAACCTTTTCAGTTTTTGATCCTATTCCGATACTTTTAGGGATCTGATTTTAAAAAAATAATGTTTCCTTTTAGATGGAAGCAAAAAGTACAGATATATGTAACTATATACAGTGGTGGAAAAAATAATAGGTGTAAATGAAAAATGCGAACAAATTTGATTTTTTATTTATAATTATTTTAAATTTTTATTTTTTTTTTTTTCATATTTCGCCTTTTTTTTCAAAAATCAATTGTTATCAATAAAAAAGAATTTTGTGGTAAGCATGAAAATATTTGTTTTTTTAAAAATAACAAAATAAAACAAGAAAGACTTGGAAAAAAAATAGGTGCAAATTCTGGCATAGATAAATAACTCAAAATTAAGATCCTTCATAAAAGAAATTGGTAAAAAAAAACTTATTGTATATTTTAATTATATTAATATTTTGTTGGATTTCCATTAGCTTTTATTACTGCTTCGTAACGTCGCGGCAGAGATTCCACAAGGTTCCTACAAGTTTCTGCAGGAATTTTTTCCCAAGCTTCCCTGATTCCATTCCATAAGACAGCCTTATTAGAAAATTTTTTTGAAGCTAGATCATTCTTGACCACAGACCACAAGTTCTCGATTGGGTTGAGGTCAGGTGATTGAGCTGGCCAATCGAGAACTTTAATTTGTCTTGCTTGAAACCAGGCCTTTGCTTTTTTCGAGGTATGTTTTGGATCATTGTCCTGTTGGAACTTCCAAATTAGTGGCATCTCGTCATCAGCGTAAGGCAGCATAACATTTTCCAAGATTTCCACATATTTTTCTTGATCCATAATGTTCTTTATCCAGAACAATGGTCCAACTCCATACCAAGAGAAGCAACCCCATACCATGATGCTTCCACCACCGTGCTTAATGGTCTTTTTTGTGTACTTAGGGTTGTATTCTTGACAAGGAGGTCGTCTAACATAATGCTTGCTATCCGAACCAAACAAGTTCACCTTGGTTTCATCGCTCCACAAAATATTCTTGAAGCTCTTTATGCCCGTTTCATTAAAATTTTCAATCTGACCTTTAGCAAATAGTTTTCTCTTCTTCTTATTCTTTTCGGAAACAAATGGGGTCTTTCTAGAAGAGCGAGCAGGAAGTTTAGCTGCTATTAAACGGTTTCTAACTGTTCTTGTTGTTACCGTTAATCTAAGGGTCTTCTTTATTTCTGTAGAAGTAATGAAAGGGTCTTTTTTTGCCATTCTTACTATTTGACGATCCAATTTGTCAGATGTCTTTCTCTTTCTTCCTCTCGTTTCCTGTCCTTTTCTTTTCTTTAGAGCATTTGTTATTTTGTTTTGTGAACATGACAACATTTCAGCTATTATTTTGTATGTTTTTCCTTCAGAGCGGAGCTTTCGGATGAGACGTCTCTCTTCATCGGAACAATGTCTAGCACGGCCCATTATTTAAGAAAATTCTTCTAAAATTTTACGTAAACACTTAAAAAACATATAAAATATAAGAAAATAGAACTTACTTTGCAAAGAAATAATAAAAAAACAAGTAATCACTTTTAAATATGTGAAAAATTAATATAAAACCTATTTTTTTCCACTGCAAATTGATGACACGTCTTATTCTAACTCGCGCAATATCAACAATGATCAATAGGATGCCTTTTAATGATAAAATATTTTCAGCGTGCTCTAATTATAAAACTAAAAAAATAACCGTTATGATATGCAAAGATAAATGTCATTTGTAAGCCGTTATAGGGTAACTGCTCATGCACACTTATTATTTTTTCCACCACTGTATAGTGGTGGCCACACAATTAGAAACGACACCTACATACATATATAGTGATATAAGTATGCATAACTTTTTTAAAAGAAATTTTTAAAAGTTGAAAAGAGGTTTAATTTATAGCCCATGAATAAGAGTAGACATTAAATAATTAATGCAAGAAAAAAGCTAGACAATATCAAATATAAAAATTAAACAGGTATATGATTCAAATTGTGTGTGGCCATACAATTAGAAACATAACATATAAAATGGTATTGCATTAAAAATCTTCAATTTAACATAAAGTAAGTATTAATATTTTGTAGGGAATCCTTTACTTTGTATAACCGCAGCCAACCTTCTTTCCATACTTTCAACCAAAGCGCGGCATCTTGATGGTGGTATACCCTCCCAGACCTTAATGTTTTGGAAAAGCTCGTCCGAGTTTTTAGATTTGTTGGACTTTAATCCTTTCTCGACGTCTGCCCATAAGTTTTCAATCGGATTCAGGTCCGGACTTTGCGCGGGCCAATCCAAAACACTGGTTTTTATATCCGCAAACCACTGCTTAACAATACGTGCAATGTGTTTCGGATCGTTGTTCTGCTGAAAAACGTAACTAATGGACATGTGTGCGAATGAATAAAGCTCCATGACATTCTCCAGAATGCCTTTATAAACGTGTTGATCCATTCGACCGTTTATCCTTACTAATGGACCAACACCACTCCAAGAAAATGCACCCCAAACCATTATGTTTCTTCCTCCATGTTTTACGGTCTTCAGCGTGTATTTTGGGTCTAATTCTTTTTTCTGAGAACGTCTAACGTACACTTTACCGTCTGACCCAAACAAATTGAACTTAGATTCATCACTCCAGAGTATTTTTTTTCCAAAATTATAAGGTTTTATTTGAGTGCAGTCTAGTAAAAGTCAATCGTGCCTTAAAGTTTTTTTTTGACACATGTGGTTTTTTCCTTGCAACACATCCGCGTAGACCATGTTTTAAGAGGCGACGCCTTATGGTTCTAGCTGACAGTTCTCGACCGATTTGGGGCGTAACAATATCTTTCATCTTACCAGAAGTCAAGAAAGGATCGGCCTTGCTGATTCTGCATATCAGCCTGTCTTCTTTTGGCGTCGTTTTCAGCTCACTTGGCTTTCTTTTAGGGGTTTCAAAGCTTTCAGTTCTTTTAAATACTTGTATGGCTCCAAATACCATCTTTTTTGAACAGCCAAATCTTTTAGCTGTGGAGTTCATTGACTCATTGTCATTTTGGTAACACTGCACAATTAGCTTCCGGCGTTCTGGACTCCACGACTTCTTTTTACCCATTTTGTCACTGTATTTTAATTAATATTGTAAAAATAATGAAAATATAATGAAAACAATCAACTCACATCGATAAAAAAACCGAATTTAAAACAAATTCACTGATTCTAGTTGTCGTTTCTAATTTTCTGTCCAGCAAAAATGTCGACTTTAAATGAATTCCCTAAAATAACCACGTTTTGACAACTTCCCGCTTTCAGGAAAACACATGATTGGAACACACATGTCAGCCAAACACAGTGGTGCTTAAAAAAAAAATCTTATTGATGAAAATATTAACAATATCTCGTTTCTAATTGTGTGGCTACCACTGTATGTATGCATCCACGTACATATAAATATATATTACATATAGATACATATATTCAAACATATACAGGGTGGGCCGTTAATAAGTGCACTTTTTGTCTCGCTCTAACTCCCGAACGAAATAACCGAGACGCGCGGGGATGGTATCTCCTTGCAGCTCGAGATCTAAATTTTTAGTCGCAATGAGTCCGTTCACGGGAGAGCAGCGCGATTTCTGCGTTCGCGCCTTTTATGAAAACAATCGCTCATACGTGACTGTTCGTCGGCATTTTCGGGTAAAGTTTGGATTACGCAACATCACCGAGTGTCCAAGTACGAATGTAATCAAAAAATTGATCGTAACATTCGAGGCAACGGGATCAACGCAAAAACTTCGACCTACAGGACGCCCACGTTCCAGGCGGACTGCAGAAACAATTGAACGCGTACAAGCTTCTGTGCGCGAGGATCCAAGAAGCTCTACACGGAAACGCGCTGCGGCCCTGGGAGTACCCAGAACGACTTTACGGCGCATTTTACGGGATGATTTGAAGTTATACCCTTACAAAATTCAGATTGTCCAAGATTTGAAAGAATCCGATTTTGTTTCACGGTTCAATTTCGCAACAGAAATGTTACGGAGATTCCCTCACTTCAATAACATTATCTTCTCAGACGAAGCTCATTTTCATGTCAACGGATTTGTTAATCGACAAAATTGTCGATACTGGGGAACAGAAAATCCACGCTTTAAACATGGACGACCGTTACACTCTCCGAAAGTGACCGTTTGGGCCGGAATAGCCAAGTGGGGGATCATAGGGCCGTATTTTTATGAAGATCGATACGGGCGTAATGTTACTGTTAATTCAGAGCGTTATGTTTCGATGCTTAGAGATTTTTTAGCTCCAAAACTGCAAGAATCGAGTGGTTACACTATTCACACCTGGTTCCACGAAGATGGCGCTACCTGCCATACAAGTAACGACTCTCTGGAGGTCGTTAGAGAAATGTTTCCTCGAAGGTTCCTCGAGGAGGGGTGATATTGCTTGGCCACCCAGGAGCCCTGACTTAACGCCACCGGATTTCTTTTTATGGGGCTACCTCAAGAGTAAGGTGTACTCTAATAATCCTTCAACGACGGCTGAATTAAAAGCGAACATTGAAGAAGAAATCCGCTTAATCACTCCGCAACTTTTGACAAAAGTGTTCCAAAATCTCAGAGTCAGATTGGAAGAGTGCTGTAGGCGAAATGGACAATATTTGGATGATTTAATTTTTAAAAAATAAAAATTCATTTCGTTTTGTATAATTTAAAATAAATATTTCATTTAAAAGCGCTACAGTTGTATTAATATAATTTTTTTTTAAGTGCACTTATTTACGGCCCACCCTGTACATAAATGTAAATTCTATCAAAATGTTACCTTATCAGTTAGATAATTCCCTTTTTCTTCTTCTCTACGTTAAAAAAAAAAAAACGTTAAAAAAAAAAACTAAAATTTTATTAAATTGCAAAGTTTTTAGATAATTATAAATTTAAAATTCACTTTTGTTTATATGACCGACTATGATTTTCCTAGATAACCTGCGGACTACCCATTTTCATATTTTACTCACCAACACACGAATCCCAATCCCCATCTCACGCTTCTGAATCTAGCGCGTATTGATCTCTTCTTGTAAAGTGGAAATGTTGCGTCTTAAAAACTCTTCTCAACCTAAGATTCTTAAGCAACATTTCCACATTACCGCCTCCGTATCTACAACGATTATTTTCAGATTGTAGGGTTTGCCTTTTCGAGGCATATTTTAAGGATGCTCGGTTTCGGTTAATTTGAATTTCTGATTCATTCTGGTTTTGGTGACAATGGTTCTGCTACACCATTGTGTATTATGTGCGTTTGAGCTATACAAACACAGCTTCTAGTAAAAGAATTTACTGCCCCATTGAGTATGATGTGCGTTTGTACTATACAAAAACAACTTGCAGTGAAAGAATCCACTGCCCCATTAAGTATGATGTGCGTTTTTCATTCTTTTCATCAACAACCATTATAAATGGTTCTGCTACCCCATGGTGTATGATGTGCGTTTGTACTATACAAAAACAACTCCCAGCAAAAGAATCTACTGCCCCATTGAGTATGATGTGCGTTTGTACTATACAAAAACAACTCCTAGTAAAAGAATCTACTGCCCCATTGAGTATGTTGTGCGTTTGTACTATACAAAAACAACTCCTAGTAAAAGAATCTACTTCTCCATTGAGTATGATGTGCGTTTGTCATTCTTTTCATCAACAACCATTATAAATGGTTCTGCTACCCCATGGTGTATGATGTGCGTTTGTACTATACAAAAACAGCTCCCAGTAAAAGAATCTACTTCCCCATTGAGTATGATGTGCGTTTGTACTATACAAAAACAACTCCTAGTAAAATAATCTACTTCACCATTGAGTATGATGTGCGTTTATCATTCTTTTTCATCACCAAGCCTTAGAAATGGTTCTGCTACCCTGTTGTGTATGATGTGCTTGCAATATACAAAAACAACTTGCAGTGAAAGAATCTACTGACCCATTAAGTATGATGTGCGTTTGTCATTCTTTTCATCAACAACCATTATAAATGGTTCTGCTATATACTATACAAAAACAACTCCTAGTAAAAGAATCTACTTCCCCATTGAGTATGATGTGCGTTTGTACTATACAAAAACAACTCCTAGTAAAAGAATCTACTTCCCCATTGAGTATGATGTGCGTTTGTCATTCTTTTCATCAACAACCATTATAAATGGTTCTGCTACCCCATGGTGTATGATGTGCGTTTGTACTATACAAAAACAGCTCCCAGTAAAAGAATCTACTTCCCCATTGAGTATGATGTGCGTTTGTACTATACAAAAACAACTCCTAGTAAAATAATCTACTTCACCATTGAGTATGATGTGCGTTTATCATTCTTTTTCATCACCAACCCATAGAAATGGTTCTGCTACCCCGTTGTGTATGATGTGCTTGCAATATACAAAAACAACTTGCAGTGAAAGAATCTACTGACCCATTAAGTATTATGTGCGTTTGTCATTCTTTTCATCAACAACCATTATAAATGGTTCTGCTACCCCATGGTGTATGATGTGCGTTTGTACTATACAAAAACAACTCCTAGTAAAAGAATCTACTTCCCCATTGAGTATGATGTGCGTTTGTACTATACAAAAACAACTCCTAGTAAAAGAATCTACTTCCCCATTGAGTATGATGTGCGTTTGTCATTCTTTTCATCAACAACCATTATAAATGGTTCTGCTACCCCATGGTGTATGATGTGCGTTTGTACTATACAAAAACAACTCCTAGTAAAATAATCTAGTTCACCATTGAGTATGATGTGCGTTTATCATTCTTTTTCATCACCAACCCATAGAAATGGTTCTGCTACCCCGTTGTGTATGCTGTGCTTGCAATATACAAAAACAACTTGCAGTGAAAGAATCTACTGACCCATTAAGTATTATGTGCGTTTGTCATTCTTTTCATCAACAACCATTATAAATGGTTCTGCTACCCCATGGTGTATGATGTGCGTTTGTACTATACAAAAACAACCCTCTAGTAAAAGAATCTACTTCCCCATTGAGTATGATGTGCGTTTGTACTATACAAAAACAACTCCTAGTAAAATAATCTACTTCACCATTGAGTATGATGTGCGTTTATCATTCTTTTTCATCACCAACCCATAGAAATGGTTCTGCTACCCTGTTGTGTATGATGTGCTTGCAATATACAAAAACAACTTGCAGTGAAAGAATCTACTGACCCATTAAGTATGATGTGCGTTTGTCATTCTTTTCATCAACAACCATTATAAATGGTTCTGCTACCCCATGGTGTATGATGTGCGTTTGTACTATACAAAAACAACTTCTAGTAAAAGAATCTACTTCCCCATTGAGTATGATGTGCGTTTGTCATTCTTTTCATCAACAACCATTATAAATGGTTCTGCTACCCCATGGTGTATGATGTGCGTTTGTACTATACAAAACAAACTCCTAGTAAAAGAATCTACTTCCCCATTGAGTATGATGTGCGTTTGTCATTCTTTTCATCAACAACCATTATAAATGGTTCTGCTACCCCATGGTGTATGATGTGCGTTTGTACTATACAAAAACAACTCCTAGTAAAATAATCTAGTTCACCATTGAGTATGATGTGCGTTTATCATTCTTTTTCATCACCAACCCATAGAAATGGTTCTGCTACCCCGTTGTGTATGCTGTGCTTGCAATATACAAAAACAACTTGCAGTGAAAGAATCTACTGACCCATTAAGTATTATGTGCGTTTGTCATTCTTTTCATCAACAACCATTATAAATGGTTCTGCTACCCCATGGTGTATGATGTGCGTTTGTACTATACAAAAACAACTCTCTAGTAAAAGAATCTACTTCCCCATTGAGTATGATGTGCGTTTGTACTATACAAAAACAACTCCTAGTAAAAGAATCTACTTCCCCATTGAGTATGATGTGCGTTTGTCATTCTTTTCATCAACAACCATTATAAATGGTTCTGCTACCCCATGGTGTATGATGTGCGTTTGTACTATACAAAAACAACTTCTAGTAAAAGAATCTACTTCCCCATTGAGTATGATGTGCGTTTGTCATTCTTTTCATCAACAACCATTATAAATGGTTCTGCTACCCCATGGTGTATGATGTGCGTTTGTACTATACAAAAACAACTTCTAGTAAAAGAATCTACTTCCCCATTGAGTATGATGTGCGTTTGTCATTCTTTTCATCAACAACCATTATAAATAGTTCTGCTACCCCATGGTGTATGATGTGCGTTTGTACTATACAAAAACAACTCCTAGTAAAAGAATCTACTTCCCCATTGAGTATGATGTGCGTTTGTCATTCTTTTCATCAACAACCATTATAAATGGTTCTGCTACCCCATGGTGTATGATGTGCGTTTGTACTATACAAAAACAACTCCTAGTAAAAGAATCTACTTCCCCATTGAGTATGATGTGCGTTTGTCATTCTTTTCATCAACAACCATTATAAATGGTTCTGCTACCCCATGGTGTATGATGTGCGTTTGTACTATACAAAAACAACTCCTAGTAAAATAATCTACTTCACCATTGAGTATGATGTGCGTTTATCATTCTTTTTCATCACCAAGCCATAGAAATGGTTCTGCTACCCTGTTGTGTATGATGTGCTTGCAATATACAAAAACAACTTGCAGTGAAAGAATCTACTGACCCATTAAGTATGATGTGCGTTTGTCATTCTTTTCATCAACAACCATTATAAATGGTTCTGCTACCCCATGGTGTATGATGTGCGTTTGTACTATACAAAAACAACTCCTAGTAAAAGAATCTACTTCACCATTGAGTAAGATGTGCGTTTATCATTCTTTTCATCACCCAAGCCATAGAAATGGTTCTGCTACCCCGTTGTGTATGATGTGCTTGCAATATACAAAAACAACTTGCAGTGAAAGAATCTACTGACCCATTAAGTATTATGTGCGTTTGTCATTCTTTTCATCAACAACCATTATAAATGGTTCTGCTACCCCATGGTGTATGATGTGCGTTTGTACTATACAAAAACAACTCCTAGTAAAATAATCTACTTCACCATTGAGTATGATGTGCGTTTATCATTCTTTTTCATCACCAAGCCATAGAAATGGTTCTGCTACCCTGTTGTGTATGATGTGCTTGCAATATACAAAAACAACTTGCAGTGAAAGAATCTACTGACCCATTAAGTATGATGTGCGTTTGTCATTCTTTTCATCAACAACCATTATAAATGGTTCTGCTACCCCATGGTGTATGATGTGCGTTTGTACTATACAAAAACAACTCCTAGTAAAATAATCTAGTTCACCATTGAGTATGATGTGCGTTTGTCATTCTTTTCATCAACAACCATTATAAATGGTTCTGCTACCCCATGGTGTATGATGTGCGTTTGTACTATACAAAAACAACTTCTAGTAAAAGAATCTACTTCCCCATTGAGTATGATGTGCGTTTGTCATTCTTTTCATCAACAACCATTATAAATGGTTCTGCTACCCCATGGTGTATGATGTGCGTTTGTACTATACAAAAACAACTCCTAGTAAAAGAATCTACTTCCCCATTGAGTATGATGTGCGTTTGTACTATACAAAAACAACTCCTAGTAAGAGAATCTACTTCCCCATTGAGTATGATGTGCGTTTGTCATTCTTTTCATCAACAACCATTATAAATGGTTCTGCTACCCCATGGTGTATGATGTGCGTTTGTACTATACAAAAACAACTCCTAGTAAAATAATCTACTTCACCATTGAGTATGATGTGCGTTTATCATTCTTTTTCATCACCAAGCCATAGAAATGGTTCTGCTACCCTGTTGTGTATGATGTGCTTGCAATATACAAAAACAACTTGCAGTGAAAGAATCTACTGACCCATTAAGTATGATGTGCGTTTGTCATTCTTTTCATCAACAACCATTATAAATGGTTCTGCTACCCCATGGTGTATGATGTGCGTTTGTACTATACAAAAACAACTTCTAGTAAAAGAATCTACTTCCCCATTGAGTATGATGTGCGTTTGTCATTCTTTTCATCAACAACCATTATAAATGGTTCTGCTACCCCATGGTGTATGATGTGCGTTTGTACTATACAAAAACAACTCCTAGTAAAAGAATCTACTTCCCCATTGAGTATGATGTGCGTTTGTACTATACAAAAACAACTCCTAGTAAGAGAATCTACTTCCCCATTGAGTATGATGTGCGTTTGTCATTCTTTTCATCAACAACCATTATAAATGGTTCTGCTACCCCATGGTGTATGATGTGCGTTTGTACTATACAAAAACAACTCCTAGTAAAATAATCTACTTCACCATTGAGTATGATGTGCGTTTATCATTCTTTTTCATCACCAAGCCATAGAAATGGTTCTGCTACCCTGTTGTGTATGATGTGCTTGCAATATACAAAAACAACTTGCAGTGAAAGAATCTACTGACCCATTAAGTTGATGTGCGTTTGTCATTCTTTTCATCAACAACCATTATAAATGGTTCTGCTACCCCATGGTGTATGATGTGCGTTTGTACTATACAAAAACAACTTCTAGTAAAAGAATCTACTTCCCCATTGAGTATGATGTGCGTTTGTCATTCTTTTCATCAACAACCATTATAAATGGTTCTGCTACCCCATGGTGTATGATGTGCGTTTGTACTATACAAAAACAACTTCTAGTAAAAGAATCTACTTCCCCATTGAGTATGATGTGCGTTTGTCATTCTTTTCATCAACAACCATTATAAATGGTTCTGCTACCCCATGGTGTATGATGTGCGTTTGTACTATACAAAAACAACTCCTAGTAAAAGAATCTACTTCCCCATTGAGTATGATGTGCGTTTGTCATTCTTTTCATCAACAACCATTATAAATGGTTCTGCTACCCCATGGTGTATGATGTGCGTTTGTACTATACAAAAACAACTCCTAGTAAAAGAATCTACTTCACCATTGAGTATGATGTGCGTTTATCATTCTTTTCATCACCCATGCCATAGAAATGGTTCTGCTACCCCGTTGTGTATGATGTGCTTGCAATATACAAAAACAACTTGCAGTGAAAGAATCTACTGACCCATTAAGTTGATGTGCGTTTGTCATTCTTTTCATCAACAACCATTATAAATGGTTCTGCTACCCCATGGTGTATGATGTGCGTTTGTACTATACAAAAACAACTTCTAGTAAAAGAATCTACTTCCCCATTGAGTATGATGTGCGTTTGTCATTCTTTTCATCAACAACCATTATAAATGGTTCTGCTACCCCATGGTGTATGATGTGCGTTTGTACTATACAAAAACAACTTCTAGTAAAAGAATCTACTTCCCCATTGAGTATGATGTGCGTTTGTCATTCTTTTCATCAACAACCATTATAAATGGTTCTGCTACCCCATGGTGTATGATGTGCGTTTGTACTATACAAAAACAACTCCTATTAAGAGAATCTACTTCCCCATTTGTCATTCTTTTCATCAACAACCATTATAAATGGTTCTGCTACCCCATGGTGTATGATGTGCGTTTGTACTATACAAAAACAACTCCTAGTAAAATAATCTACTTCACCATTGAGTATGATGTGCGTTTATCATTCTTTTTCATCACCAAGCCATAGAAATGGTTCTGCTACCCTGTTGTGTATGATGTGCTTGCAATATACAAAAACAACTTGCAGTGAAAGAATCTACTGACCCATTAAGTATGATGTGCGTTTGTCATTCTTTTCATCAACAACCATTATAAATGGTTCTGCTACCCCATGGTGTATGATGTGCGTTTGTACTATACAAAAACAACTTCTAGTAAAAGAATCTACTTCCCCATTGAGTATGATGTGCGTTTGTCATTCTTTTCATCAACAACCATTATAAATGGTTCTGCTACCCCATGGTGTATGATGTGCGTTTGTACTATACAAAAACAACTCCTAGTAAAAGAATCTACTTCACCATTGAGTATGATGTGCGTTTATCATTCTTTTCATCACCCAAGCCATAGAAATGGTTCTGCTACCCCGTTGTGTATGATGTGCTTGCAATATACAAAAACAACTTGCAGTGAAAGAATCTACTGACCCATTAAGTATTATGTGCGTTTGTCATTCTTTTCATCAACATCCATTATAAATGGTTCTGCTACCCCATGGTGTATGATGTGCGTTTGTACTATACAAAAACAACTCTCTAGTAAAAGAATCTACTTCCCCATTGAGTATGATGTGCGTTTGTACTATGCAAAAACAACTCCTAGTAAAAGAATCTACTTCACCATTGAGTATGATGTGCGTTTATCATTCTTTTTCATCACCAAGCCATAGAAATGGTTCTGCTACCCTGTTGTGTATGATGTGCTTGCAATATACAAAAACAACTTGCAGTGAAAGAATCTACTGACCCATTAAGTATGATGTGCGTTTGTCATTCTTTTCATCAACAACCATTATAAATGGTTCTGCTACCCCATGGTGTATGATGTGCGTTTGTACTATACAAAAACAACTCCTAGTAAAATAATCTAGTTCACCATTGAGTATGATGTGCGTTTGTCATTCTTTTCATCAACAACCATTATAAATGGTTCTGCTACCCCATGGTGTATGATGTGCGTTTGTACTATACAAAAACAACTTCTAGTAAAAGAATCTACTTCCCCATTGAGTATGATGTGCGTTTGTCATTCTTTTCATCAACAACCATTATAAATGGTTCTGCTACCCCATGGTGTATGATGTGCGTTTGTACTATACAAAAACAACTCCTAGTAAAAGAATCTACTTCCCCATTGAGTATGATGTGCGTTTGTACTATACAAAAACAACTCCTAGTAAGAGAATCTACTTCCCCATTGAGTATGATGTGCGTTTGTCATTCTTTTCATCAACAACCATTATAAATGGTTCTGCTACCCCATGGTGTATGATGTGCGTTTGTACTATACAAAAACAACTCCTAGTAAAATAATCTACTTCACCATTGAGTATGATGTGCGTTTATCATTCTTTTTCATCACCAAGCCATAGAAATGGTTCTGCTACCCTGTTGTGTATGATGTGCTTGCAATATACAAAAACAACTTGCAGTGAAAGAATCTACTGACCCATTAAGTATGATGTGCGTTTGTACTATACAAAAACAACTCCTAGTAAAAGAATCTACTTCCCCATTGAGTATGATGTGCGTTTGTCATTCTTTTCATCAACAACCATTATAAATGGTTCTGCTACCCCACGGTGTATGATGTGCGTTTGTACTATACAAAAACAACTAGTAAAATAATCTATTTCCCCATTGAGTATGATGTGCGTTTGTACTATACAAAAACAACTCCTAGTAAAAGAATCTACTTCCCCATTGAGTATGATGTGCGTTTGTCATTCTTTTCATCAACAACCATTATAAATGGTTCTGCTACCCCATGGTGTATGATGTGCGTTTGTACTATACAAAAACAACTCCTAGTGAAATAATCTACTTCACCATTGAGTATGATGTGCGTTTATCATTCTTTTTCATCACCAACCCATAGAAATGGTTCTGCTACCCTGTTGTGTATGATGTGCTTGCAATATACAAAAACAACTTGCAGTGAAAGAATCTACTGACCCATTAAGTATTATGTGCGTTTGTCATTCTTTTCATCAACAACCATTATAAATGGTTCTGCTACCCCATGGTGTATGATGTGCGTTTGTACTATACAAAAACAACTCCTAGTAAAAGAATCTACTTCCCCATTGAGTATGATGTGCGTTTGTACTATACAAAAACAACTTCTAGTAAAAGAATCTACTTCCCCATTGAGTATGATGTGCGTTTGTCATTCTTTTCATCAACAACCATTATAAATGGTTCTGCTACCCCATGGTGTATGATGTGCGTTTGTACTATACAAAAACAACTCCTAGTAAAATAATCTACTTCACCATTGAGTATGATGTGCGTTTATCATTCTTTTTCATCACCAACCCATAGAAATGGTTCTGCTACCCCGTTGTGTATGATGTGCTTGCAATATACAAAAACAACTTGCAGTGAAAGAATCTACTGACCCATTAAGTATTATGTGCGTTTGTCATTCTTTTCATCAACAACCATTATAAATGGTTCTGCTACCCCATGGTGTATGATGTGCGTTTGTACTATACAAAAACAACTCCTAGTAAAATAATCTAGTTCACCATTGAGTATGATGTGCGTTTATCATTCTTTTTCATCACCAACCCATAGAAATGGTTCTGCTACCCCGTTGTGTATGATGTGCTTGCAATATACAAAAACAACTTGCAGTGAAAGAATCTACTGACCCATTAAGTATTATGTGCGTTTGTCATTCTTTTCATCAACAACCATTATAAATGGTTCTGCTACCCCATGGTGTATGATGTGCGTTTGTACTATACAAAAAAACTTGAAGTAAAAGAATCTACTTCCCCATTGAGTATGATGTGCGTTTGTCATTCTTTTCATCAACAACCATTATAAATGGTTCTGCTACCCCATGGTGTATGATGTGCGTTTGTACTATACAAAAACAACTCCTAGTAAAATAATCTAGTTCACCATTGAGTATGATGTGCGTTTATCATTCTTTTTCATCACCAACCCATAGAAATGGTTCTGCTACCCCGTTGTGTATGATGTGCTTGCAATATACAAAAACAACTTGCAGTGAAAGAATCTACTGACCCATTAAGTATTATGTGCGTTTGTCATTCTTTTCATCAACAACCATTATAAATGGTTCTGCTACCCCATGGTGTATGATGTGCGTTTGTACTATACAAAAACAACTCTCTAGTAAAAGAATCTACTTCCCCATTGAGTATGATGTGCGTTTGTACTATACAAAAACAACTCCTAGTAAAATAATCTACTTCACCATTGAGTATGATGTGCGTTTGTACTATACAAAAACAACTCCTAGTAAAAGAATCTACTTCCCCATTGAGTATGATGTGCGTTTGTCATTCTTTTCATCAACAACCATTATAAATGGTTCTGCTACCCCATGGTGTATGATGTGCGTTTGTACTATACAAAAACAACTTCTAGTAAAAGAATCTACTTCCTCATTGAGTATGATGTGCGTTTGTCATTCTTTTCATCAACAACCATTATAAATGGTTCTGCTACCCCATGGTGTATGATGTGCGTTTGTACTATACAAAAACAACTCCTAGTAAAAGAATCTACTTCCCCATTGAGTATGATGTGCGTTTGTACTATACAAAAACAACTCCTAGTAAAAGAATCTACTTCCCCATTGAGTATGATGTGCGTTTGTCATTCTTTTCATCAACAACCATTATAAATGGTTCTGCTACCCCATGGTGTATGATGTGCGTTTGTACTATACAAAAACAACTCCTAGTAAAAGAATCTACTTCCCCATTGAGTATGATGTGCGTTTGTACTATACAAAAACAACTCCTAGTAAAAGAATCTACTTCCCCATTGAGTATGATGTGCGTTTGTCATTCTTTTCATCAACAACCATTATAAATGGTTCTGCTACCCCATGGTGTATGATGTGCGTTTGTACTATACAAAAAAACTTGTAGTAAAAGAATCTACTTCCCCATTGAGTATGATGTGCGTTTGTCATTCTTTTCATCAACAACCATTATAAATGGTTCTGCTACCCCATGGTGTATGATGTGCGTTTGTACTATACAAAAACAACACAACTCCTAGTAAAATAATCTAGTTCACCATTGAGTATGATGTGCGTTTATCATTCTTTTTCATCACCAACCCATAGAAATGGTTCTGCTACCCCGTTGTGTATGATGTGCTTGCAATATACAAAAACAACTTGCAGTGAAAGAATCTACTGACCCATTAAGTATTATGTGCGTTTGTCATTCTTTTCATCAACAACCATTATAAATGGTTCTGCTACCCCATGGTGTATGATGTGCGTTTGTACTATACAAAAACAACTCTCTAGTAAAAGAATCTACTTCCCCATTGAGTATGATGTGCGTTTGTACTATACAAAAACAACTCCTAGTAAAATAATCTACTTCACCATTGAGTATGATGTGCGTTTGTACTATACAAAAACAACTCCTAATAAAAGAATCTACTTCCCCATTGAGTATGATGTGCGTTTGTCATTCTTTTCATCAACAACCATTATAAATGGTTCTGCTACCCCATGGTGTATGATGTGCGTTTGTACTATACAAAAACAACTTCTAGTAAAAGAATCTACTTCCTCATTGAGTATGATGTGCGTTTGTCATTCTTTTCATCAACAACCATTATAAATGGTTCTGCTACCCCATGGTGTATGATGTGCGTTTGTACTATACAAAAACAACTCCTAGTAAAAGAATCTACTTCCCCATTGAGTATGATGTGCGTTTGTACTATACAAAAACAACTCCTAGTAAAAGAATCTACTTCCCCATTGAGTATGATGTGCGTTTGTCATTCTTTTCATCAACAACCATTATAAATGGTTCTGCTACCCCATGGTGTATGATGTGCGTTTGTACTATACAAAAACAACTCCTAGTAAAAGAATCTACTTCCCCATTGAGTATGATGTGCGTTTGTACTATACAAAAACAACTCCTAGTAAAAGAATCTACTTCCCCATTGAGTATGATGTGCGTTTGTCATTCTTTTCATCAACAACCATTATAAATGGTTCTGCTACCCCATGGTGTATGATGTGCGTTTGTACTATACAAAAAAACTTGTAGTAAAAGAATCTACTTCCCCATTGAGTATGATGTGCGTTTGTCATTCTTTTCATCAACAACCATTATAAATGGTTCTGCTACCCCATGGTGTATGATGTGCGTTTGTACTATACAAAAACAACTCCTAGTGAAAGAATCTACTTCCCCATTGAGTATGATGTGCGTTTGTCATTCTTTTCATCAACAACCATTATAAATGGTTCTGCTACCCCATGGTGTATGATGTGCGTTTGTACTATACAAAAACAACTCCTAGTAAAATAATCTAGTTCACCATTGAGTATGATGTGCGTTTGTCATTCTTTTCATCAACAACCATTATATATGGTTCTGCTACCCCATGGTGTATGATGTGCGTTTGTACTATACAAAAACAACTCCTAGTAAAATAATCTAGTTCACCATTGAGTATGATGTGCGTTTGTCATTCTTTTCATCAACAACCATTATAAATGGTTCTGCTACCCCATGGTGTATGATGTGCGTTTGTACTATACAAAAACAACTCCTAGTAAAAGAATCTACTTCCCCATTGAGTATGATGTGCGTTTGTACTATACAAAAACAACTCCTAGTAAAAGAATCTACTTCCCCATTGAGTATGATGTGCGTTTGTCATTCTTTTCATCAACAACCATTATAAATGGTTCTGCTACCCCATGGTGTATGATGTGCGTTTGTACTATACAAAAACAACTCCTAGTAAAAGAATCTACTTCCCCATTGAGTATGATGTGCGTTTATCATTCTTTTTCATCACCAACCCATAGAAATGGTTCTACTACCCCGTTGTGTATGATGTGCTTGCAATATACAAAAACAACTTGCAGTGAAAGAATCTACTGACCCATTAAGTATGATGTGCGTTTGTCATTCTTTTCATCAACAACCGTTATAATTGGTTCTGCTACCCCATGGTGTATGATGTGCGTTTGTACTATACAAAAACAACTCCTAGTAAAAGAATCTACTTTCCCATTGAGTATGATGTGCGTTTATCATTCTTTTTCATCACCAACCCATATAAATGGTTCTGCTACCCTGTTGTGTATGATGTGCTTGCAATATACAAAAACAACTTGCAGTGAAAGAATCTACTGACCCATTAAGTATGATGTGCGTTTGTCATTCTTTTCATCAACAACCATTATAAATGGTTCTGCTACCCCATGGTGTATGATGTGCGTTTGTACTATACAAAAACAACTCCTAGTAAAATAATCTAGTTCACCATTGAGTATGATGTGCGTTTATCATTCTTTTTCATCACCAACCCATAGAAATGGTTCTGCTACCCCGTTGTGTATGATGTGCTTGCAATATACAAAAACAACTTGCAGTGAAAGAATCTACTGACCCATTAAGTATTATGTGCGTTTGTCATTCTTTTCATCAACAACCATTATAAATGGTTCTGCTACCCCATGGTGTATGATGTGCGTTTGTACTATACAAAAACAACTCTCTAGTAAAAGAATCTACTTCCCCATTGAGTATGATGTGCGTTTGTACTATACAAAAACAACTCCTAGTAAAATAATCTACTTCACCATTGAGTATGATGTGCGTTTGTACTATACAAAAACAACTCCTAGTAAAAGAATCTACTTCCCCATTGAGTATGATGTGCGTTTGTCATTCTTTTCATCAACAACCATTATAAATGGTTCTGCTACCCCATGGTGTATGATGTGCGTTTGTACTATACAAAAACAACTTCTAGTAAAAGAATCTACTTCCTCATTGAGTATGATGTGCGTTTGTCATTCTTTTCATCAACAACCATTATAAATGGTTCTGCTACCCCATGGTGTATGATGTGCGTTTGTACTATACAAAAACAACTCCTAGTAAAAGAATCTACTTCCCCATTGAGTATGATGTGCGTTTGTACTATACAAAAACAACTCCTAGTAAAAGAATCTACTTCCCCATTGAGTATGATGTGCGTTTGTCATTCTTTTCATCAACAACCATTATAAATGGTTCTGCTACCCCATGGTGTATGATGTGCGTTTGTACTATACAAAAACAACTCCTAGTAAAAGAATCTACTTCCCCATTGAGTATGATGTGCGTTTGTACTATACAAAAACAACTCCTAGTAAAAGAATCTACTTCCCCATTGAGTATGATGTGCGTTTGTCATTCTTTTCATCAACAACCATTATAAATGGTTCTGCTACCCCATGGTGTATGATGTGCGTTTGTACTATACAAAAAAACTTGTAGTAAAAGAATCTACTTCCCCATTGAGTATGATGTGCGTTTGTCATTCTTTTCATCAACAACCATTATAAATGGTTCTGCTACCCCATGGTGTATGATGTGCGTTTGTACTATACAAAAACAACTTCTAGTAAAAGAATCTACTTCCCCATTGAGTATGATGTGCGTTTGTCATTCTTTTCATCAACAACCATTATAAATGGTTCTGCTACCCCATGGTGTATGATGTGCGTTTGTACTATACAAAAACAACTAGTAAAAGAATCTACTTCCCCATTGAGTATGATGTGCGTTTGTCATTCTTTTCATCAACAACCATTATAAATGGTTCTGCTACCCCATGGTGTATGATGTGCGTTTGTACTATACAAAAACAACTCCTAGTAAAATAATCTAGTTCACCATTGAGTATGATGTGCGTTTATCATTCTTTTTCATCACCAACCCATAGAAATGGTTCTGCTACCCCGTTGTGTATGATGTGCTTGCAATATACAAAAACAACTTGCAGTGAAAGAATCTACTGACCCATTAAGTATGATGTGCGTTTGTCATTCTTTTCATCAACAACCATTATAAATGGTTCTGCTACCCCATGGTGTATGATGTGCGTTTGTACTATACAAAAACAACTCCTATTAAGAGAATCTACTTCCCCATTTGTCATTCTTTTCATCAACAACCATTATAAATGGTTCTGCTACCCCATTGAGTATGATGTGCGTTTGTACTATGCAAAAACAACTCCTAGTAAAAGAATCTACTTCACCATTGAGTATGATGTGCGTTTATCATTCTTTTTCATCACCAAGCCATAGAAATGGTTCTGCTACCCTGTTGTGTATGATGTGCTTGCAATATACAAAAACAACTTGCAGTGAAAGAATCTACTGACCCATTAAGTATGATGTGCGTTTGTCATTCTTTTCATCAACAACCATTATAAATGGTTCTGCTACCCCATGGTGTATGATGTGCGTTTGTACTATACAAAAACAACTCCTAGTAAAATAATCTACTTCACCATTGAGTATGATGTGCGTTTATCATTCTTTTTCATCACCAACCCATAGAAATGGTTCTGCTACCCCGTTGTGTATGATGTGCTTGCAATATACAAAAACAACTTGCAGTGAAAGAATCTACTGACCCATTAAGTATTATGTGCGTTTGTCATTCTTTTCATCAACAACCATTATAAATGGTTCTGCTACCCCATGGTGTATGATGTGCGTTTGTACTATACAAAAAAACTTGTAGTAAAAGAATCTACTTCCCCATTGAGTATGATGTGCGTTTGTCATTCTTTTCATCAACAACCATTATAAATGGTTCTGCTACCCCATGGTGTATGATGTGCGTTTGTACTATACAAAAACAGCTCCCAGTAAAAGAATCTATGTACTTCCCCATTGAGTATGATGTGCGTTTATCATTCTTTTTCATCACCAACCCATAGAAATGGTTCTGCTACCCCGTTGTGTATGATGTGCTTGCAATATACAAAAACAACTTGCAGTGAAAGAATCTACTGACCCATTTAGTATGATGTGCGTTTGTCATTCTTTTCATCAACAACCATTATAAATGGTTCTGCTACCCCATGGTGTATGATGTGCGTTTGTACTATACAAAAACAACTCCTAGTAAAAGAATCTACTTCCCCATTGAGTATGATGTGCGTTTGTACTATACAAAAACAACTCCTAGTAAAAGAATCTACTTCCCCATTGAGTATGATGTGCGTTTGTCATTCTTTTCATCAACAACCATTATAAATGGTTCTGCTACCCCATGGTGTATGATGTGCGTTTGTACTATACAAAAACAACTCCTAGTAAAAGAATCTACTTCCCCATTGAGTATGATGTGCGTTTATCATTCTTTTTCATCACCAACCCATAGAAATGGTTCTACTACCCCGTTGTGTATGATGTGCTTGCAATATACAAAAACAACTTGCAGTGAAAGAATCTACTGACCCATTAAGTATGATGTGCGTTTGTCATTCTTTTCATCAACAACCGTTATAATTGGTTCTGCTACCCCATGGTGTATGATGTGCGTTTGTACTATACAAAAACAACTCCTAGTAAAAGAATCTACTTTCCCATTGAGTATGATGTGCGTTTATCATTCTTTTTCATCACCAACCCATATAAATGGTTCTGCTACCCTGTTGTGTATGATGTGCTTGCAATATACAAAAACAACTTGCAGTGAAAGAATCTACTGACCCATTAAGTATGATGTGCGTTTGTCATTCTTTTCATCAACAACCATTATAAATGGTTCTGCTACCCCATGGTGTATGATGTGCGTTTGTACTATACAAAAACAACTCCTAGTAAAATAATCTAGTTCACCATTGAGTATGATGTGCGTTTGTCATTCTTTTCATCAACAACCATTATAAATGGTTCTGCTACCCCATGGTGTATGATGTGCGTTTGTACTATACAAAAACAACTCCTAGTAAAAGAATCTACTTCCCCATTGAGTATGATGTGCGTTTGTACTATACAAAAACAACTCCTAGTAAAAGAATCTACTTCCCCATTGAGTATGATGTGCGTTTGTCATTCTTTTCATCAACAACCATTATAAATGGTTCTGCTACCCCATGGTGTATGATGTGCGTTTGTACTATACAAAAACAACTCCTAGTAAAAGAATCTACTTCCCCATTGAGTATGATGTGCGTTTATCATTCTTTTTCATCACCAACCCATAGAAATGGTTCTACTACCCCGTTGTGTATGATGTGCTTGCAATATACAAAAACAACTTGCAGTGAAAGAATCTACTGACCCATTAAGTATGATGTGCGTTTGTCATTCTTTTCATCAACAACCGTTATAATTGGTTCTGCTACCCCATGGTGTATGATGTGCGTTTGTACTATACAAAAACAACTCCTAGTAAAAGAATCTACTTTCCCATTGAGTATGATGTGCGTTTATCATTCTTTTTCATCACCAACCCATATAAATGGTTCTGCTACCCTGTTGTGTATGATGTGCTTGCAATATACAAAAACAACTTGCAGTGAAAGAATCTACTGACCCATTAAGTATGATGTGCGTTTGTCATTCTTTTCATCAACAACCATTATAAATGGTTCTGCTACCCCATGGTGTATGATGTGCGTTTGTACTATACAAAAACAACTCCTAGTAAAATAATCTAGTTCACCATTGAGTATGATGTGCGTTTATCATTCTTTTTCATCACCAACCCATAGAAATGGTTCTGCTACCCCGTTGTGTATGATGTGCTTGCAATATACAAAAACAACTTGCAGTGAAAGAATCTACTGACCCATTAAGTATTATGTGCGTTTGTCATTCTTTTCATCAACAACCATTATAAATGGTTCTGCTACCCCATGGTGTATGATGTGCGTTTGTACTATACAAAAACAACTCTCTAGTAAAAGAATCTACTTCCCCATTGAGTATGATGTGCGTTTGTACTATACAAAAACAACTCCTAGTAAAATAATCTACTTCACCATTGAGTATGATGTGCGTTTGTACTATACAAAAACAACTCCTAGTAAAAGAATCTACTTCCCCATTGAGTATGATGTGCGTTTGTCATTCTTTTCATCAACAACCATTATAAATGGTTCTGCTACCCCATGGTGTATGATGTGCGTTTGTACTATACAAAAACAACTTCTAGTAAAAGAATCTACTTCCTCATTGAGTATGATGTGCGTTTGTCATTCTTTTCATCAACAACCATTATAAATGGTTCTGCTACCCCATGGTGTATGATGTGCGTTTGTACTATACAAAAACAACTCCTAGTAAAAGAATCTACTTCCCCATTGAGTATGATGTGCGTTTGTACTATACAAAAACAACTCCTAGTAAAAGAATCTACTTCCCCATTGAGTATGATGTGCGTTTGTCATTCTTTTCATCAACAACCATTATAAATGGTTCTGCTACCCCATGGTGTATGATGTGCGTTTGTACTATACAAAAACAACTCCTAGTAAAAGAATCTACTTCCCCATTGAGTATGATGTGCGTTTGTACTATACAAAAACAACTCCTAGTAAAAGAATCTACTTCCCCATTGAGTATGATGTGCGTTTGTCATTCTTTTCATCAACAACCATTATAAATGGTTCTGCTACCCCATGGTGTATGATGTGCGTTTGTACTATACAAAAAAACTTGTAGTAAAAGAATCTACTTCCCCATTGAGTATGATGTGCGTTTGTCATTCTTTTCATCAACAACCATTATAAATGGTTCTGCTACCCCATGGTGTATGATGTGCGTTTGTACTATACAAAAACAACTTCTAGTAAAAGAATCTACTTCCCCATTGAGTATGATGTGCGTTTGTCATTCTTTTCATCAACAACCATTATAAATGGTTCTGCTACCCCATGGTGTATGATGTGCGTTTGTACTATACAAAAACAACTAGTAAAAGAATCTACTTCCCCATTGAGTATGATGTGCGTTTGTCATTCTTTTCATCAACAACCATTATAAATGGTTCTGCTACCCCATGGTGTATGATGTGCGTTTGTACTATACAAAAACAACTCCTAGTAAAATAATCTAGTTCACCATTGAGTATGATGTGCGTTTGTACTATGCAAAAACAACTCCTAGTAAAAGAATCTACTTCACCATTGAGTATGATGTGCGTTTATCATTCTTTTTCATCACCAACCCATAGAAATGGTTCTGCTACCCCGTTGTGTATGATGTGCTTGCAATATACAAAAACAACTTGCAGTGAAAGAATCTACTGACCCATTAAGTATTATGTGCGTTTGTCATTCTTTTCATCAACAACCATTATAAATGGTTCTGCTACCCCATGGTGTATGATGTGCGTTTGTACTATACAAAAACAACTCTCTAGTAAAAGAATCTACTTCCCCATTGAGTATGATGTGCGTTTGTACTATGCAAAAACAACTCCTAGTAAAAGAATCTACTTCACCATTGAGTATGATGTGCGTTTATCATTCTTTTTCATCACCAAGCCATAGAAATGGTTCTGCTACCCTGTTGTGTATGATGTGCTTGCAATATACAAAAACAACTTGCAGTGAAAGAATCTACTGACCCATTAAGTATGATGTGCGTTTGTCATTCTTTTCATCAACAACCATTATAAATGGTTCTGCTACCCCATGGTGTATGATGTGCGTTTGTACTATACAAAAACAACTCCTAGTAAAATAATCTACTTCACCATTGAGTATGATGTGCGTTTATCATTCTTTTTCATCACCAACCCATAGAAATGGTTCTGCTACCCCGTTGTGTATGATGTGCTTGCAATATACAAAAACAACTTGCAGTGAAAGAATCTACTGACCCATTAAGTATTATGTGCGTTTGTCATTCTTTTCATCAACAACCATTATAAATGGTTCTGCTACCCCATGGTGTATGATGTGCGTTTGTACTATACAAAAAAACTTGTAGTAAAAGAATCTACTTCCCCATTGAGTATGATGTGCGTTTGTCATTCTTTTCATCAACAACCATTATAAATGGTTCTGCTACCCCATGGTGTATGATGTGCGTTTGTACTATACAAAAACAGCTCCCAGTAAAAGAATCTATGTACTTCCCCATTGAGTATGATGTGCGTTTATCATTCTTTTTCATCACCAACCCATAGAAATGGTTCTGCTACCCCGTTGTGTATGATGTGCTTGCAATATACAAAAACAACTTGCAGTGAAAGAATCTACTGACCCATTTAGTATGATGTGCGTTTGTCATTCTTTTCATCAACAACCATTATAAATGGTTCTGCTACCCCATGGTGTATGATGTGCGTTTGTACTATACAAAAACAACTCCTAGTAAAAGAATCTACTTCCCCATTGAGTATGATGTGCGTTTGTACTATACAAAAACAACTCCTAGTAAAAGAATCTACTTCCCCATTGAGTATGATGTGCGTTTGTCATTCTTTTCATCAACAACCATTATAAATGGTTCTGCTACCCCATGGTGTATGATGTGCGTTTGTACTATACAAAAACAACTCCTAGTAAAAGAATCTACTTCCCCATTGAGTATGATGTGCGTTTATCATTCTTTTTCATCACCAACCCATAGAAATGGTTCTACTACCCCGTTGTGTATGATGTGCTTGCAATATACAAAAACAACTTGCAGTGAAAGAATCTACTGACCCATTAAGTATGATGTGCGTTTGTCATTCTTTTCATCAACAACCGTTATAATTGGTTCTGCTACCCCATGGTGTATGATGTGCGTTTGTACTATACAAAAACAACTCCTAGTAAAAGAATCTACTTTCCCATTGAGTATGATGTGCGTTTATCATTCTTTTTCATCACCAACCCATATAAATGGTTCTGCTACCCTGTTGTGTATGATGTGCTTGCAATATACAAAAACAACTTGCAGTGAAAGAATCTACTGACCCATTAAGTATGATGTGCGTTTGTCATTCTTTTCATCAACAACCATTATAAATGGTTCTGCTACCCCATGGTGTATGATGTGCGTTTGTACTATACAAAAACAACTCCTAGTAAAATAATCTAGTTCACCATTGAGTATGATGTGCGTTTATCATTCTTTTTCATCACCAACCCATAGAAATGGTTCTGCTACCCCGTTGTGTATGATGTGCTTGCAATATACAAAAACAACTTGCAGTGAAAGAATCTACTGACCCATTAAGTATTATGTGCGTTTGTCATTCTTTTCATCAACAACCATTATAAATGGTTCTGCTACCCCATGGTGTATGATGTGCGTTTGTACTATACAAAAACAACTCTCTAGTAAAAGAATCTACTTCCCCATTGAGTATGATGTGCGTTTGTACTATACAAAAACAACTCCTAGTAAAATAATCTACTTCACCATTGAGTATGATGTGCGTTTGTACTATACAAAAACAACTCCTAGTAAAAGAATCTACTTCCCCATTGAGTATGATGTGCGTTTGTCATTCTTTTCATCAACAACCATTATAAATGGTTCTGCTACCCCATGGTGTATGATGTGCGTTTGTACTATACAAAAACAACTTCTAGTAAAAGAATCTACTTCCTCATTGAGTATGATGTGCGTTTGTCATTCTTTTCATCAACAACCATTATAAATGGTTCTGCTACCCCATGGTGTATGATGTGCGTTTGTACTATACAAAAACAACTCCTAGTAAAATAATCTACTTCCCCATTGAGTATGATGTGCGTTTGTACTATACAAAAACAACTCCTAGTAAAAGAATCTACTTCCCCATTGAGTATGATGTGCGTTTGTCATTCTTTTCATCAACAACCATTATAAATGGTTCTGCTACCCCATGGTGTATGATGTGCGTTTGTACTATACAAAAAAACTTGTAGTAAAAGAATCTACTTCCCCATTGAGTATGATGTGCGTTTGTCATTCTTTTCATCAACAACCATTATAAATGGTTCTGCTACCCCATGGTGTATGATGTGCGTTTGTACTATACAAAAACAACTTCTAGTAAAAGAATCTACTTCCCCATTGAGTATGATGTGCGTTTGTCATTCTTTTCATCAACAACCATTATAAATGGTTCTGCTACCCCATGGTGTATGATGTGCGTTTGTACTATACAAAAACAACTAGTAAAAGAATCTACTTCCCCATTGAGTATGATGTGCGTTTGTCATTCTTTTCATCAACAACCATTATAAATGGTTCTGCTACCCCATGGTGTATGATGTGCGTTTGTACTATACAAAAACAACTCCTAGTAAAATAATCTAGTTCACCATTGAGTATGATGTGCGTTTATCATTCTTTTTCATAACCAACCCATAGAAATGGTTCTGCTACCCCGTTGTGTATGATGTGCTTGCAATATACAAAAACAACTTGCAGTGAAAGAATCTACTGACCCATTAAGTATTATGTGCGTTTGTCATTCTTTTCATCAACAACCATTATAAATGGTTCTGCTACCCCATGGTGTATGATGTGCGTTTGTACTATACAAAAACAACTCTCTAGTAAAAGAATCTACTTCCCCATTGAGTATGATGTGCGTTTGTACTATACAAAAACAACTCCTAGTAAAATAATCTACTTCACCATTGAGTATGATGTGCGTTTATCATTCTTTTTCATCACCAAGCCATAGAAATGGTTCTGCTACCCTGTTGTGTATGATGTGCTTGCAATATACAAAAACAACTTGCAGTGAAAGAATCTACTGACCCATTAAGTATGATGTGCGTTTGTCATTCTTTTCATCAACAACCATTATAAATGGTTCTGCTACCCCATGGTGTATGATGTGCGTTTGTACTATACAAAAACAACTCCTAGTAAAATAATCTACTTCACCATTGAGTATGATGTGCGTTTATCATTCTTTTTCATCACCAACCCATAGAAATGGTTCTGCTACCCCGTTGTGTATGATGTGCTTGCAATATACAAAAACAACTTGCAGTGAAAGAATCTACTGACCCATTAAGTATTATGTGCGTTTGTCATTCTTTTCATCAACAACCATTATAAATGGTTCTGCTACCCCATGGTGTATGATGTGCGTTTGTACTATACAAAAAAACTTGTAGTAAAAGAATCTACTTCCCCATTGAGTATGATGTGCGTTTGTCATTCTTTTCATCAACAACCATTATAAATGGTTCTGCTACCCCATGGTGTATGATGTGCGTTTGTACTATACAAAAACAGCTCCCAGTAAAAGAATCTATGTACTTCCCCATTGAGTATGATGTGCGTTTATCATTCTTTTTCATCACCAACCCATAGAAATGGTTCTGCTACCCCGTTGTGTATGATGTGCTTGCAATATACAAAAACAACTTGCAGTGAAAGAATCTACTGACCCATTAAGTATGATGTGCGTTTGTCATTCTTTTCATCAACAACCATTATAAATGGTTCTGCTACCCCATGGTGTATGATGTGCGTTTGTACTATACAAAAACAACTCCTAGTAAAAGAATCTACTTCCCCATTGAGTATGATGTGCGTTTGTCATTCTTTTCATCAACAACCATTATAAATGGTTCTGCTACCCCATGGTGTATGATGTGCGTTTGTACTATACAAAAACAACTCCTAGTAAAAGAATCTACTTCCCCATTGAGTATGATGTGCGTTTATCATTCTTTTTCATCACCAACCCATAGAAATGGTTCTACTACCCCGTTGTGTATGATGTGCTTGCAATATACAAAAACAACTTGCAGTGAAAGAATCTACTGACCCATTAAGTATGATGTGCGTTTGTCATTCTTTTCATCAACAACCATTATAAATGGTTCTGCTACCCCATTGTGTATGATGTGCGTTTAAGCTATGCAACACAAGCCCTTATAAAAGGCTCTACTAAACTGATCATATTAAACATTCCCACACGAACATTATTTTCAGAATTTCCATTAGGTAGCTTGTAAATACGGCTCACAATTTTATTAATACCCGAATGCAATGATCTTTTCCTCTTTCTCTATGCGGGTTTCTTCAATGAAGGAACACAAACATCTTTTTGAAGCACCCCATCCCTAAAACTCAAATTCTCCTAAAATAGTGTGTTTTGTTGTACCATCGAGTTTGCATCCCTACATTTAAATCGAAATTTTCAGTCATCTCATCTTATGATTCATCAAAATCTTTTTCGTTCTTAAATTCTAAATTTAATCGAAAAAAACCCCAAAAGTTAGAAGACAAAATAAAACAATTTCAGAATTATGAACCTGCATTATCATTTTCATTATTATCGCTTCTGCAAACATATTTAGATCCTCTTCGATAACCATATCTAAAATAAAAAATACAAATTTAGTTTTCCATAAGAATATTCAAAATTCGTAAAACTTTTACCTTCATGAAGTTTTTCACAACCGGTGGATTCTTTTAGAGCAACTTGAAATTGAAGTTCGTTGACTTCAATAGCAATGTACTTGTTATTGACAAGCATAGCAAGAAGACTCGACCTCCAGTGTATCACATATTACCTGGGCCATTACACTTGAAAAGGGTCAAGTAATGCGATATGAATCGTCACTATTTAAGTTGGCCACTGAGCAATAGACCGATTTTCGTTAGATGAATCTGGAGTTTAAGACTATTGAACCAATTGTCAAAGAAATAACACTTTATGATTTACATTTTTCGGTACAGTTTCCGTAAGAGGAGTATCCACGTTTCCACTCATAAAAACTAAGTGAGGAGCGCGTTCAGGATGAGTGTTACTTTGATCACCTACAAAAATATTAAAATCATAACTGAATCCTGATACCTGACTCAATACTTGATTTTTGTATCCCCATTTATGAGGTTTTGCGCGCCATTATGCTGTTTCAGGTCATGACGAACTTTAGTTGGAATTATTTGCTCGTCAACTGCCAAAAATTCTTCTTTTGGAACAAGTAATAGTTGCTGTTTGACGCCGCGCCGCCGCCGCGCCGCCGCCGTTCAAAAGCTTGTCGTGTCCTGGATTTCCGAAAGGAATAAAGTTTTTGAAAGGGATTTTTTTCTCCTTAAAAATGTCTTAAATTTTTTTTTGAAATATGGAAAGCTGTTGTAACGAGCCGCTTTGCCTGTGTGGGTTCGTGACTGGCTTAATTGAACCCGTAGCTCAGCGTTTGCGAAGGTTCTTCGACCCTGGTTAAGTTAGGGAAGGTGATGATAGCACTGGGACCCCCTACGTCTTGCGACAAAGCTTCTGGAGAGGGTTCGGAAGAAGACTGTGCTGCGACATAAGAGGGCCCAGGTACATCATCATCCACATCCAAGGAAGGAAATGTGATAGTGGCACTGGGTCCCCCTACGTCTTGCGACACAGCTTTCGAAAAGGGTTGTGGAGGCTCGCATGAAGCGCCTACCTCATCTTTTTTATAAATACGGAGCTTAACTGTCTCGAAACCGTATCTTATCACTCCCTTATTTCGCGCCAGAGAAGCCACAGAGTCCTTATTGATTACGATAATCCCTTTGGCTCCTCCAGTTTCGCGATCTTCCAGTCGTGACAAGGAAGGTTGGGGTTGCTGATCTTAATCATCTCACGTATGTCATCTGGACATGAGGGTTCTTTAGGGATCCAAGCGCGAGCTCTCGGCCTGCACAGAATATCTTCCTTTGCAACGACCCCGAGTTTTGCGCCTGGCCAAACTTCGCCCAGCATGCCGACAGCAAGCGTATAGAGATCGCGTGACTTCTGATCGTTACAAGCGATGAGTTTGACATGACCTCGATGCCAACCCTCATCGCTTGTTACAGGCGGTGGACCCGGATGATCTCGCATGACTTTTAGAAAACCAGCCGAGAGCCCTAGTTTCACCATCTGCCAACGGTCAGAAGTAATCGTGCGATCAATATTGCTCCTATCAATGACCGCAATTATGATCTTGTTGGATTCCTTAAGTACATCACTAAAAGGTTTAATGAGAGGTACTCTAGCAATGTTGGGAGTGCTGGTGTTCTGCACTTTGGGCTTTTTAGGGACGGGAGTGGACTCCTCCAAAGACCTTTGTCGCTTTGACGTGAGTAGATATTATGGCACATGTGGATGGGAATTTTGTGGTAGAAAGAGATAGCGATATGAGTGAGTGAAATAGATGATAAGAATTTAGATTTAAGTAGTTTTTTTGTGAAAGCAGATAAGGATATTTAGGTTTGTGGTGATTTAATTGTGTGAATTTGTTTTACATCGATATTATAGGTAGATATCTAGGTAAAACTTTTTTTTAGTCTATATTTGTTTAAACCGAATTTAAACCTCGCATAGAAATGCGGAAAACCTAACTCGACGTTGAACCGATTCTTATTTTTATAAATAAATAAAACTAAAACAATTTTGTTTGGGAAAAAGCCTTAGCAAAAAAACCCAATTTATTAAACACCTTTTACGCTCACTTTCCGACTTGCCAACTGGCCATTTACAAAGCTGATTTTAGACTGACAATATTTTTTCTAAGAACGAAGAATGCATGTTCTTTTGTATGCTCTTTCGTATAATACATAATAAGAATATATAATGTTGAAGTGTAGGTTTAGCTGGCGGTTGCTGGCTGTAGTGGTGTTGAGACTCGTACGCTTGCGTTCGATACAGTCCCGACAAAAAAGGGACTTTTTTCATCTAGGTCCTGCCCACCTCCGAGGCTGCTGATTCGTCTCGCGCCGGCTGCTTTCGCTTCCGTTGCTCACCCTGATCATACCTTGCTAAAAGACACTGTAACGAAACTAAGAACTGGATTAGAATATTTATATATGATAGATTTGCGAAGCCGAGATTGGCTCATATATCCTTGCTGACACTGCCTCTTTAGTTATTCAACTGGTAATATACATATTTTCTGATCCGGCCGAGTTAACTGCCCGGCTTCGGTTTGTAAAACTACCGATCTGGCTATCCCATCCTTACTTCTAATGAGCTGGCTGATCCTCCCCATGGCCCATTGGGCTGGAGGAAAATTCTCACTCTTTATAATTACTAACTGGCCGACTCTTAAACTCTCTTTTTCCCTACGCCACTTCTTTCTCTCTTGCAATGTAACAAGATACTCTTCTCGCCATCTCTTCCAGAAATGGTCGAACATAAGCTGTCTCTCTCTAAAAAGCCTTGCCCCCCTTGCACCTGTTTCTTCAGGTGTCGATAAAGCTGGCGGTAACACAATCGGTTCACCTATCAGAAAGTGACCTGGTGTCAGTGCTTGCACATCTGTGGGATCATCACTTAGTGGATGAATTGGACGGGAATTCAGTATCCCTTCTATGCCGATCAATAACGTTAAGAATTGCTCGCTCTCTAGTATACGCTGGCCAACTATGCGCTTCAAGTGATATTTCATCGACTTGACCGCTGCCTCATATATGCCTCCTTGATGCGGAGCAGCTGGCACCATAAATATCCATTCTGTTCCGCGCTGATTTAATTTGCCGAATAGCTCATCCCTCTCCCATTCTTTCCAAGCTTGCTTAATTACCCTAGCAGCGCCAACGAATGACGTACCATTGTCACTAAACATACGTTGACAATGTCCTCGCCTACTAACAAATCGCTCATAGCATGCCAGAAATGACAATGAAGTCAGATCTCCTACCATATCAATATGGACCGCCCTTGTCTTCAAACATACAAAAATTGCTACCCAAGTCTTCCTTGTGGTGATTCGCTTGCCATTCCTATCCAATATTTTAACTACAAAAGGCCCTGCATAATCGACCCCGGTATGTAGAAAAGGCTTGCCAACTTGCACTCTATCTGCAGGCAACTCTGCCATGAGCTGTTGTTCTAGCCGATAATTATAGCGCACACAAATTGTGCACTTATGAATATAACGTCTAAGCTCACTGCGCAATCTGGGTATCCAGTATTGCTGCCGAATGAATTGCATCATGATCTGACTGGCTCCATGTTTTGTCATTCGATGAGCATGGTCAATCAACAACCAAGCCAACCTCGTATCTTGTGGAATAATGGCCGGATGACGCATCTCATATTGCTCGCTTGCACGATGTAGGCGCCCTCCTACTCGCAAAATGCCCTCGCTATCAAACACTGGCTTGAGAGATTCTATCCTACTATTCTCTGTCAGCTGTCCATTTGCTTGGAGAGCCGCTATGTCCTTGCTATAGACCTCTTTCTGAGCTCTTTTAATAAGAAGTTTTAACCCTTTCGCTCTTTCATCAGCCGTAGGTGTCATAGACGCCGGACCCACGCTATGCCTTGCTCGCTTTCTGCGCTGCCTTTGCTTGCGTTCCCTTGCTCTTAACCTAAGCTGATTCATGTAATGAAATACATATCCCAGAACACTTATTGCCTTTTCTAATCGAGAAGCATATTCTTCAATTGGCACACTAACTTGTTGTTCAGGTACCCATATACCTAAAGTTTCCCTTGTCTGTGTAATTGCACATATACGCATTTCGCTTGCTACTATGGGTGATACTTCTCCCTTTATTGGATTAACTGGCCAACTGTCTTCTTGCTCAACTAGCCATGATGGTCCATGTAACCATAGTTTGCTCTCAACTAGCTCTGCTGGCAACATTCCTCTGCTGAGTAAATCCGCGGGATTTTCCTTAGTCCCGACGTGCCGCCAATTACTAACATCGGTATTCGTTTGAATCGATGATATTCGATTCCCCACGTAAGTTTTCATATCACGGGGTAGTCTTTGTAGCCAATGCAAAACTACCATCGAGTCTGTCCAAAGTATATACTCTACGCTTGCCCAATCCATTGCCTTAAGTAGTTCTACCAATAAGCGACCGAGCAACTCTGCCCCTGCTAACTCTAGCCGTGGTATAGACACCATCTTGAGTGGAGCCACCCTTGTCTTTGAAGTAATCAACTGGCTCGTGACTTTGCCATTGGCTTGCTCTACCCTTGCATATAACACAGCTCCGTATGCCGTTGTGGAGGCGTCAGAGAATCCATGTATCTGTATCTTCGCTGTGCCGTTTGTATTTAGCCATCTGGATATTCGGAATTGCTCTAGATGTTTTATTCCTTGCCACAATTCCTGCCATCTTTTTCTTAAAGCATCTGGTATCTCTTGGTCCCACTCCAAACTAGCCCGCCATAGATCTTGTATCATGACTTTGCCGATAATAATTACTGGTGCTATGTAACCATTAGGATCATATAGCTGAGCGATATAACTAAGCAGATTCCTTTTTGTAACCCTGTCGGGAATTTCTGGTGATTTTACTTCGAACGTAAACTGGTCTTGGTTCACTAACCATTTCAGACCCAATACAGTAGTCTGCTCTCCTTTATCAAATACCAGTTCCTGTTCGTTAACTGAGGGCAATCTACTAGCTAGCCACTGACTATTCGATTTCCACTTGCGGAGTTCGAAACCAGCTGTCCGTAACACTCTATCCAATCGTCTTGCCGTATGTAATGCTTCTTCTTCGCTTTCGCAACCGGAAACACAATCATCCATGTAGAAATCGTTACAAATAATTTGCTCTATATCTGGGTAGGACTCCTTTGCATCTCGTCCACATTGAATCAATGCTCGTACCGCGTTGTATGCTGAAGATGTCATGCCATAAGTCACAACTGTTAGCCAATATTCTTGAAGCTTCTCGCCAGGAGACTCTCACCAGAAGATTCTTTGCGAATCCCATTGATGCCTAGCTAACCTAACTTGCCGAAACATCATCTTGATGTCTGCACTAAAAGCTATCTTATGTCTGCGAAACCGCATTATAATTTCAAATAAATCACGCTGAAGTTTCTCTCCCAGCTGCTGTACTTCGTTATATGAAATACCCCTATCCGTCTTGCAGCTACAATCGAACACAACCCTGAACTTCTTTGTTACACAATGATGCGGTATGTAATACACTAACTGCCCTTGCTCTACTTGCGGAGGTCTGGTCGCTTTGACCATATGACCAAGACTTTCATACTCTTTCATAAAACTGACATAACTCTCTCTAAGAGCAGGTTCCCTAGCTAGTTTCCTTTCCAACATAAAAAATCTTTTCAATGCTATCGCTCTCGAATCTCCTATGCCCTGGACGTCAGGCTTAATAGGAATCGTAACGACGAAACGTCCTTCGCTGTCACGCTTTGCCGTCTTTGTGAAATTATCTTCCACCTCTTGTTCCTCTGGTGATCTTAACTTGCTATTCCCAACCTGATCCATTTCCCAAAGCCGCCGTACTAAACTATCCAAATTATCTACCTCGACACATCTTAATACAGATGTGTTTTCAACTTGCTGTTCTGCCGTACCTAGAGAACTGCCTCCAAATGCCACTATGCCAAAACTTGTCTTAATCGCAGTTATTGCGCCTATCATTCGTGGCATTGAACATACCATTACCCTTGCAAAGAATTTCACGCCCAGTAAAATATCAACCGGAGCTCGCTTCCAGTAAGATGGATCAGCGAATGGAAAGTCAAAAATCTCACTCACCTGCTGTATACTTGCTCGTGGAGTTACTAATGACCAATCAGTCTCCTTTGGTACTACCCAGAAATTTTCTTCTATGCATACCTCTGCCGAAAACCATGGCACTATCCCAATCCTGGCCTGTCTATTAATTTGCACAATATTACCTTCGATACCTGTTACCCTTTTCGTGGCTTGCCGTGTAAGTATTTTAAAAGCCCGCACTAATTCATATGGAATCAAGTTTGGCTGTGCCCCTGAGTCTAATATAGCTCGAACTGGCCCCATCAACCGCCCGTCGACCTTCAATCTTACCAACATTGTTGGAATCAAAGCTTCATCACCTGTGGAGGAAGAGATTAAATTAAAGACATTCAAGTAGCTTTCAAGAAGGTTATTCGTTTTATTGGACTTTTGCCGCTTAGCCGGAATAATTAACTGTCAATCCCCATCGCGTTTAATGCCTTTTTTCACAGTAACCTCTGCCAGAGGTACTCTGTGGCTTGGGCATAATAAGCTGTTATGCATGATTTTAAATGGACATCTCGGACACGGAGACTGGAAGCACGCCTCTACGTTATGTCCTTGCTTGAAGCAATTCTCACATAACATGTGCATGCGCACAAAACGTACCCTAGCTGACTGGTCCAATGCCCTGAATTGCTTGCAATGGTATAGCTGATGCTCCTCGCCGCATAACTCGCACCTATGCTGATGCCTGATTACTCTGCTCGGCTTGCTCCCTTGCCAGTTCATTGATGTCTTCATTCCTTGCTTGGGCTGGCCTGCCGTGTTCCCTTGCTGCCCTACCCGCTCGCTGCTGAATTTGTCGAAACGCTGCCTCGACCCTTCCCTCGCTGCTGCGCCACTCATCATGAAGGCTGCCTTGGCCTGATGACTGCTTGCCGGTTGTGTGCTTGCCGAGGCTTGCCGATCCAGAAATGCCAGCATCTCCTTAGATGTTGGAGTCTCGGATTGCCGTTGCAACTCCCATTGGCGGGCCGTGTCCGCATCTAGCCGCTCGTGTAGCAAGTGGACCACGATCATATCCCAGTATTCCACTGGAATCCCTTGCGCCTTGAGCTGTCGCAGGGTCTCGTGTGTTACGTTTGACAGCCTTTGGATCTGGTCCGCACGCGGTGTAGCTGGCAGACATGGCAGACTCAGGAACTGCCTCAGTAACTCGCGGCATGTCTGGTACTTTTTATCGTACAACTGATTGAGCCTAGCCCAGGCTTCTAGGTAATTACCTTCCGTGAGCTGCCATTCACCTAAAGTCCTGGCTGCCTTGCCGGTCAGCGATTTGGCGAGATGCTGAAATTTGAAAGCCGGCTTGACCTGCTCGTTCTCGTGCACTGCTGCCACGAACCGATCCCTGAACCCTTGCCACTTCGTGAGGGACCCATCAAACTCTCCCCACGTATTCTTTACCTCCTGCTGAGGAGGCACCTGGATGGACACCTCAATCGCCTGTCCGCTTGCCGTTTCCTTCTCAACTTGCTGCTCCCTTTTACGCTGCGCAATCGCGGATAGCCGCTTGCGGAACTTCCTCTTTGTGCCTAGGTAAAGTTCCTCGGCGTCTGCTTGCCGCTCTGACGCCTCGTCCACGTCATTTCCCTTGCCGGATATCCACCTTAGATGGTTCGCCGAAAGCTGGCTCCATACTTCTTCTAGACGCTCAAATCGCACTTGCAGGTCTTCTTCGTCCTCATCTTCCCTGGGTAGCTCTAAATAGCCTTCCATCCTCTTCATCGCTTTGAGGCATGCCTCATGGATCTTATTGTTTGCCATAGGTATCCTGTAATCAATATATGGATAAGAGATTGATCCCTGAAACTTGCTTTAACTATTCCAACAAATGAGTTTGTGCCAGATAAATACTACACTTACTAACTTGCCATTCATATAATTTGCAAAAAAAAAAATTAACTTCTAATATTGCTATTTCACTTGCCTGATTGCTACCTGCGGTCGGTGGTCTTCATCAAAAGATTTTCTAAGAAACCTTAGCTCGCCGACTTTTGCCAATGCAATCATGATCTATGATTGCTTCTTGCTCATATGCATGTATAATTATAATAATCTTATACTGCTCTTGCCGCCTTGCTCGTCATGACAGCTCGCTAGCTTTATCCTCGAATTTTCATAATTCGGCTTGCTGTACAATAATTTTATTTAATTATCTGTTCCTTGCCATCATAGCCACTATCCTTGCTGTTAGCACTTCGGCTTAATTGCTATAAAGCTAGTATTTTTAACACACTCGCCGGCTCTCCGATGGCTATGATTTATTTCCCTAACCATGCGCATTGTTACTCCCTATCCTATTTATTGCTTCGTCTGTGTCTTGTGAACTTAACCCCAAAAAAAAAGAAATATGTGTCTACTGGTGGTTGCAAGGCACCAGCGACAAACGCAACGCAAATATTAAAAAACCTATGTCTGATGGTGGTTGTAAAGCACCAACGACCAACGCAACGAAAAAATAAAAATATATAAGTCTGATGGTGGTTGTAAAGCACCAACGACCAACGCAACGAAAAAAAATAAAAATATATAAGTCTGATGGTGGTTGTAAAGCACCAACGACCAACGCAACGCAAAAATAAAAATATATAAGTCTGATGGTGGTTGTAAAGCACCAACGACCAACGCAACGAAAAAATAAAAATATATAAGTCTGATGGTGGTTGTAAAGCACCAACGACCAACGCAACGCAAAAATAAAAATATATAAGTCTGATGGTGGTTGTAAAGCACCAACGACCAACGCAACGAAAAAATAAAAATATATAAGTCTGATGGTGGTTGTAAAGCACCAACGACCAACGCAACGAAAAAATAAAAATATATAAGTCTGATGGTGGTTGTAAAGCACCAACGACCAACGCAACGCAAAAATAAAAATATATAAGTATGCTCCCAATACACGCCCCTAATATATTACCACCGCACTAAGTCACCAGCATCCCCGCATAGCACAGACCGAAGCGACGCGAACAACAAAAAGAAACACAAAAAATGATGAAGACCACACCGTCGCTATTACGCTTGCCGTTGTTCATTCTTTATTTATATGAACAAGATACCTCGCTAATTTGCCGCTATTTTCACTATGTTATTCTTTTCTTAATTCTTGCACTGACCTACGCCGTCTTTCCCCTTGCTCTTGTTTCCTAATGAAACAAACATAACTCGCACTATATGCCGCTTTGCCGAAACATAAACCTTATTGCAAATAATTTCCTTTTTTCACTTGGCAATTAAGTATTTATCTGCACTCATTCACATAATATAAATGGAAATTTACTCACAGTTTTTTCTTCTTTTTTCAAGAAATAAAGATGTTTGTTTAAAAATTTTAAAAAGTGCTCGCACAGTAAATATAACTCTGAACTATCTCTAGCGCCGATTGATAAACAACTGAACGAGACAAACAAAAACAACCTACGGAGCACACGCAGCTGCTGCTTGTGTTTTTCTCCTCTTTGTTGTCTTCTTCTCGTTCGCCTGCTAGTTTTTCGTGAGTGTATACACTTATGTATTTTGTGTATCCCTCTATATAAAATATAGTACCGCTTGCTGAGAGTAGATATTTCTTTTTATTTCCCCTTGAATAGCAGTAACGCTTTTTCATGTTGGGACTTGCACAAAATATAAAACTATATTGTAAAAGGAACGCATGCACATACTTTACCAATATAAAGCCGCTTGCCGCTGTCGATACATCTTGTGGTTATTTACAGCTATATTCTTCTTGCTGATTTTTCTTCCTCGATTCATATACAATAGACTAGGTCTCGCCGTTTTTTATTTCTAATTTCACTAGCCGGAATTTACTTTTAATTTACACAAGCAAAAACGAAACACTCGCGGACTTTATCTATAGGTCACTAGTAACTATCCGGCTCGTTTGGACCAAATGTTTAAACCGAATTTAAACCTCGCATAGAAATGCGGAAAACCTAACTCGACGTTGAACCGATTCTTATTTTTATAAATAAATAAAACTAAAACAATTTTGTTTGGGAAAAAGCCTTAGCAAAAAAACCCAATTTATTAAACACCTTTTACGCTCACTTTCCGACTTGCCAACTGGCCATTTACAAAGCTGATTTTAGACTGACAATATTTTTTCTAAGAACGAAGAATGCATGTTCTTTTGTATGCTCTTTCGTATAATACATAATAAGAATATATAATGTTGAAGTGTAGGTTTAGCTGGCGGTTGCTGGCTGTAGTGGTGTTGAAACTCGTACGCTTGCGTTCGATACAATATTAGTCTGTTGTACTGATAATAACGTAAAAAAGTAAAATGTTTTGGTGCGAAAGGTTGAAACATGATGAAACCTTTTGCATATGCGAAGCGGCTTGGGAAGAAATAAGATTTGCCGATATTTTATTTTATTCAGACACTTTTCAACTCTGTACAACACCTGAGCATGGGGTAGAGTGTACTATCCTTCACTTGAGAAATGGGGAGACTATTCCCTCAATTTTAAGTTTCCGGTTACAGTTTCAACATTTACAACATGTACGTTTAAGGGTCAAAGGAGGAGAAATATCCATATTTGGTTCAATTTATCCTAATTCTAGTGTTATAAACCGAAATGAGAGAGAATATCCAGCTCTTTGTCCATTTAGTGAAGCTGAATTATTGAAAAAAGATAAAAATCATCGGCAGTATCGTAATGATCAAGTTCAAGCAAATCAATTTAAAAAAAACTATGGCATGCATATGTCTTAAAGAAATACTTTTTTTTTCTTTTTTTTTTTTATTCATTTATTCGATATTAGGACGAGATGTCTTAAATTTTCTGGAGTGATAAGGAAAAAATTCCAGAGGAACATATTTTGTGGGTTGTGGGTTAGATATAAAATTTTAAAAATAAAATTATTGTGATAAATAAATTTTGTATTTGTTTTTTTGTAAGAAAATTGTGGTATAAAAAGCAGTATGATTTTTAGTTTTGCTACAGTTCTGTTTTGTTTGCATTCAGTTGTGTACTTTTGTATTTTTTTTTTTTTTTTTTTTTTTTTTTTTTTTTTTTTGTAAAAAAATAATGTCGTTCATCAATAGAATAAAAAATTCTGTTAATATTAGGTCGGTGTCAAAAACAAAACCGATAACATCACTATCGAAATTAGAGCAAAAGAAAAAATACCCCATTTTTTCATCGAAGCGGACAAGCACAAAATTTGGTGAGCAGATTTTGCTCGAGCTGGAGGATTGTGTTGTTTTTCTACCGAAAAGGTGCATAAAACAACTATCTGACGAGGATGTACAGGAGTTGCCAAAGTGCAATTTCGAGGTGGTGGAGCCGTATGGTGAGACGTCTTACCATATAGACTTCCACCTTAAAGATAGTACAGATCAAAATGAGCAGGTTTATGACTCTTTTGAAAGCCAACTCCAACAACAACAACTCCATCAACATCAACTCCAACAACAACACCAACAACAACTCCAACAACAACACCAACAACAACAACACCAACATCAGCAGCATCAACTCCAGCAACAACATCATTTACCTCCGCCTACATCATCATCACCCTCTGTTTCTAAAACAAGGAAGCAGAAAATTAGAGAAGAGGTAAAAATACCTAGTCCGACCCTTTTTTTTGACGCAGATAACAATCTGCTTAATTCTCAAAAATTTGTATGAAAAAATGTTTTATGATCTGTAAAAATTATAAAAAATAAAATAAAAATTATATTATGTAAACGAAAATAAACATTGTCGTTTTTCTTTTTCTTTTTTGTGCAGAACTATACAATTAAAAGGGATTATATGACTTACATAAGGAAATTCAATCTACGAGGTCGGAAAATTGAATTTTCCATCAACTCGCCCCCTCAGGATGAAGAGCCTACAACTTGGTTCAAACACAGTGTAGAAGATATTCTTACATTTGCAGTAAAAAACGTGAAAGCAACCGATAAAGTAGGTATAACTTTTGGGGGGAAATATTTTTCTAATCAAAAGGGTAATGGGTGGGTGAGCTTTAGAGACTGCGCCGACCTGAAATTCTCAGACATCTGGGAAATGATTACCAAAATATTTCAAAGTAATTCTGAAGGTATCAGTACCGACGAATTCACTATGACGGTAACTTCTGTTGCCATGCCAGCTGGGACAGGAAGAAAATCTTCTAAAATGTACAACTCGTTTGAGGAGGAATCGATCAAACGAAGGGGTATTGTAAGCATAAAAAATAAAGATAATTTATGCTTACCACGAGCATTGATTGTGGCAAAATCCTTTGCGGATAGAGAAGACATTTATCAAAGAGTAAGGCGAGACGTAGGGAAAGTCCAAACAATAAGAGCATTGCAACTCTTAAAAGATTCGAAGGTGACTATACCTGAATCTGGTTGCGGTATAGAGCACATCAAAATATTTCAAAACCTCCTACCTGACTATAAAATAACAGTCTATGAGTATGGAGGTAGATCACGAAAAGTGCTTTACGAGGGACTCCCGAATGAGAAGAAAATAAATCTCATATATTTTCAAAACCATTACAACGTGGTTACATCCCTTACTGCTGCTTTTTGCTGCTCTTATTATTGTGAAGATTGTCACTTTTCCTTTAACAACAAAGACCAACACAGAATTTGTCAAAAAATTTGTTCTCAATGTCAGCACGCCCCAGTTTGCCAAGAAACATCAAACTCAGTTGAATGTTCGGAGTGTAATCGCCGCTTCAAGGGGTCAGTTTGCTATGACCAGCACAAATTATCAGCCTCAATTGGAAGAAAACCCATTTGTGAGCAGATAAAACGTTGCAATCTCTGCCTTATATGTTACGAGAGAGAACGAGAACACATTTGTGATGAGTTCTTTTGCAGAAATTGTAAAAAGCATGTATCAAAAGACCATTTGTGTTACATTCTCCCCAACATCAATGAGCCAAGTCTTAAGAAGGTCTTATACATTTTTTATGACCTAGAGTGCCGGCAAGAAAAGTCGTTGAGATCTGAACATGATGAGGATACTGAAGAAGATTTAAATATAAAACTACATGAACCAAATTTGTGCGTCTTTCACCAGAAATGCGATGAGTGTATTGACCATCAAAATTTGTATTTTTGCAATGTTTGCAAGTTCTCAATGAATATTATAAAAGGTGAAGAAATAATTTCTCAATTTCTCAAACATGTTTTGGAAATACGAAAAAAATTCAAAAAAGTAATTGTGATTGCTCACAATGGTCAGGCATATGACCACCAGTTCATTCTGAACTATATTTTGACAAAAACGCAATTAACACCAGAAATTATTATTCGAGGAACAAAAATTTTGGCTTTATATCTCGGAAACGTTAAATTTATTGACTCCATCAACTATTTCCCTATGGCTTTGTCTAAGCTTCCTAAAGCTTTTGATTTATCACCAGTTTTAAAAAAAGGATATTTCCCATATTTATTTAATACAAAAGCTAATGAAAATTACATTGGAAAATTACCTGCATTAGAGTTTTATTCCCCAGAGTCAATGAAAATTGAAGAAAGGAAAAGCTTCTTGCATTGGTATTCTGAGCACAAGGAAGATGAGTTCGACATGAAACATGAAATCGTTGAATATTGCAAGAGTGATGTTAAAATATTGACAGAAGCTTGCATTAAATTCAGAAAATTATTTATGAACCAGAGCAACGTTGAACCTTTCCTTGAAGCCATTACAATAGCTTCATCTTGTAATCTTCTGTTTAGAAGAAATTTCTTTAAAGAAAATACTATTGCGTTAATCCCTAAAAATGGGTATAGATGCGTGAATAATCAATCCGTTGAAGCAATTCAATGGATGATCTTAGAAGAAAAAAGAAGAAAAATAAATATAAAACACGCCTATAAGGGAAAAGAAGAAAAAATCCATGGCGTTAAAGTTGATGGATTTTGTGCAGAAACAAATCAAATTTTTGAGTTTCATGGGTGCTATTTTCATGGTCATCCTCTTTGTATGAAGCATCAACGAAATGAACCTCTGCATGGAAATAAAGCCGACACCTTAAACAGAAGATATGAGAGAACGCTAGCAAAGACAGAGCGATTAAGGTCCTTTAACTATGAAGTAATTGAAATGTGGTCCTGTCACTTCCATCATCTTCTTAAGAGTTTGAGCAAAGAAGAATTAAACTTTTTAAAGACGCATCAGCTAATAGAAAATTCACCACTTAATCCCCGCGATGCTTTTTACGGTGGAAGAACGGGTAATACATTTAATTATTATAAATGTAAGCAAGGTGAACAAATTAGATACATAGATGTTTGTTCACTCTACCCTTGGGTGTGCAAAACTGGAAAATTTCCAGTAGGGCATCCAAAAGTTCATGTTCATGGTGACACAAACTGCTCAATATCGAAAATGCAAAATATGAACGGACTTGTTAAATGTAAAGTTCTTCCACCGGAGTATCTACTTCATCCAGTGTTACCCTTGAAACAAAATCAAAAGTTAATGTTTTCCTTATGTAGTTCGTGCAGCCTAGAAAAAAACTTAGAACTTTGTACCCATTCTGATGACGAAAGAGCTTTGATTGGAACTTGGGTGATTGATGAAGTTCTGAAAGCCGTCGAAAAGGGATATGTTATTATGAACATCTTTGAAATTTGGGAATACGAGGTACTGGAATACGACCCAGAAAGTAATACTGAGGGTCTTTTTACGGCAATGATGAACCAATTTCTTAAAATTAAACAGGAAGCATCAGGATGGCCTAGTGAATGTTCATCAGAAGAAGACAAAGAACAATACATAAGCGACTTTCTTGCGAAAGAAAATATTCAGTTGGAATATTCAGAAATTTGCAACAACCCAGGCAAAAGGTCGTTAGCCAAACTGATACTGAATTCATTTTGGGGCAAATTTGGGCAACATGAGAACCAAGTCCAGACGATTATTTTGAACGATTCGTCAACATTGTATCATCTTCTTACTCATCCATCGGTGGAGGTTACAAACATTCTACCAATAAATGAGGAAAATATTGTCGTCAATTTTGAGTTGAAAGAAGAGGCAGCCGAGCCTTTACTTACGACCAATGTTTGTATTGCCGCTTTTACTACGGCTCAAGCTCGCCTTAAATTGTACAATTATTTAGAAAGGCTAGAAGAAAGAGTACTGTATTATGACACAGACTCAGTCATATATGTAACTGGTCCAGGACAATATCAACCTTCAACAGGTGCTTTTATAGGCGATATGACGGATGAGCTCGAAAGTTTTGGTAGAGGCAGCTACATTACAGAGTTCGTTAGCGGTGGGCCAAAAAATTACGCCTATAAAGTATTTAGTACGAAAACTAACTCTGAGCAAGTGATCTGCAAGGTTAAAGGTTTTTTCTTAAATTACTCATCCACACAGAAAAAATACAAGGTAAAATCAACAAAAACAATAATAATTCAACATATTTTGCCAATGTTTTTGCTTCATCGAGCATTCGTATTATTTTAACATGATTTTCGTATAAGGAAAATCAATATTAGATCATATTAAAATAACACCGTTTTTATAGTTAAATCAATATGTTTTAATTTTGAAATAATTAGAAAAAAAACTGAAAATTAAAATAGAATCCATATTAAATGAATACTTTATCACTATGATTTTATGTTGAATTACAATTGAATCATGATGATAATCATGTTGAATTGCCATGGTCATTATATTAAATCACTTAGATCATCATGTTGAATCGCTATGAAGATAATGTTAAATTATTACTATCATCATGTTAAATCACTATGATTATCATATTGAATTATCATGATGGTCATGTTGAATCACGATGATCATCACGTTGAATCATCACGTTGAATCATCGTCAACTTTTTAAAGCACGACGATCATCATGTTGATTAGCCATGATCATATTTTTAAATCAATCCTATTATCATGTTGAGCCACTATGATCATAATATTGAATTACCATGATCGTCATATTGAATTACGATGCTTTTAGCGTTAAATTACTACGATCATCATGTTGAATTGCCATGATCAGCATTTTAAATGTGAACAATTATCATGTTTAATCATTACTATCATCATGTTGAATTCAGTAGTCATAATTTGGAATCAACATTATCATCATGTTGAATCACGATGACCATCGTGTTGAATTAGCACGATCATAACTTTATATCACCACAATCATCATATTAATTCATTTATTTCATCATAATGAATTATGACGATCATCATTTAAAATAAAGATTACCATCATGTCATATCACCATGCTCCTACATTGAATCCATCATAATCATTATGTATCATCATGAAAAACTGATCACCGTGTTGAAATAACACAAAAGTCCTGTTGAAACAAACTTGTTTTTTCTATAAAACAGTCCACACAATCAAGAAATGTTGATTTTTTTTTTGAAAAAAATCCTGCAAAAAAGTTAATTTCTTTGGAGAAAAAAGAAAAAGAAAACATTTTTAAATCTGTTCTTTATACCGATTTATTTTCATAATATAATTCAACTGTACAACAAATTTATCAAAGATAAATAAATAATTTATAATAATAAAATGAGTTGGTAAATTCGTTTATATATGAAGTTTAACTTCACAGCATAAAACAAAACTTCGAGTTAAATTGAACAAAATTATATACTCTTAACACAAGAAATACATATTTTTCAAATTTAGGTTAACATAAAAAAAATAATTCATAGTACTTTGTATGAAGTATGAAGTCTGTGGAATCTGAAAATATGTGTTAGTAGGCTATGTACAAAGATAAGATTTTAGAATAACTTACCTGCTTGAGTTATTTCTCTCGAGTTTAAAAAAATGTATCGAGATTTTTTTTCATTAATATTTGTGTGGTAGTATTGTGGTATCTTATTTTTGAATTCTTGCCATTTACTGAAAAGTAAATGTCCTTTATTTGGATGCAGCAACTCAAAATTTAAATGGACCTAAGGGAAAAAATTAATAACATTTAAAACGAAGAAAACGTACATTTTTAAACATACTATGCTCAATTGAGTACAGTGACCAGAAACGGTAAATTGTGGTATCAAATACTGCTAAAAAATAATTACTTTAAGCTTTTCTTTTCTTATCAAAATGAAAACAAAAAGAAGTCCAGTTTATTTATTTTTTTTTTCTTAGTTAATAACTTTAAACAAAATAGTAAAACATTTTCAGTTAACCTACCAGTTGGCTACTTTTTGCATTTGAATATAAAGGCCATTCAGATAAAAAATTAAAATTTGTTGCTGAAGATTTTAATTCTTTTTGCCTTAAAATAAATACCGATCCCAAAGTTTCCCTCCTGGATTCTTTTTTGCCCCACGTGGATTGAAATAATATTCCTGAACAAAAAAAATCAAATTTTATATGGAATATTTTATTAAAATTCACCCATTTTTTTGGTATGTTAAAATAATTTTGGATTATTGCTTATTAAAAATCAGAGTTTTAAAAAATACTTACTTTAGTTTCAGTTGGAAAAAGTTCCGTTATTTCATCCAAGACGAAGACCGGAGGAAAATCTTTAGGCGCAAGTTTAACGCCGTTAAATAATATGTAATATAATTAAAGTGGACGAAGCTATACTAGATTGACTTCCTAGCCAAGAATTTACTTTTGTAGCAATTGATTGTGACAAGGTATCGTCGTCATCTCCGAACTTTAAAAGGAAATAAGACATAAATTACAATTATGACGAGCAAATTATGCAAGTAAATTTACTTCGGATTTCCTCCAAAGAAAAAGTGTTTCCCGAAAACAAGCCCGCAATCCGATTGGCGTGATAGCTTCTTGTATATCTTCCTTCGAAAGAAATCTTAAGCTTTCATAATCTATTTCAGCATCTACAAAAGAAAATAAATTTTGTTGTTCGACATAATAATAAGGGATGCATTATTTACAAGAATCCAATACAAACTGCGTTTAAACGTCAAAAAAATAATTATTTTTTTCGGTCATCATAAATATGTAACATTTATATCCTTTGGTATTGGGGTTGGGCAAAGAGGGACAGATCAATTGAAATCGACTAAAAAATTTAAGCCAAAGTACGTATACGCCTGGGTGACCCACCCAATAATTTTTCAAAAACCTTCGGACCTTAAATATGCTTAGAAGATGCAATTCAAACTAAGAATAGTCTGAATCATCCAAATCGATCAAGAAGCTTACCACGAATTTCATGAAGAAAGAGATATGTTATGTTGGACCTCTTTCGATCAAATAATTCAGTAAGGGCTTGCCAATACAAAAATACAATTTGAAACCACTTCTTAATGATAACTACCAAATAATCATTTACAAAAGCAATAATATTAAATTTTTAAGTTGACGCTGTGCAGTGGAAAACAAATATGTAAATACTCGTGAATACTTACCAATTAGGATTTTTTTTGCTTGAGTAGGTTGAATCTAAGAAGTAATCCAATTTTTGTTTGCTACTGTCCGGAATGTTTAACGATATTACCCTCTAGATCAGTAATGAAATCAATGCATTTCACTTCACTTATAAAGACTATATCACACATAATTAATTTTATTTCACCTTACATAAAACCTTATAAATTGAAGTTACTTCAGTCACGACACAAACGGAAATGATTTAAATTTTCGAACCCAAATATTCCTTGGCTTTAAAGTAACGGGATCTTTCAAAATTTGTAGAATTCAACTATAAACAATAATACTTCTACATGATTTCCTTTTAAATTCTAGAGGTTGTATTTTGTTTTATGAGGAATTCAAATAGATTGAATAGCTTTCAACGTTGATTTACAAATGACGATAGATACAGGGTGAACCAACAAAGGCCAACTTGTTATACATTAATGGAAAGATAATTTACTTAGTCCTAAAACGATATTCAAAAATGCAGTTAAAAAATAACGGAAAGATAAAATATGAATTCTATCTTAATGTGAATTTGAGGTAATGTTGTTTATCGTAAATAAATTGTCTGATAAACAACACAAAATTATTTAGGTGACTAATCAAGCTTTTTATTGGTGAAAAAAAAAAAGAAATATTTTAAAAAGTTTATTCAAAATATGTCAAAACACCTTCTGTACTCCTAAGACAAAAGCAATCATTTCCGAAAAAACAGCCACTTTTTAACTTTTTGTCAAATTTAAATTTTTGACATTTCTTGACGTTTCAAGGTCCATTAAGTTTAAATCAAAGGTTCGTACGTTCGTTTGTACCTTCGTACGTTTGTACGTCCGTACGTTCGGAATACCATTTTTCGTCGGCCATACCTCAAGAACCAGTTAAGATATCGACGATATCAAATAAATTTGGTTTTACAGATAATAACTATAAAAGATGCAGAAAGGACTCTTACAGAAATTGAGTGGGAGGTTTTTTTTTATTATATAGCAGTTTAAAAATAAAGTGAAAATTTTGGTTGACCGAAAATATCTTACTTACCAGATGCCCTAGTGACTTTAATTTACTTTTTTGTTAAGTACTGTAACGTGATATCGAATTTGAACAATTTTGGAAAAAAATCCAACTAAAGGTTTTCTTAATAAAAAAAAACTGAAAAAAATGTTTGTCACCTCGATTTTCTTACGAACAAAAATTGATATTTACACCAAAATAATTGTTTTCAACGGAAAGTAATGTGTTTGACATTTGGTCAAATTAAATCGCACCGTCAGTTTTTTTTTTGAAAAAAAAAATAAAAACCTAAAAAAAATTACTACTGAAATTTGGTAAAAATTGATTTTCGACTCGAATATCTTGGCAATAAATATAAATATTGTTTAAAAACTAATTTTATCTTATACAAAATATTGTCCCTAACATTTGGTTAAAATTAAAAAAAAAATCCAGTCTAAAGTGTTTTTACAAATAATAAAAATAATCTACATACAAAGAAGTATCTACCTAAATTTGGTTAAAATTGATTTTTGACTCAAATGTTTTGGGAACAAAAAAGATATTGACTTAGAACTTTATTCATCTTATACAAAATGTTTTTACTTAAAAATGTAATCAAAAACAATAACACAATTAGAAAACAACTTAGACTTAATTTTTTTGATTTCATACGCGTTCAATTTCTTTAAACAAAAAAATTGACTTGTTACAAGAAATATCATTTAAAAATTTTTAGCGAGCACCAATGGGAAGTTTTCAGTGTGGGTCACATCCCAGCCTCTTTTTTCAATAAATTACCGTGTTTTCCTATTATACAATAATATAGTAAAAAATAATATAGTATCTACTAGTTACTATATTCAAATCTTAAGGTTTTTATTCTACGCCGAACACACTCCACGAAGATTTTAAGAAGTTTCACAAATTTTCCAATTTCGTCCGCTGATGTATATTTAAGCATTTTTGGTAGGTAGGTTACAATCAAACGAATCAAATCAAAAAAATATACCGTCAAAATATATTTATTTACATCTGAATTACTTGTAAGATTTAAATTTTTTCGAACCGAAAAATTAGTTGGCTTGGAAGTAATAACGCGATTTTTTTGAAAATTTTTAGAATTCAACTATAAACGATAATAATTCTACATGATTTCCTTTTAAATTCTAGAGGTTGCATTTTGTTTTATGAGGAATTCAAATTGATTGAATAGCTTTCAACGTTGATTTACAAATGACGATAGATACAGGGTGAACCAACAAAGGTCAACTTTTTGTACATTAATGGAAAGATAATTTATTAAGTCTTAAAACGAAATTCAAAAATTAAATTAAAGAAAATAACGGAAAGAGAAAATACTAATTGAATTGCTTGTAATTTGCAAAATTTTGTTGAAATCTTATAAGAATACTTATCAATCATAATATGAAATATTCAAAAGAGGCGGGTTGTATCATATCGTCCTTTAAGTTCGATCTCCCATATTTGTGCGAAATGTATGGAGTTCCAGTTTTTGCAACTTATTCCGATGAATAATAAAGAATGGCGTTGTTTTAGTCAAGCCATGTTGTTTTTACATGAAAAACGCTTTTTTAACATAAAGTACTTTTAAAATGGAAAACAAATGTTAATCTTTTTATTTTAATACTATTTCAATATTAAAATTACTTCATTCATTTTATTTTAACATGTTCTTTCACATGAATTAGTTCTTATATAAAACCTTGATAATTTAATAATAGTTTCTTTAGAACAAAAGTCATTTAAAATCAAAACGAAAAACGTTTTTTATTGTAGCAATGTTGTTTTTACATGAAAAAATCTTGCTTTGACATGAAGTACTTTTAAAATGGAAAACATGTGTTAATCGTTTTATTTTAATACTACTTCAATATTACAATTACTTCATTCATATTAATTCAACATGCTCCTTCACATGAATTAGTTTTTATATGAAACCTTAATAATTTAATAATAGTTCCTTTAGAACAAAAATCATTTAAAATCAAGATGAAAAACGTTTTTTAGTGTAGCAATGTTGTTTTTACATGAAAAACGCTTGCTTCGACATGAAGCACTCTTAATTTAATTTTCAAAAAAACTTAAAAGTTAAAACAAAGTGAAAACGATTTGATTTAATATAAAATACCTTTTAACATGTATTACAATCTTAGATTAAGAGGATTTAGCCTTAAATTAATATTTTGAAATATTGAAATAAGATGAAAGCGTGTTAAAGCAAAATGAAATCGAATGATTATAAAATTCATCTTTTTTATCGAAATCAATAATTTGTCATGTTGATTTTACATAGCGTTTTTTTTCTGTGTGTCCTCGCTTAAGGTTAATTTCGAGTCTATAAAAATGGCAGTATTAAAAACATCGTCGGAAAATGAAAGCGGAATTATTATTAATTCCAACAATATTCGCCGAACGAAAAACCATGAAATTATAACTATCCAAGAGAGTAAGACATACAAACCAAGAGCTGAAAAAAGACAGTTTTTGAAAGATCACAGCTCATTACCCTTTGGTTTTAAAAGAAGAAGAAAGTCATAAAATAAAAACAGTTGTTGTTGAGTGGAGAAAAATAAAAATTTAATTCTGTTGATTGTATATATATATATATATATATATATATATTATAAAATGTGTTTTATTTGCTTATGAAATTACTTAAAAGATAAATATTCTGAAGTGCACAACAATTTGAATGGTTTTGACATTTTAATTGGTTAGGATAATTTCTTTTCAACTCATTTAAATTTGGACAGTTTAAAAAACAATCCTCAACGTTTTTCACTTCAACATTCTCGTTCTGAAGTATTCCCCTCAACCAAACTGCTTTTTCTGTTCCTTTTACGTAGACGGTCCCATTTTGGATTTTGTTTCGTAGAAATTGCTTAACCTTTTTAAATTGAATTTGTCCTCCGTTCCAGCTTAGTCCATGGTAATTTCTGTACAACCAATGAGCTTGTCTTTGTAGCGTAATAGGTAACTGGTTCAAATTACAGGGGGGTGTGACAATAAAGTGGTAATGATGTCCTTGATACAATAAAGCTAGTTCTTTCAAAATAAAATCTTTATTGAATACACCAAAGCCTTGAAAATCCACAACGAAAAAATCCATGGTTATAATACTAAGTAATTTTCTTTATAAAGTCACTTCACTAACTGGCAAAATTATAATAATGTTATTCAATTTAAACCAACTTATGAACTTCACCGGTAATTGGATTATATTCCACTATACGATCGTGAAGAATCAAACAATATACAGATGTTGAAGGTGGTATAGCAACATTTGTTTTTAATTCAATTTTTACATCTACGGGTCCGCTTTTGATTGATTCATTTTGTCTAGAACAATCAAAAACTATAATTGGTGCTGTTTCTTTAAAATCATGTCGCGATAAAAGTGGATGTGACTGCCTTTGATAGTAAGATTGTTGGAATTTAGTGTACATATCATAGAGAACAGCATATCTATCTGTTTTGAATTTAATGTTTAAATCTTCACGAGGATAATATTCGGAATTTAAATGTAATCTTGCATTGCTTATATCACAATGGTCAAACTTGCTACTATCTTTGTTTCTTTGATTTTTCCTATCAGTTTGTAGCCCAATAATAACAAATCTAGGTTTTTCCAGTTGAGTTGAAGTTTTGACAGTCCATACATGATCGGTTGTGGTAGGTAGTGTGGGGTATTCATACATTTCCCAATTTCGAAAATGAATTGTTATTGGTTTTGTTTGTATTTGTTTGAGCAATGTTAGCTTATTAGAATCAGATAAGGTTATGTGTGGAACTCTCCATTGTAATTTAAAAATAGAAAGTTTTAACTCTTCGTTATCTTTTACAAAATAAGCATTTTCATTGGTTCGAGTACGAATCAAAACTAACTCATGCCTTGCATTTATTATGATTTTTTTATAGTCTTCAGCGAATCCCATAAGATTCTTGAGAGGAATGCAGAAATTGAAAGTTCCAGATGTTACAGCAGAATTTGGATTAGTATACCAAGATGCATTTTCTAAACTTTTACTTTCATTTTCGTTTAAAGATACATAATTTTTTAATGTTGTTGTTATGCCAACGTTTTTATTATTCTCAATATCTATCCCATTAAGTTCATAATGTATTTCTTCAAAAAGAAAAGCAACTGCGTTGTTAGTTAATTTTGATAAAGGAGAAAAAGTTCCATCTGTTTTAGTTAGACTCCCCTCTAGATAAATGTAGCTTTCACTAGGTAAAACACATAAGTCCTGTTGTTGAATAGGTATTCGAATTTCGTCACTAGTATTAAAGGATTGCAGGAATGGTGAATAACTATGGAACTCAATTTTAGTTATACTGTTATCATAGCCAGGTCCGTCACTAATATTCAAAATGTCTTGCATATCGATTTTATTTGAGTTTGAATCCTAATTGAAGAAGATATGCTTTGTTTTCTGGTAATAGTTTAGCTCTTGACAGTTTAAGTGTCTTGGGAAAACTAATTGAACGTTGGTCCTTGTTACTGTTTATATTATTACTATAGATTAACATGGTTTTAAATGCAATCGAACTGTTATCCGTTCTCCTCTAAAATTTATTAAATCGCCGTCTTGGTCTAAGAATTTTAATGTAAGAGTACTTATTCGTTTGACATTCACAGGTAAATAGATAACATTTTTTGGAACTTCTATGATTTTATACCCTGCTCCAACTTCGGGTGAAAATTCGTGTATAGTATGCAAAAGAGCATTGTTTAAATAAGATCCGGTTATTATGTTACATTCAATACGTATAACATTAACCTTGAATATATCAACAGGTATGTCTGATACATGTAGTTTATCTTCAGATAGAATAGTTTTACCAAAACCCAATAATTTTCCAATACTTCTTTCTTTGTTGAAAAATATTTTTTCGCTTGAATAGATTTCACACTTCATTGTGTTACTATTTGCAGTTAAAGTAACTTCTGTAACAGAATTTCGGTTTAATAACTCTCTGGAAATATAATCTTGAATATCTTCTATTTCATATGTTCCTAAGGGGATTTCGATTTCATGTTCCCCTGTATGAAATAAGTTGTTATGTTCATCAATATTAGGTATAGAATTATACGAGTGAAAGTCAATCAAACCACAAACATAGTCTTCATCTAAGTATATAGGTGGAAAATATTCGACAGTGAGGACAGAAGATGTTCCGCTTATTGTAAGTGTTATCGACATGATGGTAAAAAAAACAATGAAATTATTTGAACTTAAGTCTCTTTATTTATTTAAATAACAATTAAGTAAAAATTTCACGCATAAATGTCCACAATTATAGGAACCATAACTTTGATATTGAGTATAATTGTAGCTGATGCTTTCACCTAAATAATTTAAGACTTCAACAGGTGGTTGAAGATTTCCAAAGCTATCAAAATCTTCTATCCGCTTGCCTTTTTTATAATACGCTACCCAATGTGTTCCAGAACCATTGGAAGAATCAAGATTAACAATTCCGCACTCATTTTTCTTGGGGCTACTTTTTGGTAAGTTGTCCCGCATAAACACGCCTCGAAAATTTGGAATAAATTTAGTGCAGAAATTTGTTAAATCTATTTCATTCAATGCACGATTGGGTAGTGAACTTAGAAGTTTTTTGTTTGGGGCTGCAAATAAAGTCCAAATCCATTTTTATAAGGTTTAAGATGTAAGCCGTGTCCAACGGCAATTGATTCCATTTTAAGATTGTGACGTTGTTTTTCTTCGAGATCTTTTTTAGCAATGCTTATTTCATTCACTGCTTTAGCTACACCGGCAGCTCCACCCGTTAGTGCTCCAAGAGCTGAAAGCCCTGCGAAAAGGGGGATAAGAAAGGGGATAGCTCCTCCAATTTTTGGTACTGGTATAATTCTTGGTATTTTAATATTGTTGTTTTTGCCATGTTTTTCTTAGCACTCGTGATTGCAGATTTGATCGTTTTTTCTAGACATACAGATTTTGTTCGCTTCTTAAGTTTATCATCAATCAATTTGACCAGTTTTTTAAATGACAATTTCTTAGATTTCATATTGCTTTTTTTTCGCTTAGTTGTTTTAATTTTTGAATTCGAACACCCCATCCCAAATTTAACTTTTGCCTTGATGAGGTTAGTAACTAGTAGAGCACTTGCTCGCTCTGCTATACTTGCGTCTTTTGATTTAACACGTTGCCAGGCTTTTTCAGCTAATATTTTATCAGCTATGTGTCGATCAGATGTATTCTTAAACTTAGAATAAGAAATGTCATGCTCTTTGCATGCTTGATCAAGAGAATTAATTCCAGAATCTCCACGAGCTAAACGTTCCTTAAGATTTGTTCCTGGACCACAGAACTGATAGCCAGGAAGATGTAGTTCGAGTGGAAGCTTGTCAATTAATGAGTTTAATAAGCCTCCACCTTTTCTTATATTTTGCAGAACTTTGAATTTCTTTGAATAGTCGATCATTTTTAAATATGTTTACGTAAGAGAAACCCGTATAAGTATGATATTTTCTTGATATATATTTAATTTTTATAGAAAAAATTGTTTAGTTTACGACATAATGCGTTTTGTTAAACAAGCATGTCAATTACCTGTAGAAAATGCAGATCTCTCTAAAATAAAAGAGATCAAGAAAAAACACAGCGAACTACTTCCGAACAGTATTAGAGGTTTAATTACAGGACCCTCAAACTGTGGAAAAACCAATGTAATGATGAGCTTATTGCTACATCCGAACGGATTAAAATTTGAAAATATATACTTATATTCTAAATCTTTAAATCAACCAAAGTACAAGTTTTTAGGTGAAGCAATTCACCCAATTAAGAATATGGGTTTTTTTACATTTTCTAATAACAATGATGTCATCCCTCCTGAAGAAGCTAAACCAAATTCCATATTTATATTTGATGACATTGCCTGTGAAAAACAAGAAGCAGTAAGAAAATACTTTAGTATGGGGCGACATCATGACATAGACAGTTTTTACTTATGTCAAACTTATACAAAGATACCAAAACAGTTGATTAGAGATAACGCAAATTTTCTTATTATTTTCAAACAAGACGAAATGAATTTAAAACATATTTACAATGATCACGTTCATTCAGATATGACTTTCAAATCATTTCAAAATGTGTGCACAGAGTGTTGGAATACAAAATTTGGTTTTGTGGTAATTGAAAAAGAAAGCCCTTTGAATAAAGGTCGTTACAGGAAAGGTTTGGACTGCTTCCTTAAGCTTTAAAATGATACGTGCATTTACTTATCAAAGCATATATGAGGCAATGCTCAGTGGGAGCAGGACAAAAAAATTCAAGAGAATTTATAACGATAAAGAAACTATTGAAACAGTACAAATCAATTTTATAAACGGAAAACGCAGTTAAGTGACAAGTTTAAAAACTATAGCCAGTTGTTTAATCTAAATATATATATATATATATATATATATATATATATATATATATATATATATATATATATATATATATATATATATATATATATATATATATATATAATATAAACATAGTTTTACCCACCCCTAATCAAGAAATGTTATATGAAAGCAATACAGAACAATTTGACGAAAAAATAATATCAGCACAAAATAAAGCAAACAAATTTGATGCGCATTATTCTTCAGTTAAATCCAGCAATCTTAATATTAAATTTAGTCTTAGCCCCTTTGAGAGGGTCTTACATCAGCTAAAAAATTTGTTCACATGTTGTTTGTATGAGAAAAAATAATTCAAAACAATGTTGAACACAAATGAAAAGGTAACGAAAGAGTTAATCAAAACAACAGACGCTCTACGTAAGAAATATAGAGCTTTAAAAATTGGTAGAGCTGCTTTTGAAACTCAAATTGAAGAATCTCTGAAGCCTATTACTAAACCATTAAACGAATTATTAAACAAATCAAAACATGAAAAGGACCATCATCAGGATAACATTGTAAAAAGTCTAATCAGTCCAGAGAAAAAACTCGTATCTGAAGAAAAGTCAAAACAGCAACAACAAAAATATAAACTTGATCTTGTGAAGAAAAAACTTTTCAACGATGACTTCATAACACCTGACACTTCCACTTTTGAAAATTCTTTATTATCTATACCGGAAAGAAATACATCAGAGAAAAATCAATCTGAACTTCTCCAATTAACAGAACAAATGCAAAAAAATGAAATTAATCAACTACCCCACGAGTATAAAGAATTATTAATAAATAACTCCAAAGACCTTGATAAAACGTATGGTGTGTATTTCAAAAATGGAAAATACCACATCGGTAACGAAGAACTTTGTGTTCTTGATAAAAATATTAAAATTAAAAATAGAATTTTCGAGGGCACAAGAGGATTATATGAACTATTATTAAAAAACAAACCAAATGAAAGCATATACACTGATACAGATTTAAAAAATTACAAAACCATATTAAATGATACTAATGCATGTAGAATCGGTTATGATCCAGAAAAACGAATACGAGGAAATAGGGGCCATAAATATAAAAAAATAATAAAAAAATTATTTCAGTCACCCTATTCTGTACGAAAACCATCACCACCTACACCATCAACACCATATTCTACACCAATAACGCATTCAGGAAGTGGTCTCATGCAAATGTCACATTCTCAAAAAGAATATATATATTGGGATGACCCAAATGAGCTTGTAGAACGAATTAGGCTTCTAATTGCTTCACAACAAGCTGGACATAGTAATCACTCAAACGAAATTGTTTCTATTATTGAAGAACTAAGAGAATCGAATATTATTCAATAAGAAAAATATGACCGTCGATAAGTTTGGTCGTTATTCACTCAGAACTCCACCTAGAGGGCCCAGGGGAGAAAAAGGACCACCTGGACCGGCTGGGCCACCTGGACCACCTGGAGAAGGTTTTCTTAAAACGGAAAATAATGATTTTAACATAAACTGGAAACTATTAAAAAACCTTCAAGATCCTTTAGAACAAACAGACGCTGCTACAAAACAGTACGTTGATCAAGAAATAGAACATGTGAAAAAAGTTTTTTCAGAACATGTTTGATAAGACACTCCAAAATTCTAAAACTAACATCATTCATCGACCAGACATTGAACTCAAAGGTTTCAATCATGCCAAAAATTAATTTTAAAGTATTATTAGATGAAATTACAATATTTCTGAGAGAGTATAAACAAATTTTACTTGACGAGCATTATGAGGAACTTCTCAGAAGCATAAATTATTATAATCAGTTCGTCAATGTTTCTTGTAAGACTTCAATTTACGGGTGTCATTTCGAGAATTGCCCTTGGTCTGCTGACACATGCCGAGTGGGTCCTGATACGTGTGCATGTTTCATGCTTGATAATAAAGTAAATAGAACAAAAAAGTTAATGGCATTGTATAAAAGATTAAAATAAGAAAAAAACAATAAAATTATAATAAAACATACATTAAATAGTTCGTTATTATTTTCTATCAATACAAATAAGTATGAATAAACGAGAAGTTGTCGAAGAACTTCATAAACCTGCCCGTAAACATTTTCCAAAGAGAAGAGTAGTTATAAAGGGACTGGACGATTTATGGCAGGCAGACCTAGTAGAGATGATTCCATATTCATCAGAAAATAGAAATTTCAAGTATCTTCTCACAGTTATTGATACTTTTTCCAAATTTGCTTGGGGTATTCCGATTAAAAATAAAACAGGTTATGAAGTCACACTGGCCTTACAGAACATATTCCAAGAAGGTCGTTGGCCAAAGAATTTACAAACAGACGACGGTAAAGAATTTTTCAACCGGAAATTTGAAAATTTGATGACAAAATACAATATCAATCATTATTCAACGTATACTCATCTAAAAGCTTCTATTGTTGAACGATTTAATCGAACCTTGAAATCTAATATGTGGAAAGAATTCGCTGTTTATGGAAATTATAATTGGATAGATATCATAGCTCAACTTATTGAAAAATATAATAATTCAAAACATCGTACTATAAAAATGAAACCATCTGAGGTCAATTCTGATAACGAAAAACAATTACTCACCAATATCTATGATTACATTAAAATACGTCTCAAACCTAAATTCAAGATAGGAGACTCAATCAGAATAAGTAAATACAAGCATGTATTTGAGAAAGGGTATACCCCTAATTGGACAACAGAAATCTTCAAAATAGCAAAAGTGAAACTCACTAATCCAATTACTTATTTGTTAGAAGACTATCAAGGAAACCCTATTAAAGGTGGATTTTACGAATTGGAACTGCAAAAAACAAAATTTCCTGATACATATTTAATTGAAAAAGTACTTCAAAAGAAAAAAAATAAAATGTTTGTAAAATGGCTGGGGTTCTCTTCCGATCACAACTCTTGGATACCTATTCCAAAAGAAAAGAAATAAAAATCTTGTACATATTTTCTGTAATAAAAATCATTTATTGTAATAAAATTTTTGTTTTTAATAAAAATCTTGTATTTTTTAATTATAACAATGTTTTACTTTTTAGCAAGATTAGGAAACGTTCATTGTATAGACTTGCTTCATTTTTTTGAAATCTATTAATTCTACATCAGATTTGTATTCCAGATCCTCTTTGATAAAGACTTCAACTTCTCCATTACTTAACACTCTCTCAGTTTCGTACTCATGGTATTCATAACATTTAATGTTCAGAGTGCGTAAATTGTAGTTGCTGTCATATGTGCACCGAATTGTTAAAGCTTGGTCATCATTAAACTCCAGTTTAAAATGTCTATAAAATATGTCCTTACTTTGAATGATTCCTGATATTTCAATTTCCTTTTTTATCAAATCTTGCCTAAATTTTTCGATGGCCTCTTCAACAGTTATAATATTTCTTTCCTCTGTCAAAGTTGATAATGTTGTTGTAGTTCTTTGAGTGGACTGGGAAGATTCCTCATCGTTTTGCAATGACAAATCTACATTTGACGTGTTTTTAAGGATACCAGCAGGAAAATAAGATAACAGCTTAAACGATAATCCTATGGTCACCGTATCGTTATTAGGAAGGTTCAGCGTTAAATTATTTGAGGTATTGGGCTGATTCAAATCAACACCTATCGGAATCGGAGTACCGAATACAGAATGAGACAATACTATGCATAAAGCAACCAATAAAACGTTGAATAACATTTTTTCAACAAAACGTTCTTACAAAGATGATAAGATGTTTAACAAACAAGCGATATACACAGAATGATCAAAAATTATTAAAATTAAGAAATAACACCCTAATTGTAGTGTTATAACAAGGTCAAACAAATCAATTAAAAACTTTGACATGCATACATCTATGACTCATTCTCCTTCATTACTCATTCACCAAACTATGATCACCCTTTTTAAGTACACATTTTAAGCAACAAAATATTCTCAAATTTACTTATTTTGTTCAGAAATACTCTGAATTTGAGATTCCAAACCGATTTAAATTTATTATCAGTTATTTCTCTTTTGTTCAAATTCAAATAACACAAATACCCAACAGTTTTTTATTTTATCTCATTTCAAGCACGCGACCACAATTTCAAATTCAAATAACACAAAGACCCAACAGTTTTTTATTTTATCTCATTTCAAGCACGCGACCACAATTTCAAATTCAAATAACACAAAGACCCAACAGTTTTTTATTTTATCTCATTTCAAGCACGCGACCACACAAAATACCCCCTACAAAAACAAAATTATAACATACTCCTATCATACTTCCATTACTCATTCAACTAAATATTCCTTACCCATTGATTACAAAAACAAATTCACACAATTAAATCACCACAAACCTAAATATCCTTATCTGCTTTCACAAAAAACTACTTAAATCTAAATTCTTATCATCTATTTCACTCACTCATATCGCTATCTCTTTCTACCACAAAATTCCCATCCACATGTGCCATAATATCTACTGACGTGGAGTCGTAGCGACTAGTTTTTTCACTCCTGCCTCTTGCTAAGGATGAGATTACTTCCATCCCCCAATGTTGAACCAGGAGATTTTAGAATCCTACTCGCATAACGCCGTTGTTTATACGAGCTCCTATGAGCATTCTGGAGAGGTTTAGGGCCCTATTATGACTCGCGAGTCGCAAGAAAAATTTAATAAATGTGACTATTTGGCTTTTATCTGTCAGAATCGGTCGAACTGTAATTCTTCGTGACTTGAAAAAATTTATTGTTTTAAATTTGAAATCGGTGGTTGTTTGTTTGTTTTATTTTGTTTTGAGAATAATTTTGGAAAATAAAGTAAAATGAGTGGCACTGGAAGTAGAAAAAGGTAATGAATGCTTAAAATTAATGAATGCTTAACAATTGCAAAAATAATAAAGAATTTTATTTGTTCTTAAAAATAGCCCATTCACTTCTTTATACCTACGAATGGAATATATTCACACCTAGATACATATCTTGACCGCTCTCCATTCAGCTACCAGCTTTCCAAAAGATCCTTTAATTTACTATGATTCCACACAAAAGAGTCATGTGTTGAACCTGGATATCTGGAATCAACTTATCTTATAATTTAATTATTGTCACAGGCCTTGAAATGAAAAAAGTTTGAGTGAAATAATTAGAATCAATCTCTATGTATCTAACTAACCACCATAGCATTCAAACTATAAAATCCTTTTCTGTTTAAAAATTGATGTTGTAGCTGAACAGGAGCGATTATTCCAATGTGAGTCCCATCTACACAGCCCACTATTCCGTGTAATCTGGCTCTTTCAAAAAAGTAACTAATTTCTTGCTTCTTGTTTTTCTGAGGTAGACATGTCTGCCTTTATCCACACAGGACAAATTTTCACTTCAAGTAAATCAAGAACAGCTCAAAGTCAGTTCCCACACCATTTTGGTAGCTCCCACTGCCGAGAAAACGCAACGCACATGCAAGTTTTATATATGGTGGAATTGCAGAACTTTGAGTAGTTTTAAATCCTGGTGTAATAATGTTTAAAATATAACCAAATGCATGCTTATTAACGCGAAAATATGACACAAACCTATAAAAAAAACAATTGAATTAAACTGAAATAGAATTCACGATTTTATTCTTACAAATTATCTGGAAGTTGAAGTGGGTTGGAGTTGTCCCTTAAACTTCTTCGTAATCTACACACCAATACTTTCTCCGCTCTTTCGTTTTCATCTTCATCTTAAAAAAATAAATCAACACTGCTTATCATATTTTGTTTTATTTATTTTACTTTTTTCCAAATTGTAAACAATATTTCATCAACAATAATTTTCAGTATTTGACGTTTCACCGAGTCATGACGTTACATATTTCACTTCTTAAAGTTGGTAGTATTGTTTTCAAAAGCGAACGTCGAAGTTCGCCTTTCACAATACCACGACTTAGGCAGTTCGCCAAATCGTTCGACTCGCGAGTCATAATAGGGCCCTTACTCTCTTTAGTAGTGAAAAGATCATTATTCACGAACTTTCCACTACCGACCTGAGGAAGCTTTTTCGCCAATGATACATCCTGTACCGCACTAGAAGATGGGCAGTGACTTGGCACAAGCCCTTTTCCGGTGTTTGGCACAGGTGCAACGACAGACGACGTTGCAGCCGAACTGCCGCCCGGTGTAGCTGAGTACCGGTACCGGTTTGACGTTTTTGCTTCTGATTTTGTTTTCGACCCTGGACTCATCACAAAAAAAAAAAAATAAAACCAATCTAGCATCCCGGTGGTAGTAATGCGCGAGATATTTACTTAACCTTCCCTACCATTTACATTACATTTTCCCCCTCACTCTCTCATCCCTTTATGCAACAAAAAACTTAAACCATCATCCTTGTGGTTTTAAGCTTCATAAAAATTCCATTTTGTTCTTTTAATAAATAACAAAATGTTTTATTAAAATATCATATAATATAAAGGCTTTAATTTTAATTCACAAATTGTATATACATACAAGTATGTATGTAGTGAAAATTCAATTTAAATTTTACAAAAAAATTAATTTATCACAAAAAAAAAAATTAATTTATTTCAACAAACAAAATTAATCGTATGTGGCAATCATACGCCAATCTAGTCAAAATCTGATTGATTCGATAAGAATCGTCTTCGATTTATTAAAAAAAAAATGGTTCTTCAAGATCTCTTTTACTTGCTTATTCTTTTAAAATTACAACTCCCCTTTTGTAAAACCCCCCCTTTTATTTGAAGCTATGTGTATCTTTTTTCTTTTTTAAGAACACTTTCGTTTACCCCCCTTATCAATCATTTATATGTAGGGGAAAGCGGAGCATAACGGCCCCCTTAAGGTTTTTTTTGTAATAAAAACACAAAACACATCTTCATCATGTTCAAAACAATTTAATTCATTAAAGGAACATTAAATACATTTATGAAACAGATATGAAATAAATAAACTTTAAAATTGTTCAATTTTTATGAAATTTAAAAAAATTGCTTGGTTTGCCCATTTTGCCCCGTCCCTAGGGCATAATGGCCATGGGTACGGAATGTTGCTCATTGGGTTTATGTTAAGTACAACGTGTGCAAATGTGGCTAGATTCATCATCTCCATCCTCCTCGCCGGCACAAGAGCAATGGGCCCACTTCCCGCAGGCTCTGCAAGTCACCCATCCTTCCGTTGATTCGGAATATAAATGCCCACAGTAGAGGCATTCTTCATCTTCTTCGCTTTCGGAAAACTATTTTTCTCTTCTTTTTTATTTTTGCGACGAGCTTTTCTTTTTTCTTTGAGGCAGGATTGAGCTTGGGAGTTTCAGCCTCAAGTTGAGCCTTTTACGGCGATTCAGTTATAACAGCTGTTTTTCCTCTGCGCTTAGAAACTCTTTTTTTTTCCTGGTGCTTTCGGAATGGCGATGATTTGGGATGGTGAATAATTTTTAAAGGAAGATGTTGAAGGTTGAGCATCCATAGCTCTTGAATTCTGGTGGGAAACAGTGGGTGAATTATTCGCATCCAAGGGCAAAATCAACGGATCGCTGGCAATGGATAAATTTTCAACTTGAGCTTGTGAACTAAGATCAACTAAAGCTGGTCCATCTAAATTCGGTAAATTCTCTTCAATAGGCATGTTTGTTGTTTCGCACGGTAGAAAGTCATGATCCTCGAAAACATCTAGATGAAAAGGCCATATTCCAGTTTTTTTTTGAAACCATTTATAGCCACTGACATTGTCGCCGACTTTAAATAGGCTCTACCAAACAATTGCCCAACTTGATAATGAGTCACTGTTCTTCCAGGAACCGTAATATGAGCTAAAGGGCTTCATAAAGCTTACATCCAAAGGTTGCAGACGATGAGTGCAATGTGGAGGAAAACAAAGCATAACGACAACATTATCCCTTGCTGTGTCAATGACTTCCATGCTTTTAACGTGGCTTGCATGTCCATCTAGGAGCAACAAAACAGGTCGTTCTTTTGTTGCTCGTGACCACTCAACAAACTTTTTAAGCCACTTCCAAAACAAGTCCTTCGTGATCCATCCATTTTGATTGCACTCAGCCCATGAATTAGGTGGTGCTCCATCCATGAGCTCCACTTTCATCCTTTTACGAGGGAAAATAAACATCGGTGGCATATACGAGCCATCAGCGCTCATGCATATTTCCACCGTAAGAAGCTGTCCTCGTTCTGATGACGACAGACTTGTTTCCGTCCTTTTGTCGCCAAAACTTTTCCCAGACTCTTCGCGACCGTTGTGATCCCTGTCTCATCCACATTAAATATTCTGTCAGATGAAAATCCGTGTTTTTTTATGCATTCTTCCAGCAGCTGGAAAAAGTTCGTGACAGCAACACGGTTAAAACCCATCTCTCGAGCTGCAGACGTTGCTTCCGGCTTTCTCAATGCAATATTTGTGTTTCGTTTCAAAAAATTATCAGCCCAATCTTTTCCAGCCATTCGTGTCTCACTGTCGAAGTTATTTGCAATTTTATTTTTTTCTGCCAGTTCAAATGCTAGTTGACGAAATTCTTTCATAGAGAACCCAAACAATCGACCTTCCATATCCTTCAGATAATTGCTTGATTCTTGTTCCTGGGACACCGAGAAAACAGGTTTGAAACCTCCCGGTTTTTCTATTGCAAGTGTAACTCCGGGCTTTAATTCGGCTTTTTTTAAAAATCTGTGCAATGTGCTTCGGAGAATTTCATAATTTACGGAAGCTGCCTTACAGCTCATTTTATTTGTTCTTACAGCTTCAACAGCTCGCCGTAAGTTATCTTTGTGCCATTGCTGATGATTCGTTTTTCTTTTTTAATTGCGAACCATCTAAAAAAGTATATTGTTTAAAAGAAAAGCATTATATAAAAATCTAAATAGAAAATAACACAATAAATGGGGCATAATGGGCACCCATGCCAATTAACTTAATTAAATGAAATAACTAGATTTATATCGAATAAATAAACTTACTTTGCTGTGAAATTAAATTTAAAATTCACTGCTCGAATAAAAACACGCACTTTACTTCACTTCATAAAAACATCAAGTGAGTAAAAAAGCTTTTTTTATTCACTACGAGAAACAGATGTCACTTTTATTTAATAAGGGGATTCCCCCGTATTGCCACGGATAATTTGAAAAAGACAGATGCAAATTCGGAGTTGCCACTTTATTCAACCATTAAATACGAGGGGGGGGGGGCATTATACCCCGGGGACCCGATATGCCCTACTTTCCCCTATGTATATGTATATAGGGGAAGGTGGGGGCCCTTCGTACGGTTTCCACATTTTATTTTTTCATGAATCAATCGCCTGACGCTGACAGCTTAAATTTATAGTCTAACTATCTGAGATTCATATATGTAAAAAAATGAAAGATGATTTCATCTGATGTTTCAACCATAACTATGATTCCAACTTAATCTGGAATATGTACGAATCTGCCCCTACAACGGGGCACCTACATTGACCGTCATTAATATTCGGTTTTCTATCAAAATTATTTAAGGATTCGTTAGATGTTTATAAACTCATATATTTACCACCATTTTCAGCTAATATTGTATCACCATTAAATCCACATAATGTTTTCTTAAGAAAAATTTAATAAAAAGCCATTATTACACAAGAGAAGCCAAGAAAATCCAAGAAATTAACAAATAAAGTCGTCCATTAATATTCGTTTTTTTTTTATTGTTTTTATATATATGTTAAAACAGTGCATTAATATTTGGTAGCATATCCTTTATTTGCCAAAACTCCAGCTAAACGCCTTGGCATGTTTGTCACAATTTTTTTTGTGTAATCCGGGGATATTTTTTGCCATTCTTGCTGCAGTCTCACTTTTAGGGCACTAATGGATGACACAGGGTTCTCTCGCAAACGTCGGTCCAGTTCATCCCATAGGTTTTCTATGGGGTTGAGGTCAGGAGATTGTGCAGGTGTTGCTATGACTTTAGGGCAGTTGTACAACATCCATTCGCGGACAATATGGGCTTTATGTTTCGGATCATTATCTTGATAAAACTTGAAGGACCGCGAAATACCCAATTTTTCTGCGCTTTGCTTCAAATTTTCTCTAAGGATCCTCAAGTAATGTCCTTTGTTCATGATCCCATCAATAAACACCAAATTGCCCACACCTTTGGCCGATATGCAACCCCACACCATAACATGACCTCCCCCATGCTTAACTGTCGGCTTCAAATTTTTGTTTTTAAGCTCTTCGTTCTTTTTCCGCCACACCACGACCCTGCCATCAGACCCAAAGAGATTAAATTTGCTTTCATCGGCAAAAATAACGTCGTCCCACCATGCTGCATCCTTTTGTTTGTATTTGGTTGCAAATTTTTTTCGAATGAGGCGGTTCCGCAAATTTATGAAGGGCTTTTTCCTGGCCACCCGACCGTTAAAACCATTAGCATTAATGGTGCGCCGAACAGTTGATGCCGACACATGCTTACCACACTCGTTTAAAACTTCGCTTACTATTTTTGGGGCACTCAAACGGGGGTTAGCTTTAATTTTTCTCACAATTAAGCGTTCTTCGTGCTGTGTTAATTTTTTTGGCTGGCCGTTTTGCTTTTTAAATTCCACACGTCCCTCATTGCGATATCTCCGCACAATGTCACCAACAGTATTAGCTTTCATAAATAATTTTTCGACGATCTCCTTGTAGGTTGAACCTTTTAAATAATGGTTAATTACCAACTTTCTTTTTTCCATAGAAGAATTTTTTCCTTTGCGGCCCATCGATTTTTTTTTTATTCGCGAAAAATTTTAAAGAAAATTGAAAGAAAATTTCGTAACGGTAACAATGTGAAACTGACATTAAAGTTAAAAATCGATTACCTTGATTAAAACAAATAAAAAATGAGCAAGTTAAAAAAACCGAATATTAATGAAGGTGTTTTTTCTTAGTTTTTCGTATATTGTAATGGTTTATGGTAAGCCCCTATTACCATTTTTGAAAGTAGCATATGGATTTAGTATAAAATATAAAAAGGAGAGTGAAAGCTAAACAAAATTGTTGAAATTCATGGTTTAAGACAAGCAAATGCATTTTTTAAATATAGTTGAGTATAAAACCGAATATTAATGACACTCACTGTATGTATTATATACAGTGTTGGGTGTACCTTCGTACGCTGTGGGGTAGTTCCGTACATGCGATTAAAACGACACATATAAATCAAAATTCTTTTATTAGCAATGAAATTAAACACAAAAATAAAGATTTAACTTCTATTAAAAAAAATAAAATACTTTTCTGATAGTCAACAAAAATTACATAGCTTTTCTATGTAAAACAAAACTTGAATGACTTTTCTTAAAATTAACCAAAATTAAATTACTTCCCTTTAACCATTAAACATAAAATTGCTTCATTTTTTACGTAAATTAGTTACCTTAAATTTAGAATCACATTTTTCAATCTTTGGTGCGGATTACCTCTGCAAAAAGTTGTTGTTAATTAATAAGATAATAAAAACTATTGAACAGTAAAATTAGAAAAATTTACTGAAAAAGTAAAAAGTTTTGATGTTATAGAAGTACAAACTGTTGGAGGCTTAGGTTCAGGAAGAATCATTTCAAAATCAGTTATATAAACAGTATGAATATCTTCAACATTAGGGAAAACAAACGTCCACGAACAGCCTGGCTTCTTACTTAGATAAGATACTTTAAATTCAGTCTGACTATAGTGGCCGATAACTTTTCCTACATAGTAAATAATATTTTTTTTCTTAGGGAACCTCACTAAAATAAACGAACCGTCTTTAACATTTTCTGGTATTACATCAACTGTCAATTGGCTTCTGTTCATTTCAAAATTTTCATGCTCGGTTTCATCTTCATCTGTAATAGAAGTTGAACTCTCTTGAAAGCTTATATCAGATCCATCACAATCAGACTCATCACTTTTTTTGTTTTTAGCTTTCTTGTTCTTCGTTTTTAAATTAAAATCAGCTAAACTACGTTTCATTTGTCTTGCCCTCGCCCTTCTTTCCTGTTCTAGCTTTTTCAATTGCTTTTCATTGTGTTTCTCTTCAATTAGCTTTTTTTCGGGTGTGTCAGTATAAATACGTGATTTTCCTGGTCCTCGTCCTTTTTTTGTTTTATTACTTCTTACAACAGTCGGATAGGGTCGAATTGCCTCTGGTGTCAAAACTGTATTTAAAGGAGTAGGAGGCATATGTTCTTAGTTACCGGATGTATACACCTCAGTTGGAACAAAATCATCGCCACTAAAGGCTAATTCATTAAGAGGCCATATTCGGGGTTTGTTAAACCCGCTTGTGATATTTTTTGCTGTGAATGACTCGAAAAATGCAATTTTCACAAGCTTTGGAATATTGTAAATTGTCAATGCTTTGCCTGGGTTCATAATATGCCAATTATTGAAAGCAATTTCAACTTTGATTTAAATGGTCCAAAGACTTCCACATCAAGTGGTTGTAGGCGATGAGAGGTATGTGGTGGAAAAGATAGGTAAATTATGCCATTTTTTTTTTGGCGTAGTAAATGGCTTCGAGAGAAACATGGCTTTCGTGGTTGTAACACAACAATAATATGGGGTTATCATTTGTGCAGAGTGTGTGCTTCCGGATATGTTTTAAAACAGAGACGAATATATCGCTATTTATCCAGCCACTTTTATTTGCAGCGCCGAGACTTCCTTCGGGTGCTCCTGCGAGAAAATTTTTGTAATGAACGCGTGGAAACCCGAAAAGTGGTGGAATGGTATTTCCACTGGCAGATATAATGCCACCAAAAGTAACGAGCTGCTCTCTTTCAGCTGATACATTTTGTCCGACTTGTTTTTGATATCTTGGAGCCAAGACAGTAGATACATCTGATTCGTCGAAATTATAGATTCTGTCAGCAGTTAATGGATGTCGCTCCAACACTGTCTTCAAGTTGGTATAAAACTCGGTAACCGAAGTTTTGTTAAACGCAAAAGATCTGGCAGCGCTTGTATTTTCGGGTTTGCGTAAACTGAGTTCCGGGTTTCTTCTGCGAAAACCATACATCCATTCTTTACCAGCCATCTTATTTTCTTCCCACTTTGCTGGATATTTCAAACACAAAGATTTGGCATACTCATATGCTAGTTTTCTTGTTTGAATCGTGTCGTAAGTCCATAATGCATCTTACAACTGTTGATAATATAATCATTAAGCAGTTTTTCTTCTTTCATAGAAAATACTTGGAAACTTGTATGTATATTTTTTAAGATTTTCTTTTCCGTCCGTCCGTTCTTAAATAAAAACACTTCATTTAATTTGTATAAAAAATTAATTCAATTTTAATTAGATAAATTTAATCATTAAACAATAAAAATTATAACTAGAAAAAATTAACTGATTAACTTGACTTTTACTTTAATTAACTTTACACTTTACGCTTTTCAACTTAACTTCTTGGCGATTACTTTTCGACTGATTATTTACTTAACTATATTTCTTTACATAGGTTTTACAAAAGCTTTTATGAACTGTTCATTATTATATAATTGATTGCATGATTTTTAAAGTATACACTTTTTGGCTTTACTTTATAATGTTTAGCAAAATGTACTATTCCACATGTATATTTAGAGTCAAATGTACGGTTTTTTGACCCTTCAGCATCATTGCTATTCTTGTATTTTTTTACTCGGCTTTCTAATGTCGACAATTTCAAATTGTACTTGTCCGCAGCTTTTCTATATGACAATACTCCTTGCATAACATCCTGTATTGCTGACTGCATGGATTCTTCATCCACAGCTTGTCTACTTGCATTTTTTTGTTTATAAGTCCGCACCATGTTTCTGTGAAAAAATAATAAGAAATAGGTATTAAAATATACTTACACCGACACCGACGATAGCAAAACACACAACAAAAATAATGCAAAAATTAGCAATTACCACACTAACACACTAAATTCGACCTACCTACCAAGTGGGGCACATTTGAACGCGTACGAATGTACGTCTGTCTGTTCTGTCCGAAAGTACCCCACTAACTAAATAACAACAAAATATAACCTCTTCAAATATTAAAAGGAAAACGTCATAAATTAAGTATTGAAAACGTATCTTAAGTATATTTTGCTACTTACTGATAGAAGAATACTCTACACGAAAACTTATTTTATCTAAGTAGGTATTAGGAGGATAAAACGTGGGAATTTTTCTTATAATCCCAACAGTGTAAATTTGAGTAGTGGTATGGTAGTGAGGATCTTGCTGAGTTGGGATGGCAGTGGATGGTGGTGGTTTTGTGATGATCATTTGTCATTTGGAGTGAGGGTGATTTTGTTGAAGATTCTATTAATAGATATGGTATAAGGAAAAGAACTGTGTGTGCGTTTCATAGAATGATGGCACACGTTGATGGAATCAAAATAAAATCTAGCTGAGTTGGGATGGTAGAGGATGGTGGTGGTTTTGTGATGATCATTTGTCACTTGGAGTAAGGGTGATTTTGTTAAGGGTTCTATTTATTGATATGGTATTACGAAAAGAAGTTCGTATGTGTTTCATAGAATGATGGCACGCGTTGATTGAATCAAAATAGATGTTTGGTATAATTCATAGTTGAGATGTATGCCCTTAAGCTATGTTCAGAACTAAAGATATTCTTAGAGTGGTATGAAAACGTGTCTCAATTGGATTGAACACAATGTGAATGTTAATAGGCCGACGTTGGTTGATTTCGTCGACGTCATCGTCGTCGTCGTTTCAGTGGGCTGAAAATTGAATATGTCGACGTGAACAAATAATGAAAAACTTTGGAGCGTTGTAACTTTTAAAGGAGGCGTTTATTTCAAAAAATAATTTAATTTTGGTATCACTATCGTACATAAATATTTTATTAATAAATCAATTAAATTAATTTAAATTTCATTATAAGTTTAAATATAAAAATAAATAAATAAATAAATTATTTTATACTACATACAGTTATTTACATTTTTGCCCTCTTGAATCCGTATGGAAGGGAACTGTGATCTCCCAAGAACCGTCTCTTTTCCGATGTTGGTTTATACATAAGTCTTAATTTCATCTATTGTGATCACTTCATGCTCCTTTGTTCGTCGTATGTTACTTGATCTTAAGGTGATGAAGTCTCTTTCATTGAAAGATGATGTTGATGCCTTAACCTTCCGACCACAACACTTTTAAAATATACATACACCACAACAGGGGTGGCATAGCACCCCAGCCAAGAAAATATATAAAAAAAGTACTTTAAAGATCAACATACAATTTTTATTTAAACATAACAATTAATATGATTTATTGAAAACATAAAAAAACTTAATTCATGAAAAAGTAAATATTTTTACGAAAAACGGTAGAAAAAAGAATGAACCAAAATCAAAATTACATTTAAAATAAAAATGCCTGGGGTGTTATAGCACCCCTGTTGTGGTCGGAAGGTTAAGTACAGCCTCATTTATGGAATCAAAATTTATTTTTTGTGATGATTCATAATTAAGATTTATACCCTTAACTTTACAAACAATGTGTTCGATTTTATCGTTTGTGCTGAATACTTTGTAAGAATAGTTTTTGGGCCCACCACTTACAAATTCAGTTATAAAGCTTCCATGTCCATAGCATTGTAACTCGTCAGTCATGTCACCAATAAAGTCTCCAACAGGAGGTTCGACTTCTCCTTGTCGGGATACATAGATCACTGAATCAGTGTCATAGTATAGAACTCTTTCTTTCAGTTGTTCCAAATAACTATAGAACTTGAGGCGATCCTGAGCCGTGGTATATGCTGCAACGCAAACATTAACTGTTGATAAGATCTCGGATGCCTCCTCTTTAACCGTAAACGTTATCACAATATTCTTCTCGTTGACAGGTAAAATTTGTTGAACCTGTATTGACGGATGGGGCATCAGATCGAACAAATCAGAAGATTGGAATGTGACATTCTTCGCAGTAATACACAAAACAAAAAGCAGCCGTCAAAGATTTAATGACACTGTAGTGGTTATTATGGTAGAGAAGATTGATTTTTTTTGTTTTATTTTCTCCTTCAAATATAACTTCTCTACCTTAAGTTGCATATTTGTATACAGTAATTTTATACTGATTAAAATATGTCTGAAACCATCTCAACTCAGGTATTCCACAGCCTTCTTCGGGAATGTTTATTTTTGCATCCACTAATAGCTGTAATGCTTTTCGAGTCTTTGATGTTTGTATGTCTCTTTGCAGTTGTTTTTGAGTTGATGGACGTTCCTTGTCTGCTATAGATTTTCCAATAATTAACGCCCATGGTAAAAACACAAATTGTCTTTATTTTTAATGAAGACAATTCGGCGACGTCTAATGCACTCCTCTTCATATGTATTAAACATATTTGTTTTTTTTTTGTGTTTCCTGTCCCAGCAGGTAGCTTGACAGATGTCACAGCCAAACAAAATTCTTCTGTATTCATTCCGAATAAATTACTCTGGAATATCTTCGAAATCATGTCCCAGACATCGCTTGCTCTAATCTTCGAACACTCTCGGAAGCTAAGCCAACCACTTCCACGTTCAACGGAGAAATTCTTCCCTGAAAAAGTTATTCCGACCTTGTCTGTAGGACTAACATTTTTAAGGGCATGTGCAAAAATGTCATTGATGCCTTCTTTTACCCATGAAGTTGGTTCCTGGTTGATTGGAACCGGATTGAGCTTGAATATTATTTTGCGACCCATAAGAGAAAATTGCTTGATTCTGGTTTCTTCCTCTTCAAGTATTTGGAACCGTTGTATCTTTTTTTTTATTGGTAATAGGGAAAAAAAAACAACAGTCATTAATTTTAACGATTAGGTTAATTTATTTTGTTTTATTTTTATTATAATTATAATACATATATGTATGTAATATAAAAAATATATATATTTTTTGTGTTTGTTTTTTTACAATTCATTAAAAATTAGATGCTTTTGCGTTAGAATAAAGTCATATACCTCGTGTTCGTGCGGTTCCTGCTGGTGATGCTGCTGCGTTTGTTGATGTACTTGCGTAAGTTGATGCTGCTTATGCTGTTGCTGTAGTTGTCCAACCAGATCGTTGCTCTTCTCTTTTAGATGAAAATCTATGTGGAATGACGATTCCCCGTATGGTTCCACTATCTCGAATTCGCAATTACTGAGCTCTTTTATGTCATCATTATCCAGCTGGGTGTTGCACCTCTTTGGTAAAAATACCATACACGATACACCCCTCAAGTTCTAGCATAATTTGCTCACCGAACTTAGTTTTAATCCTTTTAGAATTAATAACGGGGTATTTTTTTTCTGGATCAAATTTGAAAGGCTTGAAAAAAGGTGTTGATGCCTTAAGTACAGCCTCATTTATGGAATCAAAATTTATTTTTTGTGATGATTCATAATTAAGATTTATACCCTTAACTTTACAAACAATGTGTTCGATTTTATCGTTTGTGCTGAATACTTTGTAAGAATAGTTTTTGGGCCCACCACTTACAAATTCAGTTATAAAGTTTCCATGTCCATAGCATTGTAACTCGTCAGTCATGTCACCAATAAAGTCTCCAACAGGAGGTTCGACTTCTCCTTGTCGGGATACATAGATCACTGAATCAGTGTCATAGTATAGAACTCTTTCTTTCAGTTGTTCCAAATAACTATAGAACTTGAGGCGATCCTGAGCCGTGGTATATGCTGCAACGCAAACATTAACTGTTGATAAGATCTCGGATGCCTCTTTAACCGTAAACGTTATCACAATATTCTTCTCGTTGACAGGTAAAATTTGTTGAACCTGTATTGACGGATGGGACATCAGATCGAACAAATCAGAAGATTGGAATGTGACATTCTTCGCAGTAATACCCAAAACAAAAAGCAGCCGTCAAAGATTTAATGACACTGTAGTGGTTATTATGGTAGAGAAGATTGATTTTTTTTGTTTTATTTTCTCCTTCAAATATAACTTCTCTACCTTAAGTTGCATATTTGTATACAGTAATTTTATACTGATTAAAATATTTCTGAAACCCTCTCAACTCAGGTATTCCACAGCCTTCCTCGGGAGTGCTTATTTTTGCATCCACTAATAGCTGTAATGCTTTTCGAGTCTTTGATGTTTGTATGTCTCTTTGAAGTTGTTTTTGAGTTGATGGACGTTCTTTGTCTGCTATAGATTTTCCAATAATTAACGCCCATGGTAAAAACACAAATTGTCTTTATTTTTAATGAAGACAATTCGGCGACGTCTAATGCACTCCTCTTCATATGTATTAAACATATTTGTTTTTTTTTGTGTTTCCTGTCCCAGCAGGTAGCTTGACAGAGGTCACAGCCAAACAAAATTCTTCTGTATTCATTCCGAATAAATTACTCTGGAATATCTTCGAAATCATGTCCCAGACATCGCTTGCTCTAATCTTCGAACACTCTCGGAAGCTAAGCCAACCACTTCCACGTTCAACGGAGAAATTCTTCCCTGAAAAAGTTACTCCGACCTTGTCTGTAGGACTAACATTTTTAAGGGCATGTGCAAAAATGTCTTTGATGCCTTCTTTTACCCATGAAGTTGGTTCCTGGTTGATTGGAACCGGATTGAGCTTGAATATTATTTTGCGACCCATAAGAGAAAATTGCTTGATTCTGGTTTCTTCCTCTTCAAGTATTTGGAACCGTTGTATCTTTTTTTTTATTGGTAATAGATAAAAAAAACAACAGTCAGTAATTTTAACGATTAGGTTAATTTATTTTGTTTTATTTTTATTATAATTATAATACATATATGTAATATAAAAAATCTATATATATTTTTTTTTTGTTTTTTTACAATTCATTAAAAATTAGATGCTTTTGCGTTAGAATAAAGTCATCTACCTCGTGTTCGTGCGGTTCCTGCTGGTGATGCTGCTGCGTTTGTTGATGTACTTGCGTAAGTTGATGCTGCTTATGCTGTTGCTGTTGCTGTTGTTGATGCTGTAATTGTCAAACCAGATCGTTGCTCTTCTCTTTTAGATGAAAATCTATGTGGAATGACGATTCCCCGTATGGTTCCACTATCTCGAATTCGCAATTACTGAGCTCTTTTATGTCATCATTATCCAGCTGGGTGTTGCACCTCTTTGGTAAAAATACCATACACGATACACCCCTCAAGTTCTAGCATAATTTGCTCACCGAACTTAGTTTTAATCCTTTTAGAATTAATAACGGGGTATTTTTTTTTTCATCTTTGAAAGGCTTGAAAAAAGGTTTTTCAGCCTTACGTATATTGACCGCCGACTTTATTTTATTTATGAAAGACATAATACTTTACTAATACTTTCGAAGAGTTGGGTATATTTTTTATTTTAAATTTTATAATTTAATTTCACTTCTAACGAAAGAAATGAATACATTCGAAATAGAAAAAAATTACTGCGTTCAGTATTTTTGCTTGTTCATACAAATATTGAAATGTGATATGTGAATATCTAGATAAATGTAAATGAGTAGTATAAATTGTATGAAATATTGAAAAGATGTACTTTTGTACATTCTTAAATGCAATTGTACGGATTTTCGTACAATAGTAAGCTATTTTTCATCTCTGTGTCTTACTAAAAGAAGTATTTAACATTTAAGCCGTTGCTGATACAACGACGTTTTCTATTGGCTGTAGCGTTTTCATCTGTTTTTTGATTTGGAGAAGTAAATGCTTCCCCTTCTTAAACGTTGAAGACGTCAACATCCCAGCTTCCGTTGACACTTACTCCTAGGTTGACTTACATCACATATGACCACCAGGTCATCCACATTTAAAGGTTTGCCTTTATCATGCCACTTGTTCCGCTTTGTTAAAACTGGTAATAAGTATTCCAAAATCCACCTTTTCCAAAATCTGTCCTTAAGTTGTTGTGCATATTTCCAATGTTTACGGGCACATATAGGAGAATCATCAAGGTTAGGAGTTTGCGTCGAGTTTGTACATTCTATCAAGAAGTGGTTCGGCGTTAAGGGTTCGTCTTCTGTTGAATTGATTGACAATTCGAAGTAAAAAAACTGCGCCTCCTTGCAAAGCTCGCGGTCCGATAAAGTTTGTCCCGTTATCGTATCTTATTCTTACTGGAACCCCTTTCAGTTTATAAAGTTTCTCAAGCATAGGATAAACGAATCAGTAGACAAGTACGCGGACAGTTCTAAGTGTATGGTCCTTGTGGTAAGGCAGGTGAAAAGTGCTACCCATCTTTTTTCCCTGCGGCGACCCACTGTAATATTTATTGGGCCAAAATAATCCAGGCCCGTATAAGTAAAGGGTCGGACAAAGGGTGTTACGCGATCTAGAGGCAGTTGTCCCATCAGCGGGAATATCGGTTTGGCTTTGTTAAGTTTACAGGTCTGACATTTTTTCTTTATTCTCTTGAGAGTTGATCGAATTTGTGGTACCCAAAATCGTTGGAGAATCTCATTGATTATAAGGGCTTCTTTCTGATGATGAATCGTGGTATATGTCCTATCCCAAATACCTTCAAATTCTATCATATTCCTTTTATCTTGCAGCCAAGTCCTCCTGGTAAATTCCATAAAATTCTTCACATCCTGTGCTGGAAATTCCAAAAAAAGTTTTGCACATCCTGTGCTAGCAAGATTCCAAAATTCTGCACTTCCTGTGTCAGAAAAACTCTAAAAATCTGCATGTCCTATGCTAGAAAAATTAAAATCTGCACATCCTGTGCTAGTAAAATTCCAAAATCTGCATATCCTATGCTAGACAAATTAAAATCTGCACGTTCGGTGCAATTATCAAATTATCTCCTATATCCTAGATCCTCACCCAATTATCTCCTATATCCTATATCCACACCCAATTATTCCTATAATTTTATTTCTACCCCAAATTATTTCCTATAACTTTATATCCTCCAATTATTTCCTATAATTTTATTCTCAAATTACTTCCCTCTTTTTCCTTTTTTACCGCACTTCCACCACACAACACGAACACTATTTATTTCCTCCGATTTATTTGGTGCCGTGCAATAACGCCGAGCGAAAAAACGCCGAGCGAAATAACGCCGAATTCTAAAATTCAGCCTTATTTCACTATGGGAAAGTGAAATAATGCCGATTCGGCGTTATTTCACTTTTGGTCCTATGCAAAATGCTTATTACATCTCTTCTTCTTCTATACAAGAAATGTCAACGTCTTCAAATAAATTGTTATGCTCGTTGGTCATTTGATTCAAAAAATCATAAATTGAAATCAATTTCTTATCTAATTTTTCCAAACTTTTTTCGATATATTGTTCTCTTAATATGTACTTTTTTTTTAGGCTGGAATATTTGAAAAGTCCTATCGGTTGACATTATAAATTCTCTTGATTTTGTAAAATCTTCATCCAAAAGGCAGTCAACAAATTTAAAAAAATTTCCAAATTTAACCAACTTCCGGCCCAGTCGACTGTTGTATCCCTCTAGGGCACTTGTTGTTTTTATATGGGACTTAAACAATGATAAAGAGGCTGGAGTTTCCTACATGAAAAAAGAAATGAAACAAATTTTAATTGTGATAGGAATTTGAATAGGTAGTGTACATTCATAAACAATGGTTTATGATTAAAAAAAAAGGAACAAATTATTATTTTTCTCACCCTTTCAATCCACTGCCTTTTAAAATACGCCAGGAAATTCTTAAAATTATTTTTGTAGTGCTTCCCGTTAGCTTCTTTTTCCAGAAGTTCAAATGCAGATTGCATATCCGTTGGCTTGAGGAGAGGAAGGACCAAAAATTTGCGGTAAATCCTTTTTGCTTCCTTACTCTTATTAATGAATGAAAGGAATCCAGTGAATTGCGCAGATTTTTTCCTAATTGCTTGGCAAAAATGAAACCAGCATGTTGTATATTTTGCAGCAGATGCATGAATTCTTTTTAATGAATTCCTCAAGCCTTTTTCAAAATCTGTTACAAAAGCACTGGGCTTCAATTTAAAAAAATTAGCTTCTATGTATTGAAATGGATGGTAATACATATTTTCACATTTATTACTCATCAATATATAGATGAAAGGAAATGTCTGTGGAGTAAAAGTTATTAAGCATACCTCCGTATATTATAAATTTTGTAAAACTAAAAATAGCTACTTACATGATCATCATGGAAAAAATGAACGATCAAAAGTTGCTTATAGCCACAAGCTGGAACAACTTCGAATGTCCCATCAACAAGATAGATCCTTAGATTTTGTTCCGGAAGTTTGTTTATTTCCGCAATGATAGTAGGTGAGATGAAAACAGTGTACGAAAACGTAGGCTCTATTACAGTACCCCTATAAAACTGTTGGCTACTATCATAACCTGACATTCCGAACCCACGCATTAAACTTTGATCTTTAAACATACGAGAAATTTCTGTTGCACATGTTGGTGTTTTCGGAAATTCGCTATTTCGAATATTGATTAATTGCCTTCTCATTTTCCCAAACTGTACCAAGGGCTTACTTTTTTCACCGCGTTTGCAAACTTCATCGAAAACTTCGCGAATTCCGCTTCTTTTAAGCGAGGCCTTAAAAAAAAAAAAAAAAAAATTCGGTTTTAATATCGTTCACATCTTTTAATTTTTCAAAAATTGTATCTTGTGTTGTGTGGTTGTGAGGAGCACTTACTTTGGGGATTCGCAACAGGTTTTCATTCCCGAAATCTATCACTGCACTTGCTTTGCAATTTTTAGCGTAGCACGTGTACCTTTTACACATTCAAGGACGCCTGGTACTGCTCTAACCATCCGCTGCTAATCATCAATAAAAACTTATTAAACTTATAATGTTAGTCTCAGACAGAATATTTAAAAATATACTTTAAAATTTAACTAAATACCTAAGCAGAACCCCTTCTGTGCTCGCAAATTATTATAAATGTCGTAGCTCGTTTCTCAAAAATTGTACAAATAACCATAATTATCTTTGAGCTTTTAATAAACAACACTAGTTGACCTTTTACACAAGGAAGAGCTTGATTTTACCTTGTACAATTGTTTTGTTTCTGGTACATAAACAAGCTTGCTGCCTTTTCAAAAGCCCTCAAACATTTCGTAGGAAAACACCGAATCTGAATGATTATTATTCATCTTTTAATTTTTTTAATAAATATAAATTGTTCAAATATTACTCCGACACTACACTGCACTCAATTCACTGAAGCTACTAAAGTGATTGTTTTTTCATCAACAACCGACCGCGACGCGACTGTTTATTCTACGGTAAACTTTGTTTTACAGTTGATTTTGAGTTAAGCCCCGCTTAGTTTCTCCTTGCAAAAGTTTAATTAAACCGAATTCTCTGTTTTCTCTCTTTCGGCTTTATTACCCAATTGGCATTCGACGGACAAAATAGCCGCAAATAACGCAAAAAATAATACTTCGACCAATCTGTGTGGTTGTAAGGCACACAGACGGACAAAATAGCCGCAAATAACGCAAAAAATAATACTTCGACCAATCTGTGTGGTTGTAAGGCACACAGACGGACAAAATAGCCGCAAAAACATAATGGAATTTCCCAATTCATGCATTATGATTATAATATGTTATATTTTATTACTTTATTTTGTCCATGATTGAACTGTACATTTTCCAGTTGTACAGCCAACCATGTTACCTTGAACGTGCACGCTCCTGCTTCCTCCTTGCACCTCCTGGGCTGGTTTTCCTTGATTTTTCATCCTCCTGGACGGATCCCTTTTGCTAGGTACTCTTGTTCCTGGTCTGTCTCCCTTTTCACTCCCGTGTCCTTCGCACTGTATTTTTCATTTTCACTCCCGTGTATTCCATCCATAGGTCGCGCTTTTTTTTTTTTTTTTTTTATAATCGCGGCTCGATTGATCATAATGTTCCGCACCATTATAAAGTCCGATCGAAATAAAAGACCGTAACTTTTTCTGTGGGAAAAAGTATAGAAAAAACCTGCTGGACGCGTAAGTCAAGCAAAGCTTCGTTTGGCTCGTAGTTCGGATCATCAGCATCCGAGAAATCTGCACCATCATCACTGTCGTCGTCTTCAGAGTTATTTTCATGAACTCTTTCTCCTTCATCAACTTCTTCATCCATAACTCGACCATAATTTTCGTCAAAAAATTCCTGCTCTGCGTCAGTCAAATCCCGACTTGTCGACGCATTTAGCAGGAATAGTATGCGACTCATATCATCCATATTCTAAAAATATTCCATCAATAACAAACTCACTTTACACAAGCTTTTTTACTTACTTTAGAATAATTTATTAGATATCTAAAAAAATCACTTTATTATGAAAAAAAAACGTAAAACAATTTTTTGTCGATTTCTTACTATAGCAGCAACTAACTGACTGATTTATTTGCAGCCTACCTAAATCTATAATAAACAATAAAAATCAAAGCAAACTTGATGAAAATACCGCTGTCAAAACATAAAAAACCGTTGAAAAAGAATAATTCTCATCTAATCTAATATAATAATGCACTCCAAACTCATATGGGCACTGAGTGCTCACATACACGATATCGGCTTTTTTACTTTGCAACCATGACCTGCCCCAAATACCAACAAAATCAATTCAAATGGTCCATTTTCGTGTACTTAGACACTGTATGCTTGTAGGAAAAATCTCTTTAAGCATGTAACAGAGCAACTAATAAGTTTTTTCTTGATTTGAAAATTGTAATGGGCACTCAGTGCCCAGTACGCGGCTCTAGGGTTAATTTACTTTAAGTTTTACTTTAATTCATTTATAATTCAAGTATTAATAATTCAAGTACAATTCGCAATGAGTTGAGCATGTTGCTGAACGTCATAATGCTGTTTAGGTTGGTAATAATGTAGGATGGTGTTTCATAGGTTGACAAGTAGGAGTAGATGTTAGACCTGAGGGGTAGGCTAAATTGCATTCTTCTCTTCTCTTCCAGTGTCTTCCTTGCTCTAGCATCATCATTGGATTCTATAATATTCTCAGATTTCCGCACGCCAAAATTGAGGAGGTGATTTCCAAAACCAGCTATCCGACCTGATAGTAGTTTTGAGTAAATGATTATAGTTTTGAGTAAAATGCCAAAAACCTTTGCTTCATTACAGAGAAGACATAGACCAAAACTATCATCTACAAATTTATTCGTCATAAAATTTTAATAAAATTAAAGTTTTCAAAACGGATCTAGTTTAAGTCCTTGTATAAAATTTACTTCTTTAAAACTTAGTATATCTGGTTTTGGAAGTATAATTGATTATGTCTCGCTTTGGAAGTAAAATTATTTTAAAAAAGCTTCTTTTGGAAGTTAAATCGAAAGAATAATCATTTTTTGTAAATAAATCTTTATTTAATATCAGTCTTATTTTGTTATAAGGAACATAAATACATTATTCAAAGTAATTAAAATAAATTAAAAAGAATTCACAATACGTAAAATATTTTATCACAAAATAGGGTTATACTTTTAAAACTTGTCTTCGTTTGAAAAAGATATTTTCATCCGCTTCAATGTTGACATCGTCGTTAAGAGAGGAATCAATAATTTCATTATAAAATAAGATGTTTTCTGGTTCCAGGCCCATAGCTTTTAACAATTTGTATTTGTTCACTAAGACCAGTTTCGAGACCGATCCAATTTACTCCTCGTTTTAGCAGTGTGTGTGAAGGGACTCACCACTATAAGTTTCACAAAATTTGATTTATATTGATGAAGTCTTCATACCCAACATTTTGGAGTCCGAAATTTTAAATATTTTTGTGGTTTGAACCACGGCTGTTGTTAGACTTTGCCAATCAAAAAGCGAAACATCCTCAAAGAGGGTATGAACAGTTCCAAATTTTACTAGAACGCTATCATACGTTTCTGGACAGGTAATTGTAGCAATCTTCCTCAGTTCTTTCTCAACAAGACCAAACACTTTATCAGCTGGCATTGGCATATATGAGTGGCCTGTAACAGGAAAATACCATTCAAAGTTTAAATTATTATTCCTGCAAAAACATTGAAATCATCAAAAAAAACGGTAGGTATAGTTTGGTAATATCCAGAACTCAATGGAGTCACTGTAATCGAACCACGGACTTAGTCTCAATGTGGTTTTCTGTCTTAATTCGAACGGCTGTCCCTCTATACCCAGTAACCTTGACGTCATTGGTTGTTTCAATGACCCTAATCGCTTCTGTAATTGTCAGCTTACCAGATTCGGTTGTGCCCCAGTATCTAGAAGAGCCCGCACCGGCCCATAACGCTTACCATCTATCTCTATTCGGACCTGTGCCGTAGTCATCAAGGCCCATGTTTCTCTTCTACCTTCTCCAAAAAAGTTAAAGCATTTTAAATACTTTTTTCGACTTTCGTCTATATTTTCTTTATTTTTAAAAATTTTGTTTCTTTTGAAATCTGTCCATGACCTCTCGCTCTCTGTCTCATCTATCGAATCTCTTTCCATCTTTCCGTCTTTCAAGCATCTGCTCTTTGTTGGTGGTTGGCTTAGTCAATCCTCCTTCTTTCCGTTACGCTTCGCTGGCTTGCGTGGCTCTTTCTCTGCTGTGAACAGTACGGCCTTGTCACCCTTTCCCAGCTCTCTCATTTGGCACATCACACTGTTGTGCATCTGTTTTCCAGGGCACCTGATGCACGGACCCTGGAAGCACTCTTTCGGCTGGTGCCCTACTTTAAGGCAATTGCTGCAAAGGCCTCTATCTCTTACCATATCTTGCTTCAAGGTCCAAGTCTGGAATTGTGGGCATCCCCATATTGGATGGCTTGTAGACCTGCATGCTGGGCATGCCATTGCTGATGTGGCTCTGTCCCTGTTCTGCACCCGCGGATTGACCGCTGGCACAGCTCTCTCACCTCGTCCGAACATTTGCATGAACGGCGCATCTCTCCTCAGGTTGTCCTGGGCACTTTCCAGTGCCGTGGCACGTCTCTCCAAGAAGTCGCAAATCTCTCGTTGTGGGCATTTCGGAGGTTCTTGCTTCCTCCCATTTGCATGCTGTCTCTCCATCTAGTTTCTCGTGGAGCGTATGCACCACAATCTCACACATGGTGTTCGACATCCTCACCAGCTCGCTGGCCTTCGGAGCTCCTCTTAGAACTGGAAGCCTGAAGAACGAGCGAAGGAGTTCTCGGCACGAAGCGTATTGCTTGCTGTAGACCTGGTTCAGCTGAGCCCATGCCTCGCCGTAATTCTGGTCCGTCTGCTGCCACTCACCCAGTGTACGAGCGGCTCTACCGGACAACGACGACTTTAGGTAGGCGAACTTATACGCCGGCGCTATTTTCTCGTTGGCATGTATAGCCGCCGTAAATCTATCTTTGAAGGTCTGCCACTTCGTGAACGAGCCATCGAAGGTACCCCAGGTGTTTTTGACGTCGTGCTCAGCAAACGGCAAATTCACCTGTACGGCGATGGCAGGCGTCTCTCGCATCTGGCTGCGGGGCCAGCTCTTTCTCGCGTTTCTTTAGGGCAGCATATGCCGGGAAGTAGCTCTGTTCCGCTCCCACCATGTTCCTTTCTACCTCGGCGTTTGTGAGCAAATCGCCTGTGGCAGTCAGCTTCGCTTCACACTCTTTCACTTGCGTCCATGCCGGTATTAAGGTTTGCAGCCGGACTTCCACCTCCTCGGCCTCTATCTCTTTAAAGCCCTCGGATGCGGTGAAGGACCGCATCCTATAGATGGTGTGGATGGCGGTCTCATAAAGATATGAGGTGTTCTGGGCAGCCATATTCTCTCCCTTAATCTTTCCAAATGATTTCTTTCTCTATTCTCTATCTCAATCTTTCCAAAATAAATTCTTTCCAAAATCTGAAATAAATGTATGGGAAAACAATATAATAAATAATTAAATATAGGTTGTAGTTATTAAAGAAAATATATTGCCAATGAATAACAAAGGCAAATGAAATATGTAAATGAAATATATTAAAAGGAATGAAATGAAATATAATAAACATAAAAATGTAAGGTGTGTGTTTAAACCGAAGTTAAAACCTCGCATAGAAATGCGGAAAACCTATCTCGACGTTGACCCGATGCTTATTTTTATAAATAAAAAAAAAACTTAAACAATTTTGGTTGGGAAAAAGCATTAACGAAAAACCCAATTTATTAAACACTTTCGTGAGCACTTTCCAACTTGCCAACTGGCCATCTACAAAGCTGTTTTAAGACTAAAAATATTTTCTATAAGAACGAAGAATGCATGTTCTTTTGTATGCACTTTCGTATAATACATAACAAGAATATAGAATGTTGAAGTGTAGGTTTAGCTGGCGGTTGCTGGCTGTAGTGGTGTTGAAGCTCGTACGCTCGCGTTCGATACAGTGTGTGTTCTGACGCTATTGTTGTTTGTGAAATCTCCATTTAGTTCGGAGGAATTTCATTCTATCTTTCTTTCCATCTATTGCTGACAATCATTTTGTTAATAATTGTCATCTTCTGTTTTGATTAACAGAAGCTCTTTCCGGGGGCAGATAAACAAAACCTTTGTTGTTGTTTATTTTGGTTAACTCTTTCCTAGCTTGCAAGCATCTATCACATGTAATCTCTCTCATATAGCCACTCGTACAATTCATGCTTAGAGCGCTTTAGAAAATTTTTTCTCTAAAAAAAATATCTGTCGCAATCTGTCACAAGGAAAAATAAATAATTCTTTCTCTATCGTCTTTCTCATATTCATGCAAATTATGCTTCTTTCCGATATCGAACAGGCAAATAAAGGGCTTCTAGAACTTGCTTCTATTTTTTTTTCGTTTTGTTATTTCTCCCTCTTTTTAAAAAGAAATTCACTATCCGTTCTGTTACTGTATTTGCCCGTTCTCTCGCTGCACATTACACAGGTTTTCAATTTCATCGATTGAAATTTGAGGCCCGTCACTATTTAACACACATAATAAAAAAAAAACCATACCAAAAATAAAGAAATAAATATTGAAAATAACCCTGGCTGCGGCGCCACAACCAGGTCAAACAAAAAACTACCCTCTGTCACTTAAACAACAACACAACACTCTATCACTCGCTGCACATATATCTTTTCCAATTTTTTTAAATAAATAAAAATTCTGTCCATCTTTCCGCAGTGGACTGTATAATATTCTTACCAATCAAATTAACTGGTAATTCGCACTTTCACTACAGTAGTTTTACGCCTTTCGCTTTTATTAAGATTCAATTTAAAAAATTCTCTTTCCCCTAATAATTTTATTTTTAAACTTTAACTTTTCAACCAGGACTACCTAGCTTGAGTGTTCGCTTTAAAATGAAAGAATATACAAGACACGCGCTGCTCATTCTTTCCCCTATCCATATGCATGTTAATATTCATGCACCTCTACTCTCTCATTCTCTATCTTCTATCCTATGTATTGTATATACCTAAGACTTTGTCAGCGACCAGAAACAAGGTAGTGAGTGTGTCTTTCGAATTTGGTTATTTATGTCATTGACATTCTTTCTCAGTCTGATCTCTTTCACTCATTTTTGGTTGTAAGTAAAAAATTCGTGATTTTCCGGTTGTTAGGTGGGAATTCTTTCAATGATATACATATCTCTGGTGTGTCCTTGTGGTAGTGACTAAAAATAAAGCAACAATTGTGTATCTGTGTGTATTCTCTCTTTCTTTCTGTCTCGTTTGCTCTTTTGGTTGTAAGTAAAAAATTCGTGATTTTCCGGTTGTTAGGTGGGAATTCTTTCAGTGATATACATATCTCTGGTGTGTCCTTGTGGTAGTGACTAAAAATAAAGCAACAATTGTGTATCTGTGTGTATTCTCTCTTTCTTTCTGTCTCGTTTGCTCTCTGTTGTAATTCGAAAACAAGAAACTCTGTCTATCTCTTATGTCTGTTCATTCTCATCCATTCTCGGTTGTAAGTCGAGAACTTGTTTTTTTTTTTTTTCTTGTTTATAAACAAGGAATTCTATCTGTTGCTAATGCTCTTATGTACATCCCGTGAAGGGGTTGCTTGGTACCTATTTATTTTATGTATTCGTTTCCCCGTAGGTGATAAACTGAATTCTTTCTTTTTATCTTGTCTATATAAAAGGGTTCTATGTTTCGTGTCGTGACAAGTCTGGTATATAAAAATTCGCTGAAATAAAGAGGTTATTAATATATATGTAGTTAAATGACAAGTCGTCGGGGTATCTATCACTCTATCCTTGTACATGGTGCCTGCATGGGTTTCTCGGGCAGCTTCTTTCACCTCTGTCACATAACCCAACGGCTTTATGTACTTACGGCTGGTGCCTACGTGACTTTGCACGTAGCGTCTTTCTCGATATAATAAAAAATAAATGTTTCGTGAACATATGCTTGTGTGTAGCACATTCCGCTTTAGGTAATAAAGGCATTTTTTAACTGCTTCTTTCACAATTTTTTGTGCACATACATATGTTTGTATGTAGCACCTTACGCTTCACTTAATAAATGCATTTTTTTTTTAATGCTTCTTTCACAATTTTTGTTCACATACATACATATATTTGTATGTAGCACATTACGCTTCACTTAATAAATGCATTTTTTTTAATGCCACTTTCACACTTCCCGTTCTTTCACAAGCGGGGTTTTATTCTAATAAAAAGACAATATTTTTTAAAGAAAAACCGCACTTTCTTTCTCATGAATCTATCGCGTCACGGGTCAAATCCGCTCGAAGGACCAAATATATCGACAACTCAGTGGTGAGTTCTGTCCGAAATTCCAACTTCTATATTAAAATAAAAATACAATGATTTTAAAGTGGAAAATTAATCAAAAACCACTATCTTCCGTTTTATTTAAGATCGACCGTCTCGGTCGAAATCTATCCAAGTCTCTGATTTTCTTTACATTTCTTATTGGCTCTACATTCTCTTATACTCTTTCTTACTATATAGAAAACATCGAATGCAGAGTTGCCAGACTCATGCAGTTCGATACAAATCCATTCAATTCCAGCCATTTGATTTTCTCTCCATGCTTCGGGACATTTTTGCAACAATGTGGCGTATTCAAAAGCTAATACTCGAGCTTGAATTTTGGTCAGTCCGTAATTCATCTTCAAGCTTCGTATCAAATATTTTTCAAGCATCATTTCTTCACCATTGGTAAAAACTTGCTGTGTTGAATTTTTGCTTGAAAATTTTAAGTTTTGTGGCTCCTTATTACTTGTTAACTTTTTAATACGGTAATACAATGTAGTTGGCAATATTCCGAAGGCAGCAGCAGCCCCTCTTAACGACATTGTTTTATCCAAAACTGCTGTTATCGCACTTTTTTTTTCTCTTATAAGTGCGCACCATTATTCCCTTTAAGACAAGAAAATGAAATATTGAACCCGTTTATTGACTAAAATACAGTGAAAGGTCTGCTCCAACTGTTTCAAAGCCATAAAATGTTGTATAACTACTTCACTAAAACATAATAATTTAAAAACTCACCGTGATTTGGTTCCAAATTTATTTACTGTTAACAAAATTTATTTTCCGGTTTTATATCGCGCACTAAAATTTGTACACACCCTTACAAGTAAAAAACCAAGTATAGTGCACAAGCACTAAAGAACCACCTTCCACCTATAAATCTGAAAGCACGGAACGTCAATGACGTTTAAGAATACGGTGGATAATTGGATCCAATACTTCACCTAAAACAAAAGCTAGGACTTCAATTAATTAAAAAAAAATATACCTAGTAAAACCTACCTATATCGTCAGAAACATGTTCTTCGACTAAAATTTGGTCGATCGCTTCTTGAAGTTCGTCACTGTCTATATTTGAAAAGTTACTGGGCATAGGAGACTTGTTGAGTTCTGATAGTCCAGGTTCAATGTTTGTATTTGTTGTTTGTATAGGATTATAATTAATGTCATCCAAAACGATATGATCTTCAAGATCTTGGAAAGAGTCAAATGTTACTTGGTTGTTTCTCGACGATTGATTTATTAAAGATAATTCTGGTTCAAAAGTTTCGGAGGATTCACTGTTCTTTTTGGTATCTAATACAATTTTCAGCAAGAGTTTAAATTTAAAATCATTTTTTAGCAGTTCAGTCTTCAGAGAAGACAATACTTCAACAGTTGCGTCATACTTTTGAATAGTTTCTCGTTGATCAGGGTATCTGCGGTGACATGCTTATACACAGCGCATGATACAACAAAACAAGATATGGCTTTTCGAGTGTTTATTTTTTCTCGTTCTGCGCATCTACTCGTACGTCATCGACGCACACTGTGTTTGACGTTTGCATTTTCAGTATGGAATTCACAGCAAAAGGTAAACAAGTCAAACATTGTTTTTGTTTTTGTTAAAGATTGTTAAATACTCTACAAGATTAATAAAAAATCAAATTGAATTGCATTGAATAAAAAGTGTTAATTTATCATTTTGTTATATTTTCTTTTCCTGGAATTGTTCTTTTCAACAATTTCTCTGTTGAGTTTGCGTATCCGGAAATACATACGCGATCGGAAAAAAAGTTTTTTTGATTTTAACATCACAAACAATGTTGGCCTTATTTGATATACTCGTATCTATCATGTGCTTGATATATTCAGCGCATATATAAATGCGCTGACCTTCCCCATTCACTGCATTGAAAACATTTTCCAGTGATAACAACTGGGTCATCACAGCTTCGGATGGCTTAGAAAGTCCACCTTCATCCAGGTGGTGAACCCAGGAGTCTTGGTTTGTATTGCCGTCTTCCAAGTTTGTTATAGTGGCCTTTAAACGATGGCAAATATAGCCAGCCAGGTTCTCGAGGCCATCGTATGCCATTGCCAAATTCTTCTCTTGCTCACTTTCAAAAGTTTTATTTACTTTAACTATGTTAAAAATCTTTCCTAAAAAATGCAAATCAAGAACGGAACACATGATTTGATAAGATTTAAATTTATTATTTTAATATATCAAACCTGAGAACGATTCTTCTTCCAACCTCACATCTGGTGTGTCATATACACTAACGTTACCGTTCTCCGTTAGTGCACCTTGATTGTGGCCAAGAATGTATGACCGTAGTCTATATTTAAATTCCTGGCGATCAGGATGGTCGTGAAGTCCCCCTTTGGCTCGATTGACACCAAAAAAGTTTTCCAAAACATCTTGGCTCAACCGGTAAGTCATTATGCACTTAATGTCATAACTATCTTTCATGGCTTTGTACAGCAACTGTAAGGCAGTATTAGATTGCACAATACCTTGAAAATAGTAAGTTAGATACATTTTCTTACATACAAATTTATTTCATCTATATTTACCTTTTTGAAATGGAAGCATAGTATTTTGTCCTATGACCCGCATATTACAAACCATTTCAGACATTTTATTGAGAATCTCGTCCTGTGATTCCAAATCAAGTCCATAAGCATGGACTCTCTCCCTGGAATCAATGTATGGTGACCTTACGTTCATAACGTCGAACCAATCGTTTGTCTGTGAAAAAATTGTAATATGGTTCAGTTTTACTTGTTGATATTATATGTACGTACATATTTTAGCAACTTGTAGCATTCTTCTCAGCTTTCGTATTGAAGAAGCTCAAGTCGCACTGCCCTCGATAAAGCTTTAGCAACAGTGTGCGAAAACAATTTTGTTGCCAGCTTCACCTTTTGTCGATCCGCTTTGACAACATTAATGCTCCTTGGAGAAATTTTGTGAGTTATGTGAGTTATGTGAGTATTGTGAAAATTTAACTGCCGAAAATTTTATTCTCCGTTTGAAAACTCTCCAAGACCAGTACCAGTGCCCCTGGCCTGAGATCTTAAAGCAGTTTCATCTAAAACTGCAAATTACTCACCTCAGTCAAATGCGTCAGAAAGAGTTAATCGTACTCTCTTGGCCGCAATTCGTTCTTATGTCAAAGAAGACCAAAGAGATTGGGACCTTCATTTAAGCGACATAGCCGGTGAACTTCGAAGTGCAGTCCACACTTCGACTGGTGTGTCACCATATTTCGCCCTATTCGGCTTAAATATGATGACTCACGGAAGTTGTTATGAGCTAGCTCAAAAACTTAACTCATTAGAAGATGGCGAAATTATAACCCTTTCTCGACATACTCGACTGCAGTGCATGCGAAATAAAATTAAAGACAGCATAGCTAAAGCCAGTGAATAAAATGCTCAAAAATATAACACCCGTATTCGAAACATTCGTTTTCTACCAGGACAAGAGGTATTTCGAAGAAATTTTGTCCTTAGCGATAGTTCAAAATACCTCAGTGCCAAATTATGTCCCAAATTTGTGAAATGTCGAGTTGCGAAATCCGTCGGCAAGAACCTATATGAATTGGAAAATTTATCCGGAAAAACCATAGGTGTTTATCATGCTAAAGACATTAAACAATGAAACTAATTAAAAATTGAATTTTTTTTATTATAATTGTCATGGCAACATCTTGTTATTCAAGTATTTTATGTTTATCTGTATATCATTTCCCTATTTATTTCATTTCATATTTATTTTATTTCAAATATATTTATATTTCGTTGATCCTTTTTTATCTCATAATTATTTATCCTTACGGTATTTATATTATTTCAAAATTTATTGCCATTGAAATGTATTTTATGTTAATTTATTAATTATTTATTAAATCAGTGAAGTCCTTCCGACCTGTGATATTTTTGTTGTGTCGAGTTTTCATTGAAACAATGAAATAAATCCAGCACTGTGATATTTTAATATAATATAAAAAGAATAAAAAACTCTAATATATAGATACATATATAATAATATTCCCCAAACTAAAGCGAACGAAACCAAGAAAAATATACTTTCCCAAACAAAACAACCCCTAAACATATAACCTGTTTGCGTAAACATAATATATATGTAAGTATGAAACTCTTCGCGATAGGTGTAAAATGATCAGAATCTTTCTGCTCGGTGCAATAAAAACAAAAACCAGTAGAACTGGTATAAGGATAATACATATTTTTTTTAAATTTATTTCACTGAAATACACTCACCATCACAGGTAATTAAAAACAAACATGTTAGGTATTATCCAGTAATGTATCGTTGATTAACTTTTTCCAAGTGCCCCTTCCACTGTCCTCGCTGTCGTAAGTCCTCCATCGTGTTCAGTGTTTTGTAGTGGACACCTGTAAGGAAAAACAAGAAATTAGCTTGAACACAAAATATGCAGGTAATCCCACATACCTTCTCACTATTGGGACGACACTTACGGCCATGGGATACTTGGTGCATCCAGGTGTCATTCACTTGATTATACCTGTAATTTTATATTAACAAATATATGAAAAGAAATTTTTTGTTCAGTATATTCACTCTATTGATTGTACTTACCAGAATTCTTTCTGCTGATGCTCCCTTTAATTTTCGGGGGTGAAAATAATTAATTTTGCTTGAGCAAAAGCAAAACACGTCGCCATATTGATGGTTTTGGTAATTTGGTTTGACAAGTTTTTTTTTCTTCTGTTGAATGTCTGTCTCGCGTTTATTTTGTATAGTTGCTCTCGTTTCGCAGAATAAATGAATGATGGCCGACGCAAGGAATGGTTTCAGTTTTCAAGAGTAGATGTCGTGGGAGCGTGTTCTAAATTTTGATGTGGTTCACACACACAATAATTAGCGCATAAGTGTGTTGATGAGGGGGGGTACGGTTTCAAATGTATGTTGCGGATATTTTTGATTGGTGTTTAAAATCAAACGATTTAGCCGTTGATCAGATTTGCGGAACGAAAAGCTTTTAGAATTCTGTTTTCCCAACTGATGAGGGCATAGTTGTGTCGTCTATCGAATAAGTAAGGCGCGAAGTTCAAAACCTTAAACTTCAAAGAAACACTTATCCACGTGCGATTTAAAATTAAAATTACAAACAAAAATTTAAAACAAACAAAAAAGTTCCTTTTATTAAATTTCGAAACGAAAATTAGTAATTATCATTAATCAGGCAATAACGAAAAAAATAGTAAGTTGAATAAAGAACACAGAACTTAAAATTAAAGTGGGTGTATAAAAGAAAAGAGAAACTACAAAAAAAACTTTACAGGGAGTACCTACGATAAAGAAAAAAGGAGTGGAAAAACTATTAACCCAAAAATTTAATTGATATTTAATTACATAAAGGAATTTTAATTGGATATTGGGTGCAGTATTTGGCGATCAGGGACTGTCAAGCCTACAAAGTAGTCCTGATCGCCCGCCCCCCTTTTTGAGACACGAGGTGCTCCACGCATATTTTTTTGTTCATGAGCTGTATCAAGGCGCACAGAGCTATACGATTGCCGCAATAATATTTTTTTTATAATTTTCATTAATATTAAATAATATTCAATAGTTAAATTAAAAAAAAAAAAAGGGGGATAATAATAAAGTATACCTTCCTAAGAATTGCCGTCGCTAAGAAAAAAAGGTTAACGCATATGTATATATGTATATATAAAAATACCTGTATATCTACATATATATACCTATATATATAAATTATACTTTGCTGGCTACATCGATAGTTTGTTTTCGGAGATTTTTTTTTGTTCATTCTTGTAACTTTATTTTTATGGTGCAATAATAATTATTTTTTTTCATTGTTCAATTGTAACCCTTTTTGGGTATCGTCATTTTTTTTTTGTGAAACTTATTCAGTAATCGGGAATTTTCCGAGAATTTGTCTCGTAACTCTCGTGGATTAGTTTGGTTTCCGTCGGCCGATTTTTGTTTAGTTTTCCTTTTAATTGTGCCCAGAAAACACTACCCTCCTTGAGCTGAAGACAGGTAGGGAAATCTGCAAATTAGGCTTAAGTCTTTGGGTGACCAAATTCCCATCAATAAACGTCGGAAGCTGGGTAAAAACCATTAGATGCAAAATTCCCTATTACGGACCATTTCAAAATTAAGGTTTAAATAGTATGTAAGTGTAGGTTTACGTCCATATCTTTTCCTTTTTTTTTATATTTACTCATGAATTATTGTTATTATTACCATCCTAATTTTTTTTTGAAATAGTATACAAATTTTGTTTATTGTTTTCCAAATATTTTTCTTGTATGTATCCTTGATGAATAAAATACTTACTTGTAAATTGCACCATTATGGTTGAATATTCGTGTTTCATTCAAGCCTACAGCTTGATGGCTATGTAAGTTCTCTTTTCTGGGGATGCTGATGGCGACGAAATACAACGGTGAAGTAAAATGAACTGAGATGTATAATGGTGAGTGCAGAAAAGGGGAAGTTAATGATTTAGTCGCTTGCTTTCAAGGCAGGGAGGGTAGGACTATCGCTGGTAACATCTCAGCGCCCTCTAATGGTAACGTCCGTCCGCTTTTTTGTTTGTAGTTTTTTTTAAATTCCCTTTTGGCATGATTTGATGTATGAGTAATAGGTGAGATTGAGTTGAATGAGCAGGTTCCCACCCATTTCCGACGAGCTCTAGCCGAGCACCCGCTAGCATGCCACGCTCACTACACTCAAAAAAATAACTAAAAATTTTAAGTAAATCTTCTTCACAACAATTTTAAATCATAGGTGAATGAGGGATTTGACATCAAAATAGTCATATAATTTATGGCTACTCTTGTCATGTATCTTTTGGTTAGATAATTTGTTTTAGTAATTTTGTTGAATTTGTTATTGAATTTGACGAGATGTGTGTTTAATTTTGTGTCTCTCTCAAAGTCTTGAGGAAACCGATATATTTTGTCTTCGACATCAAACAACAACTTCTCTAACTGAGGTCCTAATTTTAGAATGAAAATCTTATTATGCTCCAATGACATAGGAGATTCAAGAGAATGACTATATGAGGCGGCAATTTGATCAGAAGGAGATTTTGTACTATAGTCTTTCAATTTCGGCAGTGGTGATACCTTCGGATATCAAATCGCACGCATTTAGGAATTTGTGTAAATTTGCTCTGTTCCCATCAAATTCGGGGATTAATTTTAGAGCGAAAGGTCGGTCGAGTTTTGGAGCCATTTCTGTTTCGGTTTCAAGAATAGAATTAGAGGTCTCAGAGGAAGAGGAGTTTTCGACAGTACTAGAATCGGATTCTTCGCAGTCGGATATTTCTATAGTCTTACTTTCGGACATAAACTGATTATATTATAATCATAAGTATTAAAAAAAAAATTAATTCGAATTCATAAAATTTTAGGTTGATAAAGTAATGATAATAATAAATTATATTAATTGATAAAAGTAAATTAAGTGATAAAAGTAATAAAATATATATATATTTTTGTTTACAATATAATTTTTTTGAAATAATTTTCTTTTTCTTGCCTCTATAAGAATTAGTATGCTGGTGGGTAAAGATGTAAGTTGTTTAAAGATGAATGGTTGATATATAATGGTTGGATTAAAGATGAATGATAGAAATGGTAGTTGGTTTAAAGATGATTTATAGTCTTTTATTATTGTTTCTGTAGTTTGTAGGTTTCACTTGTTTTTATTTTGTTTGTATTAGTTTTTTTAAGATAATCAGACGTTTTTTTTTTTTTTTTTTTGTTCACTGTTTCAATGATTTTTTTTAAAACTGATTCGATTGTTATATTTTTTTTGTTCGTAAGGAGTATCACTTGGCACTAAACACTTTCCAGGCAAACCCCACACCTGACACCAATTTTTTGTTGTGCTATATTTATTTTTCTGAGCTGCACGATTCTCAGTTGGGTTTTTTTCCTGTAAATTCGTGTTATGTTTTTTCTTGTGTCAAGTTTCTTAAAATAAAAAAAAGACGTATTGTTTTCGGTAACAGAAGTGTACCTTTTTGTTTTTTTCTTTATTTTCACTTTTTTTATAATATTTACTTAAATTTACTTAAGTCTAAGTTAATTTATCCACAAGAATTAGAATATTATATAATTGATTAATTTAGCAACAGGAATTAGTTTATGTATAATTGATTACTTTAACAACAAGAATTAGTATATGTATAATTGATTAATTTTTACAACAAGAAATAGTATATTGTATAATTATCGAAAAGAAGATATCGTCGACGACCGAACGATCCGAATTCAAGATACAGAGTAAAACGTCGATGGCTCGTCACCCGACACGACGAAACAGAAAAATGCAACATGAGCACAAGTGTGCTTGTTTGTGGTTGCTATAGGGTTCAATGCACGTTTAATGGGTTTGAAAAGGGAGTGCATTGATTGTTGAATAAAGGAAATGGAAAACGATGAACTGGGAATTTTGGGTTTGGTTTCAGTGTAGCAGGCAAAGAAATTGGAGAAGTTTAATGGATTGAAAAAGTGAATGGGTTTGGTTTAAGTGGAGCGATCGTTGATCGCGTGGTTGACAACATTGGAGTTGAATGGAGTTTTTGTAGGTAATTAAAAGGAAATGATGAATATGTGAATTATAAGTGGGTCGGATATTGGTCAATCAAATCAAAAGGAAATGATGACTGTGGGAATTTGAAGTGGCAATGGGTTGAATTGGTCAATCAAAGGAAATGATGACTGTGGGAATTTGAAGTGGCAATGGGTTGAATTGTAGCGGGATAAGAAAGGATGATGAGGGAATGTTGTGAAGTACGCACTTTACAACACAACTTTGAAATTAATACTGAAGATGCAAAATGATTCATGCTGTTTCTCATGTGCAAGTCATATAATTTATCAATTGGATGAAGATCTTGTATGGAGCCATGAATTGCAGATCCTATCAGATACACTTCTGTGGAATATTTAGAAGAAAAGAGACTTCTTATTATATAAACTGATTTAAATACTTGTCTTAAAATTAATAATTGATTTAGAAAATTGCTCCAGTTAGAATAGTAAGTTTTGAATATTAAAAGATCTGAAGCACTGAATATGGCTATTTTGCATAAATTTATTAACATTTGCAAAGGTTTATCATTGGTGAGCCACCTCCTTCCGCATCGCATATGATCAACTCTAACTTGACATTGACCATGCTGATGTATAAATTCGCATAATCGGGATGAGTCAAATCACTTAGCATTTCATATGTGAATTTGAGTTCTAAAAGCCTTTTCCTTAATAGGGGAAGACCAGCGAAGCAAGTTGGATAACTGTTTCCTATTGCATTGGGATATAATTTGGACGTGTCTATTTTAGAGTTATAAAAGATAGTAGCATTTGTAGTTAATGCAATAACTCGAGCAAATCCTCCTGCTCCATCACCGAAACATCCAATGGAGTTCTTCTTGAATCGTGATTGTCCCAACTCTCTGAGGATTGATAACAGCTTGTAGGCTGAAGTGGTTGGGAAACTCACAGATTTCATTGTGTGATGTTCCAGTGATACTTCGGGTAATCCTTCTAGGATAGATGGATTTTTATTTAAAGTTTTTGGTACAGGAGAAAAAGCATCTTCATGTAATCTCTCCACAATACACGCATTTGGAAGATTAAGCATTGAGACGACAGGATTTTGGAAAAGATGATGATCATATAAAAAGGTAGAAAGATTTGAAATGATTCCATCGGCTGTTTCATACGATTTGAAAATTTTTAGTGTAGAGACAAATCCAATCAAACTGTTTATCTCATCGGTTTTTAATTCTCCTCTCAAAGAAGAAAATTCAGACTTCAACCAATAAGTATAATTTGTGGAAACGATATTGGAATTATTCAAAAAATTGGGAATAAATGATTTCAATGCTAAAAAGATCGTGAGATCAGTCGCGTTGTATGTTTTTTGGAAGATAACATGATTGTACAAAATTGATAACAATAAAGGTTCACTATCCAAAGATTCGGAACCTTCAATCAAAAATGTTTTCCAATTATCAAAAAGATTTAGATCAAGAAGTCCTTCTTCTAATCGTAATATCAGAGTTAATAAAAGTCTTTTAACACATGCTCCACAGCTAGATCTGGATAAAGATGAGGATAAGGAGGGCTTGACAAACAAGGGAGATCCACAAGTGAAATTAATTTTGAAACCAAGAAGAGAAAAAACCAAAGAAAGAATCGTCTTGTCTCTCTATGAATGTTTTGAAATTGTCTTGCCAATGATATTCAAATCCAGTTCTTAATTTGTCGTCGAACTGTCTGAAAACATAAAAACTTAATAATTTCATTAAAAAACTGCAAAAGAAAACTAGAGGATTGAGTTTTATGGCCCAGGCGACGGGGAATGTCCAGCCGGATTTAGGATTTCTTTTCCCGTCTCCAATTTCCATTGATATCTGTCTCAGCATAACCATAGTTTCTCTTGCCGCAGCTCGACATGCCCTGATCATGATCCAAATGGGATTCTCTTCTAACGGATGATCATCAGGGAAATTTTCATAAATCATTTTTTGACTGAATTCGAATTTCAAGAGCTTGGATTTTTCTACCCAGCAAAAAGGGGATTCAGGTCTGGATGGTATCAAATTCTTCCAGTCTTTCTGCACAACCTCTAATTTTTCTTCGTTCAGAGGTTGAATACATTCTCTGCAATCTTGATGAATATGATAACATTTGATATTTCTCTCATGATTCATGGACCTCCAAGTCGAAAATAGAGATGTTATGTAGCTCAAAGCTGCTTGAAAATGAAGATTTACATTAATTGTACCCTTTGCATAAGCAGTGAATGTATCTGTAGCCAACACCAAATATGTTGCAAAATTGAACATTAATTCTACCTTTCCTCCTCTATCTATAGAGGAATTCCAAAAGCTATGCATATAATAAGAGATGATTGGATTGATATCAGAAGAGCATGGAAATGAACAATTGGCGGAGATTGATGAAATGGCGGTTTCTATCGTTGGGAAACATTCATTACTCATCGGAAACATTCGACACATCTTTTTTTGTGACATCGAAAGAGGACAACCAGTCAAAATAATCGCTTTTCCATATACAAAAAGATTAGACGAGGACCAGGTTTCTTCTCTTTTCAAAGGGGGCCCTATCTCTTTCAATATGTTCTCCAGTCTATCTAATATCATTGATATTTGATCTATATTTATTTTTGCTGGAAAGTGTACAATTAAGACTTGATTGTCCCTTTGTCCCATCAAAGAAAATGGATGGGAAATTGAGCTCATTACATCTATCAATATGCAAACTGTGAAAATTGTCCATCCCTTTTGTCGGAGCCCTTCGATACCTCCTTGATGATTCGACCAAACGTAATCATTTTCTATCATCTTTAGTTTTCCATGTGAAATTTTAAATTTGGGTTAATAAGTGCCATCAGCAAGATACATTTGTGCCAATTAAAAAAGCTCGTGAGTCCTAGATATACAGTTGTTTAATCCAAATAAATGATCCATTTCTTGAAAGATCTTTTTAGTTTCACACTCCCTCATATAGGTATTCCACTTTTGGAAGTCAATATTAGTCACGATGTTGACCATAGATTTAACACTCTTTGTTTCTTCTTTGTTCATAGAGTTGGTTTTATCGAAAAAAATTTTCTATCGGAAATTTCGAAAGTTTGTTGTAGAGTCACGTCAATCCAATCATATTTATTATAATACTTTGCAACTTTAGTCAAAGGAGAATTTGTTTCATATGCTCGTCTGATAAAATTTTTAGAAGGAAGTTTTAACACATCCATTTTCGGCCATGTTCCCCTTTTCTCCCTGAAATTTAAACAAAACTGTTCCATAAACACACAGGTGATTTGTTTTATTTTGTAGGTAGGTAGGTAGGTAGAAATGGCTGTCCTGCTTCGCGCAGGACAAAATTAGCGCTGAGTGCGCCGTTTTGATACCATACCTCGTGAGATTCTGAATGGATTTGAAAATGGGCTATGGATGGTGCACGTTCCGCACGTGCAGTCCTATGTAAAATATAAAATGTAATTTTATTCTCCTACCCTACGGCCTATTATCTCATAGTACCATTTAGTGAGGGAGAAATAAGGGGGAGGGGGTTAAAGCCACTTTGTGCTATTTAGGTATGAGATCAAATCTTTGATCTTGAATTCTGAGAGTTTCTCAATACCGTTGAAGAATTCCTTACCTAAGTGGAGTGCTCTTTTCCTGGCCAGGGCCGGACAATGGCATAGAAAGTGTGGGACTGTTTCTTTTTCATCCCGGTTCTCACAGCTACGGCAGAAAAAGTTATGTGGTATACCCAATTTTGCCGCATGCTCCCCTACAGGCCAATGCCCTGTGCAGGTAGCGACAATCCTGGCTATGTCATGCCTTGGTTTGAAAATTAAATTGATTGATTTTGGTTTGTTATAGGCAGGCCAGATTTTCCTGCATATAACGCAACTCGTTAAACTACCCCACCTATGATTTGCTTCTGATGTGTATTTGATCCGGATATTGCCCTTCACAACTTCAAGAGGAGCATATACTCTCACTGCCAGAGAGTTGTGAAGGGCTGATCCTTGCCTAGCTAGCTCATCTGCCTTCTCATTACCCTCATAGCCCCTATGGCCCGGTATCCAGATAAGAGTGGCGCTCATATCCAGTTCCTTTAGGGCTTCTTTACATTGCTGGACCAGTTTAGAGGATAATAAAGCTGAATCAATGGCTTTAATAGCTGCCTGACTGTCTGTTAGTATAGCTACATTTTGGTTCTGACGGATATTTTTAAGGGCTGTACAAGCTTCCCTTATCGCCAACAATTCTGCCTGGAACACGCTGGCAAAATCGGGAAGTCTATAGGTTTTTGAAATCTCAAGAGATTCACAGAAGACTCCTGCACCAACACCGCATTCCATCTTCGAACCATCCGTGAAGATAATTGTGTCGAAGTCTTCCGTCACAACGCCATCCTCCCAGTCGGTTCTTGACGGGAGCAAGACTCTAAACTTCTTTGAGGTGTCTAGGGTAGGGATGCAGTAATCGGTGGTTGTGGATAGGATGCCTGATGATATCAGGCTTGTTTGGTTGCAGTTCCCGTAAGATCTAGGTTTCCAGCAGCCTATTTCTTTGAGTCTCAAGATACTGCAGGACACCTGATATTTGGTAAAGAGGTCAATCGGAAGAAGGTCCAGGATGACGTTGAGTGCATCCGTTGGACAGGACCTGATTGCCCCTGATATCCCTACGCAAGCATTTCTCTGCACCTTTGTAGGCTTTGGTGAGAGCGGGCCACCACACAATGGAACCATAGACCAGTATCGGTCTTACAACCGCTGTGTATGTCCATTTTATTATTTTTGACTGGAGGCCCTACTTTTTGCCGAATGTTTTATTGCAGGCGTAGAAGGCGACACACGACTTACTTACCCGCTCTTCGATGTTAAGCTTCCAGTTTAATTTGGTATCTGGTATTACGCCCAGATATTTAGCACTGGAAGACAATGATAGTGCTTGTCCGTTTAACCGAGGTAGAGTGAAGGGTGGTACCTTGGTTTTGGTGGTGAAAAGCATCAACTCGGTTTTGTTGTTGTTAACACCTAGTCCGCAGCTCGCAGCACAGGTGCTTACTTTCTTCAAAGCCATATTAGTGATTTCACTGATCACGCTTGGAAATTTTCCTGAAACTAGAATGACCAAATCATCGGCGTACGCAACCGCTTTCACTCCACTACTCTCGAATTCCACCAGAATGCTGTTCATGACCAAAAGCCATAAGAGAGGAGACAATACATCTCCTTAAGGTGTTCCTCTGCTGGCATATTTGGTACACGTTGAATATCCTAACTTTGATTAAATCCTCCTATTACTTAGCATGGATATTAATCACCTTCTAATGTAGTTCTCAACACCGAAGTCTGCAAGTGATTCAGCGATGGATTCAGTTAGGACATTGTTGAAAGCTCCTTCTACGTCTAAGAAGGTGGCTAGGGTATATTCCTTGAAATGAATTGTGTTTTCTATCGTTCTCACTACCTCGTGAAGGGCAGTCTCTGTAGATCTGCCCCTCATGTAGGCATGTTGCGAGTTAGATAGGGGACAACTACTCAGAATGCTCCTTATGTGAGATTCTACGATTCTCTCCAGGGTTTTAAGAAGAAAGGAAGTAAAGCTTATAGGTCGGTAATCTTTGGCAGATTCATGCCCTCTTTTACCAATTTTTGGTAAGAAAACCACTCTTACCTGCCTCCAAGACATGGGGACATGGTTTAGTAAGAGGCAACTTTTAAAGATACTCTCGAGCCGTGGTACTACTAATTCAAGCTGATTTTGCAGCATTATAGGTAGTATTCCATCAGGGCCTGGAGATTTGTATGGCGAGAAGGTTTTAATAGCCCAGACTATATTTTCTCTAGTTATAAGGGCGTTTACCTGCTCTATGGAGGTTGGCATGTTGAAAGTCAGATTGGATTCGGTTGGTTCTTCTGCACAACCTGGGAAGTGTACGTTCATTAGTAGATCTAATGTCTCCATTGGAGATGCTGTCCAGCTTCCATCTGGTTTTTTAAGAAATGAGGGGTTCGAATGTTCTTTCGATAGAACCCTACTAAGCCTGGCCGAATCTTTGATGTTTTCGATGGACTGACAGTACTCTTGCCATCCTTGTTTTTTGGCTTGAGCTATAGAACGCTTGTATATTCTCAAGCAGTCCTTATAAGGCTGATAAAATTTATGCTTATAGCAGATATTAAAAATGGTTCTTGTTATTTTCCTCAGATTAGATAAGTCGTCATTCCACTAAGGTGGAAAGGTTTTCTTACTGTATCTTATCGGACAAGAGACCTTGAATGCGGTGTTTATAGAGTCCTCGAAGTTTGAAATCTCTAACTCAAGATCTGTTACCGAGTCGTAACTGGCGTTCGGTATACTGCGCAACCAGTCAATTCTTCTTGGATTTCTATAGGGGGAAGGAGATTTTATTTCAAATTTAAGATCAAATAGAATCCGTCTATGATCAGAAAAGGAGTTTAGAAGAGATACTCTCCAATTTTCGATGGAGAAGTTGCCATAAATATTGACAAATGTAACGTCCAACACATCTTCCCACCCTTCTGAGTTGTCCGTACTCGGAAAAACAAAAGTGGGAGTATTGCCCCTGTTACATATAGTCAAGTTATTTCAATTATATAATTAAAAAGAGACTCACCTCGCTCATTAATTTCAGTGCTGCTCCAGATTGAGTGCCTCGCGTTCGCATCACTCCCTACAAGCAGACTTGTTTGTCTGGCTTTTGCCTCCGCCACAAGAGTACGCACCTCCTCAGGCGGTGACTCTTTGTCATGCGCCATGTATGAGGATGCAAGAATCAAGCCCTCCGCTTGTTTTCCCTCTAACCTAACAACTGTTAAGTCAGAAGTGCTAAAGTTTGGACACAGAAAAGCTTTTAAGTGTTTTTTAGCTAAAATACAAGTTTTAGGCTTACCTTGATTCTGTTTGTCGGGCTTGTAGAATAAATCGTATTGGCTGTCATTAAGGCCTCTAATCGCGAGGCCATTAACCCATGGCTCTTGTACAAGGGCGACATCTATATCTTCCTCACTCAGGAAGATCCTCAGGTTATCCGAGGCACATTTAGAGTGCTTCAGATTAGCCTGGATGGCGCGTAGCTTGTCGTTTTTAATTGGCAGGTGGAACTGCAGGGCCAGGATCCAGCGCCTCGCCGGGGGCTCCAACCTGCATGGTGACATCGTCTACCTCGACAATATCATCACCCAGGGTGGGGCCAACTTCCTGACTGCAGAATCTTTATAGAGACACTTTTGATGCCGAACCTCAGCTTGCACTGTGCCTCTTCTAGGGCTTTGCGACTAGCCTCGCAGATCCTCAGAAGATAGACCGCGCTATTCTTGCGCGGATTGTGTACTGGAAGACCAATTCCGAGAGCTTAGCCTCGATTGAGTTCCACGCTGACATCAGTGCTCTGTTGTCTGTGGAGAGCTCATCTACAATCGCCACCTGGAGGTTGTCTCTGACGACCTCACTCAAGGCGCGCGGTTGCGCTGTCGCCCTCGGAGTCTCTTTTCTGGCACTGCCACCAAGTTTGGTTCTCTTTTGAGGTGGCTTCTCCTCCTCCGGAGACCTGTTCCTCTTGGTGGACTTTTCTTTTTTGCTGGGTGGCGCACTCTTCTCCCGACTGTTGAATTCTTCAACAACTTTTTAATATTTTATTTTGTCGGCAGCATCACGCTCATGTACCTTTCCGGCTTTTTCGTTTTCGGCAATCTTGCCAAAAATGAAAGTAGCCTTCCTGTACTTGATCTTGAGCTGATCCGCAGGAGAGTGCTTGTTGGGCTTGGTAGCGTTGCTCTTGCTACTTGAAGTTACGGGCGTTTTTTGAGAGGGATGCTGAAGCACAGGGGTACTAGTACCTCGCGTGTTACTTCTAACTGTAGCCTGCTCTGAGGTGCTAGCGTCTCTAGCTTCCCCTGAGCTACCTACAATAGTATCCTGACTGGAAGCCAGGAGTTCATCCTCGGATTCGATGGATGGGATTTTAACACATAAATTGGACGAAGACATGATGGAGACGTTCGATTTGATTCCCACTAGTAAGACGGAAAAGAAGGTCACCCTCGGCAGAGCCGCATACCGAGGGAAGGTATAAACAACAAAAACCGTTACCCACCACAGGCCTCCGGCTGAGCTCGTTCATGGTTGATTTATCGCTCAACCTTTAATTCTTGGGCACGGATTTACTAGCTCACACCACCACTGAAACTAGGAACCTTGGATCTATGGTGAGAGAGGATTTCTGTGAGTTGTGCTATAAAAGAAGTCAGAACCACACAGCGATCCAATCTAACCTTAGCTATCACCGTCTGACACCTACAGACCAAAACTGTGGTGACATTGTCCGCCCGGCACCCACTAGGAGGGTTCGATCAAGGATTTTGCCGAGCATTTTATATATTATTATTTTGTATCTATTTCCAATTCTTGTTTGGCAAGCAATTTGTTTAAGTTTTAAAATTCCTAGTCTGGGATCAATATTGGGGTGTCCCCATGTTCTGTATAATCCAAATGCTTGAGAAATTTTATGAGGGGATTTGACATAGAGATGATATAGCATCTCCTCTAACCTAAAAAGACGTGATTCTATATCAGGAATAAGAGATTTAGCATCTTCAATTATATCATCTTGGATCGTGGATAAGAAGCATTTGTTGTCGCAGAAAGCATCCTTATTATATTTCATCAGAACTCCTAAACAGAGTGGTTCCCATTTAGAAAGGATATCAAATGCTTTGTTTGCAACTTTCTTTACTATTTCATCACCCCAATAATGGATTCTTAATATTTCTATTGGAGTAAGATAATGTGTAAACCCTAATTTGTCCCCCAGGAATCCCGAAAGATGAAGATTAAATCGTTGCAAAAATAAATCGGAGGCCTGTAGTAGATGTTCACGGGTCCCGATTATGGTTTGTCCATGATGGTCTCGCACAAAAAATACATTTCTTGAAATTTTAAGAGTTACATAATGAGATTCAAATTTATACATATTTGGCATGTTTTGTATGGGTGTCCAATCATGCTTAAGAGAGGCTTTGTCGAGTGTTAATGATTCCGACTCATCAATCAATCCTGTCAGTATGACGCCTTTATATAATAAAGAATACCAATGAAATAATTTTTTGGTTGGATATGGAAGATCTTTGGCAAAATTGGATTTTTGAGATAACAAATCTTTTAGTAAATTCATCTGATCTTTTGGTTCTGATTCCGGTGTCTCGCCAGAAAACAGGATTTTTGAGGTCTGTAATTCTAAAACTCTTAGAGCACTGGTGCAAGATCTGTCTAGAAGATATTGATCACTACTCCTAGAAGTATGTCTTAAATCATAATTGTTGAGGATATTGAATACAGAAGCATCCATGATATTAAAATCTCCAAACCAATTCTCATTGATGAGAACTCTATAATCTTGAACTATATGTCTATAGTTCTTGTGAACTCTCTTTTCTGAATCTTGATGACCATTCCATAGATGTTTATTGTCTTTCATGTGCTGAAGTAGATGGATTTTCAAAGGAGAATCCAAATGAGAACTTAATAAACTGGGGATTTCAGGATTTTTGAGCTCATCTTCAAAATCCCACTCAACATCCATGATGGAGAAATGCTTGGTTCTGGACAAATTATATTAAAGGAATGGGATGAGTAAATGGATGATAAGATATGATCCAAATTGATAAGTATGGCCAATATTATGAAAAGGACAAAGAATTAGAAGAGAAATGATAAGGAAGCGGAATTAGTGGGCAACAAATCGTTTATTCTTCTGAGTCCTATTTTGGTGCATCAAAAGCTTTCAAAGTAGAAATTGTAGATATTTATACAATTGAGTCGACACGTATCTATTTGACTATTTGGAATTTTTGGAAAAGGGAATTATTTTGGGTCTTAGTGTTTGGCTCTGTGGTTTTGCAAAAAAGGACAGTGATAAGCATGCAGTTAAGAATGAAATAAGCAGGATTACGATAATTAGGATTCTAGGATAGCAATGCACCACAAACACAGCAATATGAAGAAAGATTGAAGTATTAAATGAAGAAGAGAGTTAAAAATAAAAAACCTAGAAACAAACAAAAAAAAAACGGAAATAATAAAAAAAAATGGGGAATGGTGATTTTTTTAACTTCGACCGCGTATATGGTTGACGATAAAAAAGATTTTTATTTTCTTTTCTTTCTTGCTTACATACCATGTGGGTTGACAAATGTCAAACAACCTGTAAGCAGCAACACCAGCACAGTCCAACAGAATATAGAAAACCGTTACCGACCAACGGTTAGTTTTTCCCTTACAGGTGTATACGGTCACCATTCGGTCCAAAGTATCAACCCCGCCCTTTATTGAGTTGTAGTCTATGATGACTTCTGGTTTTTGTGTTGCTTCATCTATTTTGTCCTCATGATGAGTTGTAGAAAGCATAAGTACATTTTTTTTTGTGTTGCTTGCATAACTACATACTTAAATGCACTGAGAGTAACAAAAAAATTGAAGAAAATTTGTCCCGTGTCCTTTTGAAATCCTTATCAGCTGGTGTAAACATATTAGGTAGTTGCGGCTTATTGCTTTTTTTGTGTCGACTGTTGTTGTTTTTCTTGTCATCAAGTTCAAGGCTAATGGTACAGAGGTGAAATAATTATCCGTCGTTATGTTATAACCCTTGTCCAGATACTTTTCCGCTAGTCGCAACACGAGTTGATGAGATATTCCCTCAGATCGATTTTCACCGGGTTGTTGGCCAACATATACAGCTGTCAACAAAATAATAGCAACGCTACTTTTTTCTCATTTCTTTTTATTATATCTTCTTTGTTATTGCTTTTTTCTCTCTAACTTAAGCTTTTTCCGAAAGCTCTTATTCTAAGCTTTCATCACCGTCAATCATATCAATATGAATTATATCAATAAAATAACGGCACTTTGTTTAAAAAATTGCAAATTTTGGACACACAAAATAATAGCAGCAGTTTTATAAATATTCAAAAAATTAACATTTATTCAATAATTTCATAAAATTAATATTTTGTACAATAACCCTTCACTTTCATAACATCACCACATCTTCTTGGCATTGAATCCACCAGTTTATTGCACCGCTCTATGGGTATTACCCTCCACACACTTTGTACAGCCGTCCACAATTCTGCCTGATTTTTGGGGTTGTGCTTGCCAACACCACGTTTAACATCCCCCCACAAATGCTCAATGGGATTCAGGTCTGGAGATTGCGCTGGCCAATCTAAGAGCTGTATATCCTTACGCGCGAACCACTCTTTCGCACTACGGCTTGTGTGCTTTGGGTCATTGTCTTGCTGGAAGACCCATCTGAGAGGCATGTCTTCTTCACCGTAATTCAGCATCACTTCCTCCAAAATTTGGACATACGCATGTTGATCCATAATGCCATCAATTTTTTTTTATGGGCCCAACACCATTGTACGAAAAACAGCCCCAAACCATTATTTTGCTGCCTCTATGCTTGACTGTTTTCATGGTGTATTTTGGCTGGAACTCTGTGTTTGGTGGACGCCAAACAAAATTTCTAGACCCAGTGCCACCAAAAAGAACGATTTTGCTTTCGTCTGAAAACAAGACGTTCCGCCACTTCTCTCGTGTCCAACCACCATTCTTTTTTGCAAAAGCAAGGCGTTGAACCAGATGACGTTTGGAGAGGAGTGGCTTTTTTCTTGGGTGGCATGCCTTCAAGTTAGCTGTGCGAAGAGTGCGACGCACTGTCTCATCGCTCACATTGAGCTCGAGCTCTTTGTTTATCTCCACAGCTTATGTAAAGGGGTCTTTCTTTAACATTTTGACTATTTTCCTATGGTCCCACTCCTCCAATTTGCGTTTTCGACCTCTGGTTTCCACTTTTTCCACAAAATTGATGGCATTATGGATCAGCTTTGCAGAAACGTTCAAATTTTTTTGGATTTGTATGATTTGGCGTAGCTCTTGACTGCAATGTTTTCCTCGTCCCACTGTTTAATAAATTTAACAAAAAAACATGCAAAATAACAAAAAATGACATTTGCAGAAAATACTCACTGTTTGTTGGCTATTTTAGTTGAATTATACTTTATTTTATTGATCTTAACTATTTTTTGCATTAACGCTGCTATTATTTTGTGTGTCCAAAATTTGCAATTTTTGAAGATATAATAAAAAGAAATGAGAAAAAAGTAGCGCTGCTATTATTTTGTTGACAGCTGTATTTCTCCTTGAAGAGGGTAGTTGGTTTTAGCATCCACAATCCGAAATATTTTTACTCCATATTTCCCAGGCTTATTGGGCATGTACATTTTGAATGGGCATCTTCCCCTTGTGCCAACGAGTTGTTCATCGATGGTAAGCTCTTTCGAAGGTTGATAAAAACTAATGAGGTTACTTTGAAACAAATTCCACACATACCTAAACGCAGCTAGCTTATCACTTTGGAGTCGAAAAGTTGAATGAATGAATCTGCTTATTTGCTCAAACCTCTCTAAAAACATAACTGCACGGTAAAAGGCCATATTACTCTCATGGAAAAGATCCTTTGCATCTACACCATAAGCTTTTTCAGCTCCAGCGTACAGCAGTATGACAATGTAGGCAAAGATCTCATCTTCATATCATACCACCGACGCATTACCTTCGGTTCGTTTGATAATAATCGATTTTCTTCATACACTCTTTTTGCTTTTCTATTTGTTTCCTAGACTATGTTTTCCACAATGGCTGGAGTCACCAATGACTTGAAATAATCAGCTTTAGAAGAAAATGTCTTCGAACATGTACCACCCTCATGAATCAAGCGTTCATTGCGATCTCGATTTGCTCTTTTTTTTCTATTTCATCTGGCATTGACCACCAAATGTCATTGAATTTCATATTTCGGGCCGTATATCGCATTCCTCGATTGGAGTTAGCAGGCTCACTTTCAACCTTCTCCTCACGGCGAGTTCCTTGCTGTCGTTGCAGTTCCACTTCAGCTTCTTCCTCCATACATGGTTTAATAGTCTCCAGTTGTGGTGTGATAAATATATATAAAAACGAAAATAAAAACGAAAAATAAAAATAAAAATAAAGACGAACAATTGAATTTTAATTTTATATTTATAATTTGGTTTATATTTTATTTTGAAAGAAACAATAAGTTTCACAACTTTAAATTTTGTTTTATAACGCGACGCGTTTCGGATATTATTCATCCATCTTCGGGCGTTTATTATACTGACTGAAATGCACCATCATCACTGTCGTCGTCTTTAGAGTTATTTTCATGAACTCTTTCTCCTTCATCAATTTCTTCATCCATAACTCGACCATAATTTTCGTCAAAAAATTCCTGCTCTGCATCAGTCAAATCCCGACTTGACGATGCACAGTGCGGTATTTTGGTCGAAAACCTGGCCAAAAATATTTGGGCACATTTTTCATATCAAATAGGTACCAAATGACTAAAAAGTTATTTGGAAGGATAAATTTTGATTTTTTAGGTACAGTAAAACCCACTTAAATGCCCATCCCGATTAGCCCAAAGAAAAAATATTATTAAAAATCAAAAAAAGCACGTACAACATTGCGTTATAATTTTTTTTAAAGCTAATATTTTATTATTTGTTTTGTTTTTTGATTTAAGTTGTTTAATTAAATAGTTTTTGAGAAATTAAGTTTTAAAGTTGAAATTTAGGAAAAAAAAATGTTGTTTCGGTTTTTAATTTATTTATTTTTAAAAATGTGTTTATCAAGGACATTGTTTGTGTCAATATTCAATGACCAGATATTTTTTTAGTCAAATACAAAAAACCTCATTCCGATAAATGTCATAGTTTATAAGAAATTAGAAAAAAAATGAAAGATACTTTTTCCTAGAAAATCCCTTTTTTCCTTTTTTTATGAGTGAAGTTTTCTTAATCCGGGTGTTCAACTTTCATTCCAAAATTTTATGTCCCAGTATACAGGTAACCAAGTCTAAAATACCTGCGACTCTCTGAATCCAAAATACGAAGAATTCGAGATGTGGATTAGTTGTATATTGTATGAGTACAGGTCAATTATTCCTTTTTGTTTTTCCTTCCGCAACTTAGCAAGTAATAAAAAATGACCAGGATTAATTTAATTTTATAGTTTGTATTTTATTATTTATTGTTTATCTTTCATCATTAACATCTTCATCATTGGTATTTACAATCAAAAATTCGAGAGCCTCCTTTGAAAACGATTGTTTTTTTGTCTTGCTTGTCCTTAAACTACTGATATAAGGGTCTGACGTCAATAAAAGCCGGTTGAGCACATCCTCGTTGCATGCAGTCCTGGAGAATTTTCGTGAAAAGTTTTCCCTGTATTGGCGGAAATGCTTATTTCTAGCTTCAGCAGCTTCTTCGGACAACTGGCCGATTGGCAACAATGCATGGGATATGACACTGGTAGAGTGGATTGAAATCTTATGCACTGTTGGAGACATAGGCTGCCATGGATACAAGTTAACGTAATATTTAGCAGTATCTATCGTAAATTTTGCGAATTTTTGAAGATCTATCTCATAACCAGAGGATATCACCTCTAATATAATTTTGAATTTTTGTATCAATGATAAATCCACGCTTGTAATGGAAGCTGCTTCTTCTTGGCTATTAAAAAATCTGCGCGAGGTGTTGCCATCATTAGTGTTGCCATACCCAGCCTTTGGAATGTCCACCAGTAAGCCCATTTTATCGTGAAACTCGTATTGACTAGAAGTTAAATTAGCTTCGACGAATATCCTCAAAGCGTTTTCAGGAGAGTGTTTCTCAGTTTTCGGGGTTTTACTGCCAATCGCAGCTGCTTTCCGGAGCTTCATAGCCCTGGTTGGAGTTTGGGTCGCAACCTCCATCACTTTTGCGACATCAATATTTCCCGCTGCTCGTTGACTCATCTGTGCTGCGTATGTCAGTTCATCAAAAGACACACTCTTTCGAAGTTCCTCTGTTTTTCGACGTTTTGTTCGGTCACTTGATTCCCCGAACTCTTTGCTTGGGCGACCTTTAGACTTTCCGGGAAGTATGCCAACAGGTAGCGTTACTTCTTCGCTAAGCCAATCTTCATTCTTATCCAAGAAACGCTTTTCTGTGCAGTTGCAGAGTTGCCATCTCCGTTTATAGTTTGCTTTGAACGCCTTGATAATTTTTGTAAGTTCATCTATTTTCTCTGGGGGACAGTTTGTGATATCCATACATTTTTTATCCAAATCTTTAAGCTTACCGTCAAAGACTTTTTGAGCTTCCTCTTACCAACTCAATGAGCTGTTTCCTGGTCAGAGACAAGGTGGAATTAGAGTCATGTGGAATAATATAAAAAATGTTTAGTTATGGTCGCTTGAAATGAGTTTTTTTCAAATGCTTTGTTTTTTCTTAGGTGAAAACTTGTGAATGGTTCTGAAATGCAGGATTGTTCTACATATCCAGAAGTTAAATAATATATATGACAAACTTTGTTGCGGGGTGTTGCCAATATTCAAAAACACTAATGTTTGGTAAAAACAACGGAAAAAGTGCAAATTTTGTAAGTACATTCTTTAACTCATCGATATGAAGAACTTAAGTTGAATATATAAAAATTTCTTTGCTTAAAATATTGTACATACCTTGATTTCGATATCCATATCAAATTTTTTCACAAAAGTCACTTTTAAGATTAAAAAAAAACACTTAGAAAATACACTTTTTTTTAAAAAATCGCAAACAAACTCGTGCTTATTCAAAAAGTGCAAGTTGCAACTGATGGTGTCGCGAACGGGGGTGACGAATTTATAGATAGACTTCACTAATAAGTAGCCTGGATATATACCTGTTATGGGACACATGCTTAATCCTGAGGGTGAAAGTTGACAAAATTGATTTATGGCCACGTTTCAGGTCAAAATACCACACTGTGCGATGCATTAAGCAGGAATAGTATGCGACTCATATCATCCATATTCTATAAATATTCCGTCAATAACAAACTCACTTTACACAAGCTTTTTTACTTACTTTAGAATAATTTATTAGATATCTAAAAAAATCACTTCATTATGAAAAAAAAACCTAAAACAATTTTTTGTCGATTTCTTACTATAGCAGCAACTAACTGACTGATTTATTTGCAGCCTACCTAAATCTATAATAAACGATAAAAATCAAAGCAAACTTGATGAAAATACCACTGTCAAAACATAAAAAACCGTTGAAAAAAGTAATTCTCATCTAATCTAATATAATAATGCACTCCAAACTCATATGGGCACTGAGTGCCCACATACACGATATCGGCGTTTTTACTTTGCAACCATGACCTGCCCCAAATACCAACAAAATCAATTCAAATGGTCCATTTTCGTGTACTTAGACATTGTATGCTTGTAGGAAAAATCTCTAAGCATGTAACAGAGCAACTTATAAGTTTGTTCTTGATTTGAAAATTGTAATGGGCACTCAGTGCCCAGTACACGGGTCTAGGGTTAAAAGATTACTTTGGTTGGAAAGGTACTTGACCTTCTCTTAAAAATACTTTGTGATTGTTTCTCGAACTTGAGATGCTCCTTACGCCCTGTTGTTGCTCCCGAATCTTCGAACAGATAATAAGTCGTTTGTTTCTCTGCACCACAATCCATCGATTCGTTCACCGTCGCTGTCGTATGAATCTAAATATCCTTCAGGATAGTATGATTTTGAATTGTACAGTTTATCGGTTGTTTTTATAAAGTTATGAATGATAGTGTAAGCTAGCACAACCTTATCTGCCTTCTCCGGGTGAAATTCTATGGCTTTATTTAAAATCCTCCACCGTGCAACTAATATATCGAAGGTATTTTCGATTATTCGACGTGCTCTAGAGAGCCTGAAATTGAAAACCTCGTGTGGTAAATCCAATAAAATTCCAGGGTAGGGCCTCATCAGGTTTTGTCTAAGCGGGAACGCACTATCAGCAACAAAGAAGTATGGCGCTACTTTATTGGAATTGGGAAGTTTTTCGGGTGGTGGCAATTCAATTTTATTGAGAAACACTTGCTTTCCAAATGCGGAATTGCTAAATATACCACCGTCGCTCTGGCTGCCATAAGCTCCTACATCAACTACGGTGAAGGTATAGTTAGCATCGCAAACATAATACTAAAAAATCCCTTGTAGTTATAATATTTAGAACCCAAATTTGGCGGACACTTTATAGCAACGTGCTTTCCATCGATGCTACCGACACGCAGTGGGCATATGCCATCGTCTGTCGAACTCGTTGCTGACGTCTTTCCAATCTCCGATGTTGCAATTTGGCATATAAACCGGAGATAGTACGTCCCAAAATACTTCACAGACTTCAATGATGATTTGTCTAACCGTGGATGCTCCCATCCTGAAAGACCATGCCAAGTAGTTTGGTGAAACTCCTTGCGCCAAGTGCATGAATAGAGTGGTTATTTAATAAATACTTTCGATTTTGAATTATGACTTACAATAATGTTACCACCATCCTACACTCTGGACTTATTGGAGTTCTAATGGATTTGTTTTGTAGGCTTGAATTTATAAGAGACAACAACAAATCATATTGCATCCTGGTTAGCCGAGTCAAGTGGCCTCATTCATTGTTTTTGATAAACTGAAAGGTTTTAGGATAATTTAAGCAAGACCATTAAACATTTTACCCCAACTGAAAAGTTGTTTCAAAGAAACCTTTCGTAGGCCTTTCTTGGTACAAAGGACGTACACCACCTTCGTTTTCTCTTTTTTAAAAGCTTCATTCCGCAGTAGCACATTTGCATTATCATTGCAATAAATGCAATTTCATCGCGTTGGTCAATTTTTTAATTTAAAAATTGAAAATTAAGCTGCCCAAAAATATGAATAGTCTCACAAATTTAAACACAAACGTACCTATAAATGTCAAAAAAAAATGACAGCTGACGTTCTTCCTACGCTACACCATTTTGGGCGACCTTTGCTACATAGTATAGTAGACTATTCAGTTGACTTAAAATAAAACACGTCTTAACTCCTTGGCTTCAAAATTTTAATTCACTTTTATTCAAACTTTATTCTTAAGACTAGGGTGAACAATATTTTAAACAAAGAGGAAAAGAGAATAGTATATAATAACAGAAATAACGATCGGTAGGGGAAATTATATAAAGCAAGAATAACGTCCGGTTTAAGGTATTTTATATAATGACAATATAACGATAGACACTGATAGCATGCGATATCTTAACATACATAATAACTACTACAACAGTGAGTGATTTTAGTTACAGCTTGTGCTACAGCGATTTTTACCGCAACTAGCGAATTCCCATTGTGTTCAATTTGTAATGAATAAATAAACATTCCGTCGCGAATGCAATTTGTAATAAAATATTTCCCACGCGTTCGCTTGAAATTTAAACACCTATTCGATTACAGTGCATTCACATACTTCTTATTTCATCAAATTGTTTATATTATTTTTGGAATTCTTATTTATGAGTTGACTCCTAACGGTTGTATTTTTTTCTGTTTATTTAATAATTAAAATTTATTCAAACAATTATTTACACAAATATACTTATAGAATCAAACACAGACATAAAACTATGCTAACTAAACATTATAAATATCAAAAAGTATAGAAAATATATGCAAAGAAAAAAAAAATAAGCCTACAAACTAAAAATAAAAAAATCATAATGAAATTTATATTTATTATTTAGATTAATAATAACAATAATAATAATATCCTATACATTATATAATAACATGAATTATACTTAAAAACAAATAAACAATAGCCAGTGCAAAATTTGGAATTGCAAATGGAAACGAATCAATAAATTATTGTTGTTCTTCAATCAATACAGATACTACTTTTTTCAAAGCTTTCTATCATTTATTTTTTAAGCAAAAACACATACATAATATATTTAAATAAAACAAAAAAACACTGTATTTTTTGATTCTCAGATTTCTATATATAAATTATATAAAATAAATCAAACAAATAATACATGTTCACTATTCACTAAAATCGAGTTTAGGACTAATATTTTGTTTGTGATATACGATTATATTGTTACATATATAATATTGTACATTTATAAACACAAAATAAATATCTTATTATTTTTCTAAGAAAAAAAAAAATTAAAGTAAAATGAAATTGTAAATAGTTTATGAAATTATTATGATTACCGTATAGGTATATACTCGTACATGTAATGGATTGAAAAATTTAAATTCGAAAAATGTATACATGTTTTTATTTTAATTATAGATGTTTAAAATATATTATATATATAAAAAATAAATTACATTTATAATGAAGGAGAGCAAAAGATATTCAAAATAAATATAAATATAAAATAAATTTAAATGCTGTAATTTTTATTGAATTTCAGAATTGGTAATTTTCAATTTAACACAGAATGAAAAACAATTTTTCAAGACATCAGGCAACATTATCAGCCCTATCAGGATTTTTTCCCGAATTTAAGGGGCGTATTATCTCTTGCGAGTCAAAAATTCGCCTAAAGTCGAATGTTTTGGCCAATTAACAGTATGGTTATATTACCAATGGTGAACTCCGTAGTTCGTCTTTGAAAACAAAACTGCCAACATTAAAAACTCAAAGTGAAATGTCATTCATTGTCATAAATATTTATAAAGTCAGATTGAAGAATATTGTTTTTTGTGAAAAAAAAGTAAATAAAAATAAAGATGATTAGCTTGTTTAATTGTTTTTCGAGGATGAAAATGAAGAAGTAACAAATAAAGAAGAAAAAATCATGATCTACAGATTGAGGAGAAGTTTAAGAGATGCTTCCAACCCACTGGAAGTACCAGATAATTTGTAATAAAATTAACAATTACTTTGATAAAATTTAACTAGATTTTTTTTAATAGATTTGTGTTATACTTTCGGCTTAGCAAACACGCATTTAAATATGTTTAAAGTCAGATAAGTTCAGGATTTCAAACGACTCAAAGTTTAATCGTTCCATTTAGTTTCATGAGGTTCGCTTTCAATTCGACCTTTCAAATTCGACTCGCGTCGTATTTCCTTATTAACGAATTTGCGGCGAAGCGAAAATAGTTCTTCCTATTTCCAGTGATTTGACACTTTGGTTTGACTTTTTCTTCCTATATTCCAGTGATTTGACAGCTTTCCAAACAAAATTTGTTTTGTTTTGATTGAATTTGTGAAATTTGCGGTGATTTATTCAAAATTTTATATTTTTTGTGAATTGTGGATAAATTATAAGAAAATTAAAATAAGGCTAACTCACATTTTTATACAATTACAATCAAGAAAGAATCCACGAACAGTGAATAATAATGAACACTCGTTCGCCTGCAAATCCGCCAAAAAAAAGCTATCGGATTTCAACTCGCCAACAAACATTATGACATTTCAAACTCGCCTTCGAATTCGTTAATTGGTCGAATTCAAAACGAAGAAGGCGAAAGCGAATGCAATAATTGAAAAATGCCAAACTCGCTAGCAAAACTATTCGCCACGAATCCCATAATCAGGCCCCAGGGTCTAGAGAAGGACAATTGGCATTTTAAAAAGTAGATTCAGGTCAGTTTTGAATGAGCGAAAACTGCACTACAGTCCACAGAAAGCCATCAAAATAGTTAACGCTTCTTGTGCACTGCATAATATATGTAGAAAGTACAACATTCCAGATCCAGAGGCAGTGGAAGAAGAAACCTTGCAATCCAATGAGGTTAAAAATGAACCAACGGAATTGGACACTGCTAATTTATCAACAGAAGGTACTCGAATAAGAAATGAAATATTATTTTCTCTTTAGGAAACTTTTTGTTTTTTATTTTTTCTATTTATTTATACTTAAGTCTAATAATAAGGGTGTTCATGTAACGATATAATTTTCTACTTTGTAGAAAAATATAAATTTCCGCAAAGGGTTTACATGAACACCCCATTAGAAATATTTGCGGAAACGTTAGAAACAAACAAAATTTATCTGTTTTTTTTTTCTACGATTTCTGCTTCAAATTTGAGAGATAAAAGTCTATATTTTGCAGAATATTTTTCCCATACAAATTTTGACAGTTGATTTCTACCGATAGAAAATTCTACAGTTTTTAAGGTTTCTATGGGTTTTCTGTGTTTGCATGAATACCCTTAATATAAGATACAGTAGAATTCAGATTCAAAGTCACCAAGAATTACAGTTCGACCGATTATGAAAGATAAAGGCGAGCATTCGCCAATTGTAATAGAACGACATTTCAATTCGCCAAATTTTTGAAGTTTAAGGCGAACGTCAACTTGGCGAATCGCAAACAGTAATGCGAAAAAGTCACATTCGCTTATTTTTTTAGGCGACTCGCGAGTGATAATACGGCCATAAATAAGCTATCAGGAGTTTCGTCTGAATAAGAAACATAGGTGTGTTTGTCTGTGAAGGAAACAGAGAATGAATTTAGTGCCGTGATAAGACTTTTAATTAATCCTTCTCCAATCAATTTATTGAAAAAACAATCATAATAAATTAGCGGGTATATAAAATTTCCCTCTCCGTTTTTGAGCAGGTTGCCTAGGTTGCCGGAGGAAATCGGAGAGAATTCCGCTCCGACGGTTACCTCGATAGGGCCGATTATCGTCGCCTTTCTATTAAAACTCCCTTAGTCCATTTTTTTGTGTTTTGAAAGCTAAACTTTATTACTCTTTGATTTATTTATTTTCTGCACAAATCGTAATGGACTTGTAGCTTGCCTGAGGAGTGTTTTGTAGATAATCATTTTTTTTGTACTTTTTGTACTCTTAACTTAAAGTAGAGGTTTGCGAAGTAAAATTCTGAATTTGAAATTCAAGACACTTGAAAAGTTAGTTTTTCCTTGGTGAAAATGTACGTTCAAGGAATGCTGTTGATTGCAAATGAAGTCCCTTATATTGCCTGAACCTGCCTAATGTTCCACTATAGTTCAATAATCCTGGAAGAAGGGGAATTTGATAACTGATGCATTTTAAAGAATGTTATAAATATATACATATATATGAAAAAAAAAAACAAAGTACATAGGTACGAAAAACGATTCATTTCAAAATCAATATCAAGAGCGGTATGATCTTAATTGCTAGTGTATACTGCAATACAACGCCATAATAAAATAAATAAGTTTAATATAAATTCTAAAAAAATATAATTAGTATGAAAAAGTTAAATAAGTTTAAAAAAAAATAATCCAAATTTAAAAATCAATTAAACTGAAAATGCAATAATAGTTAATTTTTCGAAGAAGATATATACTAAATTGACAATCAAAATCAATAAAATTTAAAATTAGGTTTGTATCTTTGACACAGCGAGTTATTGGTTAATTTTTATCGCGATGGAGCATACAAATTTATTAAAGCTTAGTGTACACGATTGCCAGGTCTGACAATCATTGTCAGATCTGCAAACGTCTGACAATGTGTGAAAATGAGCTGAAAATTTAATTTGTGTGTACACGGTTTGCAGATATCTACAAACATCTGCAAATCTGTTGCCAAATATTTGTCTGACAATGTCGACAAACTAATTTGGCCAAATAGCTAGCAATAGATTTGCAAACATTTGTAGATTTTCTGCTAACCGTGTACACACCAAATCAAATTTTGGATCTGCAAATTTATTTTCAGCTCATTGTCAAACATCGCATAAGTCAGAAAATTTGTCTGCCAATGAATAAATTTGCAAATGTTCATCAAACTGCATTTGCAAATTTATTTCTTGTCAGACGTTTGCAGAAACGTCAGAAAATGAAAAAAATTTGGTGATCTCCCAATGAATTTTGTGTACACACGGTTGCCACATCTGCAAATTAATTTGTCTTCAAAACGATTGATGAACAAATTTTTCTGCAAATCAATTTGGTGTGTACACGGTTGTCAGCTTGCGTGTACAAGATTGCCAGATATCTACAAATTAATTGGCAGATATTTGTCTGCAAATTAGGAGCCAAACCATTTGTCTGCAAATTAATTTGGTGTGTACACGATTGTCAGCCATTCGAGACAATTTTTTCAGTGACAGATCTGGCAATATTTGCAGATCTGGCAATCGCGTACACTTAGCTTAAGGACAACAAAAGTCAAAAGTTACACGGAGATCTTTCTTTTCCTTAGATTTTATACATCGACAAAATTTTAAGTCATCGGTGAAAAGAAGGTGACTAGAATGAAGAAAAATACTAGGTAAGCCATTTATAAAAATTAGGGAAAGAAGTGGTCCAATATGGCTACTTACATGGGGCACACCAATTGAAGCCAAAACTGGGATGAAATCGGCTAAGGTGATATTTGACGATCATATTTTTGATACTCAAATTGACTATCACATAGTTTTCCGTCTGTGTCAAATGATTCAACTCAATTCAATTTAATTAAACAATTTTAGATTAAAATGTCACAATTCATTGTTGCTATGGTGAAATTTTAAAATGATTCATATAAACAATATACATAAATAAAAATATCAAATTGGCTGTGTTTTAATAACATTCTTACTTTTCTTCTGTTTTTTCGAATGCCGTAAGCTTTGTCCGTCACAAGAATATGTTTTTGTACTTAAAAAAAGTTACTGAACAAGATTTTAAATTCGTTTTTTGTAAGCGTCTGGTCGCTCTTTTCAGAAACGACATATTTGTAGGAAAATGGCCATCAAATTTGTGTTGTGACAGCTTTTTAGGTATCAATTTGGCTATCACCTTACATAGATTAAATTCGATTATTTTGACTGTCATTTATCAACAATCACCTTAGGCGATTCCACCCCTGTTACAACAAAAATTTGATAGTCATTTTCCAACAAATATGTCGTTTCTGAATAGAGCTACCAGACGCTTACCTACACTAACGAATGGAAAATTTTCTTAGGTACCTTTTTTCGCAAAAAAAAAAACATTCTAGTGACCGACAAAGCTTAAGTAAGACTGGTTGGAAAAATAATTTGTTTTTAACCAGAAGATGTAATATCTGAAACCAATGACTGATTCTGAAGATGAGGAGCCTTTAGCTAGTTTCGTGCTAAAAAGAAAAACATCAGAAAATAGTTTGGTTTGATAAGAATCTTGGTGCGTAAAAAGAAGATTGCCCATTTTTAGGAAATAGTAAAGTGACAGAAACGATTTCACAGTTTGAGACTCCAGTTGAGTTTTTTCAATTTCTTTTTCAAAGAAGATTTGATTCAAATGATTGTATAGATGAATCGAACCAAATAGCTTTGCAGACCAATAAAAAGCAAACCGGGAAGCGAAGGTTATTTTTTAACGGAAATTTTCACACAAATAATAGTAAAATAAAATAATAAAACCTCAAGAATCCCACATTGTTGAACGGAAATTAAAGTTAAGAGTAGGGTGATTAATGAGAGAATATTTTAATTTCTATTCATTCTTTATTTTTTCAATTCGTATTCTACAATAACATATTTTAAGGAATTATTACAAAACATTGCAATATGTTGTCTGCCGTAAAGAAAATACAATTTAAAATAAAAATACAATGAGAGTATAATTTTACAAATTTGTTTTTTTTTTTTTAATATATTTACCAAAGAAATTTATAATAAACAATCTATGTATGTATGTATGACTGTTAGTCATAGCAGAAAATAAATTTAATGTTTATAACCTTTTGTATATGAAAATTAAAGAAACATTTAGTTTAGTCAAAAAAATTATAAAATATTAAAAGTGTTTTATTTTAGCTAAAACGAAAACAATCTGCATGTTAAGGTTGTATTTTTAACGTGCAAAGGAGTAGTGATGAATTCTTCCTTTAAAAGATGTTTCAATAAACATTCAAAACAATAAATAATAAAAGAACGAAGAAAACTTGGGTCAAAATGGAGTGTTCGGATTGCCGGTAAGATTGGACACAACGCTAAAAAGTGTATGACATTTTCATTCCGATCAAGGTTGCAAAGCGAACAAACAGGATTTAAATCATATCTATACGGTCTATAATTCAATTCTATTATTTCAGTTCTGGCTTTCAAAATTTCTGAAACTAAAATCTCATCTCTGAAATAATTGTTTTCATCTAGCTAGGGTAAGACATAATTGTCGGTAAGCACTGCTTGACCTTGAAAGAGAAACTCTTTCCATTCAATTCTGATATAAACTCTGGTCTATGCGAGCCACTATGCCGTCGTATATAAAGACATTTTTAATTCTTCAATATTATCGGTTCGCAATGTGATCGCAAACTCATTTAAAAAAGCAAGACCATACCAGTTTGGGGCCGTTCATAAAATACGTTCGCACACTAGGCGGGGGGAGGGCTCTTGCTGAGTGTGACAAGGTGTGACAAGGGGGGACGGGGGGTCTTTGGTAACGTGACGTTCGCCATTCATTAAAACATTTTTAATTAGTATTTCTTTTGCCTATTTTTCTTTTTAAATTTTCATCATGATAGAAAGACATTTATTTCGTATTTAGTAAATATATAGAATTTCAAACGTACATATATATCGGGTGATTTTTTTGAGGTTAGGATTTTCATGCATTAGTATTTGACAGATCACGCGGGATTTCAGACATGGTGTCAAAGAGAAAGATGCTCAGTATGCTCTGACATTTCATCATGAATAGACTTACTAACGAGCAACGCTTGCAAATCATTGAATTTTATTACCAAAATCAGTGTTCGGTTCGAAATGTGTTTCGCGCTTTTTTATCGACAAATTTTGTTCAGCGATGAGGCTCATTTCTGGTTGAATGGCTACGTAAATAAGCAAAATTGCCGCATTTGGAGTGAAGAGCAACCAGAAACCGTTCAAGAACTGCCCATGCATCCCGAAAAATGCACTGTTTGGTGTGGTTTGTACGCTGGTGGAATCATTGGACCGTATTTTTTCAAAGATGCTGTTGGACGCAACGTTACGGTGAATGGCGATCGCTATCGTTCAATGCTAACAAACTTTTTGTTGCCAAAAATGGAAGAACTTAACTTGGTTGACATGTGGTTTCAACAAGATGGCGCTACATGCCACACAGCTCGCGATTCTATGGCCATTTTGAGGGAAAACTTCGGAGAACAATTCATCTCAAGGAATGGACCGGTAAGTTGGCCACCAAGATCATGCGATTTGACGCCTTTAGACTATTTTTTGTGGGGCTACGTCAAGTCTAAAGTCTACACAAATAAGCCAGCAACTATTCCAGCTTTGGAAGACAACATTTCCGAAGAAATTCGGGCTATTCCGGCCGAAATGCTCGAAAAAGTTACCCAAAATTGGACTTTCCGAATGGACCACCTAAGACGCAGCCGCGGTCAACATTTAAATGAAATTATCTTCAAAAAGTAAATGTCATGGACCAATCTAACGTTTCAAATAAAGAATCGATGAGATTTTGCAAATTTTATGCGTTTTTTTTTTAAAAAAAAGTTCTCAAGCTCTTAAAAAATCACCCGATACATAGTTTTATTACAATAAATTGTAACTTGATATGTTTACTTTTGTTTATTTTTCGACATGAGCGCTGGCTCTGTGTCGCGGGTTTAGTCTTTTGACTTGGCTCTAGCGGCGTTGCGATCCGTCACAATTGGTTTCTTTGTTTTTCCAATACTTAAAAAAGTAACGTTTCCTCGCACCCTGCGCTCTCTCAGTAACAAATAAAAATTCTGTTTCTCATGTATTTATTATTATATTATTCTTTCATTCTTCATTTAGTAGTGAATTAATTCGGACGTTTTTTTCATATTTCTCAATTTAATGCTTTTTATTAAAATTCTTTTTATTTTTTATTTAAATTCTCAAAATATGTGTAGTATCATTTGAAATGTATCATATTCAGGGGGGGGGACTTCGTTTTTGTGACGAAATATTTCTAGGGGGGGGGGGGTCACAGAAAGCGTGACATAGCGTGACAATGGGGGGGAAGGGGGTCAGAAAAAGTTGATTTTAGCGTGACGTATTTTATGAACGGCCCCTTTTTGACTGGGATGTAACCATTATCAAAACTTATCTTAATTATTTAGTTTTTGAGTGTTAAGCCACACTCTGCATGGATGGCATAATTAGGGTGTTCTTGGGTAGCCTGACAATTTATTTGAAATAAATATACATTATGTATTTGCACATTTTCTAGTTCCTATAAATGCTTATAACCGTATCATAGCAGAGGCAGAAATTCTCTGTAGCGTTGAAAATTTTAAATTTGGAAACTGTATCAACAAAGTTTTTACTATAAAAAAGTAGACCACATACAGTTTAAAGGAACTTTGTCAACCTTCGTTTTTTCTTTAACATGTACATTGTGCATGAACATTTATGTAAGTGTATACCTAACCAAGATATTTAAAGTCCACAATTTCGATGATATTAGGCGTGTACCACCAACTGAGCGCTCCGAACGCTCAACTACATATTTTTTTAAGTGAGACAAAAAATCTCAGCTGAGCACTGAGATTTTTTGCGGAGATCTCTGAGACAAAAAATTCATGCATTCATTTCTCAATTTGCTTGCTCACCCAAAACAGCTGTTCAGTTGTCATTTGTCTGGTGTGGCGCGTAATTTAAAATAATTTTTTTCATGCTCCTCATTCCTTTTTTTATTTCTTATTTTATCTGATGAACTACTTAAAATTTGACGCAAAACTTGTTCTTGTTTGTTATCCATTTTAATGTTTTTTTTCCAAAAGTAACAAAGAATTATCAATAGAAAAAAATAATAAATTCACATCAAAAACTACAATTGACAAGATATGTTTTTGACAGCTTATGTTTGTACGGAGATTCTTGTCCCACAAAACGATTCTGCCTCCGTCAATCTGACATTGAGCGCTCACTGAGCGCTCAGTTGATGGTACACGCCTATTGTAATACTAGGACTAGGACTTTAAACATAGCCTTGAGGAACACCTGTTTGACATTTGAATTCTCTCGATTTTTTTTTTAGCCATCTTGGACAAATGTAATACTGTTCTCACGCATCTTCTCATAGAATTTTATATATTTGGTTGATAAACCTATTGCTTATAGCTTGTAGATCAATAATTGCCTTTTGACTGTGTCAAATGTAGCATACAGACATTTCTTTGTATCAATAAATCGCCTTGCCGTAGTTATTAACTTATTTTGATTTACGGCTTATAGCTAAACCAAAATCATGCGTTTGGTCGTGCCGATTTTGACATATTGAATAAAAACAATGGGCTCTTATTATAAGGAAATCTCAAATGTTACCACAAGCTTTTAGATCTATTTTCTATTTTGTCAATTTTTGACATTTTTCTTGTTCAAATCATTTTTGTATGGCTTTTAACTTTGAGACCAAAAACTATTTTTTTCTGATGCTATGGACAAAAGCAACATTTTTTTCTGGCTGCGAGAATAGTTATATCACAATATTGTAGGTACCGTTGTTTTCCAATCTTCTATTTTGTATATCAACTCACTTTTCTAAAAAATTATCAATCTTCTCACTCGATAGTTATGGATATATGTATATTTGTACTGATTTTTGGACATCTTGCGTTTTAAGCTCGAGTTCGGTCATAAACAAGTATAAAAGCCATATAAACATGCAACTAATTTTATTGGTTTTCGGGACAAGATAAAGAGAAGGGCCTGAGAATGTATATTTTTTAAATTCCTAGTTCATCCGGTTGGATTTTTCTTTTTTTTTATCTCCAAAATATAAATAAAATCAGGAAAAGAGAAACAAATCAATTTTGTGTTAAACTAATTTTATTTCAATCTAATAATCGGACTTTGCAGTCCAGCTGGACTTGTTGGCCAATGTATTTTTATCAAAGTTGTTCCGTAAGAATTTAAGACCAGCTTCTATGGAACTCTCAAGGCTTTGTTCTGCTTGACGTGATCTTACATATGGTTCGGGATCCAAGTTCATCGGAGGTGGTATTTCTGCACCTCGTTGATTTTGAAAAACTTCTTCATTATCTGCATCCACCAAAGCGTTTGAATTCCTTTTCTGGAAAGTGTTAGTCCTTTTTGTAGATTGAAAGGCCGAAAAACTATCGAAACCCGCATCGTCACAACTTACTGAGGTAAATGGGTTCTGTGGTGGTGCCATAGGGAATTTAAGGTTATCCCCTTTAAAACTGGTCCTTGAAATCTTAGGTAGAGGCGGCAGATGTCTTGTTTCGGGTCCCAGTCCATCTTTGTGTTTGTATTTTCTAGAAGGTTCTTCGGCCTGCGGTGCGAATTCAGGATTTCTTTCTGTTCGTTTTTGTTCATTCCATTGTTCCTGTGACATCGGATTACGATCAGGCCTATAGGCCCACGGTTGTTCAGGAGTGGATTCTTCAGTATCTGGCTCTGAGTGCACACCAGTCTTTTTCTTATCCCAAGGTCGCACATGATTTTGACGCTCTTCTTCGCGAATTTTTTCTTCCTTCTCTTGTCGGCGTTTCTGCTTTTCAGCTTTTTTTCGTAGCTTTCGCTCCTCTTTTGTTTCCTTTGGTTTTTCATCTCCTTTGATTTCTTCATCTTCGAGTGGAGGAAGACCTAGGCGAGCTCTTTGTCTGTTCTTTGCTGCCTTAACTCGTTCTGCGATTATCTTCTCTCGGTGAATACGCTGGGCTTCCTTGTTTGCCTGTTCGTTAAGGGTTCTTTTGCGTGTTTCTTCTAGTTCTTTTTGTTGACGGGCTCTCTCTTCTTCGTCCGTGGAAAATGCATAGTAGCCAACGCCATGCTGGCGCGCTTCATCAAAAAACACATCCTGGTAATGAACATTTTCTTTTGTGAAATTTTCAATTTCCTTCTTTTCCCAGTTGTTGCGCATCTCGTCGTGCTTGGAAATTATCGATACGCCATCTTCGCCCATAACAGACGCCGGCGGTGCCTGAGATTCAGGCGGTGCCTCCTTGCCGACAACATCGATCATCCAATTGGGCCGACTTTGATCCAGACGCTCAGGAATACTCGCTGCTAACTCGGTATCTTTTTTCTTAATTAACTCCAGATCACCGCGCAAACATTTTCGAGTCCTCCCCAGACAATCTGTATATTCAACCCACTCATCTTCTGGATTAACTGGCTCGTCTTCAGGCTCCCCTTCACTATCAGAATTATCAGATGAAGATGAGTATCTTTTCTCGGGTGAATAAGGTCTTGGGTCTTCTTGCTTTTTGCGATTAAAAAGAACAAGACAGTTGTCATCTGAATTTAATTGACCGCCCATTGCTGTCATTCGGTCGTAATATTTCGATTTGGCTTCTAGGACCTTTTTTGATTTTTCAAGCAATGCGGAATCTTCTACTTCATAGATTTTCGAGGATTTCATTTCACTTGTGTTACTGGGTAACTCAGTGATTGTGTCCTTTTTGTAAATTTTAGCTTTGTTGGGAATTGTGGGTTCAGTAGATCGGGTTGCTTTTACTTTACTCACTTCAGCCTGTTTACGAAGAAGTTCTGCTTTGAGGCTCATCAGAGAAGATAGATTTACATCAATTTTTTTATTTGGATCATTCATCTTGTTGATGTTATTTTGGAGTACAAATTTTATGATTATAAATAGAATTTAAAAAAATATTAAACCCAATAACAAAACAATCCGAAGCAAGAGATGAAGATGGATGGTTGGAAATAAACAGATGTTTTGGGTTTCGTTTTGAAATTATTGACATTTATCATTTTTATGACGTTTTATATGCAAAGTCGACATCGAAAACCACAAAGCAGGGTTGTAAAGAGGATTCTATCACACAAAGTTAAAGTTATGTCCACATCGTGAATAATTTAAGCTTGCTAACCAATGGGTAATTTCAATGGAGACATTAAAGCAATATTTACATGAGCACGACCAACGACCAACGAATGAACGAATATTCGTCGATTTTGACATTTCTTTCACATGAGAGTTTTTAATTCGTCGCGAATGAAGTTTGGCAGCCGAACACCATTCACCACCGAAACCAAAACAAGAATGATTTTTAGGTTAAGCACGCGCGATTATTTTATTAGTTGCGAGTGTGGATAATGTGGAACGCGAATAAAGTTTGACAGTTCGTATCTACTACAATTTTTGTCGCGACGAATAAATTTGTTTTCTTAAATTTATTAATATATGATATTGAAAAGTAAAAGTATGCATCATAAATCAAATAGAAACTATATTGCTATCGTTTTGTTAAGAATTTGTGTGGAAATATGTCTTCAAACGTATATAAACTCACATTTTGTAATTCATTCGTCGTTCGTTGGTCGCGCTCATGTGAATACTACTTAAGATGGATTATAGGTACTAATCACTTATATTTGACATCTATTTTTTGTAGTGACCGTCAATATAGATCACTTAAATTTTGACGTAGCTCGTGGGTTTTTATGTATAAAAGCAACTAAATTTTCGTATTCAATATACGCAGCATCACAATATATCACGGAACCTCTTGAGAAATAAGACGGTGAGTTTTCTTGTAAAATATTTATTGTTTCGTTGCTTGTGTGGGGTGTTGAACATTTTTATAGTGAACTTTATTAATTTAAATGCGCTGTTGAAGTACATATGTAACGTTCCATTTTTAGGAACAGCATCAAAATACCCCACTGAGATTTGCACGTAATATTTGTATATAAAACCTACAGTACTACCATTGCCTGGCTGTACGGGGGTCACAATCAGTGGCTACGGTGACATTAGCTCGTGTTGTTTTTTACTTCATCTTTTGTGTGCAAAACTTCCAACGCAACATTGTGGCTACAGTGAACGTAAAAACTGCTCCATGATAATACATAGACTTAACACATACAGACGACATCGATTAAATGTTGTTTTCTGCTCAACTCCAAAATTAGTCCAACAAGGGTTCGTTTTTCCCAACTATCGAGGATTAAGGCTTAACTTCATTTAAAAAGTGAAAAATACACATATTAGTAGCGACATCTATCTTTCAAAAAGCGTATAAATATAGTGTTTAATTGTAAAATTATATGTCATTATCAGGGCTGTCGAAGTACTGCAATAGCAGTATTTGTACTGCAATTTGTTTCTGCGTACTGCCGTACTGCTCACATGCCAAAAGTACTGCTTTTTTTAAATTCAACAAATTGCTTTGATTGCTGAACTCATCCATCTTAAATTCCTAAATCAAACGAAATATTTTAACAGACCGCTCTATTGACGTTGACTTCAATGATACAAATATTCATTTAAATGTTGAAAATATCTATATCGGCCCTAAAGCCGAAATACTGATGAGAGCAAACGATAATTCTAGTATAAATGTTTTTGAAATCAAATCTAATTGTTTAAATTATTATATAAGTCTTTTTCAAGCTATTAAGAAACGATTTGATTTTGGTGACACATGGCTTAATGAAGTGCAAAAACTTAACCCTACAAATTTAGGTGAAAGTCTAGTTGACTTAATAGCCTCATTTCCAAACATTGCTAGAGATCTAGAAGTAGAAGATTTGGACTCTGAATGTAGGGCTATTTTAAACTGCAATGAGATGTCAAAAAAACATGATTTGGAAAAGTTTTGGCACGATGTATTTTTGACAAAAAATGGCTTGGGAGAACTCCGTTTTCCAAACTTAAAGGTTTTTGTTGGAAATTTACTTGCTCTACCACACAACAGTGCAACCTGCGAGCGGATATTTTCAAGTGTTAATTAAATAAAAACAAAAACCCGAAATTGCCTCAATGTTTCCACCGTATGTGGAATTCTTTCAGCAAAGTCTTTGTTAGGTGAGTATAGCACACATCAATGGCAACCTTCACCAAATTTATTAAAAAAATATTCGAAAACTTAATGAAATAAAAATATATAGTAATTTACTGAGTTTTGCAGCACGATTTAATTAATTTTTTCAAAGAATACAAAAATCTTAATAAATGCGCTAGTATGTACCTAATCAAAAATATATACATATGTTTTTAAAAATAATATTAATGTATGTATGTTTTTAAAAAAATGTAAAACATTTTTAAAGCCTTGTCAAAACTTGTTCCTTTTATTTAATTTTAAATTGTAAGCTTTATATTATATAGGTATTAGTTCTAAAATTAATTTAACCAAAAAACTGAATTCTTGTTACCTTTTTTTAATCTTTTATTATTTATAAAAAAAATGTATACAAGTTTCCTTTTTTATTTGCTGTACTGCCCCGTACTGCTATATTTTTCTGAAAGTACTGCAGGATCAAAAAGTAAAACGACAGCCCTGGTCATTATCTGTTAGAAAAAGCATGTCACCAAACATATTACATTTAAGAGACGTTTTTAATTCTTCACTTGTGTTTTTTTTTTGTGAGAGATATAAATTTCCAGTGTGTTAATAAAAGATAAAATTTGTGTCTTTTTTCCACTTTTTGAAGTTAAATCTTTAGAAGATAGAAAAATACCAATGAGCAGCGTGAAGTCCAGGAAATCCAACAATGCCTTAGTAGGGAACAGTTCGAGGTATTTATAGACGAGTCAAGAGGCAAACAACAGGATTCACTAGCCGCCCTGGAGCCTGCAAAGATAAGGAAAATCTACCCTAGAATTTAACATACAAAGCAGGAACGAACTATACGAGTTTTTGTACCCCTGCCAAACTGATACGATTTATCAGGATGACGTTGGAGAATTCTCGTTGCTGCGTCAAAATTTGTAGATACTCAACCGAAACCTTCGAGACCACCAGAGGACTTCGACAAGGCAAGAGAGTGGTGTGAAACAACAACGTCAAGAACAATGGCACCAAATTAAAAAAACCACACAATATCTTGGATATGCAGATGATTTCGACATTATGGGAAGAATCAAACGAGCAGTTACGGGGCCTTTTCCGGTATCGAGTCTGAAGCAAACAAAATGTGTCTTGTAATTAACGAGGACAAAACGAAGTATTTACTGTAATCGAATAGACTCGATTCCCATCGTAGACTCGGTCAGAACGTGACCATTGGTAGGTATAACTTCAAGGTAGTAAATGATTTTATCTATCTGGGTACTGCTGTTAACTCTACAAATGATAAGCAATTGAGGAATTAGGCCCTACGGCGAAGCAAAAAGGAGACACTGTATAAAACCTTAATCACCCCAGTCTTACTGTGAGGTGCAGAAGAATGGACTCTTTCCCAGGTGGATGAAGGATCCCTTGGTATCTTCGAGTGGAAGGTTCTACGATCGATATATGGACCGGTTTGTGTCAACAGGCAAATAATATCTGGCGGAGAAGATACAATCACGAATTATGCGAACTGTACAGGGACTTGGTCAAAAAACTACGTGTTCAAGGATTAAGATGGCTAGGGCATATAGAGCGAATGAACAACAAAGATCAAGTTGAGGCCGACACACGCCAGTTGGTATTTGAAACTGAATACAGCAAGGTAGAGATCGAGTAAATTGGCGGGATCTATTACTTGAGGCCCAGGTGCACGACGCACTGTAGCGCCAACTAAAGTAAAGTAAGTAAATCTTTAGCTTCCGAAAAATAGGTTTGATACAACTTTAAAGTTTTGCTCCGTTTTAGTGTGGCATACTTTTACTTTTGATTTAAAAAATGGTTATTGTGTTTACTTTTTTAATTTAAGCTGGAAAGTGATAGCAGAGAAAATTACGAGATAGAAAGAGATAATAAGAGTACGTTTTCCTTTAATAATTATATGAGATAGACTGAGATAGTTTAATAGTTGTTAGACGGCAAGCTGAAATTATGTAATCATACAAAACTACTTCGCTCGTCCATTCCCCACACACGAGAGAGCTGAGCCTTGGCTCGTTGGTTCGGGATCGTTGATTGTGTACTTATTGGAAATCCAAATGGATCGACATAGCCAAAAAGAGCCACCTAAGTTTCTTTACACACTGTCTATTTTGGATCTGCTTTTGACCTTTTGGACCTTTAAAGTGATTCCACCTCTTTAGCTTTGCTTGCCGTCTCGTGGGTTCGGTGCAAAAAATTATAGTCAATTTTTAAACACTAACTCGAAGAAACTAAGGACATCTATTTTTGTAAAGTTTGACTAAATAAATAAAACACAAAAATCAAGTAACAGAAGGGCTAGTACCGTTAACGAATAATATGACACCAACGCCACCTTGAGGCTATGGCGAATGTAAAAAAAAACAACTCCATGATAGTACTATGGATTTTTATTCAAAAATGTCGTAAAACTTTCCTTTACCGAAACATGACATGCTTAACAAAAAGAATACTTTTGTTGATTTCAGGGTGAGGAAACATTTATGTATATCTATTTTAATCAATTTTTAGGGGAGAGTACGATAACTTAGGCGACAAAGTTTAATGACGGATTTGTATAGAACAGTTAAAAACAAGCCTTTTTTACTATGGGAGGGGGGTCTATCTCCCCCCGTTTAGGCGGTAGGGGCAATTTAAAAAAATATGTACATTAAATGGAAAAAAAGTAATTAAAAAATAACGGTAATGCTTACAATTAAGTATTATACCTTTTTTTAAAGCCAACATTTTTGTCTATTAGCTTGTTTTTAAATCAAGTCAAAACTATGCATAGTTTTTGAAAAAAATTGTTTTAAACTAAAAATTTATGCAAAAAAAAATTAAAAAAAGGTTTAATGTGTAGTTTTTCAAAACTTTCAAATTATCTACTGTTTTTTTAGAATTCATTGCTCTTATTTGTTTTTGAGCAATAAGTTCTGAAATAAAAACAATGGTAGATAATCTTGAAGTATTGAAAAATTACACTTTAAACCTTTTTTTTAACTTTTTTTTACTCAAATTTTGAGTTTAAAATTAAATTTTTCAAAAACTATGCAAGTCTAAACTTGAATTAAAAACTGGATAATAAAACAGAATGTTGGCTTTAAAAAAATGTATAAAACTTAATTGTAAGTGTCACCGTTATTTTTTAATTATTTTTTTCCATTTTAAATAATAATTTTTTAAATTGCCCCTACCGGCTAAACGGGGAGAGATAGACCCCCCTTCCATATTAAAAAAAATGCTTAATTTTAACTGTTCTAACAAATTCCGTTATAATATCGTGTCGCATAAGCTATCGTACTCTTGCCAATTTTTAAAGTTCACATTAAAAAAACACATACACAAATAGTTTATTTATTTATTATTAACTTATTTCTGAAGATATTATTCTATGTGCTATGGCGTGTAAAGGAGGGTTAATACTGGACTAATAAATGTGTTCTTATGATTAAACGGCGTTTGCGTTTCCTCGCCTTAATATTTTAAAGCTATTCTATTTGAGACACCCCCACCTAATTATACAAAAATAATCAAAAGTATACGCGCATTCGGTAGTGAAAAGTCGACCAGGAAAATTCTTAAAAAGTGGTTTAATATATGATTTATCTTTGATCTACTTCAGACAATAATAGGCATTTTACACCAAACACAAAACCAAGTTGTCGGTAAAAAGTTTTTGAAAACCTGAAAATCGTTGACACTGAATATTTACACGTTTTCGTTTGACATTTCAATTTTCGCAACATTGACTGTTATCGATTTGTAAGTAAAAGTTTAGTCCTTCAATTATTATTTGTGAAAATAAAATGTATTCTAAAAAATTGATTTGTATATAGATATAAAAAGAAACTGAACACATTTTTCAATGTTAAAAAAAAAAACACAAATTTGTGTCTTCCACAAATTCCTTCAACAGAGAAACCTTTTGTTGATCTTATTAAAATACCTTTTGGTCTGCTTCGTTGCAGTCTTGAATGTCTTAATTCATCTTCATTTATTTTTCTTTTTCTTTTAGCCAGGGGCCTTGGCGAAGTAGCACGTGAAGAACAGAATGTGAACTCAATGGAGGGAGTATCACTATCATTTTCATACTGGGTCGAAAAATACCTGCTGGAGTTACCAGAACCAGGAAATGTATCTATGTATTAATTCCTCCAAAATGTAAAATATATATGAAAAAATTGTACATTGTGTTTTCTGTAATTTACATATTTAAAACTTTATCTGAGGGACGGCTTTCCTTCACAACAAAATCAAGTTTGTTGATCTTATGCTCACCAACAATCGTATGAACTTTGTTTAACAAAGACCATTCTGATGGTGAACCTCCGGAAGCAGCCGATTGTTCCTTATAATTGTGGCCAGTTTTTCTGGTTCCTTTTCGGCCCAGAGTTCAAGGAGATACCACTCGTCCTCGTAACCCCACAGTTTTCTTTTCTTATTTTTTCTTTTCTCTTTCATGATCTGGAAATAAGAAACAAAAAAAACAATAAATCTTATTATAAGAAATCTTAATAAATGTTATTACTTACCACAGCCAAGTTGTAAGTTCAATTAATTGTACTATTTTATTTGTTTAAAATTTCAGTTATGGTTGTTTTGAAGTGAAATATTTGTTTTGACAGCAGCTATCACCTGTTTTGTTGACGATTAATTGAGATTAATTAGTTTCGGAGGTTCCTTCGTTTAGTTCATCTTTAAATTGTTACTAGTTTTCGGCATGTTTTATATTAAAACTGGTTGCTTACGAAAACTTTTAGCTTACGAATAATGTATAAGAAAACTTGAGTTTTCGATGTAGGTTTCCAACAAAAACCAATTATTTCGCAAAAACTGGATTTTGGAAATGGTGTGAAAAGCCTATAAGTCAATTAGAACTGTTGCTCAACTGTTATATTTGACATATTTTGATTCAATAATAGAATGACGCAGAAGTCAGAGTGTAACACCAGATATGCAACTTCAAAACTTTTATTTCGCTGAACTCTTTCAATTTGAAGCCAAAAATTCAATCGTCACTTTTGACAACAACAAATAATCATGGCCGTCTAACGTCAAATCATTTGTTGTTGTTGTATTGATTCATCAATAAATTTTCATTAATTTAATCTCCAGTGTTTTTGTTTAAAAGAAAACGAAAAAATATCAAATTTTCACCAAAATTAAATCCAACAAATTAATTTCATAATAAACGTGTTATAAAATAAATTTGCAGCATATTAACCCTACAATGAAAATACATAATCAGATGATAACTTTTGACGACAAATAAAATCCCTAAAAAGTTACAATAACGCGCTAAGTACTTGCGATAAGAAACGAAAAACGCATTTTGTAATTTATACTAATATTGATAAGCTATTATCTTTTCAACGAAAAATAAAAAATAAAAATGTTTAAAACATAAGACAACTGCAGTATCAAACAAAAAGAAAATTAGCATATTGTAAAGACTTACAAGGGCGTACCTCTCTCTCTACGCAACGAGAACCAAAAAAGAAAAGAACAGCCCTTATCTTTTATAACTTTAACCCCCTTTGTGTGAACATTACTTTTTTTAATTGTAGGAACAATAGCAAAAGCTAATTTGTTCAAAACTGCTGATAGTGATAGGGAGTTTGGAATTTTGTCAAGTGGAAATTAGTCCTAATGACTACAGCCGATCCCCCGCTCCTGCAATTGGACGACGATCTAATCAGTTCCTTCAGTGCAGCACCAAAACAGTCGGAAGTAAGTTTTTTTTCTTTCTTTTTTCAAAACCAAGTTTAAAAAGTATTCAAAACTTTATTAATTGGAAGTACCTATCTTGTCTTATAAGTTTTAAGAGAATGTTAACCTTGAAAAATCGTCAACTTCTTTTATTTAATATTCCTCACAAATTCTTAGAATTTTAACTGAACTAAAAATACCTATACTGCCTACGTGCATATGCACGCTAATATTGTGCAGTCATTTCTAAAAAAAGTTATTCAATTTAAAAAAAATACAGTTAGCAATATTTGTCTTAATTTCGTTATTATTTCGGTTTTATAAAAAATAAAAAATTGGGTGGCGCAACAGTCCGTTTGAGAACTTGGGCCTAGTGACTTACAACTAGGTGATCCTTGATTCCAATTTATGTTAAAGTTTCATTAACAAGGGGCTTTTAGTTCGTTCAATATTTTAAAGCTTCTTCATAATCACCGGCTCGACAACCGGTGTTCTGTCGTGGCCTCCTTCAACAACTATTTCCACCTATCCCAATCGCGAGCCAACCGAAGTTTTCCAGTCGCGCAGCCCAATGCGTTGAATGTCTAGGTCAAAATTCCGTGCCGCTTTATTTAATTCCGTCACAATATCTGTCAAGAATCGTTTTTCTTCTTCGAATCTAACAGTTTAACAATGCTCTTTAAGTCGTTTGTCTCCAATAAAGTAGTAGGACCATTGTCATATGCTGCAGCAACTTTAGCAGATGCAGTTTTTACAACTTTCTTAAAATTTCGATAAAAAAGTATAAAATATTTCTGAGCCATCAGTATAGCAAATAAAATAATGTTCTAGGGATCTCCCAAATGTTTACCGCGTATGGTAACAAAATGTGTCTATTTTAATGAATCCCTCTTTCATTGGATCAGTTAAAACCTCTCGGGTCGTTCAATAAAAGTAGTTTCGGAGGACTTCAAGTCTGAAAACCACAAAATAAATGCTGGTGTGCCTCAGGGCTCTGATCTGTCTCCAACACTCTTTCTCATTTTTATCAATGACCTCCTGCCAGCAACTTCTAATTAAAAATTAAAACGATAAAATATGATAAGCTCATTAAATTCCGGCCTAAACAGCATTGTATAGGTACAATGGAAATTAAAAAAACGAAATAAAATTTAATGCTTCGAAAACACAATGCTGTGTTGTATCGTTAAAGCGAGCTATACGCCTTTGCCATTATCCATGGATGGCATTTGTATCAATGAGACTGAATATCTCGATACACCTCTTGTGGAACGCGTGTGTTAACGCGATGTCGCCAAAAATGCCGCAAGATGTTTAGGTTTGCTAAGGCAATGCAAGAAGTTTGTCTCCCTTTCTGATCTGGCTGTTATGTATAAGACTTATAAACCTTGTGTATAACTCCAATCTCTGAGCTGGTGCTCCTGCTACATAATTCAGCCTCTTAGACAGAGATTCGTCCTTAGCCGTACTACGCGAATGTGAAATGCCCTAACACACTGTTTTTCCTAGTCATTGTGATACTCAAGAATTCAAAACCAATATGTCAACCAATATTTGAGTTACTTTATAAAATTTGTACGAGTAACTTCCCAATCGGGTCTATGAAGTCAATTATATCAAGTGACGATTAGCACTTTTTTTTTTGTTAGGGGCCAGTTATAGCTATCATTGAAATCGACCCGGAAAAATTTTTGAATCGATATTTGACGGTGTTTCCCTTTGATTAGAAATGAAAATTATATACTGATCGATCGGAAATCACACAAAGAATTTTTTTTGAGAAAAAAAGGGTAATTACGCATATATTTTTCCCTAAAAATGTATTTTTCTATTTTCCGGGCGGAAATCCATTTTCCTGAACAGCTGATACTTTTATGTTCAAAAGTGAAACGAATCGTTCCACTGATTTGTGTTCCAATTTCACACAATTCCAATGACAGATTTCTGTCAGTAAAAATTTTTCGGTGGATTTCAATCAGGAAATTTTTTTCAATGACAGACATTTCTAATGATAGCTATAAACGACCTGCCAAACAAATTCCAATGTTTGTTTTCAATGATAGCTATAACTGGCGCCTTAAAACAGTTTCTTTTACTAAACTTTAGGAAAACTTTCAACTTAATCAGCTTGAGAGTTGATTACAACTCTAGAGTTAAAACGCAGTTTGTTTTTTAACTCCCCATTTTAAAATTAAGCAACAACTGTCAGCTTCATAATTAAATATGTGTTAATATAGCGTGTTGTTGTTAAGATTAAGTCTTTATGAATCGAAAATATCGTGTCCAAAAACCATGGTGTAACATTTTGACGATTTAGGGATAATGATGGGTTGTAGACAATATGCGGTTCAACTACGGCCAAGAAAAAAAAGAAGACAAATGTTTTTGAATATGAAAACCCTTAAAACTATGTTAATAAGACATAATCCAAGAAATACAAATTTCCTTAAAACGATCAAGGAATTTTCGGATGATTGTTCTTAAAAATATTTTCAGAATATTTCAAGTAAGCCACTGTGTTCATAATGTAAGGTAGTGTACCACATTATTTGAAAGATTGCTCTTTTAGAGCAGAGAAAAAAACTAATCGTAATATTAGTTCTTTTCTCTCTGTTTTAGAGAGTTAATCGTCAAAACGATTATCATTAACGAATTAACGATATCGTCAATAATTTGCTTCACGTAACTTTATCGCTATCGTCTCGTCAATCGTTTTCAGTAGTAGATCGTTCAGTATACTTCAAATATGGTTGAAATGTCAAAATGAAATGTATTGCTAGTAAACATCATAGACACACCATATAAAGACCGGAATCTTTCGTACGTTTTACCCTCCAACACCCATTTGTTTACATTGTTGTATTTGTAATTTTGACATTACGTCCATTTTGAAATTTGAAATCCAACAACAATTCGATGCGGTGTATTTACTTGTTTTGACAGATATTTTTTTTTTATTTAATTGCTGTGGTGAACATAAAAGTATCAGCTGTTCGGGAAAATGAATTTCCGTCAAAATAATAAAATAAAAAATACATTTTTAAAGAAAAATAAATGCGCAATTACACTTTTTTTTCTCAAAAAAAATTCTTTGTATGATTCCCGATCGATCAGTATATAATTTTCATTTCTAATCAAAGGAAAACACCGTCAAATATCGATTCAAATTTTTAAATTTGCAAGTAGACACAATATGGTATCCTCATTTGAACCAATTTCCGCACCACATTGGAACTCACTTGGAAGTGTTCTTATAAGTTTTTGTGATTGTAACTAAAAAGTGTGAATGCAACTTTCTTACTCACACTTCAAGGATTCCAGGAAGGTATAAACCATTCCTGTAGGTACATTATTGTACCAACGACACGACCGAATGAGTTCTAATGTTTGCATTTTTAAACATTTTTGATAGGAAAATGCAAACATTAGAACTGACTTGGACGTGTTCTTATAAGTTTTTTAGATTGTAACTAAAAAGTGTGAATGCAACTTCCTTACTCACACTTCAAGGATTCCAGGAAGGTATAAACCATTCCTGTAGGTACATTATTGTACCAAGGACACGACCGAATGAGTTCTAATGTTTGCATTTTTTAACATTTTTGATAGGAAAATACAAATATTGCAACTCATTCGGTCGTGTCCTTGGTACAATAATGTACCTACAGGAATGGTTTATACCTTCCTGGAATCCTTGAAGTGTGAGTAAGAAAGGTGCATTCACACTTTTTAGTTAAAATCAAAAAAACTTATAAGAACACGTCCAAGTGTGTTCCACTATTTGTATTTTCCTATCAAAAATGTTTAAAAATTCAAACATTAGAACTCATTCGGTCGTGTCCTTGGTACAATAATGTACCTACAGGAATGGTTTATACCTTCCTGGAATCCTTGAAGTGTGAGTAAGGAAGTTGCATTCACACTTTTTAGTTAAAATCAAAAAAACTTATAAGAACACGTCCAAGTGAGTTCCACTATTTGTATTTTCCTATCAAAAATGTTTAAAAATTCAAACATTAGAACTCATTCGGTCGTGTCCTTGGTACAATAATGTACCTACAGGAATGGTTTATACCTTCCTGGAATCCTTGAAGTGTGAGTAAGGAAATTGCATTCACACTTTTTAGTTAAAATCAAAAAAACTTATAAGAACACGTCCAAGTGAGTTCCACTATTTGTATTTTCCTATCAAAAATGTTTAAAAATTCAAACATTAGAACTCATTCGGTCGTGTCCTTGGTACAATAATGTACCTACAGGAATGGTTTATACCTTCCTGGAATCCTTGAAGTGTGAGTAAGGAAGTTGCATTCACACTTTTTAGTTAAAATCAAAAAAACTTATAAGAACACTTCCAAGTGAGTTCCAATGTGGTGCGGAAATTGGTTCAAATGAGCATACTATATTGTGTATGTCTGTGAGGACTGTCACATGCAATCTCCCCGATGGGAATATATTCGACCTGGCGCACTTTGTCACAAATGTCGTATTGTTTATCCTCTGCACAGCGGGGACAGCGGATTCCTCTTCCTTGTATGACTCCCATAGACGAACTTTGTCTTCAACTCCAATAGGCAGACTCCACAGGGTGTCGTAGTGAATTATAAACTTTTCGGCGACCTTCACAGATTCCGCAGTCGCCTTGACATGCTTGCAGCTTATGTCGATGTCTTTGGAATCGTACTTACAGGTGTCCACGAAACAAATAGCTTTCCGCTTTATCAGCAAACTCTTGCCCTCTTGCGTGTAGGAGTCGGTGATTTGGACGAAATTCCTCGGAGCGCATTCTCGTTCCGTGTGCGAAATCAACTGAATCGGGTCCATGGACTTCTTGTTGTTAAGTATTTGCTTGCGAAGCTCACACTCTGGATTGCGACACAATTGGCTGCGATTTCCGTTAAATGTTCCACAACTAGGACAGCGTTTTAATCCTCGCAGACTTCGTCTACTCGCGATATCCATTAATTTGAGTTGCTGTCCATGCTGGTCTGACATTTTGGGTTTGTTTTTGTTTATAACGCTTCCTAGCATAGCCGGTGGGGCCATTTACCTTTGTAGGACGTTTCGGTTTTTGTAAAAATCAAAGTCAAATGAGCATACTATATTGTGTCTACTTGCAAATTTAAAGTAAGAACGTTGCATTGATTGTTTTGCCAGCGGCTTCCTTATGCAGATTCTCTATTCATGTTGGACTTGTATTGCTGTGACCAGCTGAAGTGGAAGCTGAAGATTGAAAATGACGATGGTGTTGTTCCTGAAACGATAAAATATCTTTTACCCAAATGAACTTGCGACAGTGTTGTGAAACACAAACCCCTTACGAATTCCTCGGTATTGGCCAATACCGCTGTTATGCATCCAAAATAAATGGTGAAAGTATCCAACGATGTGACAAATTCTCTTGGGCGAGAAGATTTGTATGAAATTTGTTTTCCTTTTAAAAAAGTTTAAAAATGCAAACATTGGAATTTTTGTTGACGTTTTCAAACTCACCTCGAAGAAAAAAACACTTATGTTATGTGTGATGTTGAGGTGATGTCACACTTTTATCATTTTTTTATTTGAAAAACTTAACTTATAGTAACATTGTTAAAACTTGGTCACTGTTTTGTAATTATCAAAATACTTTTAGGAAATAGTAATCGTTTTTAAATTCGAGAAAAAAAGAATTATTATAACATTCAAAAAAGATAATTTTTGGAATGTATAATTTTACCTGAATTAGAAGTCTTTGTATTACATTTAAATTTAAAAAAACAACAATGTTTAACATTTTTGCTAATATATTTCAAGTTTTCTTTACATAATACAACAAATGCCTTGTTCAGACAATTATAGCTTTTTATTGAATTGAAAACTGTATTATACGTAGTACACACTTTTGAATATAGTGAAGTTAAAAATTAACATTTTCTTGCCACTTTCAATCACAAAGTCTTCTAGTCAAAGTTTCTTTTGTATTTAAATAAGCTGGATTTAAGAAAAAATAATTAATTCCGGATATACCTTAATCCATATTCGATTATGACTATCAAAATAAGACTACGTTAATACTCAAGCAAGGAAAAAATAATTTAATTAAAATATTTTTTTTTTTGAAATTATCTCAAGAACTAAAAGACATAAAATCATCTAGTTTTCAATGTTTGTTCAAAAACAAATATAAGCAATGCATTCTAAAAACAATAGTAAATAATCTTATGTCCGATTTCATAAACAAACACTAAAAGCACTTTTATCTAAAAGCTATTTAAATTTTATCAGGCCTTATAATTTTTTCAGTTTCACCAAGCTTGAAATGGGAAATTTCAGGGATATTTTTGTTAAAATAGAGTCCTCTTCACAATCCTGTAAAAATAAAACCCCTTTTTCTTTCTATTAAGCGAATTGTGTGAGAAATTAAAATAATAAAAATGATATTATAAATAGTAATGGAATGTTGAATTTGTTTACCTATTCATTCTGTATCTCAAAATGTTGAGAACACAAATTTTACAAAACAAAACATCAGCTGTCAATCTTCCATATTCAGTTTTTAATGACACTTTTAAAATTTAATGAGCCAAAAATGGGCATTTAGTTTTAAAAGGTGTTTAAAAGCTTGTTTACTTTAAAAGCGCTTGGTGAAACCAAAATATCCCTTTTAACAGTTTAAAATGCTGTTAAATGTATAAAAGCTGTTTATGAAATTGGGCATTAAAGTGTAAAAATCACACTTCAAACCTTTTTTTGCCCAAATTTTGAGTTTAAAACAATTTTGTTCCAAAAACTATGCAAATTAACACACGTCTGTTCCATTAGTAATTAGAAAATATGAACAAAAATATAATAATAAGCAATAAGAACGATCCTCTGGATCATAAAATATGATATTAAATATTATGTTACATTTCAATACAATCACGTAGGAACATGTTGTTTTCCTAATAAGTGATTCGTGTATAAGAAACCATAAGTTCTTTGTTTAACCATATTTGATGACAGTTTACAGCAAAAATGTTTTTCGATTTAAGTCTTAAGTTGGCATCTAAGAAGATCGGATTAATAAATACTTATTAAAAATATAATATCTCAACGAACTATTCTAATTTGCATAGTTTTGACTTGATTTAAAAACAAGCTAATAGACAAAAGTGTTGTCTTTAAAAAAATTTATAAAACTTAGTTGTAAGTATAACCATTATTTTTTCCATTTAACGCACATATTTTTTTTAAATTGCCTCTAACGCCTAAACGGGGAGAATAGACCCCACTCCCATAGTAAAAAATGATTGTTTTTAACTGTTCTATACAAATCCGTCATTAAACTTTGTCACCTGAGTTATCGTACTCTTCCCAAAAAATGCAATAGCTAATGTCGATGTAGCCACTAGGTGCCTCCCCTAAGGAATTTCTCATCACTATTCCTTATTTCGTGGTGAATTGATGTTAGAAGGGTGGTGAATTGATGTTAGCTGTGGTGAATTGATGTTAGAATTCAAAATAAGGGTGCGTGAGAAGAGGCGTTGCCGTAATGTGCCCGATCGGAAATTTGTACAAGTGTGATAACTAATACCGTAAACAAAAAGACCTGAAATATAATAAGTTTATTTAGAAAAGACAAACTGTTATTATTTTCTTAAACAAATTTTGTCCAAGGTAGTGGGCGAGTGGTCCGCACATTTTGGAAATGGCCCTCAAAATTGCCCTTACAATTTTTGTCTTCGCGGCAACGCTGGTGAGAATTGATGTTTCAGCTTGTAGGCAAAACCAGAATGACAGATAGGTTTCCGGTCTTTATATGGTGTGTCTATGGTAAACATGTCAACTATTTTGTGATGTTTATTTTTCGGCGTTCTCCAAGTGCAGAGCGAAATTAAAACGAAAACCACAGCGGAAAAATATTTGTGGAGAGTTCTGTCTGGAAGTTGAATTTCACTGCTTGTCTTCATCACTTCTTGCACATCACCAATAACATCCTGAGTTTCCGATTCAGAAATGCAATGTTGGAACACATTAGACAAATCCATTTTATTTTAAATTTTAAATCAAATATAAATCAAAGTCAAAACACCGAAAGTCACTAGTAAACAATTTTTTTTTTCAATAAAAAAATTAAACGTCAAAATTTCGCAAGCAATTAATGTGCTGGGCAATTAAATTGAGAACGAAAAGAGTGGAGAATTGTACTAAGAAATCTAGTACAGCTATCCACTAAAATGTCACATTTCGTCGTTCAGCAGCGTACTGAAAAACGAAAAGCACAGCGAAATTTTTCGTTTATGATTTCGTCATGTCATTTTTGTATGGGAATTTTCGTTTCGCATCAGCAGCGTACTAGGCTTATTGTGATGTTTATTGTTTTGTGTTTTCATTTGTTGCCGTCGACGATAAAACTATAAAATCAAAATGTTTTGTTCATGTCTGATATTTTTGTAAATTAATAATTCTAATTATGTATATTTTAGAGTATACATAAGTCAGTAACAGAAAATCAGCTGCTATAGTAAACCCAATTCTGTCCAAGGGAAGGAAGATAAGTCTCCATTTTATCCACAGGGGAGAAAAATATTTGTTGTTTCCGAAACTACTTTGGATTAGTGCTTTGTGCAAGAGCCATACTAAGAGCGTTGCCTTTTGAACAGACCAATGTTCCTCCGCCCCCAAAGTTTCAATGGTTACAGCAAATATTAATATGGAAGGTATATAGTATGTATGTATTGTATGTAGAACAAAAACCGTCTGACAAATTTATTGTTTCCAATATCATCATTATTCTCTTTTGCAATTCCAAGACTGAACAAAACTACAATTGTTTTATATATTTAACAACAATTGAGAAAGATTACTTATGTACATATTTATGTTTTTTATATAAAGAAATGCTTACATATGGGTCCGATAAATGTCTTAATTTTCTTCGTAACCGTATTATTTGTATTTTTTTGAGTTTTTATTTTCATTTTGTAACAAAACTAAACTACGCTGAAAAATTTTTGCTTTAATTTATTTTGGTTATCAATGGAAATTAATAGCAGACGATATCTACTTAGCTATCGTGCAAACGCTATCGTTTTGACGATATCACTTTGACGATTATCGTCTTACGTAAAGTGAGACTATCGTCGAAACGATATCGTCTAACGATTATCGTTTTACGGAATGACCCCCTGTTTATTCAATATCGCTACAGGATCAATTTTTAAATACTTTATTCAAACAACGAGAATAGCTTAAACACTATGAAAAAATGTATTAAATATCCAGATTCAACAGATGATCAACTAAACCTTATGGATAGTTCAACATGCTTAAGAACCAATCCGTTTCTGAATGTTTTTGGATGTGTAGACGGAGCCCAAATTCCAATCAAAGCCCCAAAATACTCATATTTCCTCCTCTGCCACTTTCTTGTGAATTCAGTAAAACAATAAAAACAAATGCCGACTTGACCGCAAACTTATGCTGTTTGCTTAAATTTATGAACGTAATTTTGGTAGTACTGCGAAAGTTTTACAAATACGAACTTAACCAAAATCTCAAGTTGCATTCAATATATTAGTAGATTCTTGTTTTTAACTGTCGACATCGGACTTGGAAGAGTAGAGGTTCAACAATTTAACCAATTAAAATAACAAAATTTGAATTTTACCTCCGAACTTTTAGAAAAAATTATAGTATTTTCATATCAAAATAAATAAAAAGAAATCAATATTTTTATGTCAATTTTCTAGTTTCTTCTTCAAGACTTGGAAATTGCAATTTGAAAACTGTGGATATAAACCATCCACAAGTATATTTAATAATTTTTAAATCAAATGAGTACATCAGCCATTAAAGGAAGTGCACATTTTGCTCCTCTGTCTAAGATTTTATTTTGCGCACTTAGTGAATAGGGGCGTTATCATGTTGGTAGGTCAAACTTATGGGTCAGCAAATTTCAAAATATTTAGTAAAATTTCTTTCCACGATTCCCTTATACAAAGATGGAGTAAGTTTTGATAAAACTACTTCAAGCTCAACTGCTCCATAATAACTGACAGCTTTTTGTATCCTACTTAACTGCCTTTTTATTTTCACAAATCGTGAAAAACGAAATTTAATTGTTTTTCGTCTGAAAAAACTACGTGATACCAATCGTTTTTCACCTTATTAGAGTTTTGAAAAACTTTAATCGCACAGCTTTCCGTTTTTCGTCAAGTAGCGTTTTTTTCTTAAGTTTAATTTATTTACAATGGCTCAAATTTTTAATAACGCTTAAATAAATAAATAAATTAGGTGGCGCAACAGTCCATGAAGAACCAGGGCCTAGTGACTTACAACTCTCAACCATCCCTGTGTGCGAGTAATGTTGTCAGAGATTTGATTATATGACAAGATTTACTCTTGGATGATTTGTCAATTCCTCGCAAGAGGCAGTACCCGTGAAAAAAGTTAGGTGGCACAGGCAGGGATTGAACCCAAGACCCCTTGCATGACAGTCCAACGCACTTTTTTTTCCAAATTCATTTTTATTAATTCATTCTTAAGACTATCTTAAAGCTAGACAAAAATTCATAAAACTAGCCTAATTATCCATAACTTACAACTAACTTACTGGTCCCATACGGACACTCTAGGTTAATCAATAATACTTAATGCTAATGCCTTTCGGCCCTAAGATCTATTTAACTTTAATTCATTTTATTTATTTTTGTATTCATTAGAAAATTTCAAAAAAACTAATATCAATATCCTTTTTTATTTTTACTTAAAAACTACTTAAAATAAGGTCCTTAATATAAAACTTAAAGCTAACTAAAACTACCTATTCTACCTATAAACTACTTAAAACTAGAACAACCACAGCAGCAAATCTAACTATCTAGCGTTTTTTGTTTTTCATATTTTGTTCTTTTTTTTTTTTTATTCCATGATTTTTTTTTTTTTAATTTTTCTTTGTATTTTTTGTATTTTCCTTTTTTGCTTCTTTTTTGTAAATTTTTTTTTTGTTTTTTTGTATTTTTTTGTGCCACCATGCCTATTCTACTTAAAACTAAACCCTAAAACTAGATATAAAACAAGTATGCAAGCCGGCCAAGGCTTTAAACCCCATCCCGACTACCCACTATCAAGTTCCGATTGAAGCCACCAAAACTGGTTCTCCTGCTTCTACCTATCAGTTCGGTCCCGTTCGGACACAGCCCTACTGAACCGAAGGAGCTCTGCTCCGTCTTGTGCCATGACGTCCCGATTGTACAGGAGGCAACTATCTACGGTACGTCGTCTGACGTGGTAGATTAGCGGAACTGCCAATCTATCCTGTATCAGACCGCATCTATCTAAAAAGAGGAATGCCTCTGGTGGAATGAAGCCGCTCAAGCGTGCACTCTCAAAATACTCGTCGTTCGGATAGAACGCCCCGAAAATTAAATTGTTGGTCGAAGACATAGCTCTTGCAATGTGACCTCGAACGAAATTACCTTCACTCTGGGGTCAAGCCGACTGCTAAAAAACAGTCGTTTCGTCAGAGCGAAGGCTCCTCTGGCCCTGGTCAGAGCAGCGTTTATATGTCTGTAGAAATATAAATACTGATCTAACCAGATACCACAGTCCAACGCACTAACCATCACGCTACGGGTAATAACGCTTAAAACTGCCTATTTTAACCTCCCTTTATGTTTTTCTGAACGGATCCGTATCTTTTAATCGATTTTAGCTTTTTAAACACTGCTAATGCTAAGGCATGTAGATCTATCAATTTTCTTTAATTTATGATCAGGAATTGTATTTTAAAGCGTTGATTTAAACTGTCCAGCACTTGAAAACGCTAATAAAAAACTGCAACATTGTTGTTGCATCTCTTAGTCGACTCGTAGTTTTATTTAGATATTTTTTTTTAACATTTTGTTCTTAAAGGGAAAAATTTTCGATTTTTTGTTTTGGCTCATTTGAAAACATGCAATTTCCGTTTTCCAATGATGTAAAGGATATAATTCTTCGAACCAGATTTAATGCCTCAGTTTGCCTTTTAAATTGCTCAGGCGCATGGTAAGTTAGACATTTTTGATAAGCGTTTGGTCCTTTTCCTAAAAAACTCCAATTTTCAAACCTTCAGGTACCTCTACAATTCAAATCGTTCAAGATATCTTAACCAAATTTTGCATGATTGTTAATACGATCAAAACCACCTTAAACTCAAGTAATTTTACTTTAGCCCTAACACTACCTCTTAAACACCCTTATAAAACAATATTTTTGTACTATTTGTTTTTTTTTGTAGTTTGAGACTGAATATTTGTATGTGTTCCAGGTGCAGACAAATCTTTCCAAGCGGCATCTTTTTGTAGGTGGTACCAAAAACTTGTGGATATATTATATATGTACATACATGTTGAAATTTACAATTTAGTTAATTTTCATTTTTTTTAAATGTAAGAATTTCTTCTATGATGAATTCTTTACCACCACTTTTCCTTATTTCTTCAGTCTTACGCGCGTTTTATTTTCCTTACGATGAAAAAATAGTCTGATTTTAGTTTTTTTTCACATACATAAGTGTCCCCTTAATATCTTTAATAATTTTAATATTTGGAAAACATTTATTCCTATTTTTATTATTATTATTATAAAGTATTCTCAAAAATGTTTGTGCGTATTGAGTTGCAGCGGAGTGAATGTGCTAGTCTGATGTCCCAAAATCAATCGTAATTGCTTGAATTTTTTAAATACAATCATTTTAATAAATAATAAATAAAATGTCAATTAGTTTGACGGAATCACTTACTCGCAGAGGAGTGATAACCGGAAATGGAAAATTGAATATTTGAAATTTCATCCCTACAAATTAAAAACACAAATAATTTGTAATATCAGGTACAACTGTAAAAGCTTTCGTTAACTTGTGTACTTCTTCCAAAATGCCACTATATCTATAGTAAAATTAGATAAATATTTTTCATAATGTTTGTATCACATTTGTACAGTTGATCTGAGCTAGAATAATGTTCTCAATTTCTACGTTTTCAATTCCTTTCAAAGAAATCACTCCATGTTCTTCCAAAAGAGCTTTTCTTGGGTATGCTTTTGATCTTATCTTACAAAATGTCAATGGCATTGAGTTCCAAACTGTGGATGCGGTTGCATGACATGAGGCCAGTTCCAAATTCGTCGAAATGGAACTATTTACTTACGCATACCATCGTCTAATATTTAACTTTTTAGCGCTTACCTTCAAACTTCGTTTTAAAATATTCGAATACATGTTTTTGTCTTCATTATTTTCGAAAAAAAAAGTTTCTTTCACTAGCCAATAACAGTGCTTCACAAAGTATTGACTAGGAGCCCTGTATTCGGCTACCTACAAAAGTAACTATGAAAAACAAATCTTACGTACCCTTTTGTATTACTTTTTGAATTATAATGTTCTAACTAATTTAAGACGTGTCTAAGGGTGTGTTTTTTTGTTAAAAAGAGTTTAAAATTAAGCATATTAAATAGAATATACATGAATATCTTGTATAATTCAAACTTTGCGATTAAAAACAGACATTTTTCCTTTTCGTTTTGTGCCTAGTAAGATTTATAGATAAATTTATTAATAATTATTTGTGTGCTTGCGAAAGTTTTCTTAAGATTTAAATGTTACTTCTCATTGACAAACAAATTTTAATTATAACTTTATTGATCAGATACCTATGAGAGATTCAAACCCAGTTAGCTTCCATAACACATTTTAGAAAAAACTTTTTGCTCTTAAGCTTTTTTTTTATCTTTCAAAGATTAAACGTGCTTCATTTGATATGAATATATTTGTACTGCTGATATAATTTATTTATATACCCGAAATTCTATATCCAAACTTCTGTACATCTCTTAATCTCAACTTGTATATCATATAAGTTTTATTTTACTCATTATTTGTATATTCTTTTATGTTTTTTAAGATTGTCTCTCATTTGTCAAACAACCGTAACCTGCATCACAACAATCATAATCCAGCTAATACAGGTGCTGCACATTTACTAAGCCTTAACAATTCACTTGGAATCGTTGGAGTTAACAGTAAACAAAATCTTACTGTGCATTCCATTGATAAGAACAGCAGCATAATTTCATTGTCTTCGAATAGTAATTGTGGAGCAGAAGAGAACAGCTTGACAAACAGCGGTACGGCTAGTAGCAGAAGCAGTTGCACCCAAAACAGTTCACCGCGCTCGTGTTGTGATCTATCGAATACCGAGGAAGAAATCTGCTTAGTTCCCGAAGTAGATTTTGAGGGCATAAGTCTGGATAACGGTTTTGATAACCGCGAATCGCAGCCCCTATTAGGGGGTCGCGGTGGCGGTAGTGGTGGAGGCGGTATAGCTGGTGGCAGTGGTGATCATGTCGAATTCACTGGCAATACATTTCCAGGCAAGTAATATTTTGTTTGTTGTAACTACGAGTATGTCTAAATTTTTACATTGAGGATTGAGATAAGAAAAATTAAAATGAGATTAAAAACAGAAAAAGAAGCCCCACAATTTCGCAATGTGTTTAAAAAGATTGTGTTTATTATTGTACATATATGAATGTATGTAAGCTCACTTGATGAAGCATTCTAGTGTCATGTTCAATGATAAATGGAAATAGAGTGACTCATCTGCGGTCGCATATCATTGATGGTAGAACAAGGTTGAGTGAAATAATACAATTAAGCTTGATTAGGCAGTGTTTTAAATTGTATAGTGATTATCAAAGCAAAATAATATAAATAAGTACCAAACTGTATTTGAAATGAGAATTTTGATTAATTTTAGATTTTTTCTTAAAGAAGAAGTTTTTTTTTTTCTTAACAATTCAGAAGTTGAACGTACTGTTTTTTAAATTTGTTTGTAATTGTTTTACTCATAACGAAAAGAAGATTCAATATGTATATTTTTCAAACTTACCTTATTTCAGTGTTATATTTCGATTTTAGCGGTCTATTTTGATTTTATTGTAAATTGTTTAAACAATACACATTAAAAAATAAATATTGGCTTGTAAATTGAAGGCAAATCAAAAATTATAAAGTAAGGTTAGGTTAAAGTGGCCCATTGTGATTCTACATGAATCTTGAGGATTATTATTTGCATAGTCAGCTTTAAATGAAGCAACTCCCCAAGCAAACAATCTACGTTCAGAGATGTAAGTGCAAATGTCCACGTTGTTAAAGGCGCCTTCGATTCCAAGGAAAGCAATTATACTGAACTCTCTATGATGGAGTTAGTATTTGATGGTGCGTTCTGAGGTGTGTAACGCCGTTTCCACCGATTTGCCTTTACAGTAGGCATGCTGAGACATAGACAGAGGTCTTGTATCAATACTTGCCCTTAAATGGATATTAATCAATCATTCTAAAGTCTTAAGAAGAAATGATAATAGACTTATACTTAGGTCTTAGATCTTCAGGATTGACTTGCGAGCATTTTCCTGCTTTGGGTATGAAAACAACTTTCACGTCTCTTCATGCCGGGGGAATATGGACCAGATATAAGAAGCTGTTAAAAACTACCTCAAGGATTGGTACAATTATGTCTAAGGGTTTTTGTAGTTCGGCTGGTATTATACCATCTGGTTCTGTAGATTTAAATGGTTCGAAGCTGTTGAAAGCCCATTGTAGCTTGTCCCTTGTGGTTAGACTTTGTGGATATGTTAAATTGGTATTTTAACGTATTTGATTGTTACAAGTTGCGGTTAGAGAGCTAACAGGAAAGAGAGTATCCAGTAGCAAGTTCAGCGATTCTTCACTTGAAATTATTCAGGACCCATATGGATTTTTCAGACAGCTTGACATCGCTTAATTGGTTGAAATAATTTTTCGTAGCCTAGAGGCCTCGGGAGTTTCTTCTTTTGTACCACAGAAAGACCACCAGGAACATCGCTTAGATTTCCTAAGTGACTTCTTATAACTTCTTAGGGATTCTTTATAAGATTCTTTATAAGAATCCCTGGTCTTATGGATTTTGCTCACTAGCTTTAAAGGAAGGACTACCTAGTAGCTGAATCCGATAACCGACTAGGCGACAATATATAAGGCTTTCACTCCAGCGCTCAGTATATACTTACATACATACATACAGGAATATAACGATTTCATGCTTTACTTAAGAATTTTTTATACCAATTGTATTTACACAATTGTATTTTTAGATTAGTTGTATGCAGAAACTTCCTTAATAATCTCTAATTTCAAAACAATACTTGTGTTAATTTTAATAGAAATATTTTTTTTTGCACAAACCTCTTGCTCTATCTATAAGTGCAAGTGATAAATACAAGTTTGTGAATCAGCATCCTTTTTGTTATTCTTATTATCAATGCACATATGTATATAATCAAAATAGAATGATTCATATAATTTGTTTCTATTCTCCGTCAATGGGATATTTAATAATGTAATTTTGTGAAATTTGTTTGGTGAGATAAAGGGTGGACGTCACGGTCCATGTGACCGATGGCAAGGGAGCGTTTCTCAACATTAGGATCCACTTGATACGAACGTAACGGGAAAGCGCGAACGACGCTATAGCTACGCTTAAAATGGCATATGCAATATGCATAGGGTATAGAAGTCATTTACGAGGGTCGTTTGAAAAGTCCGTGCAAAGTCAGACAAATGGCACTACTGGTGCAGTGGTGCATATCGAGGTTATTTACGGTTAGTAGCATGTCTTGAAAGAATACACATCAAGTTTTAGCCAGGTCGGTCTATTGGTTTGTGTTTGACATTCGTTTGAATTGAGGAAGTGTGTTGATTAAACATTACTTTATGAAAGGCAAAACTCCTCAGGAGACTAAACAGAAGCTTGATAAACATTATGTTGACTGCGCACCTTCTAGTAGAACAGTTTATAAGTGGTTTCAAAGTTTCCAGACGCTGAACGTTCTGGACACCCTGTTGAGGTTACAACTCCAGAAACCATTGATAAAATCCATGATATGGTGATGAATGACAGAAGAGTGAAGGTGCGTGGGATTGCTAATGCTGTGGGTATCTCGAGTGAACGGGTACATAAAGAAAAACGTCCACGACTGGGCCACAAAAAAGTTTTTTTCCATCACGACAACGCACCAGCTCATACCTCAGCAGTTGCGACCGCCAAACTATTGGAATTAGGATTCCAAATCGTTCCACATCCCCCCTATTCTCCAGACTTGGCTCCGTCGGACTATTATTTGTTCCCCAATATGAAGAAATGACTGGCGGGAAAAAATTTCATTCAAACGAGGAGGTGATTGCAGAAACCAATAGCTACTTTACAGACTTGGACAAATCCTATTATTCGGAAGGGATCAACAAACTAGAGCAGCGTTGGACGAAGTGTATAAGCCTGAAAGGAGACTACGTTAAAAAAAAAAGGTTTATCGCACGGACTTTTCAAACGACCTTCGTATGTGGAATTAGAATTCGAAATCAATTATTTTGATTTGATGTTTATCTGTATTCATATCTATGTAAATTCTTAGCACAAAAAATGTTTTTCCATATAAAAAAATTTGTTCATTTGATGAGGTCCATTAGATCACTGCACGCTGCTCTTCGTGTTTTAAGGACAATAGTCTACCGTGGACTACGGCAAGTTAGTTCTGGAACAGCGTAAAGCTACAATTACATGGTCAACGTACAGATTCAACGCGTTGATTCTCTGACGTCATCAAACGATTCAAATTTTCTCTGTTAACGCACCGTAAACGTTCATTGAGCATAAAACGTTGACTATCACATGAATGACACCCTCCGGTCACTGTTGTCCCGTAATGCGTTGACCCTGTCAACAAGTGAACTCGCAAAACATTGACGATCACACCATTTGACAAAATGATGTTTGTGTTAGTCAACGTTATTTTTTTTCCATTTTAGACTGAAATAATATTTAAATTGCTACAATATTAGTTGGTAATTTTTAGTTTTACGTCAAATGAAATAAAAATATATACGATAGGAAAATCCTAACACAAGTTATGACTAAAATACTATCGCATTAAATAAAAATCAAAAAGGCATACCTGAAGAGTTAGTGTTTTTTCGAGTTTGAATGTTTGATGATAAATTAGAACCAATAAATGAAAGAAGTCACGCAGATATTGATGGTAAAACGATGGTTTTTCTAGGGAAATGTATTTACCTCTAAGAGGACCATATCCAAACAAACGATAAAAATAATTTGCCTTTGAAACAAATTTGAGTAAACAACAAATTAAATGCAAATATGACTTTTATCTCAGCACTGATCATTCTTGGATCACTCTTTGCTCGCATCCTACTAAAATACATACGTCTGGATAAAAAAACACTTAGAGCATTTCAGACACATAGGATTCGCTGCCTCGATTCTAATCAATATGAGTCATATGAGCCATAAAGCTTATACAGTCAAGTTGTATAAGTAAAGATTTCATTTAAAAATTTGTTAGTAATTTAACGACATTCACCAAAAAGCGCTTTGCTGTCAAAAACAACTCAAATTTGTGTTTTCACTCAATTTAGAATTCTAAAAAACCTTAGTCATGCTTTAAATTATTTTCATAAAATTTATTTCTAAGAAAAAGAGCAAATATTCAGGTTCTTAAGAAGAAACCTTGAATAAGAAACCGTCAATTTAAAAATAGGTGATTTCTTTAGAACTTTGTCTAAATTTCGTATTCTTAATTTGGCTTCTTTTTACAAGAAAAACATATTTTGGTATTGCTCCAGAAGGGTACCCCTCATAAAACCTTCATTTTTTTTTAAGGTTTCTCAAGAACGAATGGACCGATTTCAATAATCTTCTTTTTCTGTGCAAGCTCTTGTAGATGATCAAATGTTCAAATTGATGATGATTTTTCATGATCAAAAATGTAATTTCTTTTTTATTTTTAAACAAATATCAATTTTGTTTACAAAACTCGATAACGAAATTTAAATTTAAAATGTATATCTATAAGCACTTTATTTAGTGCTTACCAAAAATATTTTTAAGACAAAATTTAAAATTTTAAATGATTTCTCGAAAAAAAAATAACTTACATTTTTAAATCTTAAAATAATATAAGAAATATTTTTAAACAGACTTTTTTGAAGACATTAGCAAGTTCTAGCGATCCAGTCGTGCATTTTATTTCTTTCATAGTTGATTTTCTGTTGAATACAAAAGATCTTAAAAAATTAAATAAATCTACTTTTGAAGTGAATTTGCTTAGGATGCTTTAGAACTGAGATTTAAACACGAATTTCAATAATATAAATGTCCCAAAAACAACAAAAGTGACACTTTTGTTAAACTAATGACTAATTGAAAAACATAATAAACATTTCATATTTATTGATATGAAAGCTTTGAATCTCTTGAGATTTGAAGTGAAAAGAGATTCCAAAACGTGTAATTTGTGAGTGCCACACAAACGTTTCTTCCCAACTTATTTGTTTATCTTAATTTGTTTTAATTTAATTTTTTAGAGAAATTATGTACTTAAATGCACCTATATCCTCAAATTCAAGAACCAAGCATTTTTCTCTCTACAATTTTTAAGTTTTGTTGACTCCTTTTTAGGTCAAAATAGTGATAGTAATAATAGAAAATTGAATCTTAAAAACTACGTCAAAAAAAGCCCGACAGTTCTTCATATCAAAACGTCTCTCTTGAATTTTTGTATCGTTCTTCGCATTTATAGAAATGGAAAGAAGAAAAGTATATTTTATTTTTCGAAAAAAAACTACGTTTCAAAACAATTTCTTACTAGAACAATTTAGAAAACTGTTGGAACCTTGGAATGCTTTCATGTGTAGGGAGTCATGCAAATTAAATAGTTACACCTGGACAACAGTGTTCTAAAATAATTTCAATGCGTTGACAACATTTTTCGTTAACGATTATACGACGTGACACACAGATTTTGACGTCATTTTTACGTCAGAGAGTCAACGCATTGGCCGTTTACGTCTAATAGAAGCTTAAGGAAATTACTTTGTCAATCAAAGTGGTTCTGTTTTTTTCGAACAAATCTTATTGTATATCAGAATATGTACATAACATATATGTCATTCTTCGTTAAAATTTAATTTAAATACAAACTTGAAACTAATTAATAGGATGTTCGATTTTAATAGTTTATTTTTCATGTATTTAAAATAAAATAAAAAAAAATATTGCCGCCCGAGCAGGGACTTGAACCCTGGACCGTTGGATTAAAAGTCCAACGCTCTACCGACTGAGCTACCCGGGCATATTAATTCCGGAGCAAATAATCGAATATGTAAGTGGTGTTAGAAACATTCCGGATTTGTTTGGTCAAGTTTATTAATCCATGTTTTGCTACCCAAGAATGTACAACTTTTTTTTTATATTTTCCTATAATGTAATTAGATCATACAACAAGTTTAAATAATCCACACAATAAATGATGGTAACAAAAAATTAAATAAATTAAGAAATTCGTCTGCTAAAAACTAACCGGATTCTTGTCACTAAATCTTAAAAATTAATATTTTGTCCAGTAACCTTTATTTTTAATAACTTCTTGGCATCGAAGAGGCATTGACATGATTAAATTGTCGATTATAGAGGCAGGAATATTCTCCCACTCATTCTTCAAAGCTGCAAAAAGAGAGCTTGTTGAAGTGTGCGTTCTCTTTCCAACCCTCCTTTTTAAAACTGCCCACAAGTTCTCGATGGGGTTTAAATCGGGAGATTGGGACGGCCACTCTAAGACACAAATATTTTTTGTTGCAAACCGCTCTTTTAGCAGCTTTGAAGAATGTTTGGGATCATTATCCAGCTGAAAAACCAACGCAAAGGCATTTCCTCTTCAGCATATGGCAGCATTGTTGACTCCAAAATATCATCGGAATTCGATTATTCGTATAGTTTTAAATAAATCATTTAATTAAAGCATTGAGAGGAAGAAGGAGTTAAGTAACAATTTTTGTAAAGATATAAGATACAATGCTTCAACGATGATAACTTTTTTGAGTTGTTGCCAAAGTCACAGGGTCTACACGTATCACGTCTAGGTAGGCAGAAGGACAAGTTAAATTGAGTATTAAAAATGTTCCTCTAAAAATACTCGCTGACAAGAAACCCGACAAGTTGAATGTAGTATTAAAAATGTTCCTCTAAAAATACTCTGTCACTGACAGAAGTTACTCCAAGGCGGTAAATAAGCATTTCATTTTTGTAAAAAAAAACATACAAACCAAAAAAATGTACGAAAACTTCTTAGATGTTTATTTTTGTACATATATTCTATTGTACTTCCTGACCTAGTAATTTGTCATAAGACGTTCACTTAAAATAAGTAACTAATAATAAACTTTAATAAAGATTTAACAAAATATTATACAAATAATGTACGTTTCTCTGCATAAGGGTAGATTTGATTTATTGTACTTTTATCTTAATTTGCATGTTGTTATGAGAAAGATTAAACTTCACACAAGTTATACCTACAGATATAATTTGTTTTTATGATTAAGGCCTTGAATAAAAATGTTATACATAAGATTGAAAAAGATAACATCTGGCCAATCAGATACTAGAAGTTTACGTGACCTTCAAGTCACTTAAGTCGTCTGAACCAACTCTAGCCTTCGGATAAATTTTATACTAAGAAGAATTAAGTTTTGACATCTGGTAATTTTTTTTAGAATAATTCCATTTACATTTTTTTTCTTACAAACATTAAAGTCGTTAGTTTAATGTCTGTGATATTTCGACAGAGAAGAGCTTACAATATTTAATATTATTTGAAAACTTTAAAAGCACCAATAGGAAGCTATCAGTTTAAGTCCTATCTCTGCCTCTATCTTTCCATTCTAAATTCTCAATGTTGTGTTTGTCTGAAATGATGTTCCTCAATATTTGTCGAATGAAATTTGAGAGTTATTAGGAAGGTACATTAGTCGATGCCGATATTGGTCTCAGAGGAAGGTTTATTTTGTGGATTTTTGGTAATCCATAAAGTCTTGGTGCTGTGGATACCTACATATATTCAACTTTTTTTTGTTGCCACTTCTTAATCAATTATATTGAGTTTAAATAGTTATTTGACAAATTTCTAGTTTATTTTTTTGTAATTTCTAGTAATAGGTGTAAATCAAGTGAATTTGTGATAAGATAATAAATAATTAGATTTTTCAATACTCTTAAACATTTCTATTAATATTTCCACATTCCGAACACTATACGAATTTAGGAATTACTATAAAATTTACCCGGTCATAAAGTAATATAAATAAATTATGTCAGATAATTCATCAGAGTCAAATAATAATTCAGTGTCAAATTTACAAGAATGTGAATGTAACGAAATTGAATGCCATTGCCAATGGTCACATTTTATTCTTACTCAATCTAAAAATTCTATGGATCGATTGTCTCTAAATTCAGAAAAACAATTTAAACTAAAAAGAATTTATAACATTTGCAAGTGTTGCTGTGTAAATTGTCCGCTTATAAATGCATGTAAGTTCATTTTCACATAATTTATAATCGATTCCTTTTAAAGAGGAGTTGGAATTGGTGTAGTAACTGGCAAGATACGATACTAAGCTCAAACAAATGTTTCTGTGGGTTTTTTTTTTTAACACTGACAATTTTTGATCCGTTCAGACAGCTTTGCCTAGAAAATAACGTTACAAGAACTTGATAAGCGAAGCTCAAATTCTAATGTGAGCTTTTCTTCTTCTTTCTTAAAAAAAATCTTTGTAAGAAAAACTCAAACAAAAAAACAATAAGTCCACCAGTGTGATTGATGAAACAAATCTTTACATCTTTTTGGGGAAAGTTAAATAATTGCACTTGATATCTTAAAAGCATTTGATAGAGGTTGGCACCAAGCTCGCTTATCAAAAATGCATGATTTGAACTAAATTTCAAACCATGTTCAATACAAGTAGTAAGTCAAGTCTTAAATTAATAAAATAAATGTTGGTGTCTTCCAGGGCTCCCGTTTGGTTCAGACTCTCTTCTTTTTATTCATAAACAATCTCTTGTCTGCTACTTCTAGTCTAAGAGCCGGCAGCAAATTTTGGGAGTGGAGGACACACATTTTTAGAATCAGGAGAATTCGTCTGATATTGTGGTATATGATTCTTTTGGTAATGGTTAATAGGAAAAAAGTTATTTGGGATTTAATTTGCAAAATTCTTTTAAAAAGTGTTAAAATGTGTCTGGCAAGGGAAGGGCTGAAAGCAAAACGTCTTGGACACACATTTTTACAATCAGGAGAATTTTTCTGATTTTTTGATGTATCATTCATGTGGTTGTCATTTCGACCCGAAAAGTTGATTTTCACGCATTTTGGCGGCCGTCTGGCAAGGGGAAGGCTAAAAGCAAAACGTCTTGGACACACTTTTTTGACATCAGGGCACCATCCACTTTTGTTTATATATCCATTTAAGTGTTTATCACTTCGACCCCAAAATCGAAAAAATGTCCATTTTCGAACGCCCACCCCCGCCCCCGGCTGAAAAAAAACCTGCCAGACGGTTGAATTTGGCATAATGTTGCGTATATCTACACATACATGTATATATATTTTGGTTATCACTCCACTCCCAAAATTTGCTGCCGGCTCTTGGTCTATTCTAATCCACTAAACTTTCTTGCTCACGACAGTACCTTCAAGCTTTTCATATTCGTTTCTAGACTCAAATTCTTGTTCCTAGGATGTGGAACTTCAACGGCAGCGTTGTAAAATGGATAATTATTAACAGTTTAGAATTAAAACGTAACCCACACCCCGTGACGCTATGCAGGAGTGGTACTTGTATCCATTAAATTAATAAGGTTTCAGTACTCGGTATGTGTATCACATATTACCTCTTAGATGACATATTCGATATTGCCAAAAATGCTGCTAGATGTTAAGGATTTCTCCAACGGACGGCCTTCATTCATCTTAAACTTAAATATAACTGGCATTTTTAAGCAGGTGCCCCTGAAACAAGTTTACATACCATGAGGTACCATTTGTACCCCAGAATGTTTTCTATACATTTTTATTTCTATGCTATATTATTCAGTTTTAATTTTTCTAACTTATTTATGAATAATTTTTGAACATTTATCAGATTAGTAAAGTTGAAATTTTAATGAAAAATTCCTTTCAGGTCAGTCGAAAATATATTTTTGTACATATATATGTATGTATATAACTTCAAAATTGGTATAAAATACCATAAGTTTAAAATTTCTCGCAGATCTTCCTTAGATAGAGATTTCCGGTTTGCCCCAAATAGTTTTATAACCCATAAGACCTTTCAAACTCTTTTATATTTGGTATAACTAACGGTTAGTATATAATAGTAAAGCAATGGTTACAGATCCACTAGAAAATTTGCTGGAACCCAACGAAATTGGAAATGGTCATCCAATTGAGCAAGAACCATCAACTAAAGAGTTTTTTTTTTTGCTCCAAGTGGGAAAAGTGGTTAAAAAAGCCTGATGTAGTGGTTGTATCTCGCATCCAGGGAGATAATGTTTTTAAACCTCGAAGAACAATTGAGCCGACTCAATGAGAGTTCAACGGGTTACTCATTAAGGTTTTCCATCCACACTGACATCAATGATCAAAGTACGGGACCTAGCCGTGGACATGGTATGGTGATGTCGTTGATGCCATCTTATTTCATCACCGGGCTAAACCTTAAGAGCGATAACTTGTATTTTAGTACAATGGTTGTATTTTACAACTTACTGGACGAAGCAGCACTACTGACTGTCATAATTTTGGAGTCGAAATGGATATAGGGAAAACTAATTTGGTTGTCCTTCGCCTTATGGGCAGTGTTCAACCAATCTTGCGAATAGTCCCCGAGAGACTTCTTTTCAAAACGGGTAGATGTCACCTTTGTTCAAGAGGAAAAGACACAAAAACCAGATGTTGCGGCAGATATTGTTGCCATCGCTACACAAATAATATATACATCAATTGTTACATGGAACATAGTAGAGTTTTATACATATTGTTATTAAAATAGTAAAAAGCTTTGAAAAAATACTTTGTTTATAAGATGTTCTATTGCGGTTTACAAATGGACCCCATGCGAGGTTTATCAATCATTTACAGACAAAATTCGAAACAAATTCTATAAAATGTCAGTGATCATAAAAACATACAAAATTATTAGAAAATTGAATTTCTTTAACTAATTAGTAATCCCACAGAGAGATAAAACTAAAAAAAAATATAAGTGTTCAAACACTGGGGTACATTTGAATCCCATGACGAAAAGGAGGGTTCAGTCTTTCGGGTATTATACAAAAAAGAGCTTTGAAAATGAGAACTATAATCGAAACATTTACCTCACCCGAATAACGCCGCATTGCCATGCCATTTGTTGTTTTACCAATATTTTTACAAACAATGTTCTGTATAATTTCCGTCCCCCCCTCAAAAACACTTCAGCCGTAATACTCGTACTTTCAGGAATGTTTTTCCCTCCCGTTTAAATATTTAAAACTTCAAGACTTATGTGCACCGATATTTCCTCTTAAATCCTTCCCTATTTTCTTAACGCTCGCCTGTGTTTAAACGTAAACATTTTAAGTGTAATAACCCCTTGCGTTAAGAAAAGGTTGCCTGACGTTACTGAGCGAAAGGCAGGCAAGCCACAGTTTTCGTCATAACGATAAGAAAGAACATAGAACAAATTTATTATTTCTTGCTTCTTAAGTAATCGAAATGACAACTTCTTCAGGAGAAAAAGGCCACAACAAAAAATAGATATGTTGCATTTTAAATAGTGATTTATTGAAATTTCCCACAGACTTATTGAATTATCTTGGCCAATTGAAAAGTCTATCAAAGTTTCATGGTACAACAACCATATGATTATTATTTGTTGGTATTCTCTCTTTAATAATTTAAAACATTTTCAATTATCGATTTACGAGTAAATGCTTTAATTTGAATATCCTTGAGTACATACAAGTTTATACACTTTGAAGCAAAGGATGCGGATATTTCCTATTGATATTTTAGAGTTTCGCGTTAAACGTCACAAAATTATTATATTAAGAACGAATCTTTGTAGTAAGTTATAATTAAGTTTAGTTTAATTTAGTTTTTGTTAGTTATTTAATTAATTTCTAAATCTTCTTTGATATTTGTTTCTATAATTTGAATATAACTTTAAAAACGACTAAAATTGCATACATGCTAAAATTCTAGCCTATAACCTGAATGAATAAAAACCAAACTATTAAAAATATTGTACACCAACGCTTACATACATATATCTTAAATATTTTGTAAACCGTGATTTGGATGTTGTGCATTTTGATTTTAATCAAATTTTGCATGCTCGGAAGAACGTATTTTTTTTTTCAAAGTAATATTCCGAGTTAAATAAATGTTCCAAAAAATTTCTTTGCTAATTAAAATAAATTACTTTTTCCATGTTCATTATAATTAATTAATAAATGTTTGCTTATTTTTTTAAATTTTACAGATGATCCAGAATTTCACGAAATAATAACACAGGCTGAAATAGCTATTGAACATGGTATATATCCAGAAAGAATATACCAGGGAAGCAGCGGTTCCTACTTTGTTAAAAATCCAGCGGGGGTAAGTCTTATTTCAATAAAAGCATTCATCTTTAACGAGTATAAGTTAATTTTATATACATAGAACAAAACATTTATAATATTAAGCTTCTAAAATCCGCTTTATAAATTTTAAGGTATTGATTTAAGAGCGAAAGTTCTTTAAGAAGCGATAATAAATGCTTGCATATTGATTCCAATTCGGGGAATTCTTTCATGTAAGCACATTGAAAGAGTTTTGGATGTGAATCGAACATTTTATTTTATAAATTATGTCTTATCACTCAGCAAAAAAAATTACTTTAATGTTAATAACATTTGAAATAAATAATTCACAGAAAGTGGTTGCTGTATTTAAGCCCAAAGATGAAGAACCCTATGGACGAATGAACCCGAAATGGACAAAATGGATGCACAAACTATGTTGTCCTTGTTGTTTTGGACGTGCTTGTTTAATTCCTAATCAAGGGTAAAATATCATTTGACTGCGTATAGTCGTAAAATAATACTCACATTTTGTTTATATTTTTGTAACTAGATATCTATCAGAAGCTGGTGCAAGTCTAGTGGACCAAAAACTAAAATTAGGCGTGGTTCCTAATACACGAATAGTTCGATTAGTAGCTGAAACATTTAACTATGCTCGAATCGATAGACGGAAAGCTAAATTGAAAAAACAAATCAAGGAGCACTTCCCATCAGCTAAATTTAATCGAATGAGTTTACCTCTGAAAGTGAGTTGTTTTTGATTGTTTTTTTTTTCAATCAAGATGAAAATAGAAAAATGTTCTTTTTTTTAATTACAGAAAGGATCATTTCAAATATTCGTTCAAGGCTATAGGGATGCTGATTATTGGCTGCGCCGTTTTGAAAATGAAGCGCTTACATCTGTGTTAGCCAAATCTTTTCAATTGCAATTTGAAAGATTGGTGGTATTAGACTACATCATACGAAACACGGATCGTGGCAACGATAATTGGTTAATAAAATATGATCAACCAAAAATCGTTAAGCAAGTGAATGGCGCATCTACACCAACGAGAACTGCTACGGATAACAACCCTACCGAATTATCGCGCACCGATATTGTTTCATCCACCACAACTGATGACATCATAACAAATGTAGATGAAACTCCTATACCTGGTACTAGTCAGCAAATACCAGATATACAACAGCAACAACTAGATCTAAATCCGGATAGTACTAATAGTTGGAATGTGGTTCAATTGCCAGAGATTAAGATTGCCGCCATCGATAATGGATTGGCTTTTCCATTTAAACATCCAGATTCGTGGCGTGCTTACCCGTACCATTGGGCATGGTTACCGCAGGCTAAAGTGCCTTTTAGTGAAGAAACAAAGCAGCTTGTCCTTCCAGTGTTATCCGATATGAATTTTGTTGAAGAGTTGTGCAATGATTTATTGCATTTGTTTAAGGTAAGTTTCAAGCTGTTCTTTTTTTGCTACCCAGTTGGTAATACAAGTCAGATATTCAATTATTACATTCATTCTCGACCCAAATAATTGCTCATTATTATTATTTAGTAACTTTGGAAAGCTGTCGTTTCGGTTTTTCTTATTGACCTTGATATAAATACTGAGATGGTGGCTTGTAGTGACATCTGTCGAAAATCGTTCCTCGGTATCTCCAAAAGGACCGTCATTTAAATTAAAGAATACTTGTATTTTATTGCAATTCTTGTAAAAGATCTTATCATAAGGGTTTAATTAATCAGTTGCATAAATTAAACAACTTCTTAGTGAAAGTTTTCGAGAATATTAGAAACTCTATATTAGCAACGCTATTGACACAAACAGTTTGTTTCTTTCGTTGTTACGCACTTAAAACAGATTTTATTGCTAGTTTGAATACACCTACAGAGGACATGTAATAATATTATTTTCGGCCTCCGTCAACCTTTCGCGTTACTGTTAATATAATAAGTACAGAATTAATTGAAACTCGTACTTGTATTTCTCAACTCACCGAACACATCCAGACGGCGGCGCGCGTCGTGTAAAATCGATGAAACCCAACCTAATTCTTGATATTTCTCCCTGCACACCACTATCTATTTTCCAACCATCTTCTTTACCAGCTATCGGAGCAGTATCATCACCTAAACCTGCTTGCCAACAATTACCCATTTTAACAACACCTCCGAAAACATCCCCATCATTACCTACGATATACCGGTTTGGTACTACCTGGACGCTATTTGAATAGAACAACAGAACTAAAAGCTGAACAGTAATGCTGATAGTGTTATTATTTTTTTCAAAATGCGCCAGTATCTGCTGACACCCCTTGTATAAAAAGATTATTAAGACAAAAGCTCTCCATTATCCTCAACGAATGCAAGAAGATTTTACTTTTTCGATTCCGACACCACATCAACTTTAAAATTAACATGCGTGCAAAATATCAATGGTTTTCCTACATCGATGAAGTTTTCCGACTAGGAAAATTGTCAAAAAGCAAGTAGCTGGATAAACTAGAATATAATTTAAAAAAATATATATATTCCACTATCTTCTACGTCATTAAACCTAAAAACCTGTTTCCTTAAATCCTTAAATCCGAAATTAGGTTCCTAATATCGATCTCAATTCTGGAGCCAAGTACCTCAACTTTTTTAGCTCTCATATTTTAAACCCGCCTCCTACTTCTCTTTCGGATATATTGCCTAACCCCACATCCTGTTTAAAATCAATTCCTGCAAACTCAGTCTCTTCAATCAATTCTGCATCATTCTTACCTAGCACTCTATTTTGTACAACCAGATTCCTTTTGTTTTGAAGGAAGAACGAACACAAGTGTAATGCTATTCATCATGAGGGCACTGGATTTGCCAAACTCAAAAAATTTAAATTTTCATTTTCATTTGAATTGAAATCCATGTTACTGGACTCTTTGCAATTCTGCTCAAACATATTTTTTACGCTTATATCTCAAAATTTTACTTTACTTTTTTGCAACAACATTCATAATTATTAATTTTGCGGAATTTTATGTGTAATTTCAGCAAGATAAAGGATTCGATAGGAAATTATATGAACGTCAAATGTCTGTGATGCGAGGCCAAATTTTAAATTTAACCCAAGCCCTAAAGGACGGTAAATCTCCCGTTCAACTAGTCCAAATGCCAGCAGTGGTTATTGAAAAGTAATATAAACTTAATATTTTTTGTATTATAAATATGTTTTTTAAAATACAATGTTTATTACAGAAGTGAACCGAAAAGCAGATTATCCTCATTTACCCAGCGCTTCCAAAATAAAAGCCCATTTTTCTCATGGTGCTAACGAGAAGGCAAAGTCAGGTAATATAAATTTACTATTACAAACATATACAACTTGTATGTAAAAATATAAATGTATAAATTATCCTTAAATTTAATAACATTTAACAACAAAGATTTGAAGTCGGATTTGTTCTTATTATTAGGTAATGATAGAGATTAAAATAAATATATTGAATGTTGTGCATGTACACTGTACAGTGTCTACTTGTGCATAGCAACAAAAATCATTAAATTGTGGCTAATTTTAACCTTGGCCAAAACAAAAAATATTTTAGTTAAGATTTCGTAATTGCAGGCTTTTTTGAACATGCCCTGTCTAAAATATGCTCAGATATGATTATGAACACAATTACAATTGCATCGTGTAGTCATCATATTTTGTTTAAAATGAGTTCATAAAAGTTAACGTTGACAAGAAAACATTTTTGTAACCTGTAAATTGGCAGGAATAAGAAAATTAAAAAAACCAAAGAAAAAGGAATTGGTTTTTGAATATGAAAACCTTAAGAACGATGTCCATGAAAATTTCTTTAAAACGATCAAGGAATTTGCGGATGACATTTTTAAAAATCATTTTCAGATGACCAGATTTACATTTAAGTAATCCGCCTTGTTTTCATAATAATTTGAACTCAGACTCAGTCAGATTGGTTTTGACTGGGAAGGCGGAATGCGAGACTTAATTTCAGTCGTTTAGCGTACACACCTCCACCAACCCCAACATTTGTTTTTGATCCATCCGTACAAAAGTGGACTGACTCGTCTTCCAGGAATGCCCTATCCTCCCAGATAGATCTGGAAGGTATAATAAGCAGTTTCTGTCGAATTGCAGTTGGGGGATGGTGTAGTCTATGTGCTTTGGAATTCATTCCAAGTACTTAAGAATTACAGAGTGGCCAATGTTGTTGTTAACCCATTGCGACGAAGCTTTGAGGCGAATAGCAAAGCTTGCAGCTATTTGTTTGCTAAATAAATCAATAGGTGTGAGGTAAGGGTACGCCAATGCGTAATTCGGGTTGTAAGCCCCATTTATTACCAAAAGCTTTTTAGCATGAAAAGAGAGCTACACTAGCTTTTTTGACTCTTTCTTGTATATTGCGTTTCCATTTTAGTTTTTTGTCTTATATAAGACCCATGTACTTAGCCTCGTCTGAGAACTTTAATTGGATTCCTTTAATATTGGGAGGGTTAACAAATGGAATTTTGTATTTCCTCGAAAATAGGACTAATTCGGTTTTGTGTGGATAAACACCCAGTCCACACCGATCAGCCCAAAGTAGTATGTCTAAAGCATTTTGTAAGAGTTTTTAGGATGTTGAGATGTTTTCCTGAAAGCAGATTCTGGACATAGGACAATAGCGAACACGCAACATATAGCTCTCCATGAGAGAAACATGGATTTTCTAGGTTCACCTCACTTTTAGTGTTTGCCCTTGCTCCTTATTAATTGTCATAGCGAGACTTACTTTAATGGGGAATTGAAGCCTTTTGAACTAGAATGGTAAATCTGTAGGAGTTATTGGGAATCGAGGAATAATTACATTTGCACTCTTTTCAACAACCGCCGGTTAAGATATTAGTACTAATAATTGTTCCCAAGTTGTGTGACAAGAAGTCTTGTACCGGTACATAATTGAGAGGCATCTACATTTGGCATAAGCATTACTGGAACGCCTTATATCAATGGGAGCTTATGTGAAGTCAAACCGGACACCTCAAGTAAGTTAAGAAACTTTACTGGCAATGAAGTGCTCTGTTCTAAAATTGTGACTGTAAGTCAAATTGACAAATACTTCCTCATATCGCCTGCTACTTCATCCAATATGTTTGAATTTATTTTCAAAAAACATTGTTTCTTGGTGCTAGAATCCCCTTTGACGGAGAAATTGATCGTCATGTGTGTTATTTTGTAAATCATTGTGATCACTTGCAATAAGTACAGAATGACTATGTATTACATTAACAAAATTTTCCGTTAGCGTCACTTAGTCCTCGGCATCGGTTTTTTACCGCCCATCTCCTATCTTTAATAGAAAAATAGGTGAGAGGTAGTTTGTTCTGTACACAACAGCAAGAAGCACCTAATAATATGCTTCTAAAAAAATAATATATTGAATATCTAATTATAAGTGTTACCTACGATCTGCTCGAATGAGCTGGGAATGAGATCTTTTACCGCGGAAAAATTTAGCTTCAAACACTCTCCAGCCTCGTAATTATCTCCACAAAAACAATCATGTCCTAATGTTTCTCCGTTGCGAAGTGCCAAACAAACTGACTTTCACATTTATGATATTAGTATAGTATAGGAATTATTTGTATATAAGTCTTATATTTGCTGCTCTGCCATTTTCGTGCAAATTAAGCAATATAATAAAAACGAATGCCAACTTGACTGCAAGTTTAACGTCGTTTTACATTTATGAACACAAGTATTGCCATGCTTATGCAGAGCTTATGCTTTTGGTTTACATTTATGAACGCAGTTTTGGTAGTACTGCGGAAGTTTTGCAATTACGAACTCAGCCTAATACTACGCCTTTACATGACGCTTTTGAGTCATAACGTTTTTAATTAAGTCTTCAGAAAACTCTTTTAAATTCTATTAAAAATTAGGTTTTAAAAATCTTCACATAAAAACGAAATTCTAATAACAAAACCGTTTAAAATGTAACATCTTAACCTTCACTGTTTTTATCTTAAGAAAATATTTAATATGTACATATAAATATAATCCAATATATACATATCTGAAACAAAACAATTTTTTATTTAAATAATAACATTTTTTATTTTTCAGCTTATTCTAACATCATTCAGATATAAAAAATACAACAAAACATTACCTTATCAATAACGGGACTCATTATATAAGTATATAAATACATAATATCTATTTAAATGTTAACTATTATATAATTCTTAGTTTTATTTTATAAACAAATTACTATTCTAATTTCCTTAAATTATGTTTGGACTTGCAACATTTAAATAAAGACATTTAGATAAATAAATAATGTTTAAACAAGATCTTCAAAATAACATTCTCTTATAACTTATGTATATGTATATCAGAGCAAATAACATCATGCTCATTCTTCCGAGTAAAACGTATATGTATGTATTAATTTATAAAAAAGTAAAATATGATTATTATTATTAAAATAGGAATTTCAAAAATGTAAAAAAAAACAACAAAAATGAAAAATAAAACCATTTGTAAAATGGCTGTATGAAATCTTTTTCAAAAGAAGATAAATTGAATACATTTTTTGTTCTGAAATTATATAATTTTTTAAAGAAGCTTGAAATATGAAAAAAAGAAATGAATTAACTCTGTGATTTTTTTAACGAACAAAATAAAATCAATAACGAGTGCTTACCGAAACCACCGGAAATTAAAAGAAACGGCGAAAGGGTGAAAATAGAAATCAAAACAAAAAAATATTAACATACATACACTTAGTCCTAAAAGTCTCCGTACAGTAGGCTAATTTTAGTGTTTTTTGAAAAAAAGTACTAGGAATTAATGTAAAAACCAAAGTGGTAACATTGAAAAAAACTTAGTTCCCACCTTTACCTTTTTACCGAATTTTAAAAAATTGTGATTGTGATTTTCAAAATACTTGTTTAATAATAATTAATAATAAATATCTCAGAATCAACAAAAAAAAAGCTGCTGTACGGAGCTAAAAAAGAAACAAGAAATTAACAAACATTTAAATTTTTCGTGAATACTTGAAAAGTAGTAGCCAATTTTCGAAAAGAGCTGAAAATTATATTTTTTGCACTTTATGTTAGGTTAGGTTGATGGGCTGGCGGATTAATGACGTTATCGCCATACTTAGATCAATGTAGATCCATTGTAAAACCATAAAAGAAAAAAGAAATAACTAAAACTAATATGACGTTTCTTAAAATGTCTTCGAGTTCTGCAAGATTATCGAAGAAGCGTCTGCCTACGAGTTTATTTCTATTGCAATATAGTGCTGAGAACTAGCATCTGAAATGGGAAGTGCCTTCTTGCTTTTCCTCATCACTGCAGCGCTTGCGCATTCGCCGGTAGTAAGCCGCATTTTCTTTTTATAGTCACCCAATGGGATCTAGTAATGTCGAATTTGGGCCTTTATTTCCTGGCTGTGGCACCTTGTTACAAATGTCCTGATTTAGTTCACAGGATGGGGTGAACAGGATTGGATATACCCATGTTTACTCAGACCAATTAATTAATTCGAAACAATATGATATGATGAAACAGTATGATCCGGTGATTACTTCCCTCACTCCAAAATTAAATGCGGAGTAAGGAGTTCGCACACGAACTACACTTGGTTTACATTATGACTCAGTTTAATTTTATTGCTATTATAACTAAGAACAGAAAAAAACCTATATTCTATCTATTCTTGGAGTTTATGTCTTGTCTCAAACCGATTTTTAAACTGTCTTATATTGCAACCGCGGATAGACAAAAATATTAAAGATATTTAAGTTATTTAGCCAGACAATGAATCTTAGCGTTTGCATATAAAGATATTGTATGTGTTGACAGTTAAACGAAATAGTTGGAACACTACTAGCTTTTTAAAAATGTGCAACGAAATGATGATAATAATAAAAAAAATAATGCAATTAATAATGTTCATGAATTTAATACAATTTGTGAGTATTAGAAAGGCGGATCTTGTGTTTTTTAGAATCCTCGTGAGTTCGAAATATTTCCTTTAGCTTTTCATAAAAACAAGCTACTAATTTTTGGAATTAAAAAGTCGGTTTGTCTTGTTACCCTCTCAATTTTAGATCAATGCAGATCCATTGTGAAAACCTATGTTAAGAGTCTGTGGGTGTAGTTTCTGCGAGCTGTATCCCGAAATTGTTTGTTGGTGTCAATCGGCATATTAACTTGAGTGAGGAGAGGTCTTTTACGATAAACTGAAGGTAGTAAGGTTAGTGAAGTAAAGTTAAGAGTTGAAATGTATGACACTTGAAAAACTGCCTTAGTCAAAATTTACGTCCAAAGAATGCATTTGTTTGTACCCGTAGCGTGATGTTTAGTGCGTTGGACTGTCATGCAAGGGGTCTTGGGTTCAATCCCTGCCTGTGTCACCTAACTTTTTTCACGGGTACTGCCTCTTGCGAGGAATTGACAAATTCTCCAAGAGTAATTCTTGTCATGAAAAGTGCTTTCTCAAACTAGCCGTTCGGATTCGACATATAAACTGTAGGTTTCTTCCATCTCTGACAACATTACTCGCACACAGGGATGGTTGAGAGTTGTAAGTCACTAGGCCCTGGTTCTCCATGGACTGTTGCGCCACCTAATGTATGTTTGTAATGAATGCATTTGACTGCAAATGAAGTCCCTTATGTTGTCTGAACCTGCCCAATGTCTTCCTGCACCATTATTTGACGTTTAGCTAAGGGAGCGATTTCCCTTTCGTTGGTCGGCTGGATAGATATGTAGGTGTTAGGAGTTTTCATGCCATTAAAAAGCTTTGGCGAATTAAAACAAGTTTCTGTTTGAAATGGCACAGGGCTCGTTCAGGTCATTGAAGAATTGTCTTCGGAAGAACCTGTTTCTTAAATTGTGTAGCGCAAGGCAGTGGCACAGGTAGTGAGTAGTATCCGCATTTACATCCTCATCACCACAACCTGCAACTGCATAAGTCGTCCGTACTGCCTTATTTTCATCTTTTGGCAAACCAATAGGTTGTGCCCTGTGGTAACACTCACAAGAAAGGAGGGGGAGTTAGTTTATGTTTGGCCATAGTATTCTGATTGTAACACAGGTATCAAGTGATCTAGGTCAAGAATTTTTATCTCGATTACCTGGTTTTAGATTATATGATGGGATCTGAACGGTTGAGTATGACTGATTTAGGTCAAGTGCGTTGAATTTATTCTTGCCAATTCATCAGTTTTTCATTTCCTGAAACACTATTGTGACCAGTAAACCAACTGAGTCTTAAATTATGCTGTGTGCCAAGAACCCTTAGCTCAACGCGACAGGAAGTCACAAGCTTCGATTTGATTTAGGTGGCAGAAATTGTTTTAAGTTATCGGCTACGCAAATTAACACCGTATTTTTTGTTACTTTCTCTCTGTTTAAATTTCAAAACATAAACTCCAAAAATACATAATTGTAGATACGTTATATTTCTATTGACCGAGTTTAATTTTTAAACGTTATTGGTTTAGCTGAGTGTCTTCCTTAAGTTTAGTTCAACGTCAGATTTTTCGTGAATAATAATCCGCAAAGATTTCCCCCGTACATAAAGTATAGTTTTTGTTTTTTTCATTTTAATAAATACAGCATCATACTTCTAACTTTTGAAGAACTTTCAATAATTAACCTGAATATTTTTAACTTCCCTTCCCATAGAAAGTTAATGTAATCGGTCCGATTTGTAGAATTGAAAATGTTGACATTTCTCGGTCCCTAGAGTCTAAATAAAAGATTTTTAGAGAGATGTATGTATGTGCGTGCGCGTGTACGTTTTTTTGTCGTCCATAGAATGTTATAGAAAATATTGTGTTCGACATCCAGTAACATTTTTATAAAAATCCGACTGTCAGTTTTTTATGTACGCAAAATTGGTAAAAATTTATGTTTGATTCTCGATAAATAAAGGTATTGACTTCAAAATGCTTTCATTCTGAGCTAAATTTTCTTAGAAAAATCCAATCTGTATTTGTTTACATAAGAAATTATAACTTTCAAGAAGTGCTTCTAAAATTGGTAGAAATTGGGTTTCGACGAAAAATCTCGCGTTTCATCATATGGAAAATATTGTTTTTAGTTAATTTTTTAGAAAAATTCAACCGAAAACTTTTTTAACAAAAAACTGATAAGAAATTGTTTTCGACTCAAGTCTTAGGAAAACAAAGAAAGATATTGACTTCATATTATTTATCTCACACAAAAGATTGTTATGAATATTTTGTTAAAGTTTTAAGCAAGACAAATCTACAGACGGGATGGGAAGTTATCAGTGTGGGTCGTGTCCCAGCCTCTTTTATTTTAAAATAACATGACTACCATCCATAAAAATACTTCTTTCAACATATCAAATCAAAATTTAAAAATTCCTACTAAGTAGTTGGACAAACCTTAAAAATCCATCTTACATTATGCACACCGACTAAAATACCTATACACATATGTACATATAAAGTATCTATAATCAGGATAACCCTCTCATAACATTTTAACTTTAGTGATCGTAATATAAATAAAAAAGCATGCAAACTATCTTTCCTAAAATAACCTTTCAACTTTATCTTTAAACTTAGGAAAACAGCAAATAGCTTTTGAGATTAACATTTTATTTTATTTTATGTTATTTTCTATGTATGTAAATGCATTCAAAGTAGTTAGAATATGCCGCTTGAAGTTGAAGCACACTAAAAGAATAAAATGACTAATATAAATATGTGTGTATATACAGTGGTGGCCAAAATAATTAGAGTGAAATTCTGTTACTACTTTATTTTATTTATTTTATTTTTCTTTATTATCAAGTAAAATAAATTACAATAATAATATTTGTATAAAGCCTAGTTACCAGGACTATCAGCTAGAATTCTGTTACTACAATTTAATCACAAGTCTTGGTTTTTTGAAAAAAAAAAAAATTAAAATGATCACATGTATTGTAGTTAATATTTTTTCTAATTGTTAATGCGAATTTTAATAAAAAACGAAGTTTGTAACCCAAACTATTTTCATAAGTCTTTTTCCTGGCCAAAACAAAAATAAGAGTGAATCAGATTTTTAATAAGGATAAAGCAAAAAATCAGTTAAAATTTAAATTTGTAAGGAAAACGAGTATATGGGTAACCTCAAGACGTCAGAACTTGGTGGGGTGGCCTTTGTTCTTAAGAACCGCTTCATACATTGTTAACTTCCCATAGGAAGTTATTGCAATCGACCCGATTTGTCCAATTGAAAATGTTTACATTTCTCGATGTTTTAACGTCCCTAGTGTCGAAATAAAAGATTTTTAGAAAGATGTCTGTGCGTGCGTGTGTACGTACGTTCGTACGTCCGTACGTCCGTACGTTCGCGAAAGTTTTTTCGTCCTCCATAGCTCAAAAACCAGTAGAGAGATCGACTTCAAATAAATTTTGTTATACAGATAATAATGCAGAAAGATGCGGAAAGTACTCTCAAAAAATTGAGTGGGTGGTTTTTTTACCAAAGCATTTTAAAAAAAACAGGTGAAAATTTTGGCTAACCCAAAATATCTCATGAGTCAATAACGCTAGCGACTTGAATTAAATTTTATATTATGTATTGTGGCGTGATCCAAAATAAATATATTTTTGGAAAAAAATTCAATTAAAGGTTTTTTTTATAAATAAAAAAACTGAAAAAAAATTATTGTCACCTCGAATATTTTACGAACAAAAAATGTTTGTATCTCCAAAATAATTTTATGCAACGAGTAATAACGTTTTTGACAAAAATCGAATAGACAGTTTTTTTTTATAAAAAATAAAAACCTAAAAAAAACATTACTAAAAGTTGGTAAAATTTAATTTTGACTCAAATATCTTTTCAAAGGTTAGAGATATTGCCTTCAAATTAATTTTATCTTATACAAAATATTGTTGTCAACATTCAGTAAAATTTTGAGAAAAATCAAATTTACAGTTTTCTTACAAGAAATAAAAATCTAAAAAAAAAACATTACTAGGTTAGGTTAGGTTAAAGTGGCTGTTGGTTGGGACATCCAACACACTTAGACCAAAGTATGGTCCATTGTGATACCACATGGATCAGTTAATCAGCTTAACTCGTTGAACCAATTGGAGCTTCGAATAAAGCGTAGGAGACAAGTAATGTCTGAATTTTTTAGATCGCTGGTATCGTTAAAGTAGTAGTCTCCAAGGTGGATTCTACGTCTGTGTGATAAGGCAGGGCATGTGCACAGAAGATGAGAGATTGTCTCCTCTTCTTCTTCGTCCATGCAACTCCTACAAAAATCATTTGCAGGGGCTCCAAGTCGAATGGCATGCCTTCCTATTAAGCAGTGCCCAGTCAGGACACCTATAACGTAGCTAATGTGTAATCTACTCAGAGAGATTAATTGTTTTGAGCGCCTGGCGCTAAGAATAGGCCAAATTAGTTTTGTTGCGACACAGGTGGTGGTGTTATTCCACCTGAGGTTTGTTTTCTCTATGGTATCTTGCTTTAGCATAAGTTTACATGTAGCTAGAGGGATACCTATGTTAGCATTATGAGCCAGCAGAGGTAAAGTTGTTCAGCTTTTTGCAAGTTCGTCAGCTTTGCAATTTCCTGGAATGTCTCTATGGCCCGGCACCCAGAGAAGGTGAATGTTGAACTGTGTAGCCATCTCCGTAAGAGATGATCGACAATTTAGGGCTGTTAATGAGTTTGTGGAGACAGAGTCTAGGGACTTTAACGCGGCTTGGCTATCCGAGAAGATGCGTATATCATTAGTTGATATAACGTTTTCTCTAAGCCAGGATAGGACTTCTTTTATAGCCAGGATTTCAGCTTGGAACACGCTACAATGATCGGGTAGACGAAAGGAGAGACTTAAGTTTAGTCTATCTGAGTATACGCCTCCACCAACCCCATCCTCCGTTTTTGATCCGTCTGTATAGAAGTTTATAGGACCATCGTTCAAAAATGATGTATTCTCCCAAGAAGACCTGGGAGGTATAGTCACTTTGAAGCTATAGTTATTAAACTGAGGATGGGGTATGGTGTAGTCAATATTACTGTTTATAGTTCTGAACGAGTTCAAAATAGTGGTGTGGCCAATTCCATTATTGATCCACAGAGAGGAGGCTTGAAGCCGTATGGCAGTGTTAGCGGCTGTTTGCTTGCTGAAAATATCCAGCGGTATTAGATGGAACAGAACATCTAGTGAGGCGGAGGGGGTGGAGCGAAGTGCTCCTCCCATACACAGGCAGGCTGTTCGTTGGACTTTGCTGAGTTTATCGCGATTTGTCGCTGTATCTAGCGCCGTCCACCATACCGCTACTCCATAAGTAAGGATCGGTCTTATGACCGAGATGTATAGCCAGTGTGTAATGCGGGGCTGTAGGCCCCATTTATTACCAATGGCCTTTTTACAGGAGAACAGGGCTACTGTGGCCTTGTTTATTCTCTCTTGAATATTAGGTTTCCAACTTAATTTCTTATCTAAAATGAGACCCAAGTATTTTGCTTGTTCAGAGAATTTAAGTGGTACACCGTTTATGAGGGGAGGGTCAATGTGTGGGACTTGTATTTCCTTGTGAAGAGGACAAGGTCGGTTTTTTGTGGGTTTACGAATAGTCCACACCGATTAGCCCATCTGGTGAGCTTATTTAAAGCGTTTTGTAAGAGGTCTTTTAGTATATTGGGGTGTTTACCCGTTACCGCAATAGCAACATCGTCCGCATAGGCAAACACTCTGTATCCCTCTCTTTCTAGAGTAATTAGTAATTCATTTATTACTAAGTTCCAGAGGAGAGGGGATAGGACACCACCTTGTGGCGTACCTCTACTGACACCCCTTTGTGTAGTAAAATCGCCCAGTTTTGAATTGATAATCCTGCTTATCAGCATTTGATTAATCAATTCGCTGATCGACTTATCTACCTTCAGAGATGTCAATACACGTGCAATTGCAGATGTGTCGACATTGTTAAATGCACCTTCTATATATATCTAAGAAGGCAACTAAGGTGTACTCTTTATGATGGAGGGAATATTCGATTGTACGTACTATACTGTGTAGAGCCGTTTCAACTGATTTCCCTTTGTTGTAGGCGTGTTGAGCCTTTGAAAGGAGGGACTTATCAATACTTGCCCTTAATTGGATATCGATCAAACGTTCAAAAGTTTTGAGAAGGAATGATGATAAGCTGATAGGTCTTAGGTCTTTAGGGTTAACGTGGCTGGATTTTCCGGCTTTTGGAATAAAAATAACTTTAACTTGTCTCCAAGACATCGGGATGTATGCCAATTTAAGGCATCCCTTGAAGATGTTTTCTAGGATGGGTATTAGAAAACTTGCATTTTCTTGCAGTTCGGCTGGAATTACACCATCCGGACCAGCAGATTTATATATGGCTTAAAGCTGTTAATAGCCCATTTGAGTTTTTCCCTAGTGACTAGACCTTGTGGGGGATGTAATATATTGTCACCATTATTAGGTGCAATGTTATTAATAATATTAGAGCTACCAGGAAAGTGAACGTCTAGTAGCAAGTTGAGCAATTCTTCGCTTGAATTGGTCCAGAGGCCAGAGGCGTTTTTCAAGCAGCTTGGCATGATTGGATTTTTGGAGAGGATTTTGCGCAGCCTGGATGCTTCGGAGCAATCTTCCACGTTGCTACAGAAGTTTCTCCAAGACGATCGTTTGGTTTTCCTCAGTTCTTTTTTATAAATCTTCAGTGATTCTTTATATGAATCCCAGTCTGACATGTCTCTAGAAGCTTTCGCTCTGTTAAAGAGTTTTCTGCATTCTTTTCGAAGTGGATCCAGCCCTGAGTTCCACCAGTGTGGCTTCTTTTTACCTCTTACTTGTATTAGAGGGCATGCAGTATCTAGAGCTTTGTTTAGGGCTAATGTTAGATTATTGACTTTGTCGTCAAGATCTTCAATGTTGGAGGGAGTATTAAAAAGTTCAGGTTTTACTAAACTATTTAACGTTCTCTTGTATTTTGGCCAATTTGTTCTTTTCAGATTTCGAAAGATCGGTTGGCAAGGTGATTCATTTATAAAGTCAAACTGGATGTATCTATGATCAGAAAAGGAGTGATCTTTAGATACCTTCCACTTCAAAATATTATTATTAATGAAGTCGGAGACAAGAGTTATATCTAAAACTTCTTGTCGATTTTTAGTAATAAAGGTTGGCTCATTACCAACGTTACTTACGAGTAGGTTAGTGTTTAGAATATAGTCGAAAAGAGACTCACCTCTGTCGTTTATATCCGTGCTACCCCATACTGTATGGTGGGCGTTAGCGTCACTACCGATGATGAGGCCGATGTTGAGCCTTTGTGCTTCAGTTATCAATCTCTCCAGAGTGTCACCCGGGAGAGGGCCAAGATGGTCGTGGCCAAGATACGCCGACGCCAGCCAGAACGTTCCTCTGGCTGTTTCCAGACTTGCGGTGGTGATATCTCGATCGCTGAAATTAGGGAGTAAATATACATTTAGGCTGCATTTTACTAATATGCAAGAATTGGGTTCATCCTCACCTGATGCATACAGCATGCAGTATCTGGGAGTCCTGATTCCTCGAACAATGGATTTAACAATCCAGGGTTCTTGAATCAGGACAATATCTTCATCGCTGCTGGACATTACTAATAGTTGGTAAAATTTAATTTTCGACTCAAATATCTTTTCAAAAATTATAGTTATTGGCCTCAAACTAATTTTATCTTATAAATAATATTGTTTTTAACATTCAGTAAGATTAAAAAAAAAAAAATAAAATTTTTACAGAAAATAAAAACCTAAAAAAATCATTACTATTACTATTACGTAAATATCTTTTCAAAAATTTGAGATATTGGCTTCAAATTAATTTTATCTTATAAAAAATAATATTTTCAACATTCGCATAAATTTTGAAAACAATCAAACTGACAATTTTCTTACACAAAAAAAAAACAATACTAAAACTTGGTAAAATTTTACTTTGGAGTCAAATATCTTTTCAAAAATTTAAAGTATTGGCTTCAAGCTAATTTTATCTCTCAGAAAATATTGTTTTCGACTTTCAGTAAATTTTGTATAAAAATCCAACAGTCAATTTTTTCATGAAAAACTAAAATCTACAAAAAGAGTACGCAGATGCTACTAAAATTAGTAAAAATTGTTTTTCGATTAAAAATCTCGTTAACAAAAATAGATTTTGAAATCAAACTACTTCATCATATGCAAAATATTTTTCGTATTTTTTTTAGAATAATTCAACTGACAACTTTTTTAACAAAACACAAAAACCTACAAAAACAACAAAAAACTGATAAGCAATGATTTTCGACCAAAGTATAGGTATATTGGATAAACAAACAAATATTTTGACTTCAAATTAAAATTATTTCACATAAAATATTGTTATGTCTTTTTGACATAGTTTTTGACATGTTTCCACAGGTTTGGTGTTCCATTTTTCTCAGATTTCTTTCCATAGTGCCTTCGTATTTGTAGTATTCTTGCACGATATTCTATTTTTTCAGATCTGGCGATTGTTAAGGCCATTGTAAAACTGACACATTCTTTTGTTAAAACCACCTTGTCACGATGACGATAGCAGTGTGTTTGGGGTCATTATCCTGTTGGAATGGCAGATTTTCTTCTGCAAATGGAAGCATAATGCTTTTCAATATTAAGAGGTACATTTCTTTGGTCATAATATTTTTGTTCAAAAAGATAGGGCCTACTCCATTATAAGAAAAACGTTCCCAAATTTGTATATTACCAACACGACTGCCACCTGAAAAAGTGTTGTCCAAATTTGAGAATAAAAATTTACATTTTGGAGTAAGAACGACCAACATAATTCAAGTCCGAAATTTTTGTAAACATATTTTTTAAACATATTTCCCATATTATGCAGATCACAAAATCCCTAAAAAACTTATTCATATTAAATAGCTGGTTTACCCGCATTCATCCAGGAGGTATTTAACTATTTTATATAAAAAAATGAGGATAAAAAAACTACTATTTTCTTATATTGTACCTTTTTTTATTTATTAATTTATATATTATCTCGGTACATATTTCTATTTAGGTTATATAATACTTCTTTGTAAATAATATTTTTTAGTGAGGCGCATACACATATAGATTTTTTGCCGAGCTGAAACGTGAGCAAGCACCATAAAATTGTCCGTGGGTAAAACAGGGATTTGTGATGTCAAGGCCTGCAACCTTCAGTGTCTGTCCCTGTGCCTTATTGATAGACATAGCAAAATAAAGCTTTATAGGAAATTGTACTCGTTTAAATGCGAACGGGTATTCGTTAGTAATCATTGGTATATCCTGGGAATGAAAACGACTTGACCTATGGGCTGAGCCGCAAAGAATTTTAGCTTCAATCACGTTCCTCTGCATAGTTACTATCTGTAATCTAGTACCATTGCATAATTTCGGTGCATTTAAATTCCTCATAAGTATTATTGGAGCCCCAATTTTCAAGTCCAGTTTATGCGGAGGAAGTCCTGATGTGTTCAAAGAATTCAAAAATTCAATTGAAATATCAATACCATTATCTTGATCACTCAGATTATTAATATAAAGACAAGTTTGTTGATGGGCCTGAAACATTGAAAGAATTTTATTATTCATGCTTGTAACAGAATCGTTTTTAGGTGCTAAAATCGCTCGTTCGCGTAACCAATCATCCGTTTTCTCTGAAATTTGGGCGACTTGCGGTAAACATTAGCTATTAATTCGTCTTGTCCAGTGACGATAGTTGCAAATGTTGGTTCTATTAGTACTTCACCATCAGTATTTAAAATATTTCCATTTCCTGTATCCAAAAGAATTCTTGAAAATTGTGCTGCATTATTATCACCACCCAAATGTACGCGCATATTTGTGGTCAATCTTAAAAGTTTGACAGAAGCCCACAGAAACGACGATTTTAGGCAAGCATTTATTTCATCACTTTTTGTACCTCTTAGCACAATTGGCAATATTTGCCGAAAATCACCAGCGAACAGTATCACAACACCTCCCATCGGACGTTCATCAGCTCTAAAATCTCTAAGTGTACGATGCAGAGCTTAAGGTCCACCTTTATTTACCATAGTCGATTCGTGCCACACAATAAACGTCGTTTCTTTAAGCACTTTAGCTAGTGAGCTTTGTTTCGAGATACTACAAAATGGACGGACTTTATTTATGCCTAAAACCTACTCCGTGATATCCTCTTTCATTTAAAAAAAAACTGTATGACAATTGGATAAGAAGTTTCAAAGCCAAACCGTACCAAAGATTTCCTCTTTTGCTTGATTTCAGTTTTATATAAATAGATTAACCGAAATAAAGGTAACGAAACAGAAAAAATAAAGCGTTTTAACATGAGATCGCAGTTTATAAGATTAGCCAGCACATTATCAAAATTAAGTTAATTCCTTAATTTTCAAACTTAATTCTAAAAAAATTTCTTTCAGCGGCAGCTGAGCTACATATGTATGTAGAAAAGTCATCAAATTATAAACCAAAATATTTAAATTTCCGAAACAATACTCGTTGAAACCATGTTTTAAAAATTGACTTTTCCCCAACATTCGCATAATGTCCATTTTATCGTTAAGATTGTAATTTTTTTGACTTCATGGTCGGGATAACCCTAAACCCAGTTTGAAAAACAATCAATGATATTGAAATTTCGGAATCCGACGAAACATTTTTTGGAGTTATTATAGATTTCTTAAATCATTATTACGGAGATCAAATCTAAATAGCTAGTAACAGTTGTTTTAAAAGTTCTGAATACAATTTTAAAGCGTTTGTTTATACGTTATAATTATTATAATTATAATTGTATTAAAAGTAGTATGGTTCGATTTTGAGAATTTTTACGGCTTTGCTTCCAATATAAACATAATGTAATGCGTTCCCTAAGTCAAATTCAGATCAACAGTTTATATTTTTAAGAAAGCTTTTATTTACATAAAGTTGCTTAAAATGAGTTTAACCGTTGTTTCTATTTGGCCATGTGAGTATGGTAAACGAACGTTTTCGAACTGAAATTCCTTGCTCTATCGTCTTTATGGTGTTTCTAGGATTAAGTTCTTTATTCTTTTTCCTTCTTACATAAATGTGGAAATCCGATCCAAACACATTTATTTTGGTTTTGTCGCTGAAAAATGAGTTTCGTGAATAAAAATAACGATGGTTTGATAAATACTTATGGACATTTTTCAGTGATTCTGGAAAATTTTGATAGCATACATACATTTTTTAAACAAAAACTTGGAGAGTTATTACGATAGAATTTATAAAGTGAAGAAAATTTATTGATTCATTCTTTTGTTATTTTGGCCACCATTGTATAAGTTTTTACCGTTTCCCAAAATTATTTATTTATTATTTTACTAATTTTTTTTGAAACAGAAACCCAAATTATACTATTTCGAAGGGTTTTGATGGCCTTATTTCGAATCGGACTTTTAAAATTTGAAAAATAAAAATATTTATGTACATTCGTAAGCTTTTTTTGGAATAAGTTATTTCAGTTTTTTTTCAATACAGTTTAGCATTTTTTTCTATCTTTAATCCATATTAGTATTTCATAAAGTTTCTTAGCCTTCAGCCGTCCTACATAAACCTTAAAATCCTAAAGAAACGATAAACTAAAACGATTTTTAAAAGAAAATCTAAACGGTTTTTTTCTAAACATATTTAAAAAAACCTGGGGTGATAAAACAAATTACATATAAGGTGAGTAAATTGTTTAATAAATTAAAATTTTGGACAGAAAAGAAAACCTAATTTTTCCGATCAGTGTTATTGATGTTCCATTCCATACCTTAATATTTTGACTATTTTATTTTAAAATAGAAATTAGTTAAAGAGTTCTAGTATATACATACATTTGAAGATATAATATGCATGGTATTGTAAATATAGACAAAAAAAAAGAAAAATACGATATGATATTTTTTAAGTATTTAGTGGAACATTTATAGAAAATTAAAGTCATTGTAAAAATGTTCTGATATTAAAGAAAAATAAATAAATTATAATTTAACTATCAGAAGAAAAAATAGAGATTTTATTGATTTGTCAAGAAATCATATCAGATCCTTTATGCGTTTTCCGCTTTTCATTTCACCAAAAATAAGTAGTTACACAAAATTCAACGGTTGATTATTTTCCGAGAATTCAATTATCGGTATGATTGTCAACATGAATATAAGTTACCCTAGTACGTTGGAACGGTCAATTCTGTATTTATCCTCCAGCGCAAAATTTCTAGGAGTCATTCGAGATCCCAGCTAAACTGGTAAGTAAACAATGAAGAACGGGTTAAGAAGGTCTGCGTTGCCTTTTATACCTGTAGAAAAACTTTTGGTAAAAAGTGGGTCTTTCAATCGAAGATGATTTTGTGGACGTACGTCGTCGTGTGGTGGGCTTCTTTTAACAAGAAATACTAAATCGAGAAACTAAGGAAGGTTCAAAGAATTGCAAGTGTCGGCACTACCAAAGCCCTTCGTACCTGCCAAACAGTGCCTTAAATGTTATTCTGCACCTCCTACCAGTAGAACTACACATTAAATATTTTGTATCGTGCAGCGCGCTAAGGCTTAACGTATTAAACTGTTGGTTTTCCAGACCCTATGTGCATGGCTACACCAACGAACTGAATCCAGCGGATATTTTGCGACGGTCACCGACTACTACACCACTGCCTTGAACCTCAGTAAAGAATTAAAAGTCATCTTTCCTACCAGAAAGGATTAGGAGGATGGCATGGTTACGAAAGACTTCGATACCATTATCTTTACCGTCAAAAGATATAGTGTGGAGTTGGGTCGGTAAACTTCTCTGAGTCCTTAAATGTCTCTAAGTCTTTTCGGCTACTTGATTGTGCACAGTGTATTTCAACCTGAATTACTAGCAATCAGGAAAGTATGCAAAATACTCAAATCAAACTCAAACCAAAACCGAAACACGGCTATCTGAACTGTAATCCAGGCGGCTGTTATGGCTATCAATTCGGCCACAACATCCTCTATACTGGTGCAACAATGTCGGTATGAACTACCCAGCCTCAACGTCAACCTCCGTGTTAATCTTATTTGGGTTCCACGTCATAGTGGCATTGATGGTAATGAACGGGCTGAGTTGAGACAGTCTAACGGACTGTACCATATCCAGGAAGATATGGCCTACGCCTCCCAAAAAAAAAACCGTTCTATAGAGCTTTTATGGAGCCCAGGGTCAATGCAATATGTACCGGACATTGGCCGGTAGGAGAGCATTCAACAAAGCATGGTATTCCTCACATTACTCACTGCCATAGCTGCCGAGGACATCATGAAAGGGAAACTGTGAATCACTTTCTCTGTAAATGTCCTGCCCTGATGAACTTTTCGAGATGAAAAGACCTCGAGGATCGGTAATTTTGTCAATTTAAATCCGTCACAATGTTTATTTATTCCATCTATCGAGTACAATCTCTTTTAGACTAACATACTTAATTATAATGTTTATATATAAAACAAAATATAAATATAAATACCTACATACATATATAAGCCTCATAAAAGAATTTCATTTAAAGCATTTTTAAATTTTACTCTACTCCATTGTAAGTTAATTACATCGCATACAGAATTAAAAAAAGCACAAGAACGAGATATGGGATCACTTTTTCCATAGTTGGTGTAATGACGCGGTATAGAAAAAAAGATATTTCTTTCCCTGAGAGGTCTTGAAGGAACATGAATTGGGTAAAGTGCAAGCAGCATAGAACAATCTATATGGTTACATATAACATCTCTGGCTAAAAGAACAAAACACTGTTTCCTTCTGATTTGAAGGGTTTTCAAACCTAAAAGTAAGCACCTCTGGTTATAGGAGGGCATAATATTATCTACCCAGTTCAATTTACGTAGAGCATATCTAGTGAATTTACGCTGAACAGCTTCTATTCTATTAATGCTTACTGCATATACTGGGCACCAAATACAACTAGCATATTCTAACGAGGATCTCACCAATGAGATATAAAGCATTTTTAAAGTATGCGGATCCGTAAATTCCTTTGAATTTCTCATTAGAAAACCCAGCATTTTATTTGACTTCGAAATCATATAGTCATAGTGATCATTAAAAGTTAACTTCCTATCGAAAACAACACCTAAATCCTTAAAAACTGAAACCTTATCAAGGCTTGTATTATTAACCTTATATTCAAAGTGAATAGGGTTGCGTGATCTAGTATAAGACATTTGCTTACACTTGGAGATATTGAGATGAAGGCAGTTATCTTCACACCACTGAAAAATACAATTGAGGTCATCTTGCAAAAGATTGCAATCAAGTGGACAATTGATACGTTTGTAAATTTTGAAATCGTCAGCAAATAGTAAATTTTCAGAAAATTTGACACAGTCGGGAAGGTCGTTTATAAAAAGAACAAACAAAAGTGGTCCGAGATGGCTTCCTTGTGGAACCCCTGAAAAGTTATAAATTCTTTTTGATGTTTTACATCCAATTTTCACAAACTGTGTACGATCTGTTAAATATTGATTCAACCAATTCAATAAATGAGAATGAAAACCAAGGTGTTCTAGTTTTTTTAATAACACATCATGCTGCACCCTATCAAACGCCTTTGAAAAGTCGGTGTATATGACATCAACTTGCTTACCCCGTTCAATACCTTTCGTACAAAAGTGTGAAAAAAGAGACAAGTTAGTAGTAGTTGACCGTTTACTCACAAACCCGTGTTGATTGTCTGAAATCCCTTGCTTAATATTTTCATAAACCCTTTTTTTGACAATGGCTTCAAAAATTTTTGGAATAGTTTGAAGCTTTGAAATCGGTCTGTAGTTAAGGACATCCTGCTTCGAGCCTGTTTTATGAATTGGCGTAATGACTGAAATTTTCCAAGTATCTAAGAACTGACCAAGACTGAGCGATAAATTAAATAATTTTAAAAGAGGTTTGGAAAGACCATATCTGCAGAATTTTAGGAACATAGGAGCAATTTCATCACTATCATGTTTTTTATTGTCATCCAAAGACGAAAGTTCTTCCAAAACTTCTTCTTCCGTTAATTCCATTTGACCTAAACATGTTATTGGCTGTTGGTTTATGACAATGTTTGGATTTGAGTTTTCAAATACAAAATTCGACTGAAAAAAATCAGCAAACATATCACAAATCTCTGTTTCATCGCATGAAATTTTATCTTCAAACCTCATGTTGAGGGGTAAACCATAAGATTTCCTTTTACCATTTAAAAATGTCCAAAAAGCTTTCGAGTCAGATTTGATTTTCATTTCTAGACCCCACATATACTGGTTATACAAAAACTTTTTTAGAATTTCGTATTCTTTCCTTTGGTTTTTGAACTGCTCACGGTAAACTGAACTGGATTGATATTTTTTTTGAAGTTTATTGAGCTTGTTTTTCAAATGACTTAGTCTTTTATTAAACCAAACAGGTTTACAGTTCTTTACTATTCTTCTAACTGGCACAAAACCCATTTTTGCTTCTTCAATTTTACATCTAAATTTAGAGAAGTTAGTTTCCAAATTATTCGTATCGAAAAAGCTGTCCCATTCAACATCAAAGAAAAAATTATTAATCGCGTTGTAATCAACTTTTACATAATCATATTCAAAATTAAGATCATTATGGTGAAAATTTAACTTATTTAGTTGCAAAAAATTGAATCTAATCTCTAAGGCTTTATGATGGATTGAATTTCGCAATAATGGTTCACTGATAGGATATACTGAGGCTTCTAAATCATTACTTATAAAAACCAGATCAAGTAATCGAAAATTGTCGTTTTTTATTGAGTTAATCTGATTTAAATTTAAAGAGTTAAGAGAGTCAATAGTTTCACATTCGATATTATTAGTAACATTAAAAGGCAACAAACATTTATCATCTTCTGAATAAACCCAATTAACATAACTGAGATTAAAATCTCCAACAAGAAGTAAGTAAGATTTATCTTCAAGTACATTATAAACATGTTTTAATTATTAATTGTTATATTATTAATATGTGAATTATATGTCAATATGTCACTACCAGGTGTAATATATGAAACTAACACATAAATATTAATTGAAGTATCTGGCAAAGTTATTTTAACACATATTTGTTCAACGCTAGCATAAGGCAACGATATCTCATAACTTACAAATTTATAACTTACAGCTAAGAGAACGCCCCCACCTCTCTCATCACCAGTGTCATACCTATCTCTTCTATATACGTGATAATAACTATCAAATAATTCAGTAGAATATATTGCACTGGTAAGCCAAGTTTCAGTGAGAGCTAGTACAGGAAAATGATGATCAGCAGCAGCAGCAAAAAATTCATTTGTTTTGGTTCTCATTCCACCAGCATTTTGGTAGTAAATAGAAAAGTTCAATTGATCTATTGTGCTCTCAGTTATGAATTGTCGACTTGGATTCGGGCAGTCGAGTTTTTTTGGTTCGGAAAAAACTCTCTTACTCGAACACCTTCAGGCCAGAAATTTGAGTTCAGAACAACCGTCGTATATTCTAAAGGCACACCAACTTTAAAGTTTATGGTTCGCATAGTTTCAATGTTGTTGGTTTTACTTATGAGTGCAAAACAGGCAATGTTAATTGGGCGAATTTTTAATTGGTGAGCAACATAGTCAATAATGGCTTGAAATGTTGTTGTAGGGAGAAAACTTGATATATGAACCCATTTAAGTGTTATCTTTATTACATAGGTCCAACGAGTTTATGGTACCAAAACGGAGCTTACCAGCGCTAATTGAGTCGCGTGGCAAGGGCTGCTTGTGACTGCTATCTCTAGCTACCTTCCTTTCAGATAAAATTGGGTGTTTACATGGTTGATAGAAAATTGGTTAAATTTGTTTGCGAAAAAACTGCCAATATTGAAAGATCTACCAATCGTGTATACTGCCAATATTGGAAGATCTTCCAATCGTGTATACTTATCTTTAGATGTGTACCATGTTTCGCTTACAAAAATTGCGCCATACTTCGAAATATCCCTTATCATTTTTTTCGAAAAGGCTTTGTGCTTTTATATGACAAACTTAAAACCCTTCAGTTCGCGAAGTAAGAATATTAATCATAGCACGTGTTATTGTAATGCCATCACGATAATAAGATCTGATTGATTAGAGACCTTAAAACGTAGAGAAATGTCAACATCGATTGAACCGATTATAATAACTTCCTATGGAAAGTTAATAAAACAACTGTTTTTGGTTTTCTCGGATTTTACAATTTTTTTTTGTTTTATTTTTCCTTTTTTTTTAAATTGAGTTTGAATAAATTATTTAATTTGAATTTACTACCGTTAAATTCTTAGACAAGAATGTATAACAAAAATTTAAAGAAAACAATAGCAAAACAAAAATAATAAAATAAACAAGTTAATGTAATTTTTTTCAAAGCAATTCACAGCGCATATTTCCGAGAAAAATAAAAATAAAACTATGTATTTTGTATTTTTTTTTTTTTTGATTTTTTTATAGGTTTGTGGCTTAGTGTTATTTTCTACACAATCGGGTCCAAAATGAACATGGGAATATTTAATTAAATAAAGTTTCTATTTTTGTTGTATGTTTAAGATATATAATAGATATAAGAAAACAAAAGTTTTTTTTTGTAAGATTTTTTTCATAATTTTGTTGACTTAAAGTTAAATTTTGTTCTTTAGATGTTATCAACTGAATCAGCATCATCTTCTGAACTTATTTCATCACCAAACTCAATATCTTCATCGAGACCGTCTTCGACGAATGTAACTGTGTCATTGATACGCACGGATTCTGGGAATTCACCGTATGTTTTCAAATTTCTGGCTTCATCTGGTGTGTACTTCAATATGACATCGGCCTTTGAGTCTTGATAGTCACGGAGACCAACTAGAATTATGTCACCTTGATTAATCCATACCTATGAAGATAAAATAAGAAATTTGTAATATTTAGTGTTAGCAATTGGTTGTTTGTGTTTTTGGTGTATTTCTTAGGTTGAAACGGTTTTTAATATATATTTTTTTTATCTACAATAAAATAAACGTTCATTTTTATATATTATATTATTTGTCTGTAGTTTTTTGAAATTTCTTTGATATAGAATCTTCAACATGTTCTGCACGTGTTTCAAATCAAGAGGCTACGCTGGCCATTTTATCACTTCAATATTTTTTACCTGAAACTATATTTTAATCATTACTGAAGTAATTTTTCAGAAAAGTCGGTTGATATACAAAATCAAAAAAAAAAAAAAGTATTTGGTATACAGATACTGGATTGGGTTTAAAATGAATAACATTCAGTTAGCTTGAAATCGTAAAGTGTACCTATGGTGAAGAACCTAGCCCATCAGGGTTAAAAAAAAAAAAAACATTTTTGGCGGTTTTATCCGTTTATTGCCATTTTGCGGTCAGACCTCGAGTTGAAAATCCTGGATAAGTACAAGATCATACACGTAGAACAAAGCGTCTGATAAGATTAAAAAACTTTTGATGCATTAAAATAAACCTAACTGTATCATGACTAGACATTCTCTTGTATTTTGTTTTTGTTCGTTACATTCGAACCTCATGACAAACAACGCTTAAATATTCAAAGTTTTAGCTATGAAAAAGTGATGAGTCGTGTTTTTCGCCGGTTCTATGACGTTGTTTTCCTTCAGATTTGTATTTAAAGTTTCTCCAACAGAAGGAGGCAGGTATAAGAAAATATTTTTATATATTCAAGCACTAAAGAGGAGTTCGTTAATATTAGTATTGCTGTAGTTATGTGTTTATGTATACATTTATTTTTATTTATGTAAGCATGTACTGTACAGTTATGGCCAAAACAATAGAAATGCTTTTTACTTTTAAGTAATACTTTAACTTTCACATTAGTTAGGCGAAGATGTGAATAAAATGATGTATTTTATTTTATTATATTGATCTATTCATAATCTTATGAGTAGATTCCAACTACAAAATTTGCTCGTCAAAAAATAGAGAAATTCGAAAAAAAACCTGAAAAGTCAGATTTTGGTGAGATTTTTTTATTTGAGATTAATTTAGAAGATTAAGGATTTTTTTTAATAAGGCAAAAGCAATGTGAAGAGCAAAGCACGGCCCTACTCGAAGCTATTTAAAGTCTTCATAAGAATTGTGAATCTATGAGAAAAACAGCAAAAGTCCTTGAACGCTCTGCAAGAATGTTATTTAAAAATGTTTAACAAACCAAAATGACTGCAAAGGACAAAGCTTCATTGTTAACAAAAGCTCAAACGAATCTCCGTTTATGTCCTCAAAAGATCTGCAGCAATAAAATAGGGACGCCAGTCAGTTCTAGAACTGTTAATCGTATCTTGGAGAATACTGACCTTCACGCGCGATCTCAAAAGAAGGTGCCCTTACTAAAACAAAAAACACACCAAGCGAAAATGTTTTGCCAAAATGTACTAAAAAAGAGACGACCCACTTCAGGCCAAGAAACAGAGAAGGAATGAGCTTTGGAGCGACAAATTTTCGAACGTATTTTGTTAGAAAAATACGGTATACAACCTCCAGAAAAAAATAAAAGCAACTACAATTTGCGAAACAATATCTCCATAGGCCTCACACTTTTTGGAAGCGAGTTTTATGGACTGATGAGTTTATTTGAGTTTCATGCACCCATACAAACATTTTTCGATTGCCAAAAGAACAACATAAGAAAAAAGTACCAGTTTTGAAAGTAGTGAGTCATGTTGAAGGTTCAGTTAAATTTTGGGGTGGTTAGGGAAACTTAAATCTCAATTAATCGAACAATTAACAGTCTTAAATGATTAGGCATTTCCAGCTGGTAATACAAACATCGGGGACTCGTTTATTTTTCAGCAGGAGAATGTCCCATGCCACAAGAGCCGAATGATAACTAACTTTTAGCAGAAGTCATAGCAGCTTTTTGCAAAAAGTCATAGCAGCTAAAAGAGGATACACATTTTATGGCAAGAGTACAATAACTTAGGCGACAAGATATTATAACGGAATTTTTAAGAACAGTTAAAAACAAGCATTTTTTACTATGAGAGGGGGGTCTATCTTCCCCCGTTTAGGCAGGAGGGGCCATTTAAAAAAAATAATATTTAAAATAAAAACAAATTCTTAAAAAATAACGGTATTACTTACAATTAAGTATTATACATTTTTTTAAAGCCAACATTCTGTTCTATCAAGTCAAAACTATGCATAGTTTTTGAAAAATTTAATTTTAAACTCAAATTTTGAGTAAAAAAAAGTTAAAAAAAGGTTCAAAGTGTAATTTTTCAATACTTCAAGATTATTTACTATTGTTTTTATTTTAGTATTTATTGCTCTTATTTGTTTTTGGTCAAAAACTGAAAACTAGATGATTTTATGTCTATTAGTTTTTGGGAAAATTGAAAATAACCACAACTACTATTTTAATTTAATTATTTTTTTTTTTGCTTGAGTGGTATTTTTTTGATAGTAATAAAAATAATAGTAGGTGTGAGTTTGGGTGTATGCAACAGTGGGGTGTGTGCGAGTTTGGGTGTAGGCCACACCGAGGTGTGTATGGGGGGCATGCTGCCCCCCTGCAACCCTCCTACTTGGGCTCACTATAGGATTTGGGGTGGGTGGGTGCGAGGTGGAGTGGGTGCAAGGTGGGGTGGGTGAAAAGTGCGGTGGGTGAAAGGTGCGGTGGGTGCAAGATGGGGTGCATGCAAAGTTTCTTTTGCATTTAAATAAGCTGGATTTAAGAAAAATTAATTTATCCTTGGTATATCTTAATCCATATTCGATTATTACTATCAAAATAGGACTACGTTAATACATAAGCAAGGAAAAAGTAATTTAATTAAAATATTTTTTTTGGTAATTTTCAATTTTATCAAGAACTAGAAGACATAAAGTCATCTAGTTTTCAGTTTTCGATCAAAGCAAATAAGAGCAATGAATTCTAAAAAAAAAAACAGTAGTAGATAATCTTAAGGTTTTGAAAAATTACACTTTAAACCTTATTTTTAGCTTTAAAAAATGTATAATACTTAATTGTAAGTATTACCGTTATTTTTTAATTATTTTTTTTCCATTTAACGTACATATTTTTTTATATTGCCCCTACCGCCTAAACGGGGGGAGATAGACCCCCCACTCCCATAGTAAAAAAATGCTTGTTTTTAACTGTTCTATACAAATCCGTCATTAAACTTTGTCGCCTAAGTTATCGTACTCTCCCCCTTTTCATTAAGAAGTGCTAACAATAACATTTTTTAGTAAGTATCAAATGTATTTCCAAAATAATTATTATTCAATTTTTTGTTATTAAAAAATCCAAAAAATTATTTAATGGAAAAAACTTTAATACATATAACAATTTCACATTTTCGATTTCTTCAATTTTTAATTTCAACTCGAAATATATGCATACATTTTTCACTTGTCAAAATAATTCTGCAAATGACTGTAGATAAAACAATGACAAAGCTTGTAATAAATTGAACGTAATGGAGTGGTGTTCTCAATCACCAGATCCAAATCATATTGAGAACCTTTGTACACTTGGTCTTAAAATTGAGGTTAGTAAGCAGAGACATTCCAACAAAGTGTGTTTTTCGATTCCAAAAGAAAAGTGTCAGAAGATTGTGGAATGGATGCATTGTTAAAAAAAGAGGGTTTTCAACGAAATATTAGATAATAGAAAAAATACAAAGGTTTTTCGAAATGCCTTGTTTTGTGCTAAATTTATTAAGTGTTTTATGACCAGCTATTACCTACACAAAAACTTATGTATCCTTAAAAAAAATGATTGAACCTCGTGCATCAATACGCAGTAAATTTCTTCTTTGTAAGTTCTTCCGAAAGGATACGATGATACTCGACTATCCGACGGTACGCGGTCAAGCCCAAGTTATTTCCATTCGTAAATTTGTTTATCAAGATGACATAGGGTATTTCACCTAGCGCACCTATTTCACTCCTGGTTACAGTAGTAGAAGGCATTTGCCTTCGTCAAATAAGTTATAAGATTAGTCACTATCGTTTAAGAAACGAATGATGTTTTAATGTGAAACAGAAGTTAAATTCAGTTGACTTAACTATTATATTTTAGAATTAGTTAAAAAAGAGCAGCAAATCTCTACAACCATTACTGGACCCTCATTTTTATACAATCTCTGTCATATTTATCATAAATTAACAAAAATTAAAATTAACAAAGGAACAAAGTACCTATACACAATTATAAATACTGCGCATGGTATGGATCGGGATTTTTTGTTCAATTATTATTGAATACCTATGTATGTATTTTCATAATTGTCTTTTAACCCTACGTAGATAGATAGCAATATATATTATTTTAAGTACTGCACATTAAAGCCTACATGTTCATTATGTACTTCAGCAAGTACAAGACAAAAAATAATTAAATTATTTATTTAAGTTTACCTTTTTTCGGAGTTTTCCTCGAATGTGACATAGACGTTTGACGCCATCAAAACACATCGCTTCGAGTCGACCATTTCCAAGCATTTTGGTGACTTGAGCATATTCCTGCTGGTCCTCCTTGAAAATCAATTCACGTTTTTCGAATTCATTTTCATTCTTTCCACGACGACGATTTTTACCTCCTTTTCCCTTATTTTTCGGCATCTTATATTGGTTTAGAACTGTGAATTTGGATTTATTGAGTTTCTATCTAATTGTATTATATTAAATTTGAATTACAATAATTTTTTATGAAATATATTTAAAGAAATTTACTTACAAAATTTATGGAACTTTTCGTGAAGACTTTTGCGATTCGAGTGTTCGCTGTGAAAGGGATAGAAAGTAATCCAAAAGTTAAGTTTGTGGGTCAAAGAGAGAGATAGACAAAAGAAAATGGCTGAAACTTTGCCAGTGATAACTATAATTCTCGTTGTGTAGTGCCAATCTAAAACAGGGTCTAATAAGATATAAGGTCGAACACATACTTTTTTTTTAATCCTGACTACATACTGTTTGATGAGTCTCATCGAAAATTTGCAATGCATTAATGTACTAGATATGAATTGCTAGTAGCCAACTTCACGTTGGTGTCATATATTCCTTATGGTGGATTTACATGTATCGAAGTCTGCAGAATAAGAGGATACAAAATAAAGAAATCACACTGGTTGGTTAGGCTAGGCGCGCACATGCATGCAACTTTTAGTTGCGAAACTGTTTGGTTTCTAAACTGAGCACTATAGACTTATAAGAGAGTCCGCGCACATGCAGAAACCATTCTGTCGCCATTCGAGCAACTTTTTAGTTTGTGTTATGACACAAACTAGACGATCACCTCAAATCAATTCCTTAGTTTGTGTCACAAGGAATTATAGGTAACAGCGCGGACATTCAACTAAAATGGTGTGTCTATGTCCTACTATTATACACGTATCTTTATTATGCATGTATTAGACTCTTTTCTTTCATAAGCAAAAGAATAGGACAAATTTGAAACTATTTTGTTTCGTGTATAAGAGATATAAAAAGTGAATAAATGTTTCGTGTGTATTGGTTTATTTCGTTGATTACTTTTGGAGTTGCTTATGTGCGCGATGTTTGGGCAACTAACGATCGAACTATTTTTGTTTCGAAAAAGTTGCATGTGCGCGCCTAGCCTTAGAGAGACAGGATCAAATATGCCAATGTCTTCAAAACTGTAGATTATAAGTGGATTTACATGTATCTGTAACCTTAAAGTCGAAGAGGGTGCACCAGTGGCAATTCTTTTCATTTCCTAGAAAATACTATAACTTTTTGATAGTGTTTTTGATAGTACAAGTCTTAATCTGAACATCCACGAAATAGCCAAATGGACCCAAGCCGATCCAAAATCGACTGTATGTGGCTCGGTTTGGCTCTGTCGATCCATTTACATTTTTAGCAAGTCAAAATCAAAAACCTAACAAAAGCTAAAAACTGTAAGAAAATTGAATAATATTTCCCGACAACCAAAAAACATTGCTTAAGCCTAGTACGCTGCTGATGCGAAACGAAATTTTTCGGCGGTCTCCAAGTGCAGAGCGAAATTAAAACGAAAACCACAGCGGAAAAATATTTGTGGAGAGTTCTGTCTGGAAGTTGAAGTTCAATTTTAAGCCTAGTACGCTGCTGATGCGAAACGAAAATTCCAATACAAAAATGACATGACGAAATCATAAACGAAAATATTCGAAAAATTTTTCAATAAATAAATAAAACGTCAAAATTTCGCAAGCAATTAATATACCGGGCAATTAAATTGAGAACGAAAAGGGTGGAGAATTGTACTACGAAATCTAGTACAGCTATCCACTAAAATGACACATTTCGTCGTTCAGCAGCGCAGCGTACTGAAAAACGAAAAGCACAGCGAAATTTTTCGTTTATGATTTCGTCATGTCATTTTTGTATGGGAAATTTCGTTTCGCATCAGCAGCGTACTAGGCTTTAAAAAGAAAAAAAAAGGTTATAATTGGGTACACATTAATTTTCCATAGTCATAGTTAAAACGTACTTTAAACTCTTTATATTATAGTAAAGACTCATTATAATTCTGAAAAATATCTCACTAATTAAAGAATCAATCAATCTATCAATCAAAATTTTAATGAAATTCTTAAAAAAAGGTGTGACAAAATGTAAAAAAGGAAAAATTGCTACAAGCAATTCTGTAGGTTCAGTGGAATTTTAGTGAAACTTTTTGCACATGATTAAAGTCTTTTTTAACTACTTTTCCAAATTTTATTTTTTTTTAAATAGGTATACATGAATTGTCAATCAATAAGGAACAATTTTTTTTTTAAATAATTAGTTAATCAGTATTTTCTCTAAATTTCCTATCTGTCTCTTTCATACCGTGAACCAAACGTAAAGCCAGCAGCGCGTAGCTTTTTACTCCAATAGCTTGATGTTTTTATTTAGAGCTCATAGAGCGCGCTCCAAGCTAGCTCTGATTGAAAAATGAAACACAAAGCGAGCGCTCTGATATGTCTGGGGGCCGAGCTAAAAAATGAAACACAGATCTCTTTTCACAGCTTAGGTTTATGCTTAAATTTAATGATCTTAAAAATAAAAACGCAAAAATAATTTCAAAAAGACTAGAATCACATTTGTATTAAGAAAACCCCACAATTTTGTATTTTTGCAGCGAATTTGACAGGAAATTCGAACGTTTGGCTGTGATCATATTGCTTTATAGTTTGCATTTCACTTTTAAAACAAAAAATGGGTTCAAGACAACATTTTTAATTTTAGGAAATGTTTAGTTAGCAAGGTCTGTCACAAGACATCAATATTCTTTAATTTTGGAAATCTGCTAATTTAATTCTCAACTGAATTCGATTTCTTACAACTGAACGCATTTCATTGTCTAGGACATTGAATTGTTTCATTTACTTTCATTTGTCACCACACTGCTCAACAGCGCAGCTACATCGACATAAGATCAAAAACAGCCGTTCGGTTTGGCGACTGGGACTCTTTGAAGGAAAAAGGAAAAACATTTGCATTTGCACTTCTTGCAGAAAAATTCAATTTTCTTTGTACTGTGATTAGTGTGGTGGTTGCTTTTACCATTTTTATGTTTTGTTCTTTTTGTTGAAAACAATATATAGTTTTTTTTTTTTGGAAATGAGAAACCAAAAACTCAACAGAAGAAACCACTAACTAAATCAACAAAAATGCACAATTGAGAGAAAACAAATTTTCTCCATTCAAGAAAATAAGCATCGTTTATAGTTAGCATTGCAGGCAAGCTAAAAGGTAATGTACATAATAATCTAGATTTAATAATTTAATGCATCTTTAATAATTAAGTATTGTTAGTTGAGAGGAAAAATGTTCAAGAACATTAAATTTCAGTTTGTATTGGTTGAAAAGAGTAATGTGGGCTGCATCGGGGTGCTTTTTTTCAGATTGCTTTGCTACGGTGCTGAATTGAAATTTCAATTATTGAAATCACTAAAAACTGCATCCATTCCCCCACTCATTCGTAGCACGTCCCTCCGTCTTCTCTATTTAGTCGTTATCGTCTCAGTTGTGTGTAATCAGCTGATGACAAAATCGATGCAGTTTCTCATACAAAACAAAAAAAAACAACTTAAATTTCGAAGTGCACAAAAAATCGTGCAAGTTTGGGATAGATACAAACATTTTCCAAATAGGGAAAACTTTTTTATATCGCCTCGCCACCGTCACTGGGGTAGGGCTGTTCCATTACCCATTATCTCTCAAACTCAGCAGTAGTACATAATACCAGAACCCCTAACAAATTAGCTTCACTGTTTGTTCATTTTTTTTTCGAGCTGGAAAAGTAGGTTTGTTTGATGTATTATTTGTGAGTATTGTATATATTGTTATTCTCGTTGCTCGGTTGAAGCAGTAGTAAAGCAAAAAAAAAACAAGAACTTAGACGTCACGTAGGATAATTTAATCATTTAATTTATTTGCTCCCTATGGTCTCTCCGACAAAATTACTTTTTAATGAATTCTTTTTTCTTTGGTTTGTCTTGACCGTGTCATGTAAAGGAATCAAAGTTTTATTAAAAGAATAATATTGTTTCCTAAGTCTAGGTACCTAAATCCTTTCTTAGTTTTTTTGTTTCTTTTAAGAGTACAAAAGAGTTTAGAAAGACTTAAATAATTGTATTATTTTTTTCAACTTTCATTTTGATCAACGTTTAAAGTTTTTGAATTAATTTCAGTGGATGGAATTTATACTTATTTGGTCTTCATCTTTATGAATCGAGAGCATCCAATGGCGTTTTTTCGCTTTGCTCTTTGTTTTTTATCTTGGAACAAACTTTTAACCTTCCTCCCTGTGTCGACCGCCTGACTTTGAACTTTAACTCGTTGCAAAAACGTAGGCCAATTTCAAAAGTTATACATCGACTCCGTTTTGATTCCATTTACTACATTTCTCTTCACAACTGTATCTCTTTTAACCCTAACCCTCGTAACACACAAAATCCTTGACTTTTATGTCCCTACCCACCGAACCTCATATGGCTTCAACTAACATACATATATCTGGTATGCTACGAAGTGTAAATTCGCATTTGGACTTTTTTAATTTTAACTTCAGTACTCCTTCCTTAAAAATCCGCATTTTAAGTCACCCTTCCCGTCTACAATCTTAAGTTAAGTTCCTAATTTGTTTAAGTTAGATTAAGAATTAGTTTGTATTTAAGCCAAATAAATGGGGGTTTTGGCACCTCCAAAGTTAGTATTGTCAAAATGTTGCTTACTATAGAGTAAAGTGCGTATAGGTTACTAATGGTGTCGTCTTCTGATTTTTAAGATTTTTGACAGGTTATAAAAGACTGTTCGATTTTAGTAGTCGCTTGTCGTATTTCTTCTTCTATATTGTCGGCTGCTACTTCTTCAAATACATGCTCCAGTTATCCTAACGAACTTTTCTTGCAATCGACACCATCGTGAATTTTATTTCTTCCTTACTTAATTTGCATCATGATCTATCTGCTTGAAGGAATCTTATACAGCGTTCTTAGTTCTTCCGATGATTTCCGTTTTTTTAAGAGGGTGGACAAAGTGTTTGATCTGGGTTTTTTCTGCCCGCCCAACTGATTTGATATCCCTAGACCTTTCAACTACTATCTTATTTTTTAAGCAGCTGAGGACATTCCTTCCTACCAGAAAACGTTAGACGAAAATAATCACAATCATTTTCTTAAAAAGTTATATTAGTGTACTTTTAGGCGTTAAGTTGCTGTTTGGTATTTTCAGATTTTTTTTAAAATGAACGCTTAAATAATAAGACGAAAAGATTTTTTAAGATACGTTCAAGAGAATTATAAAAATAGCAAATGGTTTAAATGAAAGGATCCTATTCTTTAAAAGTGTGCAAAAATCTAGAAATCTTAAGATTTTCAAGTGTATATTTAATCACTTTAAAAATGCGCCATTTAAACAAAATTGCAAAAACCCTACGTTATTTTCTGCAGTTGATATGTACAGAAAAAAAATACATTAACTCATTATAATTTAAAAATTACGGAAGCTGTTATTCTCGTCGTGGACCTTGAAAAAAAACGTCATTGGAAAAAAAACGCTGCACAGCAGTCATTTTAAAATTGATCGCGTCGATAATATGCTTATAAAAACCCTATTTTATTTTGAAGTTATTCTGAAAAAAAAAACACGAAAGTCCTATTTTGTCTGCCTCTTGCGTGCCCTAACCTCTTAAAGGACATTTCTTTCTTATCAAACTAACATAATATTTTCAATAATATTTATATAAATCTTAAGTGCTCAATATTTCAAAATTTCTCCACATAATAATACACATAACGCATCCTTAACCTGTTGAATAAATAAAAGTTTTATTTGGAAAGTTTTTTTCTAATTCACATTACCTTGTGCGTGCCATTCTTTTCCATCGCGAGTAGGTGGCCCAAGTGAGTTGAGGGTTGTAGCAAATTGGTCCCAATATTCCTTTTTTTTTTTTTTTGAAGAACCAAACTTTTCAACACCTCTCGCTAGATTCGGGTTTGATTCCATCAGTTTGACTAACTTTTCGAACTAATTTTTATTAGTTCTCTTGCAGCTGAATAAAAATGCATTGATTCATGTTATTTTATAAAAGAAATGAAACATACACATGTACTTACATTGTTTTATTTTCCGACGTTTCTTTTACATAAGCGTCGACCTTTTTTCACACAATATGAACGTTCGACAAATAATAACACGAATGAACATTCGATAACGACAATACCCGTGTTTTGTTGGAAAATCTATCAATAGTATAGTAGGATTTTACACGAATAACAAAAACAATCACGCTTATTCTGACATTCTAATGAATAGCCAATTCGTTAGAATAGATCTATTCATTAGAATGAAGTTTCTGTATTTTATCATTCTAACGAATAATGTTCATCGTTGAATGAATATATTAAATGAACCGGAATAAACTCGAATTCGAAGTCAGCTGTTTGAAGTTTCGATCTTAAATTTAAAATTGTTCCACAAACTTCCAATTTCATTGAAACAATTGGATGGAAAACAAAAAATACTTTAACTTAAGAAAAATTAAATTTATAAAGTTTCGAATCGTTAGAAAGTGAAAATACGTATCATACGAATTCGAATAACTTTCGAACGAAAGAGAATGTCAAAATAAGGGTGAATATCCATAGTACTAGCGATAAAAGTTAGAGTTAGAATCTTACTAGGGATGGGTTTTTGACATTTATACGAGTCCCGAATTGATCTTATGTGATTTCGTTCTCAAATGTTGGTACGATTGATATTGCATTTGTATCTCGATGGCTGTGTTCGTTGAGTAGTTGTGCATTTGGAATCATGTGTGTTTTCCATTGGGGAACAAAATTAATCTATTACTGTTGATATTATTTAGTTTTGTTAGTGAAAATCGAATAACTGGGCTTATTTTGCAAGAGAAAACAATAGAAAAGATATTTATGTTTTGCTATGTTTCAACCAAAGGTTTATCTTAGTTTAGATTAAATAAATCTTTTTGGTGTCTCCACCGCACAAGAAGATTTAAAAATGATTAAGTTTGACAGCACTTTCTAAAATGCAAATGGTGTTTCGATGCTTCTTATGAAGTGCAAGTGAGATAGTTTGATTCGTGTTAAACAATGAAAAACTGAATAGTTCAGCACCATATAAGAATATGCTACCTACTCCATGTGCATTTTTTTTTATTTGATTAAAACAAAACTATATTTTTTGTACACAAACATGCAAATAAACAGACCATATCGCATTATCTGTAAAACCAACTCCTTCACACAGGTTTTTCTTCACAAATTTTGACTCGACTCCGATCCCCGACCGGAATCGAGGCGAATCAAGCTTCTTTCAACTCAATTCAGGTATATAAAGAATTTAGGCGAGCTTCAAGCTCGCTTCAACACCACATCTTAATGTCTACGAACAAACCCCTTCTTGAAGTTTTTATTTTATGTCAAATTGTTTGGTTAAAACTTTGAAATCGACTATCACATTACACAGACGTATTTTGTTGATTTTGATAGTCAACTATCAAAAATCAGCTTATACGATTTCACCCCTGGTCTGAATTTCGCTATTTTTTTTTTGGAATTTTTGGATAAATTATTCTGGCAAATATTCAATTGTATCAATTTTCAAATATAAAAACCAGACTACTGCGCATTTCTCACTGTACTATATATGGAATACCAAAAAAACACGGCTAATAGAGTGAGATCAATCTTCGAAAAATGTATGACATTTTAGTCGAATCAAAGGTTCTCAATTCGCCAACGGTAATACAAATTTCTCACACTATTACGTTTATTCATTCGACTCGCCAATGGTAATAGGAGTATAAGCTTAACAATGTTTCAGATTTCATTAAATATAAAACCTTTGAAGAGATGTTAGTTTCACTCTTACAAATTTCTTAATCATTTTTCCTATATTAATTTGTCTGCTTTTTCTTGTTTTAATTAGTACCGCCTTTGCAATACAAACAAATAAATTCAGGATTTGGTTTTCTTATCTCTTATATATTTCAACATATTGTTCTGTGAACAGATAATCCACTGTTCACAGATGCACTAACTATAATCAGACCATGCGTTTAATCTGGTAGTTCTGATTTTTTGATTACCTGTTTATGATGTTGGTCTAATTAATAATCCAATCTCGAGCGCTGAACGCAAGATGTCGAAAAATCTTAAAAACCGCGCGCTTTTTTCGATTATTGTTGAAGGAGAATTTTTAATTACAATCACGTTCTACGATTTGAAGGCAAATAAATTAACTACAATTTGAGCATAGAGTTCCGTCTGTAGACGCAATGTAATGACATTTTTCCATACGTTATACCATAACTCTGGAGTTGCAAGATTTGGTCAAAAGAAGATAAAAAAAGGCGGCAAATTGTCTATTTTTGTTACTTTAGTCTTAATTCGTCGATTTTTTTAAAAACTAATGTTTGCATTCTGAAAACCTTTACGCCTGAAGACACAATTTTGGGCTTAAATTGTTGTTAGTATATTTGCCTTAAAATTGTAGAATTGCTAAATTTTCGCGGTTTTCTGATTTTTGAACATCATGCATTCAGTGCTCGACGTCATAAACTTGGATTAATAATTAGGCAAACATCATAAACAAGTAACCAAAAATTAAGAAATACCGGATTTAACACAATGTCTTCTTTTATTTAATGACAACGGTACTGGTTCATAATAAACAAATATTGAAAAACAGGAAATATTGAATCCCTCATAAAAACGGTTGTCACGAAGACAGGCGGGATCTGCTGCAAGCCTTCAAACTTTCTCCGACTTTGTCTGCATTAAGATTTAGAGCCTTACAGTGTGTTAATTGCAAAACATTAAATGAACATGATTTTCTAAATAATTTCCCATATCAATACATATTACTTCAAACTCCCTTTTCTAAAAAAAAAAAATATTAAACATACATCATGAAAACACCTCTCAAAACAATACTATAACAATACAATAATTTACAATGTAAGTTGTAAGGTATTTTCCGGATTGTTTCATTTTTTGCTAAGACAGGAAAGATCAAAAAACGTCAGATGGTTTCTGAAAGTTAATTTCTTCCCGTGACCTTTCGAATCTTCTGTTTTAATTTATATTAAAAAAAAAAACACTGCACGACAAAATTAATTTTTTTTTACTGTTGCACAAACAAAACAATCATTTTTTAAACGATGAAGATGATCTGAATTTGAAACTCGCCTTTAAATTTTTTTTCTTGATACAGTTTAAATCATTCCGAATCCAAACGAAGCTATGTATTATTCTCAAACTCAGAAATACCCGTTTTCAACATTGTTTTTTATCTTTATTTTTTCATATATTCCAAAAACTTAATGTTTATATAAATAACTTTAAGACTACGAATTCGTAAAAAGATTAAAAATTGTTCTTATACTGTTTACTGTCTGAAAACCGTTTTAGCGTAAATGCTTCAGCATTCTTTTAAGGTTAATGTTGTCGGATGAATGCTAACAACTTGTGAAGAATTTTTTTCAAAAATAAGTAAAATCCTAAACATTTTTAAACAGAATATTAAAGTAAGGGAATTGCAGGTTTCGAAAATCATCACGAATTTTATTAAAAAGAAAAACTACTTCATGAATTTACACAGTCTAAAAAAAACTATATAGGGTTTTTAAATTGGCGCGAGTAGATTTTGGCGCCCCGTGGCGGCCATTTTGTTTTGGTGACATCATCTGTCAAATCTTTTGTTTATGCCAAATCATCATGGCAAGTTACACGATTGAACAGCACGTTCAAATGATAAAACTTTATTATCAAAATGAGTTATCGTTAACGCAAACGTTGCGCGCATTACGTCCATTTTACGGTACTTCAAGGAACGCAAGATCGGCTGAGAACATCACCGCGGTCCTTGAGAACCCGAGGCAGTCTATTCCTCGCCTTTCGCAGACTTCTACTTGGCGAATTTTGCATCGGGATTTGGCTGACTGGGCTTCGAATCGTTTGGTAGAGGACCCCAATTTTGGACAAAATTTAATCATCAATAGTGACGAGGCGCATTTTCGGATGAAAGGCTGTGTTAACAAGCAAAATTGCCGTATATGGGACGACACCAACCCACGCGAGGTTCAACAGGTGATAATGCATCCTCAAAAAGTTACCGTTTAGTGTGGATTTTGGGCCGGGCGGCGTAATTGGTCCGTACTTTTTTGAAAACGACATCAGTGTGGCCCAAATTGAACCATATGGACCTAGACGACATGTAATTCCAGCAGAACGGCGCTACGTGCCACACAGCAAATGCCACGACATCTACACACAACATCTACCAGTCCTTCTTGAAATTCCCTATACAAGGTCTTTTTTTCCAATTATATAAGGTGGTATCTCAAACATTTGAGGTGATAGACTGATTTTGAAGTCGAATTTAAACTTAACTAATTTGATTGCCACCTAAATTATCTTATTGACCAGTGTACTCTCCGCTTCAACTTAATACTCACGCATTTTTTCTAGGGTATGTTGTCCATTTTCTTGCAACTTTGAGCATTTATTTCTAATCGATTAGTATGTTTCACAATAAATGAGAAAGAATTGCTCTTAAAGTCTTTCAATAGTTCTCTTCCTTTGTGTTCTTCAAATTCAACTGGATAGGTACAAAGTATTTATCTTCATTGTTTAGTTTAGTTTAAGTTTAATTAGTTTAATTAAAACTATTTACATTTTCGATAAGTTACATTTGTTTACATAATTGATTTTTTGGGTTTGCTTTGTTTTTTTTTTTAAATATTAATATATATGTATATTTAAGTTAGTTTCATTTTTGGTTTGAGTATTTAAAAAATTGAACAACAGAAATCATTTATATATAAGTGAATTTTGTGCATTTACACTAGGTTAGGTTAGGTTAGGTTATAGTGGCTGTCCAAGATGGAAACGGACACACTTAGGCCAGTTTAATGGCCCATTGTGATACCACATGAATCTTGAGGTTTCTTCCTAAGCTCAATGGAACCAGTTTGAGTCTCTTACGAAACGTGAGAGGCTGATTATGCCATCATCGTTAAAGAAGAATTCTCCTAGGTAATTCTTGCGTTTTCGAGCCAGAGCAGGGCATGTGCAGAGAAGATGAATAACTGTTTCTTCCTCTTCCTCGTCCATGCAGCTTCTGCAAAAATCATTTGAGAATACGCCTAATCTCGTGGCGTGCTTTCCTATTAGACAGTGTCCGGTTATGACACCTATTATCGAGCTTATATGCGATCTGCTTAGAGAGAGCAGGCACCTTGAACGTTTTAAATCCAGTGTTGGCCAGATGTTTTTTGTGACTTGACACGTGGTGATGTTGTTCCACCTGGTGCCTGCCCTCCTCACAGCGTCTTGCATTAGCAACAGTTTACAAGTAGCGATTGGTATGCCAGTACGTGCCAAACGTGGTAGGATGGGCTGTACTGTACCTTTCCTGGCGAGTTCATCTGCCTTACAGTTACCTGGAATGTCTCTATGGCCCGGCACCCAGCAAAGGTGAATATTAAACTGTTGTGCCATCTCCATTAGAGATGATCGACAGTTATGGACTGTTATAGAGTTTGTAGAAACAGAATCCAGAGATTTGATAGTGGCCTGACTATCTGAGAAAATACGGATATCAGATGTTGATATCACGTTTTCTTTAAGCCAGGACAAGACTTCTTTTATCGCCAGAAGTTCCGCCTGGAACGCGCTACAATGATTGGGAAGGCGGAATGAGAGACTTAATTTCAGTCGTTCAGAGTACACACCTCCACCAACCCCCTCTATTTTTTTTGACCCATCTGTATAGAAATGCATTTACACTAACAAAATTAGAAAGTCTGAGATCGTTTCTAATTCTTAGTGCATATGGTTGTAAATCTTTATTAATGTATTCAATAATATAATAAGTATTTAATTTCATTTATTTTTTCAATTGAAAAACCATTCCTTTCTAATCCTATCCTCTATTCTTAATTGCTCGCATTGTGTTTAATCATTATAAGGGTTTAATCATCCCCTTGAGTGCGCGTACAAAATAAAAAAAAAACAATCTTAATATCGCTGCCATCAGTTCTCTCATTCAGAACCATTTGTTTTTTTCCGATGTCCAATTTTAGTTATTATTTATTTTCCATAAGCCGCTGATTATATGATCTACTCGTAAATCTTCTTGCAATTTATTTCTAATATCAACATCGTTGTCACTTGACATATATATATACAACCGCATCATCCGCAAGCGAAGCTAATTTGCTACGTTTTATAACGGTTTTAAGATCATTTATATAGATAGTAAATAAAAGCAGTCCTAAAACCGTACCTTGAGGATCACTGTAGTTTACTTTAATCGCATCAGAAGTTTTACCATTTACTTTTACGTTATTTTTAACCCCATATTTTTTCCATTTTCATAATTTTTAAAGGTACGAGGTGTGTTCAAAAAGTACCCGGAATTTTCGTTTTTTTTCAAAAAAAAATTTATTTATTCGTTTACATCAATGAGGTCCCCTTTAAAGTAGTCCCCCCTAGATATAATACACTTATGCCAGCGTTTTTTCCAATTTTCGAAGCACTCTTGATCAGAGAGAAAAAACTAAATGAGAGAGCCAAATTTCCTCGTCTCCGTCCCTTCGAAACCTCTTACTCTCATTTTTTATAGCGTGTTGAATTCGTATCGGTGTATACATGTTTTCACCTCGGAAAAGAGTACACAAAAAAACATCATTTCCGGGAAATGCGACATTTCTCATTTTTGTTTATTGATAGCCAAGAAGGCTATGTTTTTTAAAGTCTCATTATAATATTTGTAATTCTCATGAATTTCTTTTTTTTAATTTTGCTAACATCTTGTCGTTTTTATATCTACAAAAATACTCCTATAATTCAAATTAATTCTAGCAAAACATTTTTGTTTGTCAATAAATAACGGAAGAAGTTATACCGATAGTTCTTGGTGAATTTCTTCTTTTTCTCTAAGTTACAGATAGATGGCAGAAACAACCAAAACAAGAAAAGATGTGTGCAGAAAGTGTTTAACAAGGTTAAGGCTTTTTATATTAGACTTTATTTGTATATATGAACGAGTACATGTTTTTTATAAATGAATGTTATGTTTATTTCAATAGTAATACCTTAACTTATAACTGAACTACTGTATTATCTAAAATGTACTGCATTGAATTATTTTACATTGAATTATAAAAGGCGGAATTAATAAAGTTTTACAGTTTGCCGGAAATATTTTTAAAAAATATCCATATCTTCTGCAATTGCGGTATCAATCGATATTTTCTGGAACTTAGTGTTAACGTAACATTTATTTGTCATGAATTACTTTTTTAACTTTTTTATACACCATAAAAATCAATTATACAATTTGGCTGTGATAATAATTACTTGAACACAGCATTTTCTATGTTTATAGTTATTCAGGTTTAGCCCTTAACTTTGATTTGCATTTATTTATAAATAGCCTAAAAAGTTTAACAAACATCTATGAATAAGCCACAATGCACTTTCAGAAAAACTGTAGTTAGAACATTCCCTGACAGATTTTTCCTTGTCGCTATATAACTGAAAGATAAGATATAAATAGTTAGAACTGGAAAACTTATAAAAATGATGCATAAGACTTAAATTTTGGTTAAAGAACAAATTTGTATATTCTTTTCACAAAACCACTGAACTAGCGAGAATACAAATATTTTTACTTTTGTACAAAAGTACTTTTCGGATTATGTACATAAGCCTTTAAAAGCAACATACTACCTTAGGGGAAAGCAGTAAGAATAGCTTATCACCTATTCACAAATCTTATGCAATGAAAATTGGCAACAGAAGTAACAAGTTGACGGTCTTTTTATTTAGTGTCTACTTAAATCACTTATTTTCAGCATTTTGGAAATGTCGTGAGTAATGTAAAGAAAATAAACAACGAGTACACACAAATAAAATAGGAATGGAAAAAAGAGATGAGTATATAAAATGTTTTCAATGTTCCATGTTTACATTCTGTAACTCTCGTTTTCAATGTTCCTGCAACTCTCGCATCGACAAAATTAAGTCGATAAACTCTGAAAATTGAAACAAATCTGAGTTTTTTTGCATCTTTCAACGGTCTGAGCGAAAATTAAACGCATAAACTCAGCTAATAATACAAATAATAGTAGTAGTGCTTTCAGAGTTTTATGTTTCTAGGTCCTAATTCTCATTGGACTGTTGCACCACCTAATTTGTTTTACTTACTTAATGATTAAAACTGGCTTCAAATAACTAACTAATATTTATCTAAATGTGTAATTTAGATTTGTTTCTAAATCTTCACTGTTCTGGCACCTAACAAGAGTAATTAATTTCACTTCATATTCGAATGATATTACTCTCAAACGAACACAATGAGAGTACCAAAAAGTTGTTCATACACAATTTTGAATTTTCTTTGAACACCTCTGAACAGCTGACGACATCCGCCATTTTTCAAAGGTGGTCGCCATTTTTAAAAGGTGGTGAGCAGAGAGAAAAAAGAGAAAAGTTTTTTCTCTCTCGTGGTGAGTATGTGCACAAACTTGCATAAGTATTTGTTCCCCACATTTTTTTTATATGGAGTTAATACATATGCAAGTTGGTGGCCAAATCACAGCTTGTAGGCAAAAAGAGAGCAACCGTCGAAGTTGGTTCTCTCTATTAGTTCTTTCTCGATGCTCTTGATATTCACTTTTGATATGTCCTTGATCCTTGATGTCCTTGTAGAAGCACTCTTGATATTCACTTTTTGATATGTCCTTGATCATTCTCAGCGATTCGGCCTTTATTTCTTCAATCGAGGAAAAACGCCGTCCTTTCATGGGTCTCTTCAACTTTGGAAACAGAAAAAAGTCACACGCAGCCATATCTGGTAAATATGGAGGTTGGGGCATGACTACGGTATTGGTTTTGGCCAAAAATTACGAACAAGCAACGACGAGTGAGCAGGTGCGTTATCGTGGTGCAAAAGTCATGCATTTTTTTTCCATAAATCTGAGCGTTTTTTTCGGATTGCTTCACGCAAACGTCGCATAACTTCAAGGCAATACTCCTTATTAACCGTACGACCTTGTGGTAAGAACTCTTGATGCACTATGCCATTATATATTAGGAATGATGTTGCCTATCAACTTTAACTACAATACGGTCATTGTACCAACTCCTTTTTTAATTTCATGTGGTTAAAACTTTCCGTGAATAAGCTCACCATTCACTATTTTTTCCTTTATCGGAGCCCAAACCTGGACAGAGTTTCGACTTCTCAGAAATTTAATGCTCTGTCTGACTCCATTCAAAGAATTGTCTCCCTGTATCTTCACACTGAAATCGTTATTACGGGCGATTTCAATGTACACAATTCTTCATGGCTTCAACATTCGGGCCAGACAACATCAGAAGGAGTGTGTGCTGAGATCTTCGCTGAGTTGAACCACCTAACTCAGCTGGTCAACGAGCCCACTCGAATATCGGACGTGGTAGGTCGAGCAGAAAACACTCTTGACTTGTTTCTTACCTCTGACCCTGGTAAGTACACTATTAGTGTTCTATCTCCTCTAGGCTAATCTGACCATTGTGTCATATCAGCAAATTTCTAGTTTTAAAACTCTCCAGTTAAAGAAAGAGCTCCTAAGAGAACCGTTTGGCAATACGAGAAAGCCAACTGGGACGGTCTCAATAATTATTTTAGGATCTTTAACTGGTCACTATGCTTCCTCGATAGTGACGTTGACGCCAGCGCTGATATGATCACAAGTTTGATTCTCCTGGGAATGAGAACTTTTATCCCGAATAGGGTTAAACATCAGACCAAAGGAAAATGCATGGTTTGATGCGAGCTGTAAAGAGGTTATTAGGGTCGAGAAGGTAAGTTTCCGTTGTTTTAAAGTCAATCCAAGTGAGGAAAACCGGAATAAGTTCAAGCAAGCCAGGAGGGCCTGCAACAATCATATTCGATGGACCAAATTTTTACATGACCAAAAATTCCGGCAAAAAATACTGCAATGTTTCAAAGGCAGTAAAAATGTTTGGTCATTTGTAAAAAACATGAGGAATTCTTCCTCTTCGTCGGTTCCTACGCTCGTTTTTTAGAAATATTTTTGAGTTTATTTTTATGTTGTCCGTTGCTGTGTAACTAAATAGAAATTAAATATATTTTACAGATACAATATTCAAGAACTTTCAAGAGTTCATAACCTTAATACAATTAAAAACAAAGCTAGAAATTAGTAAAATGGAAAATGAACATGAAGAGCATCATGACCTACCTTTCCGTGAAATCTTTGAAGCTGCTTTTTCCGCCTCAAGTCTCTCAAATAGTTATGACAATGAACCACGCCCAAGTGATGATAGTAAGTATTTCTGTATTTGAATAATAATGTATGTATGTAATATAAATCTAACAACTTATGTTTTCTCTTTATAGACTATGATTTATTTGCATACAACCAATATTCACCAAGGCAGCCAATGAGATTACAATACGTCAGTTTTGAGAATATATATTATTACGTCTAAATAGAACGTTTTATTAATACTATTCATATGATTTTTTCTTTCTCAGAATACAATGCATCCAGATCCATATATGCCACAAATGTATCCAGTACATCATAATCAAATAATATCACCACACTTACAGCGCCGCATGCCGCCCAGAAGAGGTGCCCAGGAACGTTATCAAGTAGATTTAATGAGCCAAGATCATTGGTTATCGTGCAGAAAATGCCAACCGGAATCATGTAACTGTCCTCGTGACCCGTCAAGGTAAATGTTGTTTGTTTTTTTAAGGACATTTCTCTTCATATAATTTATTTTCACTTTCTAAAGGGATTCAGCGTACCAAATAACTTCGAGAAGTCACCAACCAGAGCTGCAAACTTTCAGTGGAAATGTAAATAATAGCAATACCAACAATAGCGATAGTACTATACTAAATGATGCGCCTAGAAATCTTATGCTGGACGATATGGCAAACCATCTGGATTATCCGAATCCACCACTGCCACCTCAGCATTCTTGCTGGTCAACATATTCCGCCTATGATTATGAAGGCTTGGGTGGAATGGTTAATACATATTCGCATCGCCGGCCAGTTCTGTCACATTTCAATCATCTCTATCCACATCAACACTCACAATCAAACATGCCGCCACAACCACTACACGAACCACAAACACAACAAACACAAGCCCCACCCCCATCATCGCTTCCACCTCATCTCTTACACAATCCACAACCAGAACTGACAGGATTAGCCGCAACAATGCCATCCCATGTAGAAAATGGCAATCTAGTAAAGACTGAAATAAATCCCGATGGAATGTACATTAGTAGTAGTAGCAGCAGCAGTGGTTGCAGCAGTAATGGTAGCAGCAATGCAACACCTCCTCCTTCCGTCAACACCGGAATAGTTAACCCCCCAAATAATGTTGGTGATCTAGCTTTGAGAAAAAATGATTGCAGTAGTACAGCCACTGCCGCTATAGTCTATGCGTCCACGTCCACAAAACCAAATACATTAACAGCAACGCCTTCTGTTCCATCTTCAGAAATCATGGATGGTCCAAGCAGTTCCATGTCAATAAATCATGTTCCCTCTACGAGCTGTGTTAATAGTTATCTACGGCATAATACGTTTAATAAAACTTTAGAAAATCTGCATTCGGAAAAGCAACAGGAAGAGGATGCAACTATGAGAGATATTCTCAATGAGACTTCTAATGCCACAACTACTATAGGGTCTGCAATTATTACAGATCAAGCTACGGCATCGTCATCTTCAGAAAACTTTAACGACGAGCTTTCATCGTTACCTGGACCAAGTGGTCTACAAAGAAAAACTCAACAGCAATATGATGTTAATATTGCAGGGAGAAAGTCTGCAATTTATAATAATTGTCTTCGAATGGGTTCAACCTCAAAATATAATCCATTATCGGATTCAGATGATGATGATGATGACGATGATGTTGTGGTTGTTAATTTGCGCAAACAATACAAACCAGAAAATGTTCCCTATGATATTATGGGCTATAATGAAGGCCCTGTTTGTAATATTACAAACAATAGTGCTGAACAATTGGATAGTGTTGTGGGGGTAGCCCCAGAACTGCCAGGCAATGGAGACGAGTGCCTGTCATCTTCTCGTTCAAATGATATTTTAACTGCTCCTGATCTGCAATTAGATTGGTTATCTGACTCGACGGGCGATGATGATGACGTAGTGTTTGTTCATTCTACACGTGAACCCATCGTATCAATTGATTTAACAAATGATGATGAAATGGGTGAAGAGTTTAAGCCATCAATAATTGTGAGTAGACTTTCTTGTTATTCAATCTACTGTTACTACTACTGTTATCATTTCCAAAAATTGCTTTCTCAAATAAATGTTATAAATAATAATTTTTGTAGGCCCCTCAAAGAGAAACATCGACATCTGGTCTCTTACCACATATACGACAGAATTCAGTGTTGACACCTACTCCAACAGAAGTGTCATCTTCAACACCACTAACCGCATCCCCAGTTGGAGCTCCAGCGGCTTCAACATCAGCAGCAGCAACAGCAGACCCTTGTTCTTACTATGATTATCGCTACCCACGTCGTTACAATGAAGTTACCTCAACGTCAGCTGCGAGTTCGACAAGTGGAAGTGCTAGTGGTCGACCGTACGACGTCTATCGCTACAATGTAAATCGTATGCGCCCAAATGTCTTCGGAAATATAATCGGCCCGCCACGACTAGCCCCCTATCAGCCACGAACTCCAAGACTTCGTACTGTTTCACCACCAGACTTTACAATGCCTATCAATACCTATCGGGGTATTTGCCAACGTGATCGTTATCACGACGAAGTTTATCCATACGCCTATTCAGACCCATCTGCTCCTGAAAATTACCAACGAGTACAGTATTGTGGTTATCCTGAACCACAATGCCTTCGAGGTTCAGCTTCATCAACAACAACAACTGCACCGCATCCAAATACTGCTGTCCCTGCACATGAAAATAGCAGTTTAGCACCTGATGTAGCAGCAGCTTTTGCGGCTGCAGCTGCAGCAGCATCATCATCATCATCAGCACCATTAACTTCCTCAGCTCCTCAACCAGCTGAATCAACATCAGAAACTTCACCTGAACAGCCACCACCGCCGCGACGTGCAAACATTTGTTCTCCTCCAGCTGCACATTCAACGGAGAGTTCAAACTATCCGCCATATTTTGTGCGTGATGTAAGTGGCGTACGAGTGCAATCGCGTCGCAATCCAACATTTAGTGCCGGGTCAACACATCATCGACACCATCCAGTAGGACTGCCACCGCCCTACCTCATACACCAAAATCTTTGGTGTCGCCAACAAAACATGCAGGAAATCCATCGACGACATTTGACTCCAACGCCCATAGACTTGTCTTCGAATCGAAGCATGCCCAATTATCGTTCGCGGCAAATACCAAATATATGTCCATGTGTACACAGCAGAACAGGACCAGTTTCTAGTTTGGATCCGGTTAGTTTTTTACAAGATTTACAAATAATTGTATGTTTATAATTGTGTGGGTTATTATTTGTTTAGGCATACCAAATGGTGAGCTTGTCAAGTTCATTTGAACCCCCACCGACAACACAGCCAAGACAAAGGCATGTTCCTGCTGTGCATCATCATATGATTCATCATTATACATTGCCAACACCCGTACGGCTGGAAATCGGTTTGAGAGCACCACTGACAAGTTTAAGATCAATCGAAGATATCGGATCTAGAATTGTTTTTGGGCCAAATATGAGACCCAATCGCGGTGCCTCACTGGTAAGATTTTGATTTAATTTTTGTTGCATAATTAAATGATGTGTAATGTTTTAATTTGCATTACAGGAAATAATCGAACGCAACACCCTACCGCACAAATACAAACGTGTTCGACGTGAAAGTGAATCCGATGAAGATGCTGAAAAGTGCGCAATATGTTTATCGTTATTCGAAATTGATAATGAAGTCAGGTAAGTTAAGTATAAGTTTTTGAAACTAATTTTCATTTTATCCTTGCTGATATCTCACTATAAAGTTTTTTTATGTTTGTATCATAAATTTGAAAATGCTTGGACAAAAGTTGATATTTTATATGTAACTTATCAATTTTTTGACAATATTTTTATTCAAGTAGTTGAATTTGAAGTAAGGATGAAGTTTTTGTGAATCTGCTTATAAATCCAAATCTTTGTTTATGTATTGTTTAAACATTTCCATTTGATGAAAGGGTTCATCAACTTTAAAAATCTGTATTAATATTATAATATTGTATTATGTTCAAATGGTAGCCATGTGCATTCAAGAGGACAGAAGGGCCCACAGTTTTTTTCTCAAATACCCACCTCTGTCTGCTAGGTTAGGTTAGGTTAGGTTGCAAGGGGTGTGCACAGCATGAAGCTGTTGCGTACACGGGGGCCTACTGGTCCATTGTGATCCCTGTAAAAGTAAAAATTTTTAGCAACGATGTTCCTCAATTCTGTCGATTAGCGTAGACTGGCTCGTTGACGAACCAGCCTGAGCTATCTATAAATTTCCTCATGCTTGCCATTGAGACCTGTGCTAGATCATCCAGTTCTCCAACAAACCTGTTTCCGAAATGACGGAGTCGGCTGGTTTGGAGGTTCGGACAGTCGCAGAGCAGGTGTTTAATGGTTTCCATTTCTTCCTCATCCTGACAGCTCCTACAAAAATCGGGTGCAAATGCCCCTATTCTGTTAGCCATTGTGCCAATGGCGCAATGACCTGTTAGTACACCTATCAAGATTTTAATGTTCTTTTTACTCAGCGATAGAATATACCGAGTTTCTTTTTCATTTGTGTTAGGCCATAAACTTCTAGAGATTGCACAATCGTTCCTGGATTTCCAGGAGATATTGGTTTTCTCTTTTAGTTTAAGGTCTATCTTCCTCTTGAGTACCCCAATCGGGACGAGTGGTCCCCTGACTGAATGGTCGCTACTACTGGTGTCTGCTTCTGACCCTTTCCTGGCTAGTTCATCTACTATATCATTCCCTTCTATATTGCTATGTCCGGGAACCCAGCAGAGCTTTACCTGGTTAGTGTGGCAGATTTTGTTTAATTCTTTCTTACAGTTTAAAACTGCTTTTGATCTTATGGTCTCACTGGCTAAGGCTTTGATAGCAGCCTGGCTGTCCACGAAAAAAGTAATCTCCGAAGAGCTTAGATTCTTGATGTGCCAGTTCAGCTGCTTTTCCAATGGCAAAGATCTCGGCCTGAAAGACACTACAGTCAGCCGGGAGTGTATATGACGCTCTGATGTTTAGAGATTGGCAAAACACTCCAGCACCTGTTCCTGATTCCATTTTTGAACCGTCAGTGTAGAAAGGGATACCCTGTTTACTTATAAGTGAATTAGGATCCCAACCCTGTCTGTCTGGTATGAAAATAGAAAACTTCCTGTCGAAATCTAGTAAAGGGGGGATATAATCGGTGGTCTCCCTCAGTCCTGGAATCGTGTCATAACTTTGTAAGATTGACCCGTGGCCATAAGTGCTCTGCCTCCAAAAACACAATTCTCTTAAACGAATTGCAGTTTTGGCTGCCGTGCACCTTATGAACTCATCCAGAGCCGGGAGGTCCAAGATCATTTCCAATCCAGCTTGTGGTGTGGATCTTTGAGCCCCTGTTATTCCTATACAAGCTAGTCTCTGTACCTTATTCAGGTTCTTGAGATAGCTTGATTTTTCCACCGCCTTCCACCATACAATAGAGCCATAGGTAAGAATGGGTCTGACAATCGCTGTGTACATCCATTGGATGACTTGCGGTTGCATGTGTAGAATGCACATAATGCTTTTTTCATTCTTTCCTCCGTATTACGCTTCCATGTAAGCTTGGAGTCAAGGATTACTCCTAGAAATTTAGCTTCCTTAGAAAGTTTTAGAGGAATACCATTTAGTTTGGGAGGGTTGAAGCCCTCCAGTTTCCGTTTCTTCGTGAACAAGACTAGCTCTGTCTTGGTGGGGTTGACCCCGAGACCGTTCTTAGTTGCCCAAGAAGATAAATCCTTTAATGCATTTTCCATAATGTTTTCGATGATGGTAAGAAACTTGCCTGATACCAAAACCACTATGTCATCTGCATATGCTACTATTTTAATGCCCTGATCTTTGAACCTTGTGAGAATTTTGTTGACTACGAGGATCCAGAGTAGGGGTGAGATGACTCCTCCCTGTGGTGTGCCTCTAGTAACTGTTTTCTCGATAGTGCTAACTCCTATTTGAGAGTTGATAATTCTGCCATTTAACATGGTGAAAATCCAATCGACAATGACAGATTCAACTCCAACTTCAACTAAGGCAGTCTTGATCGATTCCGTTTTAACGTTATTAAACGCACCCTCGATATCAAGAAATGCTGCCAGTGTATATTCTTTGTGTTCAAGACTTTTCTCAATATGTGAAACTACTTCATGCAGAGCAGTCTCCACTGATTTACCTTTAAGGTAAGCGTGTTGGTAGCTGCACAAGTTGTTTTCGTTGAGAAGTTCTCTAACATGTAGATCAATTATCCTCTCCAGTGTCTTAAGGAGAAACGAAGAGAGACTTATTGGTCTATAATCCTGAGCGGTCGAGTGAGTCGGTTTCCCTGCTTTGGGGATAAAGACTACCTTGACCTTTTTCCAGCTATTAGGGACGTATCTAAGTTTAATACAACTTATGAAGATTACCCTAAGCCACGGAGTTATTACTTTGAGAGCATTTTGAAGAAGAGCTGGGAAAATCTCGTCTGGTCCCGCTGATTTGTAGGGTTTGAACGAGTTTATTGCCCAGATAATCTTTTGCTCAGTAATAATCTGATTTAGTTCTAAATTTGATTCCGTGTGAGTAAAATCCAGCGTGTTCGATTGCAAGCAATCAGAACTTTCTGGTTTTTTACAACCGGGGAAATGAGTTTCCATGAAGAGTTCAAGCGTTTCTAGGCTCGAGTTCGACCATGATCCATCAGGGTGTTTTATGTACCCCGGGATCGTGGGATTAATGGCCAGGGTTCTACGGAGCCTTGCCGCCTCGCTTGTTTTTTCAATGGATTCACAATGTTTAGCCCACGAATCCTTTTTGGCCTTCCTTAACTCTTTGGTGTAAGTGTTAAGTGCGGCTCTATAAGACTTCAAGTCCTCTTCTAATTTACTCAGTTTAGCTTTATTGAAAAGTTTTCTAACCTCTGTTCTACGTTTCTTTAATGCACCATTCCACCAGGGTGGGTTAGTGGAGTTATTGGAACGAGATAAAGGGCAGTGTTTTTCAAAAGACATTCTCATTTTGCTAGACAAGTTTTGGACAACAGTGTCAATGGTTGAAGTGCTTAGACTTGTATTGTCCTCTGGTGGATCAATACAGTCTTCCATCCATTTTTCGTACTCTGTCCAATTCGTTCTAGTTGGGTTCCTGTAAGGTTTCTTTTCAGTAAAGTTCCTGTCTATAGAGAAGAGTATCCTAAAGTGATCCGAAAAAGATTCTTTAGGTGAGACTCTCCAGTCTTCAACTGAAATTTTACTATTATTGCTAATAAGGGTCAAATCTATGATTTCCTCCCTGTTTTTGTTTCGAAAGGTAGGGTGATTGCCCCTATTACATATCGATAAATTAGAACAGAGAATATATTCAAAAATTGACTCACCTCTTTTATTGATGTCCTTAGAGCCCCATTGAGTGTGGTGAGCGTTGGCATCACCTCCCAACACCATAGGTGTACCGCTTGCTGTGGCATGAACCACCAGATCGCGGACTGTTTGTGATGGTGGGCTCTCCTCCTCGTATGGCATGTACGTCGACGCTAGAATGAAGTTTCCTTCATTCGATTCGACGCTGATTGCCGTGTTGTCCTTGTTGCTGTACCTAGATAGGAAAAAAGCGTTAATTGATTTTTTCACTAGGATACAACTTCTAATATTACCTTCATCTGACGTGGAATGGAAAAGGTTGTAGTGTTTTGACCTCAACCCACGGATTCGGTTTTTGCCTAACCATGGTTCCTGGATCAAGGCCACATCCACGTTCTCGTGAGACATGTAGAGCGTAAGGTCGTACGTTGCTGCTTTAGCGTGGTGCAGGTTTATTTGCACCACTTGCAGCTTTTGACTCCCCTTTGCCTTCATGCCTCTTAACCTTTACGGTTCCGAGACCATACCTCAACACGTCTTTTCTTTCTCTCAGCAGAAGGTCAGATTTCTTGTCTGCCACAAACAAGAGGTCCTTCCCTTCGCCTCCATGACTCTTTCTTGAATGTTGGAGCTTCCATTCTAAAATGGGAAGCTCTTTGTTCTGCTTCGCCAACAGCTTAATAATGGCTGCGTCCTCATGTTCTGCAGGAGGGGGGATCCAGATGCTAAACTGCTGGCGGAGTGGTAGAGCTGCGGCGGGTAGAACCTCAAGGGAGGAACCTTCCCATAGTTCGCCAATGTTGGCGATTGTACGGTTCAGGAACTTCCGTGATTTCTGGTCACCGCAGCAGACCACTTTAACTCCTCGCCGCCATCCGGCACCATCAAAGATATAGTCCTCAGAACTATCGTTCTCTGATGCTGCCATCATAGCTTTAAGGATCTCATTTTCCACAAGAAGCCAGTTTTTTGCCGAGATTTTCCCATCTGGGTCGTCACGGCTTATAATGGCGATTTGTAGGTCAATCGGGGTGGTGTCGAAGCTGCTGGTTTTCTGTTTTTTAGCACCGTCTTGCTTGACTGTCTCCTCCGATCTTTGTCTCTTGGACGTTCCTGGTTTCGTTCCAGAAGAGGTGCTTGCCGGTGCTTGGTCTTTCCTAGCGTTGGCTTGCTGTTTCTTACTGGAAGTCGCCTGAACTTTACCTTTGTCGTTCCGAGCGGTCGAGTTATTGCCAGCCTGTTCACGGTTTGCCTTTTTAGGGACAGACCTAGATTTGGCAGCATCTACTCCTTTGCTCTCCGACTCTTTGGCATTCACTTCTTCTGCTATTTCCCTGGGTGCAGTGACAGTCTCTGCCAGCTGCCGCTCAAAGTTCCTAACTAGCTTCTTATGCTTTTTTAGGAGAGCTTTGTCTCTCGAACTGAGCGTCGCAGGGTCTTTCAACTCGGTCATTTTCACGAATCTTTTGGAGGATCTGTAGTTGCTGCGTTGCCTCAAAGCTTTGAGGGGTGCAGCAGACTTCAGCATAGTCTCTTCTTGACTCGGTTCCATCAGTAGCTCGTCCTCGGTTTGACTACCTATGGAAGGAGGTCTGTCCGAGGTCTCCGTACCTTTGATGGTTAAACCATCTATGTCGGGAAGGAGATCTACTGAGAGAATGACCGGTTGTCTTTTTAGCTCTCGTTTTTCTTTCTCTAAGTTTACTTTTGTCACTGGCGACTTAGCTTCTTGCGAAGCCAAGCCCTCGCCGGCAGCCGTGACTTCTGCCGACACTTGAACGTATATCCCCGTTCGATTTTCTTCATTCAGTAAACTTTTATCCATATTTATTAGATTAACATCTCTGCTTTTGGTGGTTTTCTTAGTTGTCTTACTCCGCAGCTGGATTGCTGAAGAGTTAGACGTAAGCCCCCTCGCCACAACAAGGCGAAAACCGTGAGGGGGTCTGTCTGCTAACTCCTACTCTCACCTCCCCACTCTACATGAAGAAATAAATCCTTCGTACGTATCACCCTCCAAAACCCATTTGTTTACATTGTTGTATTTGTAATGTGGACGAATTCAACGAGAAAAATTGACGTGTTTTCATGGATACATAGAATCAACTACTAAGTTTTTTGGGGAAATTTCATAAATTAGAGGAGAAATTACACGCACACTAAGAATAAGTTTATGAGTCTGATTTCCGGTTTAGCTTTTAGGCAAACCAAGATGTCTACCGAGGATTTATATCTTCATATAGAGTGTTTTTGGTGTGAACTAGGGCCTCACCCAACAAACTTCTCCATCTAGCTCGGTCCCTAGCTAGACATCTCTAGTTGCGCACTCCTAGTTGGGTGGGGTCACTTTCCACTTGTGAGCGCCACCTGATCCACGGTCTTCCTTCAATGCGCTGTTCTGTGGGCGTGGATTCGAAGACTTTCCAGGTCGGAGCATTGGTTCCCATGTGCTTTACATGACCCAGCCATCTCAGTCGTTGGACTTTTATCCTTTTAGCCCGTACAACTCGTCGTTTCATCTCCTCCTCCACTTACCTTCTATGCATACAAGGCCATAGATCACGCGAATAACTTTTCTCTCGAAACGACCCAAAGTGACCTCATTAAAGTACTAATCTTAAAATTTGTTTTGGAACTCCCCAATTGTGAAACTGGTATTGAGATGACTCGGCCAAAAGCTTTCTCGAGGTGAAGTGACTACGCCATGTTTTGTTTTCTATAAGTTTTCGACTAATTTTTGTTCGAGTACTTGAATACATACAATAATTATTATTCAATATTTTTTTTGATTTAATGTTTCAATAAAATTAACATTTTAAATATTTTTCTTTTCTTGTGTCTTTCAGACGGCTTCCGTGCATGCATCTATTCCATACTGAATGTGTTGATCAGTGGCTGGTCACCAATAAACATTGTCCTATATGCCGTGTCGATATCGAAACCCATCTAACCAAAGATACAAGCAGCTCGTTATGACCCGTTCCTAGGGTCATATCAACCTAAAAATTCGTCAATCCATAAAAATACAACTTATTATATAAAAACAAATTATTAGTAATACCCACATATACATACATTCATACATATATACATTTAATTAAAAAAAAAGAAACCGGAAAAAATAGGCTAAAAGCTTAAAATATACAAATTTTGGATTTGTCGGTTTTTACAATTATTAACTTATTTTTTTTGGGTGTTAGGCGACACCGTTAGTTCGTTTTTTTTTCTTTATTTATTTCTCAGTTCAAGCAAGTTTTTCTTTTTGTTAAAACAATGGCTGGATTATTCATATTGATATTTATTTTTCTTTTTAGTTCATACAAAACCCTCAAAACTTTTATTTGTTTCTCAGTTCAAGCAAGTTTTTCATTTTGTTAAAAAGTTGCTGCATTATTCATATTTATTTTTGTTTAAGTTCATACAAACCCTCAAGCATAACTGCATGGTAAACATTAAACATTTTTGTCATTTATATTTGAATGCGAAATGTATTCGCTGATAATTTATGTTACATATTTTTTTAAGGACATTTTTGTTGTTGCTGCGATTTATTATTGTTTTTTTTTAATCCCTTGTTTATATAAATTTGAAAATTGGTGGGTGGTATTCGATAAACTTATCGCAAATTCAGATTTTTTTGCCGAGTGATATGTTTTTTTTTTTTTTTTTAAATCTCAACAAATTGAGAATTGTATGAATTATATCAAATATCAAATAAAATTTTATTCATGCCACCAAATATAAATATTTCATAAGCTCTGTACTTAGAAAAATAATTTTTTTCTATTTTGTTAATTTTAATTTAAAACTAGAAAAATCAATTTAGGAATAATTAAAATAAAGAAAATTAATAAAAGAGCCAGTTAATATACTGGAAACATCTTACTGTGTAGATATTTAAGTTTTGTTTTGTTTTAATTGAACAAACAAAAATATTCTACATTAACAAGTGCCATAAACAAGTAACGTAAAAAAACAATCATTAATTTCTCAGTTTTTGTTTGGAGTTTAATGTTTTGTTTTGTATTTCTCTTTTTTGTTATTTTATTTGATTTTTTCACTTCATAATATTTTTTTTCAATTACATTAAATTAATGACATTCTTAAGAACATTTAATATTTTATAAAGAAATGATACCAATATTTCATTATGTAAATTATTCATATTTGTATACTTTTTTGTGAGTACCCATTTTCATTGTTATACATAAAAAATATACTACTATGAAACATGTAAGCATATTTAATAAGAATAATAATCAAGAAGTTTGCATAAAATCAGCGAATATACATATAAAAATTAAATAAAGCGTCTGATAAATTATTATTTGTTTGTTTGTTTGCATGAAATATATAGTGACGGACAAAACAGTAAGACCAGTAGGCTCTAAAATGGATACTAGAGTAGGTGCAGGCTTTTACTCTGAAAGCCTCAACCTTGCCAAAGCATTCAGGCTCCCCGACTATAGCAGCGTCTTTCAAGCTGAGATCTTGGCAGTGAAAATCGCTGCTAAACATATATCCATGATGGCGATATCACACGCGGACATCACTTTTTTCATTGATAGCCAAGCAGCAATAAAAGAAATCTCTGCCACCCAAATCAAGTCGAAGCTTGTCTCTTGCTGTCACGAAGAGCTAAAGGTTCTTGGCACACAGCATAACGTAAGACTCTGCTGGGTTCCTGGACACAGTGATGTACCAGGCAACGAAAAGGCGGATGAACTTGCTAGGGAGGGCTCCACACTGGAACCCTCTCTGATAGACCATCATATAGGGATACCGGTATGTGAACTGAAACATAACGTCAGTAAAACCATCATTCAAAAATCCAATGACAGATGGAATCTCCTAGAAACCTGTGTTAACACCAGGAAGCTATGGCCTAGATACGATAAGAAAAGATCCGACTGGATCTTAACTCTTAATAAACCTTCCCTAAGATCCCTTATCGGCATTATTACAGGTCACAACCTACTCGGCTACCGTAAGAAGAAGATGGGGCTCAGTACTGATGACCTTTGTAGAGGCTGTGGTGATGAAAACGAGCATGAAGACACTGCTCACTTTCTCTGCCACTGTCCTTCGCTCTGTCTTGCTAGGAAGAAAACTCTAGGCAACTTCTTCTTTAATGAACTAGAGGAACTATCAGAACTGCCAGGCAAAAGCTTACTAAACTTTGTCAAGACCTCTAAATGGTTAAACGAACCACATGATTCATAGGTTATTATATCTTTTCAGGAAGTTACAACACTTCGGGGTACCACAATGGATCTACATTGATCTAAGTGTGATGGTAACAACATCAACTGTCAGCCCGTTCAACCTAACCTAACCTAGGGTAGTCTTGATAATTAGCTCTCTCTCTCTCTCTCTCTTAAAGATGAAGACAGTTATGCTTTTCTCTTTGTGTAAATCATCGTTGATAAACGGTAAAGTTTTGATTAATCAAACAAAATAAAGAATAAACAGTTTATTATAATTGTCAAAAAGTAAACAAACATACAAAAATTCCTTAGAGTTTAACGAAACAATAAGACCAGGTGACTTATGTTTGGATTTATGTTAAAATTATTGTGATTTTAATTAAATATTTTACAGAACACCATTCTTGGAATAAAATACTTTTAATTATAAAATAAATTAATAATTAATTAAATATTTTACAGAAGACCATTCTTGGAATGAAATACTTTTAATTATAAAGAAAAATCACAAGAAGAAACAAAAAATGGGTAGCGGAGTGCATTGCACTCAAACCATGAGGGAAATTATGCCTAAACTGGTGCAAGATGGAAAGTCGCAGCGGGAAGGGGCCAAAATAATTGGGGATCCAAGACATTTGTTTATATTGTACTACAGCCCAAAAAACGAACGCAAAAACAAGCACACCACGGAAAACATCCTTAGAACTTGATGCTCAAATTAAACGTTAATCTAAGAAGGACCCGTTTAAGTCTTTTGGGGATATTCAAAAGGAGCTAGACTTGCCTATCTGTGAAAGAACAGTTAGGAGACGGCTTGAGGAACAACATCTCTTTGGAAGAAGTCCTAGGAACGTACCACTTTTTACCAGAAGACAACGACAGAATATAATTAAATTCGCCAAAGGCCAATTAATTTAAATTCGGTAGGCCCAGATAATTGAAAAAAAAATGGCGAAACATTTAATGGTCATCAGATGGTAAGAGATAGGAAATAATATCATATCAACCTGCATATCAACCAGAGAAACATCATGGTGTGGGGATGTTTTTCGTAGTACGGGGTAAGTCCAATTTATTGGATCTAAAACAAAATGGACCAGCATTTGTACACAAACATACTAGAGGAGGTTATGCTTCCGTATGCCGAGTATGAAATGCCGTTGAGGTGGAAGTTCATGCAAGACAATGACCCAAAGCATACATCTCGCACAAAAGTCAAAAGCTAGATAGAAAAGAAATGGATTTAAACTTATGGGCCATTAGGCGTGTACCATCAACTGAGCGCTCAGTGAGCGCTCAATGTCAGATTGACGGAGGCGGAATCGTTTTGTGGGACAAGAATCTACAAACATAAGTTGTCAAAAACATATGTTGTCAGTTGTAGTTTTTGATGTGAATTTATTATTTTTTTCTATTGATAATTCTTTGTTACTTTTGGAAAAAAAACTATTAAAATGGATAACAAACAAGAATAAGTTTTGCGTCAAATTTTAAGTAGTTCATCAGATAAAATAAGAAAGAAATAAATAAATAATAATATAAATAATAATAATAAATAAATAATAAATAAATAAATTTTATTTCTTTTCTTAAAAATTATTTAAATTACGCGCCACACCAGACAAATGACAACTGAACAGCTGTTTTGGGTGAGCAAGCAAATTGAGAAATGAATCCATGAATTTTTTGTCTCAGAGATCTCCGCAAAAAATCTCAGTGCTCAGCTGAGATTTTTTGTCTCACTTAAAAAAATAGTTGAGCCTTGAGACTTATATATAGACATGTCAAAATCTAAACGAATTAAACGAATCTGAAACTGTAACCTTTTGAAGATTAGTAGAATCTGACTGTATCATTGGACAACGTGGCAACAAAACTACTTTTCCTTTAAACTTTCCAGTTAAAATGGTTGCTTCAAGAATATTTGCGATGATCTTTTTGATGACTAAACGTGTACCGTTGCATAATTAAGGTACAACCTAACCTAATCGTGTTCCATGCGCCATGAAAAAAAATCAATTTTATAAGGAAATCTGAATTTACACATGGGAAACCTCATAATTATCTGATTATTTTGATAAAACGTTACTCCATTCACTTTAAATAAAATCAAAAAATCGTCCCATATGCCTCGAGTTTTAAGCCTTTTTAAAATAAAAACAGAAACATTTATGTATTTATTTTTTATTCAGGCAAATACATTTCTGGCCCTTCAACCCCCTTTTGTTTTTGTTTCCTTTTTTTAATTATTTTTAAAAACCCAAAATTAAGTATAACTGAATTCCAGAATTTTTTTAAAATCCAACCGCTATGTGTGATCAACAAATTTTATTCGAAGTTCCTGAAGAAAATGTAACAGGCGAAACAAATGCCGAAATGTTACAAGAACCAATTAGTAATGCGTACTCTCCGCAAGATTACGTCCAACAAAATTGCTCTCCAATGCAATGTCAAGTCCCAACGTCTTATGAATCATGCCAAGCTCAAAATCCTGTTAATTGCTCATGTGATATGGATTGTTGCTATGAACAGCCTCCCCGGCAACCAATGTGCAGGCCTATGGTTAGCTATGTTCGGCCGACTCAACCAATAGATACGAATACTATCTATAAGTGTTCCTATGTTGGGAATTCAGGATACAAACGAGTTTTGCCGATTCATGTCCAGGATAGTATGCAACCATTTCAAGGTCAAACGGATGGTAATACAATTCAGAAGCTTTCATTTCAACCTCATTGCCAAGCTGTACGTGCCCAGCCTATAAGACCAAAGGAAAACACTCAACGATTTGATGGCCAATTTTATGATTTAACCAGCCAAAAGCATGACTTTGTTCCAAAATGCTATAGCAAGAGGCAGCCTTTAAAAGTTTCGGATGGAATTTTGAAATTGTGCGCGCCGTTAGAAAAATGTACCATCAACAAACTTTCCTACATGCCGTATGACATCTGTAATAATCCTCCACCCAAACCTATAATTCAAACGGGGCACTATGTTCGACCTGATGCACCCGGTGAACGTTGTACTGTTCAAAAGTTGAGTTATTTGCCTGTGCCATTACCTGTCAAAGATGATATTCCTTGGGCAAGAAGGGTCCATGTGGAACCACCTCGATGCGGTCCACTTTGTACTACATATAAACTTAGTTTTATTCCCAATTGTAATCCTAAGAGGATCCCTGCTCTTGCGCCGGAACAAGCTATTAAAATATTTGGTTCAGAAATGCCTGATAAAAACACTATCTACAAGCTAAGCTATTTGAAGTCATGTGGTACTAAACCAGGGCCAATTTTGCCAAGACCTGGAATACAGTTGCCTTCTGGAAGAATGGAAAAATGCACAGTTTATAAGGTAAAATTCTCAAAAACCCGAAAACCGTTTTATGCATACTAAAAACAAAAAACACACATTTCATTTGGCAGTTATCATTTCAACCTCAGAACTGTCCTGAACGTACAAAACCCTGTCGGCCAAAGGGAAATGTATGCAGATCGAATGCTCCCATTCAAGACATTACAACGCAAAAGCATGATTTCGTTCCGAAACCAAATTGTCGACGTGGTCTTCTTGTACCTCCGACATCTATGTGTACACCTAGCTGCCCAATGGAAAAATGCACCATCAACAAATTATCATATTTGCCTCAGGTAAATCCTGTTAAAATAGCTCCTATTTTACCAAGACATGGATTGGCCACAATCGATGCACCAATGGCAAAATGCACAACTTATAAACTAAGTTATATGCCTGTGCAAATACCTCCGAAGGAGGTGTTACCATGGGCAAGACAATCGTCGTGTGTGCGTCCGACTGCTCCAATTGAAAGATGCACAATACAAAAGTTAAGTTATGGAGCACCCGGAAAATTCATCCGAAAGGGTAATTGTGGTAAGTAGAAATATGATTTTTAATATCTTATTTGAAATATATTTTCCAAACAATGGATGAAAAATTCAGCTGAATTTAAATAGTCCCTCTTATGATAACCTCGTTACTTTGTCATATTTATTATTTTGTTCTTTGGCTCGAGAACCGGGATGCGGTCGTGGTCTCATTTAACATGTCTCTCCATTTATCCCGATTGCGAGCCAACACCATCCAGTGGCGAGCAAAAAGTTTCGGGCGCACTGGTATATGCCATCTGTCCATCGTTTAGGACTTTTTGCACTGTGTTTAGAAGAACTTCCGATCTGGTACAAACACGGTCCTAACGACTGCTTCTGGGAATGGAAAACCTCCTAACAGCTTCTCTTATGGACATTTTATATACCCAGATCTCAAATTGTGCTTCTGTCAAATCTTTTTCTGTGTATGTTACTTTATGTCCTTCTTTAGTTGCCGATTTCATTTTTCTTAATTATTTTTTCTGATCCCCTCAAACCATAAGTTTTACATGACCTTGATGCTAACCCCCATCATTTATGGAAGGAAGTGGTCCTGGAAGCTCTCTCAAAATGCTTAAAAAGCCACCTGAGAGCTTTACTTTGACAACCTGCCATCAATAAGACGGGATTGTGCCATTAGCACCGCTGCTATTAATGACCGCAACCACGACTTTGTCTTTCGTAAAACTTGGACTGTTAGTGGGATTGAGGGGAATGGTAGTGTTGTGCCCACGAGGCCGTTTTTGTGTCGGTGTGGCCCCTCCAGAGACCTTTCACGTTTAAACGTAAAGTAGAGTCTTTACAGGTACTTGTTGCGGTTGTAGCGACTGCCTAGAACGGCGATGGTGCGGCTGGAGGAACCGTCGGCAAACCGAGGCGTCTTCAGCGCGTAAGTGAGATCTAAAATGAAAAGAAAATAAAAGATTTATTTATTTAAATGAAAAATAGAAGTAAGTAATCGTTTACTTACGATATTTATACTCGTTGCCGGTCGGAGACGTGGGTTCATTCCCACTGAAAAATCCTGGGCGGCCGCCATCACGTCTCTAGTTTGCATAAGAACTTCGGCAAGCAAGGCGTCGTCGGCGCTATGAAATGACCTGAAACAAAAAAGGAAACAAATACAATAAAATTAAAATAACACCCGTATGAAGGTGTACCTACGATATTTTGGCTTCTTGCCGAATCAAGAACGCCCCGAGCGTTGCACACCGTCGGCAAACCGAGCCTTCTTCAACGTAAAGTAAGTAAAGTGAGTTCCGGAGTAAGCCACGGTATTTCTACTCAAACGCCCGACTTGAAACGTGGGTTCTTCCCCACTGAACAGATGGGAGCGGCCGCCACCACCATCTCCAGTACATACTTTTGGCAAGCGAGGCGTCGTCGGCACGATGAAAATGACCTGCAACGAAATATCAACATTGTAGGTGAAATAACACACATATGAATGGTACTTACGATATTGTTGCTCCTTGCCCAGTCAAAAACGTCCTGAGCGTCACACCCCGTCGGCAACTAAGGCGTCTTCAGCGCGGAGGAAAGATCTAGAAATGAAAAATAAAAGAAATGAATCAAATAAATGAAAAAAAGTAAGCAATCATAGGTTTACTTACGATTTTGTTTACTCGTTGCCTGGCTTAAATAGGTGATGTTGATCTGGGTGTGACCGCAATTTGTGGATTAGCTGAAAATATAACAAAAAGAATATTAATGAAAAATTCTAGTCTCACTAATTAAGCCGTTAGGCGAATTTTGTTGTTTTTTGTTGTTTACTTACCTCGTTGTAGTTGCTGCCGGCTCCATTGATAGAAAAATACAAATGGCTGTAAGTAAAGGAAACAGTGACGACAAACAATTGGAAAGCCTTCCTGGAAAGTCTTCCTGGAAGGATATCTGGAATAGGAAGTTCTAAAAGGTTAAGGGAGATGTGCAATGGGAGTTGTTGTGACGAGTAGGTTAGAGTGTTTGTTTTTGTGGTTAACTTAAGATTTGAGAATGTGAAATGGTAATGTGAGTTGCAAGTGATTTAAGGATGTGAATGTTGAAAATTAAGAGATGTTTGTTTTAATGTTATGCTGTGCAGTTTATTAGTGTTTTTATAATTTTTGTTTGTGTTTTACATGTATGTACATAAGTTTAGAAAAATATAGTGACAAAAAAAAATAGGTGACAACAATACAAAATGACTAACGTAATGATAACATAAATAATGATATTATTTATTCAAAGCAACAATAACAAATGTGACGAACGCGAATAAATAGAGATTTTGACAAAAGAACTGAAAAGAATTACACAAATTTTATTTGTTATGGACTGGACGAACGCCGACCGTGGTGAGATCGGACGTGTATACAGCGGTGGGATGTTTCAGCCAGCGAACAGGCTAAAGCAACTGCGGCGGCTTAAGAATTATCGCGGATATGACAAAGCATTAATGAAAAGGAACAAAGAAACGATTACAAACAAGGTCTGTGAAAGTTTTTTGTTAAGTTTAGAGGACATTTGAAGATCGATAGTCGTGCGGTAATGAAGTAGACAAAAGTTGTTTGAAGGAACAAAGGATCTTTAAAGTGTTTCGAAACAGTTGTGCCCAAGGAATTTGGAATTAAGTCCTGTTAACTTTTGAACGTTTTTAAGGAAATAAAAAGGGTGAGTGCGCTAGGTCCTTAATAAAGTGGTGATAGTTTCGGAAAACATAACTAATTCGTGTGTTTTGTGTGTGTTTTTTATTGGTGATACAGGGTGGAAATTCTGTCAACGAAGACGCACGAGTAGCCAAAGATAGCCGTGGTACTGAGGCAGTTAGGCCCAGAAATAGAGCGAGCATATCGCCCGTGAGTCTCCGGGTGCCAAGTAAGGTTGTTTAAAAAAAAAGTTATCGGTAAAGCAGGTTTTAACGTAATGTTAAATTAGGTGCCGGCGGCAAGCCGCAGAAAGACACCCCTTTTTTTTTTTTTTCTTTTCGGGTTTTTTTTTCTGTTCTATATAAACATATAGTTCTTCTTTGTGGTTCGAACGAAAAGTTTTGAGGAGCCAAATCATTTCGAAGTCGGAGCCAATTTTGGCTGAAGATATAACCATTCGCACGACATATCGTAAAGAGTGCTGCTACGCACGACGGCCGAAGTCGCTCCAAACGAAGTTCCATTAGCTTTATTCAGTAAATCTAACAAAAAAAAAAAAAGGGTTCTTCAACTCCAGCAAGAATCCCCTTCAAGAGCGTCGAGAGCGCGGGGTTGGCGATGCGACGCGCAAGAGCGTACGGAGCGTTTTTTTTTATATATATACATTTTTCTTTGTGTTGCAATTTCATTCGTCAAGCGAAATCTAAACATCCATTTTGAGAGTTTTACTTATATATTAATTAAAGTTACTGTCTTAATTTTTAAAATTTTTGCGTGCCACAAAAGAGTGTGGAAAAGATTTATACCGGCGATTTGATAAGAATCCGTGGAGGGAATTCTTTCCAATCTCGCTCGTGGGAAGCAAGATTTTGCCCCTACGTACGAACCGCATATAGAGCTCTATCTGTAGGTAGGATACTAAGGGTGTTCGCTGTGTCCTCATTGGTGTGAATTGATACACCGTTCCATTAATTGCGAGATCTTTGGGGAGGGTTTGGTTTACCAAGGAAATCCGGTATATTTTCCAGATTTTTTTTTTTTGGTATTTTAATATATTTATAATGTTTTTGATTATTGTTTAAAAAAAAACCATTTTTATATTATAATTTCTTAAAATTTTTGATTTTATTATTATATTCAAATAATTTAAAATGCATGTCCATGTTTATTGTTTAATCAAATTGATTTTTAATGTATACAATCAAATTTCGCTTTCGCTTGTTGTGCATCAATAAATGATCATTTTTGATGATTTTTTTTTATATCGAACAAATCATATTTTGGTGATTTTTTCTGTGATTTTTGTGGTTGAGCGATAGCTCAATGGAGTTTTGAAGTTTTATTCTAGGGGGTGATTAAAGGTAAGCTAGGGGAAGTGGCGAAAATGACTTTTTCAGGTTTGATGATGACCATTTAGAGGAATTCCGGTCAAGGGGAATCCGGACTTCCAACGGCCTGCCGGGTTCCACGGAGGGGAGGGAACATTAGGCCAAGCTGCGCCGTCACCTGCAGCCCTCAAGTGTGGCGGATCATCAGTGGTGGTATCGCATTTTAGGTTTTTCGATCTCTCCAGGCATGATTTATGTTTTTGAAATAGGAGGAGGTCCGTTCGCGAGGGCAAGATCCCCCCCATTCCGGCGAGCTCAGCCGAGCACAGCAAGCATGCCGCGACCCTCGCAGCGGACGGCTGCGCATCCTCTCTCACCTTCTTAGGCCTTCTTTCTTTATCTATCCTTTCTGTCTCCTTTTCCATTTCCTTTCCAATCCGCCGTCTTTTCCGAGTTTTATCCGTTTCTCTTTTTCTACCTTTGTTCTATTTATTAATTCTGACATCTGTCAAACCTTTTCTTTCCAGCCTAAGACGATCTGTCACTGCACTGACATCCGGAGTGACAGCGAGGAGTGCCAGCGCTGCGGCCGGTCCTTAGCCGGTCGTATGAACATCGTCATTTCATATTCCTTTTTCTTCTATCCTCTATCCTCTTCACATCTTCATCTTTCTTTCTATCACCCTATTTCAAATGGCGCCCAACGTTTGTGTCCGAAGGTAAGCCATTGGCAAGTAACCTTGCAAATGGCGAACTTTCGGTTGTGCCCTAGTTTTTCCTAATGTCCCGACTCTTTTTCGTTAAATATGTCAAGTCGAGGCGTAAGTCTTAATAACGATAGCTCTTGAGAAGGCGTTTTAATTGCGACGACTCGGTTTGGCATACGAGACAAGAACGGTCGGAACATCTAAGTGTTTAGTCAGTTGCGTTCCTTCGATGTTAGGTTGTCATGTCTTCATAGGTATAGTCTTAACATAACCTTTGAATTGCGGATATCCGGTCGGAGTCTAAAGAAATCGCAACTGACATTTCCTGTTTGAGTCGTGTTTGTCGTCGAGGACGAGGCATAGCGTAAGTCTTTGTCAAGATAGCTCTTTAGAAAGCTTGTCAAATTGCGACGCGATGTTTCGACACCGACGGCAGGAGCGATTTAAAATTGTCTAAGTGTCGTTTCAATGTTTTTTTTTAAATCCACCACACTTTGAGTAAACAAATTTTTTCTTTTGAAGAGTTGTCATCAAACGAAATGGAAGTCATACAAATTTCGTCAACACAAATTCAGAGTAAGCCACTTCTCTGGCTACCCCAAACACCCCCGAATCACAAATACATACAATTACAAACAAAACATTTAGCTAATACTAATTCAATTTGATTGCAATACATACATCATTCCAAAGGTTTATTTTTGTTGCGAGAAGTTTTCAGAGGTTTATTTTTGTTGCGAGAAGAAACGAAGAAGTTTTTGTGGAAATTGAGGTTTTGCCATCTATTTATTTATAAAGTTTTTTTATGTATAGATTATTTTTATTTTCGTTATTTTCTTATTTAGTTATTTTTGTATTTTTTGTCAAATTGGTGATTGGTAGTGAATAAGTTTAGGCCTTAAGTCAAAAACACAAAATTCCAAAACAAAAAAAAATTTAAATAATAATAAAAAAAAAAGTAAACAAAAAAAAATAAAATTTATTATTTAGTAGTAGGTTAAATCCTTAGCTTAATCGCTTAAGATTTTAACGTTTAAAATTTAGGGCTTATAGTTTTTTATTTTTTTTTGTAATTTTTGGTTGTTAGTCAGTTTTGACATCAACAATTTTATAGTATTTTAGAGTCTAGGTTTAATAATTTCATTTTTTCTCGTAAGGAACCGTATATTATTTTAGATAAAATTTTCATATTTGCTTCATAGAAGTTCAATTCTTTTGCATTCATTTATTTATTTATTAATTTAGTTCAATTATTCATTTATTATTTATATTTCATATTTATTTATAATTAATTTATTCATTTCATTTAGGAAGTTTTAGCGTAGTTTCTTCTTTCGTATTTTTATTTATTCTTGTACGTTTTTCTTATTATTTCTTTTTATTATTTATTTATTTATTTAATCATTTTTTCTATTATTTATTACTTCAAATATTTTCGTTAATATTAGTTGTTTAATCATCCATTTAATTATTCTATAGATATCTTTTTTATATTCACTTCTTATATATTAGTTATTTATTTATTAGTTTTGTTCAATTATTTATTTATTTATTTTATTAATTTATTAATTTCATTTAGGAAGTTTTAGTGTAGGATCGTCTTTGGTATCCTTATTTATTTTTGGTAATTTTTCTTTTTTATTTATTAGTTCTTTTTTTTAGTTAATTATTTTATTTATTTAATCACTTTTTCTATTATTTATTACTTCAAATTGTTTCGCTAATATTATTTATTTAATCATTCATTTAATTATTCCAGATTTATTTTCGTTTCTTATAGGTTATTCTTATTGAAAATTACTAATTAGGATTTTTTTTTATATATTTGTTTTTCAAATTTTTCAGTTATATATTTTTTTTTGTGAGTTGTATATTATTGTAGTCGATTCCATTTGTTCCTAGTTCGCAATAGGTTATTGGGTTTTAGAGAGGAAAAGGTATAGACACCAATCCGTATAACTTGCTAGGATTTCTTGGAGAGTCACTCTAGGTAGTTTTTGTTTGAAGTAGGTTATGAGTGATAACCCTGTGGACAAGAAACCAAGAAAGCCACGCAAAACACAAGTTTTCCATAGACCCGTCACTCGCCGACAACTGAAACTAGTGGGAATCGACGACGCCATGCCCATGAGTCGCACTCCACCACCCGGATTGATTGATCAAAATAGTCAAGATCCACCTTCTATTGATAAGAGACCGAGCGATCCAACCAATCAAGATCCAGAACTGATGGACAAACCAGGTAGTTCGAAAGGCCAGGTCGTGGGTGATATGATGGGACTAAATCCACCTGTTCAAGGAACGTCACGTGGGACCAGCGGGTCCGATGAAACCGACAATACAGTTACCACTCCCGCATATAGCAATCTGACTTCAGCAGAAGAGGGAAACCGAAGGTCAGACCAAACGAGAGGGGTTGAAATTCCAGCGGAAAGGGTGAACAATGCCAGCTTGATGGACTTTGAGCCAGTGTATCCGACCCAAGATGCAGCCTTGGCTGGGCGAACATCTAGAAACGGTGAAAATCGAGATGTGGAAATAACGGCAAGTAGCGTATCGGCGGAACTTAAGACGCTAATTAATCTAGCTGTCGTGAACGCGTACGAGTCGTACACCAGCTCGATAAGCGGAAACGTCTCAGAGGCCGTCAGAAGTGAAGTAGAGCGAGGATTCTTAGATTTCATGAAGGAAATCAACTACGCCACACGACCAACTCCTCCACTCTCAGAAAGAGTTCGACCGACAATGGCACCTCAACCGTCGACGTCCAGAGCTGCACTTGAAAGTATTCAAGCTCCGCCGATTCAACTTCCCGTGAGGAACTTGCCACCTCCGATGTCTAATAATTCACAAAGAGTGACTCCGGAATTGCTACACGCGCAGGCAAGTCAATTTTCTGATAGACTTCCGCCACAACCGGATCATTCTAGGCGAATGATCCAAGAGAGGCTATATGTTGAGCGAATGCATCCCTACGGTCAGGAGCCTAATGGGCACAGGGTGCCATATCCACCAGAGGGATACCATCAGGGGGAAGATCGTCACCCTGAACCCCAATTTAGGTCACCACCCAACTATCCGCAAAGACCGGGGAGACAACCGATTCGCATCGATAAGTGGGGGATAGTTTTTGAAGGAAAGCCGGATCGACTGACCGTCGAAGACTTCATTTTTCGCGTAGAAGTACTCCAATGTCAGCACGGATGTACGTGGGCGGAAATCTTAAGGGACTTCCACCTTCTACTAGCGGGGACCGCGTACGAATGGTACTGGCAGTACCAGCGAACCAGTTATCGTCCGGACTGGACTGGACTCAGAGACGCGCTAATGCGTCAATTCAGAAACTCCAAGTCCGACCTAGAGATCATGAGGGATATCATGGATAGACGCCAAGGAGCTTGGGAGTCTATCGACACATATTTTGCGTCCATATACAAAATGAAGAGTCAACTGAGAATTCAGATCTCCGAGGATGAGTTAGTCCGAATCCTGAAAAGGAATCTGAACGAGCGGATCGGGAGATTAGTATACCCGCAAGCGCTCTTCAACTTAGAACAGCTGAGGCGAGCATGCAAGGATGCTGAATATGCATTCCCATCACGTGGGGGCGAGCGTGAGCGAGACGTTGCTAGACCGGTAAGGCAACCAAACCGTTTTGTAGCAAACGAGCTGGCTTACGTAGATCCCGATTATGAGGAAGAGCATATAGACGCTTTCCAGCAAGCTAATGTTCGACCTCGAACCAACAAAATCAGCAGCGAAACAAAAACCTTAAAGTGTTGGAATTGCCACACGGTTGGTCATTCTTATGTAGATTGTCCTTCCCCGTCCAATAGGATATATTGTTTCGGATGCGGAAAAGAAGGCGTCATTAAACCGAATTGTCCGCAATGTCGACCGGAAAACGCGAGGTCGAACGCGAGGAGCCTGGGGGAGTCGCGTTCGACACAGACACCCCACGAACCACCTCGAACATTATAACTGAACAACCACAATCGAACCTAAACAACCAACCCATCACAATATTAAAAAGAGACAAATTAAAAGATAATATAAATAACAAGACGATAGACATTAATAGAAACAGTTTCCACATAAAACCTTTACACATACGCTTAAAACAATATAAGGAAACAAGGGAAAGAATATTTAACCCAAAGGTAAATGACATATCCAAACGAATAGACAAGACAAGAGAGAGGTATCGTCTGAGAAAGACAGTTAGGAATAGTATATCAGCGACGACAGTTTTCACTAATTCTGATCCTCGGCCTTATGCCAGAATCCAAATAGGCACGAAGGTACTGTATGGTTTACTTGACAGTGGCGCGAGTATCAGCATTCTTGGGAAAAACTGTCTGGAATTTGTCGAAGAAGTAGGTTTAAGAGTAATTAAGCATAAGTCTGGAGTCAAAACGGCTGACGGGAAAAGCCAAGAAATAGTTGGAAAAGTTAAGAGTAGGTTAGGATATAACGGGATAGAAGACGAAATTATATTTTATTTAGTTCCAGGCCTCGACCAAGAATGTTATCTTGGGGTTGACTTCTGGAGAGCTTTTCGTGTCGCTCCAAATATCATTAGTTCTATTACGGAACCGGAAGTCATACCACACCCCAATGCCCATGTTTTGTCGCCTGAACAACAATCCCGATTAGACGCAGTCAAGATGAAGTTCCTGGACTACGAGCGCCATGGACTTGGGAAAACGTCCTTAATGAGTCATGTTATTGACACCGGTGACGCGATCCCCGTGAAGCAACGCCATTACCCGGTATCTCCAGCGGTACAAGCCTTGCTTTATAAAGAACTTGATAGGATGCTGGAGATAGGAGTAATCGAGGAAAGCGAAAGCCCCTGGTGTTCACCCGTAGTTTTAATTAAAAAAGTAGGAGAAAATGGTGATATAAAATATCGATTTTGCCTCGATTCGCGTAGGGTTAACGCAGTAACGAAGAAAGACGCGAATCCGCTTCCTCACATTGATGGTCTACTTAGTCGCTTGCCAGATACCTATTTCATTAGCAGCGTTGACCTTAAAGAAGCGTTCTGGCAGATACCGCTGGAGGAAACCAGTAGAGAGAAGACGGCGTTTGCGGTGCCAGGGCGACCCTTGTACCAGTTTACCGTCATGCCCTTTGGGTTGTGTAACGCGGCCCAAAGGTTGTGTCGGTTAATGGACAAGGTGATCCCTGCTCGTTTACGGGATCGCGTCTTCGTATATTTAGACGATTTATTGATTATAGCCCCGGATTTTGAAAGTCATGTTAGTTTGTTGGAGGAAGTAGCTACCTGTCTTAGACAGGCGAACCTCACCATCAACGTTAAAAAGTCCCGTTTTTGTTTCAAGGAACTGAAGTATTTGGGTTTTATCGTTGGTGGTGGGAAATTAAAGACAGATCCTGAGAAAGTCGAAGCAGTAGCCAACTTTCCGATCCCGAAAAATACCAGACAGGTCAGGAGGTTTTTAGGTCTTGCCGGCTGGTATAGGCGGTTTGTGAAAGACTTTTCCACTTTAACAGCCCCATTAACGGACACATTAAAAAAGTCAAAGACGAAGTTTGAAATGACTGAAGAAGCTCGAAAAGCTTTCGAGGAGCTTAAGAAAACGTTAACTTCAGCACCCGTACTATCACATCCCGATTTCAAGAAACCATTTTACATCCAGTGTGATGCGTCGGATTCTGGAATAGGCGCAGTTCTGTTTCAGAAAACTGAAGACAAAGGTGAACAACCGATATCGTTCTTCTCGCAGAAGCTAAACGCTTGTCAGAAAAACTACAGTGTGACCGAGAAGGAATGTATGGCAGCAGTGATGGCGGTGAAGCGATTCAGGCCCTATGTTGAAGGCATGAACTTCACCATCATAACTGATCACTCTAGCCTGAAATGGCTTATGACCATGAAGGATCTGAGTGGTCGACTAGCAAGGTGGAGTCTAGAGCTCCAAGCATATGCCTTCAACATAGAACACCGGAAAGGTTCACTGAACGTCGTGCCAGACACGCTTTCTCGGGCACACTTAGATGCAGTTTCCTTAGGACAGGCAGCTCCTTTGATCGACCTGGACTCCGATGAGTTCAAGTCCGAAGAATACGTCGAACTTTTAAAATCGATTCGTCTCCATAAAGAAGAGTTACCCGACTTGAAAGTCATAGATGATTTCATTTATAAAAAAAGTTTCCAGACCATTGACAGCGAAGTCCTAAATGAACACCAATGGAGTTTATGGGTACCTTCGAACCTCACTCATGAAATAATCATGAAAGTTCATGATCCCCCACAATCTTCACATGGTGGCATAGCAAAAACTTTGCATAGGATACGACAATTTTTCTATTGGCCAAACATGACCATTCAAGTCCGAAATTATATTGCTAACTGTGTTATATGTAAACAGTCCAAAGCGTCCAATGTAGTTTCTCGTCCACCAATAACAAACAGTTACTCTACGGATAGACCATTTCAGAAACTGTACATTGATTTCATTGGTCCGTACCCGCGTTCCAAAAGAGGAAACGCGTATGTATTTGTTGTCCTGGACCACCTGTCCAAATTTGTATTTTTGAAGCCTTTGCGTGCTGCAAATGCTTCCAGTGTTGTTCGTTTCTTGCGTGATGAAGTGTTCAATACGTTTGGAGTGCCCCAGCTAATACACTCGGACAATGGTAAGCAATTCCTTTCGAAAGAGTTTCAAAATTTTTTGTCAACGTACGGAGTAAGGCACTTCAAGACTGCCAACTACGCCCCGCAGTCCAATGCATCGGAGCGAGTTAACCGAACGTTGCTTGCTGCTATTCGTTCCTATCTCCAGACCGACCAGCGCGATTGGGATAGTCACTTAAGTGAGATAGCAGCGGCCTTAAGAAGCTCGGTGCATTCGACAACTGGCACCTCACCATATTATGCCCTGTTCGGGATGAATATGATGCTGCATGGGACCAGTTACGAAATCGCGAACAAGTTAAATAACTTAGCTGAGGGTGAAATAGCCATACTTCCCAGGCTAGCCAAATTACAAGTAATTCGCGATAAATTGAAAGAAAATATTCTTCAAAGTAACGCAAGAACCGCAAAAGTGTACAACCTTCGTTCGAGAAACGTAAAGTACAGTCCCGGACAAGAAGTCTTCAAACGTAATTTTGTCCTTAGTGATTCGTCTAAGTTAACGTCAGCCAAGTTATGTCCAAAATTTGTTAAGTGTCGAGTAGTTAAAGCCGTAGGTAAAAACCTTTATGAACTTGAGAATCTAGTTGGTAAAAGCATAGGTATCTTTCACGCAAAAGATATCAAGCAATGAAAAGGTTGTCTTGTTGAATATTTACAATAACTTCAACTAGCTCTAGTCATAACATGTGTCTAGTCAGAACATGTGTCTAGTCAGAACATGTCACTAGTCAGAACAAGAATTCAAAACAATATAATTATAGTTAAGCCTTAAGCTGGGTGCGAAATCACCAGACATCATTGAACTATAAGCAATAACCCTGTGATAACGAACAAGCGTGTTCAGACGAAAGTCCATAAGTACCTGTACTCTTTGACCAAAATGTCCTCCACTGTACCTGATTAGCTTTAAGTCTTACTTTAAGTTAGAATTAAGTGCTAATCTGTGATACGCGAGGATATATATGTTTTTTGTTTATGAAGACTGACTAAAATAGTATTAAGGCCCACTGTGATATGAAAACATGAAGAGACATAGACTGATTAGAATATAAAGAACACCCTGTGTTGAACAATTTTTTTTAAAGACTGACTAGATTTTAAGAAGCTCGACTGTGATATTTATATACTTTTTCTTATATATACACCAACTAGAATTTAAGATCAACCTGCGATATGAAAATGTTTTACCTACTGAATGACTAAATACTTGAGGGATAATTGTGCAATACACCAACAAGATTATTTTTATACAAGACTGATTAGGCTAGGTTAATGAGGAACTGTGATATCAAATTTTATTAGAAGACTGAATAGAATAGTAAGATGGGAGGTGTTAACGAACAAACGACATTATCAGGAAAATTAAGATTACCTTAATATTCCAGATAAGCCCCGAAATACTGATCGACCGCCGACCCAGTTCACGTTCACGACCCGGTTGCATAAAAGGCAGGATTAACTCCAATAGAGAAATCTCCTTTTAATACATTTTAAAAATCTCACAAGCAATAACGCGCGACTAAATAATTCAACTGTGATATGGTCAAGGCCCTTTACACCTTGACCAGAGCAAAACATCTGTGATTATTTTTGTATTTGTTGTTGTTAGTTTAAGGCCAGATATATTTATACTATTTATTCGTCGCATTCGTCTCATTTGTTGTTGTTTTATTTTGCTTAACCTAAATTTAACACTTTATTTTTTTTTTCAAATTATAAAATGAAAACAAGGTTCAAATGTTGTTTAAATGGTCCTAATGACCTTGTAAAATAATTACATATTATATAGTTTGAACCAAAATAAAATAAAGAAATAGGTATAATAGAATAATAACTTAACTAAGTCTAACCTGGATATTGCCCGGCTTGAGACGTGGGTTCTTCCCCACTGAAAAGTACTGAGTGGCTGGTGCAGTTGGTTGAATTATCGGCAAACAGAAGCGCCGATATTTTCACTCGTTGCCAAACGGAGACGTTGGTTCTTCCATATTGAAAGCGGCAGCCGTCACCGTCTCTGTTTCATGAGAATCCCTCAAGCAACGCAGAGTTTTTGTTAAGGCGATGGTGCGGTTAGAGGAATCATCGGCAATAGAGGCGTCTTCAGCGCGGAAATTAGATCTAAGAAAATAGAGAAAACAAATTAATTAATTAAATACAAAAAAAAAAAAAAGCAATCATTTACTCACGATATTTATACTCATTGCCCGGCTTGAGACGTGGGTTCTTCCCCACTGTGAGCGGCAGCCGTCACCGTCACTGTTTCGAGTGAATCCCTCAAGCAGCGCCGGAGTTTTGTAGCGACTGCCTAGAACGGCGATGGTGCGGCTGGAGGAACCGTCGGCAAACCGAGGCGTCTTCAGCGCGTAAGTGAGATCTAAAATGAAAAGAAAATAAAAGATTTATTTATTTAAATGAAAAATAGAAGTAAGTAATCGTTTACTTACGATATTTATACTCGTTGCCGGTCGGAGACGTGGGTTCATTCCCACTGAAAAATCCTGGGCGGCCGCCATCACGTCTCTAGTTTGCATAAGAACTTCGGCAAGCAAGGCGTCGTCGGCGCTATGAAATGACCTGAAACAAAAAAGGAAACAAATACAATAAAATTAAAATAACACCCGTATGAAGGTGTACCTACGATATTTTGGCTTCTTGCCGAATCAAGAACGCCCCGAGCGTTGCACACCGTCGGCAAACCGAGCCTTCTTCAACGTAAAGTAAGTAAAGTGAGTTCCGGAGTAAGCCACGGTATTTCTACTCAAACGCCCGACTTGAAACGTGGGTTCTTCCCCACTGAACAGATGGGAGCGGCCGCCACCACCATCTCCAGTACATACTTTTGGCAAGCGAGGCGTCGTCGGCACGATGAAAATGACCTGCAACGAAATATCAACATTGTAGGTGAAATAACACACATATGAATGGTACTTACGATATTGTTGCTCCTTGCCCAGTCAAAAACGTCCTGAGCGTCACACCCCGTCGGCAACTAAGGCGTCTTCAGCGCGGAGGAAAGATCTAGAAATGAAAAATAAAAGAAATGAATCAAATAAATGAAAAAAAGTAAGCAATCATAGGTTTACTTACGATTTTGTTTACTCGTTGCCTGGCTTAAATAGGTGATGTTGATCTGGGTGTGACCGCAATTTGTGGATTAGCTGAAAATATAACAAAAAGAATATTAATGAAAAATTCTAGTCTCACTAATTAAGCCGTTAGGCGAATTTTGTTGTTTTTTGTTGTTTACTTACCTCGTTGTAGTTGCTGCCGGCTCCATTGATAGAAAAATACAAATGGCTGTAAGTAAAGGAAACAGTGACGACAAACAATTGGAAAGCCTTCCTGGAAAGTCTTCCTGGAAGGATATCTGGAATAGGAAGTTCTAAAAGGTTAAGGGAGATGTGCAATGGGAGTTGTTGTGACGAGTAGGTTAGAGTGTTTGTTTTTGTGGTTAACTTAAGATTTGAGAATGTGAAATGGTAATGTGAGTTGCAAGTGATTTAAGGATGTGAATGTTGAAAATTAAGAGATGTTTGTTTTAATGTTATGCTGTGCAGTTTATTAGTGTTTTTATAATTTTTGTTTGTGTTTTACATGTATGTACATAAGTTTAGAAAAATATAGTGACAAAAAAAAATAGGTGACAACAATACAAAATGACTAACGTAATGATAACATAAATAATGATATTATTTATTCAAAGCAACAATAACAAATGTGACGAACGCGAATAAATAGAGATTTTGACAAAAGAACTGAAAAGAATTACACAAATTTTATTTGTTATGGACTGGACGAACGCCGACCGTGGTGAGATCGGACGTGTATACAGCGGTGGGATGTTTCAGCCAGCGAACAGGCTAAAGCAACTGCGGCGGCTTAAGAATTATCGCGGATATGACAAAGCATTAATGAAAAGGAACAAAGAAACGATTACAAACAAGGTCTGTGAAAGTTTTTTGTTAAGTTTAGAGGACATTTGAAGATCGATAGTCGTGCGGTAATGAAGTAGACAAAAGTTGTTTGAAGGAACAAAGGATCTTTAAAGTGTTTCGAAACAGTTGTGCCCAAGGAATTTGGAATTAAGTCCTGTTAACTTTTGAACGTTTTTAAGGAAATAAAAAGGGTGAGTGCGCTAGGTCCTTAATAAAGTGGTGATAGTTTCGGAAAACATAACTAATTCGTGTGTTTTGTGTGTGTTTTTTATTGGTGATACAGGGTGGAAATTCTGTCAACGAAGACGCACGAGTAGCCAAAGATAGCCGTGGTACTGAGGCAGTTAGGCCCAGAAATAGAGCGAGCATATCGCCCGTGAGTCTCCGGGTGCCAAGTAAGGTTGTTTAAAAAAAAAGTTATCGGTAAAGCAGGTTTTAACGTAATGTTAAATTAGGTGCCGGCGGCAAGCCGCAGAAAGACACCCCTTTTTTTTTTTTTTCTTTTCGGGTTTTTTTTTCTGTTCTATATAAACATATAGTTCTTCTTTGTGGTTCGAACGAAAAGTTTTGAGGAGCCAAATCATTTCGAAGTCGGAGCCAATTTTGGCTGAAGATATAACCATTCGCACGACATATCGTAAAGAGTGCTGCTACGCACGACGGCCGAAGTCGCTCCAAACGAAGTTCCATTAGCTTTATTCAGTAAATCTAACAAAAAAAAAAAAGGGTTCTTCAACTCCAGCAAGAATCCCCTTCAAGAGCGTCGAGAGCGCGGGGTTGGCGATGCGACGCGCAAGAGCGTACGGAGCGTTTTTTTTTATATATATACATTTTTCTTTGTGTTGCAATTTAATTCGTCAAGCGAAATCTAAACATCCATTTTGAGAGTTTTACTTATATATTAATTAAAGTTACTGTCTTAATTTTTAAAATTTTTGCGTGCCACAAAAGAGTGTGGAAAAGATTTATACCGGCGATTTGATAAGAATCCGTGGAGGGAATTCTTTCCAATCTCGCTCGTGGGAAGCAAGATTTTGCCCCTACGTACGAACCGCATATAGAGCTCTATCTGTAGGTAGGATACTAAGGGTGTTCGCTGTGTCCTCATTGGTGTGAATTGATACCCCGTTCCATTAATTGCGAGATCTTTGGGGAGGGTTTGGTTTACCAAGGAAATCCGGTATATTTTCCAGATTTTTTTTTTTTGGTATTTTAATATATTTATAATGTTTTTGATTATTGTTTAAAAAAAAACCATTTTTATATTATAATTTCTTAAAATTTTTGATTTTATTATTATATTCAAATAATTTAAAATGCATGTCCATGTTTATTGTTTAATCAAATTGATTTTTAATGTATACAATCAAATTTCGCTTTCGCTTGTTGTGCATCAATAAATGATCATTTTTGATGATTTTTTTTTATATCGAACAAATCATATTTTGGTGATTTTTTCTGTGATTTTTGTGGTTGAGCGATAGCTCAATGGAGTTTTGAAGTTTTATTCTAGGGGGTGATTAAAGGTAAGCTAGGGGAAGTGGCGAAAATGACTTTTTCAGGTTTGATGATGACCATTTAGAGGAATTCCGGTCAAGGGGAATCCGGACTTCCAACGGCCTGCCGGGTTCCACGGAGGGGAGGGAACATTAGGCCAAGCTGCGCCGTCACCTGCAGCCCTCAAGTGTGGCGGATCATCAGTGGTGGTATCGCATTTTAGGTTTTTCGATCTCTCCAGGCATGATTTATGTTTTTGAAATAGGAGGAGGTCCGTTCGCGAGGGCAAGATCCCCCCCATTCCGGCGAGCTCAGCCGAGCACAGCAAGCATGCCGCGACCCTCGCAGCGGACGGCTGCGCATCCTCTCTCACCTTCTTAGGCCTTCTTTCTTTATCTATCCTTTCTGTCTCCTTTTCCATTTCCTTTCCAATCCGCCGTCTTTTCCGAGTTTTATCCGTTTCTCTTTTTCTACCTTTGTTCTATTTATTAATTCTGACATCTGTCAAACCTTTTCTTTCCAGCCTAAGACGATCTGTCACTGCACTGACATCCGGAGTGACAGCGAGGAGTGCCAGCGCTGCGGCCGGTCCTTAGCCGGTCGTATGAACATCGTCATTTCATATTCCTTTTTCTTCTATCCTCTATCCTCTTCACATCTTCATCTTTCTTTCTATCACCCTATTTCACGGTATGCTGTGGTATCCCTTTAGCCTCCAATGATACACCGCCTTTGCTTATAAGCTTAGTGGGTCTCTCCTTTCCATTTCTGTGAGAGAGATGTACTCTTAGTAGAAGTGGTAGGGCCATAGTTCACAGCCCTGCCATTACTGGAATAAGGTATCACTACCTTCCTACTCTCGTTGCTTCCAGAAAAAGAAGATGGTCCTTTTCGGTGTTGGCCGGAGGAAAAACGGCAACAGGCTTCAGTGCCAAACTACCACCCGATCTAGAGGGGATACCGGTCTCAACATTGGGCGCATTCATAAAGCTAGTGACTACGTAGTCAAAATTCAACTAGCTTTGTGTATGCAAAGTTGCACTACGAAGCTAGTCAATCCGAAAATGTCATATTAATGACAAATATTAATATACAAAATAGAAAAAAATTGTGTTTTGAGAACTTTAAATGATCTTTTTTGTTTTTAAATTCAATAAAATCAAATACAAGATATAATATGAGTGATTATATATTTTTATTTAAATACTGAACGATTTATTTCATTTTGAATTCTTGAGTCTTTACCGTGCAGCGGATTATGAACCGTCAAAATCAGTGTGCACTAACTAGTATGTACATAGCTGAAATCTACACCTCGTCGGAGGGGAAATTTCAACTCATTTTGTAGTTGCATTTAGCCAATCAGAATGGGCAGGTTTAGACGACATAAGGGACTTAAAAGTAGAGCAAGTTTCTAGTATCTGATTGGCCAGCTGCCAAAAAATTACCTTAATCCAATTAATAGAAAGTTGACTGGAAAGTTAGTCAAGAAAAATCTCCCTTACTATTAAGTCAAGTCTACTTTTGTCAAAATGGCAGTTGATCATGTTTTTTCATTCAACTGAAAGCTGAACTTTATTACTCTATGATTTATTTATTTTCTGCACAACTCCATTTAATGTTTTGTGTAAAAGGGTTCCTTGTTAATTTAAAAAAGAAATAAGTAATATTTCTTTACAATGCAAAATGCAAATGTGTTGGACTTGTAGCTTGTCTGAGGAGTGTTTTGTAAACAATATGGTTTTTGGTAGTTGTTGTACTATAAACTTAAAGAAGATGTTTGTGAGGTAAAGTTCTGAACTTGAAAAACTAACTAGTTGCCTTAATCAAAATTTACGTTCAAATAATGAAGTTGACTGCAAATAAAGTCCCTTATGTTGTCTGAATCTGCCTAATGCCTTGACTATGTAGCCGCTAGCCCCCATTTTGTTCTTTTTTTGTCGTGGTTTATTATTGGTCCCACGACTTGCGAAGAAAGGGAGGTCTGTCTTTACAAAGATTCGCTTTATATAGATAAGGGTAGTTAATTAGGTCGCGAGGTACCCGTGAGAGACTAAGCTATTTTTTGAATTGGGAAAGTGGCAGTTGGGAGGAAGAGATATTGTAAGGAGTCAGACGATATTATGAACATCATGCTAATATGTAGGGGAATAAAAGTTAGGATCAGTAAACAGCAGTTAGGCTATGTTACCTAGAATGAGAAGGAATACCAGAAAGAGGAGCGCAGGAAAGCTTTTTCGCCTTTACAGCGTGAGAGATGAGATAATAATTGGTGACATCAGCGCGGGTTTGTATGCCATGCTAATGTGGAAGAGGGTAATGATTGTGTGGGGTAGAGGATGCGAACGTCTTTTGGTTTCAGGACTTAACTGGAGAAAGTTCTCAAAAATCATTGACCTTAATCAGCTTCTACAACTCGACAAGTTCAACCCCCAAGTAGATGGGTAACAAAGATAAGTAAGTTAGAAATTTCGTACAATATGTATTTTTATCGGTTTTAAGTTTGTTTTTTTTTTCGCAATTTATGTTTTTCTGCCGGCTTATTATGTATGTCTTTCGAGTTTTGGTCCTCCAAATTCGTGCCCCGCAAGCTTGCCAGTCCAAAGGTATAAAACTTTCCTTATCTTATCCGGTTTCCTTCCTTATTCATCGCTACCTCTCTATCCAGTTTCTTGCTTTGTTTGAATTTATAGCCTTTCGCACGCAATCTTCCCGAATTCCCTACCATTCCATACCTCCTAAATCCTAACCAAAAATTTATAACGTAAATAACATATCTAATTTACTCAAACTCATACCCATTTACTTCTATATATACTTAATTATAATTTTTTTTTAATTCTCGACAAAAAATTACTAACATTTAAATCTTTTTGCAGGTTGCGGTTATACCAAGAAAACAACGACAACACAATACCCAAAAGCCGCCGTTTGTGGTTGATATAAAGCGAATTAAAAGATTTTAATAACTTACAAATAAAATGCATTTTTATTTCATTAAACATTCAACAAAAAAAAAGCTTAATTTTTTCAAGCCATTTGAATGTGCGTTCTCTTCGCCACATGTTTCCTTCTTTTGTCTCGCTGTTTCTTCGATTGTGTAGCCTCTCGAAACAACTCAACACCCTCTCGCTCTTCAATGTCGTGTTGCAACAGTTGCAATCCATAGTAATTCATTCCCACCATATCACGACATTCAACCGTTAATTGTTGCAAGCATCTTATAATCTTACCAATCACTGGCAAAAGAGTTTGATTACTTGTGATTGGCTTTTGATGGATTCTAAAGAGAAACAGCACTACTTTGCATATGATTTCTGTTTGGTCCTTTCGGCTATCGGCTATTTTTGGAACTCGTTCCAGAATGTCACAAACACTCGAAAATGGCAGAAGTACCAGTGCTTCTTCCATGTCAAAGGCCCTTATTCTTTGTAAAGTAGCAAGAAGGAAGTCATCCGGTGTCTTTGCATCGTAAGCTATCATAAGAGGATGCAATTCGGGAGCTTCATCTCCTTCGAATTCTCTTAAGATCTCTAAGCACTCAAGAATGCCTTCTGCTGCTTTTTCTGCCCCTACGGTCTTACGAGACGGTAACTTAAGACCAGGCAACATAGGCACAGAATTATCCTCGCCTGTTGCTAGAGTCCGATTTTCCATCTCCTCTCGCTCTTCTTCCTGTACGTCCTGTAAGACTATAGGTTCTTCAGTTCGTTCGTACAATCGGAGTGTTCGGTCGGACCCACAGCTTACCAGGTATCGGCCGTTCGGACTTACAGCTAAGCTGTACGCCTCCCCAACGTGTCCAGGAAGGGTGATGATTTTTTCGAACGAATCTCCATCCCACTGTTTAATCTTACCATCTTTGCCGCAAGTAAAGAACATATGCGTTTTGGGGACAAATTGAACTGCCATTACGGAATCATCATGTGCAAACAACGAACGATGGCAATCACCAAAATCCAGACCCCACACTTTGACATTACGATCTGCCGAACCAGTGACAATGATAGCCGAATCGTAGGAGATATCTAGACAAAGTACTGGTAATTTGTGTCCATAGAGGGATAGATAAAACTTAAAGCTGTCCAGAAAGAATATTTTCACTGTAGAATCCAATAAACCGACAGCTAGAAACTTCATATTAGGACTAACTTTAACACACAGGACCGTCTCTTCGAGCTTTAGGGTATTCACGTGCAACAATGACAACACTTTAGGTCTAATTACCCCATCGTCGGTATTTGTGTTGTCAATAAGTTCAAAGGACCAACTCTTCACCGTGGTATCACTGCTGCCTGTCACACAACCCTTCATGTCTGGCAGCAAGGAAATCGACCAGAGTTCGTTTTCATGGGCAGGAATCTCTTCAACCACTTCGCCAGTACCAACATCGACAATTAAAAGTGCACCCGATTTCAACCCGAGAAGAACATAACGATCTCCAGGTACAAAGCAGGAACTGAGAACATACCCTGCCGGAACTGTTCTTAAACATTGTGATGATTCCCTGTTCCAAATTTTCATTGACTCTCCACCGCCTGATGCGATAGCCAAGTTATCTGAACTGAAACAAACTGTCCTCACCTCTGACTGATGACCATTTTGAGTGATAGACCGTAATAGTTTCGCTTCACCCTGCTTTTCCAAAACATTCAGAGAGAACATTTTCAAGCTGTTGTTTGAGAGATTTGCTATGATTCTTAGTTCATTGTTGACTCCCATCAGAATATCTATGGACTTAATCTTACTCTGTACTTTGATGTTAGGTAAGCGTTTTATTTCATCGGAAAGAGTCAGTTCCTTAGAACAATCGGCTCCCCCTTGGGTAACAGATTTAGCAGATTTCTTTAAACGCTTAGCCAAACGAGAATTGGCTTCTTCTTTGGTGCAAATATAGAAATTTTCGATGATATCATCTGTCCCGTGGCAACTGATAACTCGCTCAGTTGGATCAGCAACAAGGTTAACTGTTCTTCCACGTCCCGATTTCTGTATAACACCACAGTTTGTAACAGTTATTGGACTTATGGTATCTTCGTCATCCAAACTGAGTCCTTCAACTGCTGACTGCACGTTGTCAGCAATCGTATCTCGACTTTTTAATCTATAGATGTTCATGGAACTTTCACCAGTCCCTGCTATCATGAGGTCTTTGACAAAAGTCAGAGCCCATACTTCGGTTCGATTGTCAACGATAGTTTTAAAGCACGTCTGCGTTTCAAGATTCCAGAACTTGACGTGCGTGTCTTTGGAACAAGACACCACAATATCATCAACTCCAAATCTCTCCAAGAAATGTGCGTCTGTGATGGGGCCATTGTGTCCTATCAAACGTTGTTTACCGGTCTGAGTGACAATATCGCACACTACCAATTCAGTATCCAAGCCACCTGATACCAAACGAATTCCCATTGCGTCGTAACGCAATATAGTCACCGCCGTCTTGTGGAGTGATAAAGAGCACACCGACGATCTAGAAGCTATGTCAAATATTTCTACCACGCCGTCTGAGTAGCCAACAGCAATATGAACACGATCTGGACTAGCCCGGATAGCAGTCACTTCCTGTTTGTCTCGTTGGAGGCACATAACTTTTTCACCCAATCTGTAATAAACATAAAACAATTAAGGGTATTCGTGAGAGCAAAATACCATATAATAAATAATACCTTATATCCCAAACGAGGGCATTTTCAGCTCCGCCAACAACAACATATCTTCCTTCGATGTTGTCGTATACAAGGAAATTTATGTTTGGTCTTCCACTGGCAATTATATTAAATGTATTGTCAAGTTTATAAGCCAAGTATTGCTTAGTTAAACCCATGATTTGAAATTTTTTTCACTTCTTTTTTTTTTATTTAATTTATTGCATTTAAAATTTTTAAAACTCTGAAGAAGACGAATAAAATTTTGACATTTGTAAACAACGTGCGTTCATTAAAATTTAAGAATGCAATAAGTCAGAGTTGTTATAATGAACAATGCACGTGCAGAAAGAGGATGTCAAAACATATTTTGATGAAAGAATTCAGTGAAAAATGGCGAATTCTCGAATATTTTTTTTCACCATCCATTTTTGAACTTTTTTGGTTCAACACGGAGAAACTAGATATTCAATAAAACAGCAACAGCTCCGTTGACAACAAACAGCTTGCTGGCCAATATTTTTGAAAACATCACCTCCGACTTATAATTAACAGTAAACAGTCTACGAAATTTCACAGTATCATGTGTCATAATGAGTGACCTAAGAATTTGCCAAACGTAATGTAGCTTCAAACCTCGGGCGTTGAAAAGAAAGTTTAAGTTTACGTACACTTCTTAACTTATTTTTTTTATAAATTTATGAATTTAACAAAATGGTAGACATTGCTGCTACACACAGATTTTAAAATAAAACAAACAAAATTAGAATACAGTTGTCAGCTGTCAAAGTGTCACCTAAAAAGAGAATTGATCTACTCAGGCGTTACGGTCGAGCTTACGATATTTACGATCTGAAACGAAGGCAAAGCCTGAGGTAATATTTCAGATTGCCTCATACATAAGCCAGAGCGACCGAACGCATGGTTGTGGTTTAGCTATAAGGATTTAGGTCTAACGACGCTCTTGACGTTGTTGTTGCTGTTCTAATCTGTGCGGAATGAATGAAATTGGTTCTAAAACAATGGCCGACTCTGTTGCTGGTGATGTTTCAGTTGCTGTTTCAATTTGTTTTTCGCATTTTTAATTTATACATACATAAATCTTTAATCCCTTCAAACAACTCCTATATTTTAGAAAAAATCCATCATAAGAATAACGGAAAATCATATTATTTCTTTGAACATTGTATGGTACATAACTGTATGCATATATGTAATTATGTAATTTACAAGTTTTATCTCTTTCATGTTTCCAAGCATAATTTTTTTGACGTTTAATTTTAGTGTGAAATTAAAAAAAACTGACGGCAAGAAACAAAGGCTTTTTGAAGTACTTCAGCTGAGTAAAATTCAACGATGTAAAAACAATTAACTTTTATTTTTTACAACTTAACCTCAACTGTACCACGAATAGAACCAATTATTTTAGATCTTGATTATAGAAATGGCAAATAATATCTCGCTCGAAAGAAAATAGAAGGAATATTTAATATAAACTTGAACTCGTTCATTATAATGCATATACATGAACACATTCCACTGTCACTTGTGGAACATAAATAAAACGTCAAAATCTATCCAGTTGCATTGCAAGTGGTGAACATAAACCGCCGCCGATGGGAAGTGATAATTTCTTCTTTTTAAAAAACAATTTTTCACTATTAAATAATAAATTTCTATTCAATGGACTCTCAAATTAGAAACGTAATATTAAATTCTTTGATTATATACAAATGATAAATCAATTATTTTCATTTTTAGTTCAAAGATTTCCTTCTCTTATACAACAAAGTAACTGAGTTGTGTTTCACAAGTTGTGTGGACAACTTTTTTACCAGAAACATTGGGATCAATGAGGTGATAAAATATAATAAATAGAAAATAAAAAACAAATTTCTTAATTGAAGCATTAACAAACATTTCAGTCGGAATGTGTTGATAAATGTGTAACAAAATTTGCCCGCTTTAACCAATCTATGATGAGTGTATATGTTGAGGTGCAAACCGATATCAACTACCGTCGAAATCAAGAGCTTGAAGCTGCAACCAAACAAGCTGCTGAAGCAGCTGCTGCTAATGCTTCTGCTGCACCACCATCCATAATAATACAAACTCCAACCACTGACAATACGATAGGAAGCGTTTCAAACTCCACAGTCTAGTCAAACATTTGATTTCTTTTCTATTACAATAAGATTTATAAGTTTTAAGTTAGATTTGTTTATTTCATTTTCAATTGACATGGTCAATATTTGTGTTATAGCTTTGATCGGGCTTCCAGGTGTTGGCAAAACAACATTTTGCAAAAATATGGCTAAACTTTGTGATGGAAAAAATAACATCATACACATTTGCTATGATGAAATCTTCCATTTCAATCCAGAAACAGAGAGTAATGAACATAATTTTAAAAACGAAAGGAAAAAAGTTGCTCAGAAAATCGAGCAAATAATAATAGACGAGATAAAATCGTCCAATACTTGTCAAGATAACCAAGAATCTTGTTTGAATTCCTCAAACTCGTGTGTTCTATTAGTTGATGACAATAACTACTATGCTGGAATGCGATACGAATTTTATAAAATTTGCAAAAGACACCAAGTGTCGTTTGGCCAAATTTACTTCCCAATTGATATAGATATTGCCCTAGCTCGAAATTCTATGCGGAAACAAAATGCCATACACTCTGATGTATTAATCAAAATGAATAAACGTTTAGAAGGGCCCTCAGGAAAAAATCATTGGGAAAGGAATACACTTGTCATTCACAATTCTATAGATGTCGAAGAGTTTTGGGAGTTTTTGAAGGCTTGCTTTCTCAACCCAGTAAGGAACAAACACGAAAATAAAGATCATACAACAACAAAAGTAAGCTTTATTCATGAAGCAGATATATGCTTGCGAAGACGCATAAAAGAATTATTACAAAACACCGACGAAAACCTAAATGAAAAAGCTATATCATTGAATAAAAGAAGAAAATGCATTTTATTGGAGTTAAAAAATACGAATGACTTTGATGAAATTTCAAGTGTTCAAAGCATTTGCGACCGTTTGACTTTGTAATATTTAATAAACCAAATAAAGAACCATGCCTAATATAACACGGATTATTGTTTAATCATTTTTGTCATTGCATCCTATTTCATTGAAAAAAGAAAAATAGTAACTCGCTGTTTGGAGAACCAAAAATTTGGAATTTGGGAAAGGTTCTAAAAAAGGCAGTGAAATTAAAATGTATTTAAAAGCCTGGGCCTGGGTTGGTTTTTAGCTATTTTGTATACATATATTTTATTATCTTGGGCTTAACGTTTCTGTACTATGATGAAGAAGATTGTACCTTTATATCAGGACTTTCAATTTTTCTATCTATCTTTTAAGTCTTCTAAAAAAACTAAAATTTTAGGGCCAGTCTTGAGATTTCTAATGAAATTAAACTTAAAAAACATGTAGAACAATTCAATACAAGAATTTTTTACTATGGGAGAAGGGTCTATCTCTCCCCGTTTGTTCACGAGGGGAAATTTCATAAAATAATTCTTAAAAATTGTAGGCTGGGAGCAACCTACACTGATTACTTCCCATCCCATCCGTAGTACTTACTTACTTATCCGGCTCACAATCCATGAAGGGTCTCAGCCTGAGATACTGCAGTCTTCCATCGTGAACGATCCCTCGCATGCACTCTCCCGTCACCGAGACCAAGCGCTCTGGCATCCGCAGTCACTTGGTCCTTGTACCATAGGTTCGGTCTTCCTTGAAATAATGGAGTTCAAAAATTGCCCTCTAGGTGCCGACTTTTAACCCTATTAGACGCATATTAAGCTAGATATTCGCATTTTAAGTTTGAACATGGATTTTTGCCCATAACTTGTTGTAAAATTGGTCTTATTCAAAGATAGGCACAGGAATGGAAAGGGAAGGATTCCTAGATCACAGTCCTGAAATTTCAACCCTCTAGGTGGTCTAGATTGAGAAATAATGGAGTTCAAAAATTGCCCTTTAGGTGCCGACTTTTAAGCCTATTAGACGCATATTAAGCGAGATATTCGCATTTTAAGTTTGAACATGGATTTTTGCCCATAACTTGTTGTAAAATTGGTCTTATTCGAAGATAGGCACAGCAATAGAAAGGGAAGGATTCCTAGATCACAATCCTGAAATTTCAGCCCTCTAGGTGGTATAGATCGAGAAATAATGGAGTTCAAAAATTGCCCTCTAGGTGGCGACTTTTAACCCCATTAGACGCATATTAAGCGAGATATTCGCATTTTAAGTTTGAACATGGATTTTTGCCCATAACTTGTTGTAAAATTGGTCTTATTCACAGATAGGCACAGCAATGAAAAGGGAAGGATTCCTAGATCACAATCCTGAAATTTCAGCCCTCTAGGTGGTATAGATCGAGAAATAATGGAGTTCAAAAATTGCCCTCTACGTGCCGACTTTTAACCCTATTAGACGCATATTAATCGAGATATTCGCATTTTAAGTTTGAACATGGATTTTTGCCCATAACTTGTTGTAAAATTGGTCTTATTCAAAGATAGGCACAGCAATGGAAAGGGAAGGATTCCTAGATCATAATTCTAAAATTTGAGCCCTCTAGGTAGTCTAGATCGAGAAATAATGGAGTTCAAAAATTGCCCTCTAGGTGCCGACTTTTAACCCTATTAGATGCATATTAAGCGAGATATTCGCATTTTAAGTTTGAACATGGATTTTTGCCCATAACTTGTAAAATTGTACTCTAAGTGCCGACTTTTAACCCTATTAGACGCATATTAAGCGAGATATTCGCATTTTAAGTTTGAACCCGGATTTTTGCCCATAACTTGTTGTAAAATTGGTCTTATTCAAAGATAGGCACAGGAATGGAAAGGGAAGGATTCCTAGATCACAATTCTGAAATTTCAGCCCTCTAGGTGGTCTAGATCAAGAAATAATGGAGTTCAAAAATTGCCCTCTAGGTGCCGACTTTTAACCCTATTAGACGCATATTAAGCGAGATATTCGTATTTTAAGTTTGAACATGGATTTTTGCCCATAACTTGTTGTAAAATTGGTCTTATTCAAAGATAGGTACAGCAATGCCGACTTTTAACCCTATTAGACGCATATTAAGCGAGATATTCGCATTTTAAGTTTGAACATGGATTTTTGCCCATAACTTGTTGTAAAATTGGTCTTATTCAAAGATAGGCACAGCAATGGAAAGGGAAGGATTCCTAGATCATAATCCTGAAATTTCAGCACTCTAGGTGGTCTAGATCGAGAAATAATGGAGTTAAAAAATTGCCCTCTAGGTGCCGACTTTTAACCATATTAGACGCATATTAAGCGAGATATTCGTATTTTAAGTTTGAACATGGATTTTTGCCCATAACTTGTTGTAAAATTGGTCTTATTCAAAGATAGGCACAGCAATGGAAAGGGAAGGATTCCTAGATCATAATTCTAAAATTTGAGCCCTCTAGGTAGTCTAGATCGAGAAATAATGGAGTTCAAAAATTGCCCTCTAGGTGCCGACTTTTAACCATATTAGACGCATATTAAGCGAGATATTCGCATTTTAAGTTTGAACATGAATTTTTGCCCATAACTTGTTGTAAAATTGGTCTTATTCAAAGATAGGCACAGCAATGAAAAGGGAAGGATTCCTAGATCATAATCCTGAAATTTCAGCCCTCTAGGTGGTCTAGATCGAGAAATAATGGAGTTAAAAAATTGCCCTCTAGGTGCCGACTTTTAACCATATTAGACGCATATTAAGCGAGATATTCGTATTTTAAGTTTGAACATGGATTTTTGCCCATAACTTGTTGTAAAATTGGTCTTATTCAAAGATAGGCACAGCAATGGAAAGGGAAGGATTCCTAGATCATAATTCTAAAATTTGAGCCCTCTAGGTAGTCTAGATCGAGAAATAATGGAGTTCAAAAATTGCCCTCTAGGTGCCGACTTTTAACCCTATTAGATGCATATTAAGCGAGATATTCGCATTTTAAGTTTGAACATGGATTTTTGCCCATAACTTGTAAAATTGTATTCTAGGTGCCGACTTTTAACCCTATTAGACGCATATTAAGCGAGATATTCGCATTTTAAGTTTGAACCCGGATTTTTGCCCATAACTTGTTGTAAAATTGGTCTTATTCAAAGATAGGCACAGGAATGGAAAGGGAAGGATTCCTAGATCACAATTCTGAAATTTCAGCCCTCTAGGTGGTCTAGATCAAGAAATAATGGAGTTCAAAAATTGCCCTCTAGGTGCCGACTTTTAACCCTATTAGACGCATATTAAGCGAGATATTCGTATTTTAAGTTTAAACATGGATTTTTGCCCATAACTTGTTGTAAAATTGGTCTTATTCAAAGATAGGTACAGCAATGCCGACTTTTAACCCTATTAGACGCATATTAAGCGAGATATTCGCATTTTAAGTTTGAACATGGATTTTTGCCCATAACTTGTTGTAAAATTGGTCTTATTCAAAGATAGGCACAGCAATGGAAAGGGAAGGATTCCTAGATCATAATCCTGAAATTTCAGCCCTCTAGGTGGTCTAGATCGAGAAATAATGGAGTTAAAAAATTGCCCTCTAGGTGCCGACTTTTAACCATATTAGACGCATATTAAGCGAGATATTCGTATTTTAAGTTTGAACATGGATTTTTGCCCATAACTTGTTGTAAAATTGGTCTTATTCAAAGATAGGCACAGCAATGGAAAGGGAAGGATTCCTAGATCATAATTCTAAAATTTGAGCCCTCTAGGTAGTCTAGATCGAGAAATAATGGAGTTCAAAAATTGCCCTCTAGGTGCCGACTTTTAACCATATTAGACGCATATTAAGCGAGATATTTGCATTTTAAGTTTGAACATGAATTTTTGCCCATAACTTGTTGTAAAATTGGTCTTATTCAAAGATAGGCACAGCAATGAAAAGGGAAGGATTCCTAGATCATAATCCTGAAATTTCAGCCCTCTAGGTGGTCTAGATCGAGAAATAATGGAGTTAAAAAATTGCCCTCTAGGTGCCGACTTTTAACCATATTAGACGCATATTAAGCGAGATATTCGTATTTTAAGTTTGAACATGGATTTTTGCCCATAACTTGTTGTAAAATTGGTCTTATTCAAAGATAGGCACAGCAATGGAAAGGGAAGGATTCCTAGATCATAATTCTAAAATTTGAGCCCTCTAGGTAGTCTAGATCGAGAAATAATGGAGTTCAAAAATTGCCCTCTAGGTGCCGACTTTTAACCCTATTAGATGCATATTAAGCGAGATATTCGCATTTTAAGTTTGAACATGGATTTTTGCCCATAACTTGTAAAATTGTATTCTAGGTGCCGACTTTTAACCCTATTAGACGCATATTAAGCGAGATATTCGCATTTTAAGTTTGAACCCGGATTTTTGCCCATAACTTGTTGTAAAATTGGTCTTATTCAAAGATAGGCACAGGAATGGAAAGGGAAGGATTCCTAGATCACAATTCTGAAATTTCAGCCCTCTAGGTGGTCTAGATCAAGAAATAATGGAGTTCAAAAATTGCCCTCTAGGTGCCGACTTTTAACCCTATTAGACGCATATTAAGCGAGATATTCGCATTTTAAGTTTGAACATGGATTTTTGCCCATAACTTGTTGTAAAATTGGTCTTATTCAAAGATAGGTACAGCAATGCCGACTTTTAACCCTATTAGACGCATATTAAGCGAGATATTCGCATTTTAAGTTTGAACATGGATTTTTGCCCATAACTTGTTGTAAAATTGGTCTTATTCAAAGATAGGCACAGCAATGGAAAGGGAAGGATTCCTAGATCATAATCCTGAAATTTCAGCCCTCTAGGTGGTCTAGATCGAGAAATAATGGAGTTAAAAAATTGCCTTCTAGGTGCCGACTTTTAACCATATTAGACGCATATTAAGCGAGATATTCGTATTTTAAGTTTGAACATGGATTTTTGCCCATAACTTGTTGTAAAATTGGTCTTATTCAAAGATAGGCACAGCAATGGAAAGGGAAGGATTCCTAGATCATAATTCTAAAATTTGAGCCCTCTAGGTAGTCTAGATCGAGAAATAATGGAGTTCAAAAATTGCCCTCTAGGTGCCGACTTTTAACCATATTAGACGCATATTAAGCGAGATATTCGCATTTTAAGTTTGAACATGAATTTTTGCCCATAACTTGTTGTAAAATTGGTCTTATTCAAAGATAGGCACAGCAATGAAAAGGGAAGGATTCCTAGATCACAATCCTGAAATTTCAGCCCTCTAGTTGGTCTAGATCGAGAAATAATGGAGTTCAAAAATTGTCCTCTAGGTGCCGACTTTTAACCCTATTAGACGCATATTAAGCGAGATATTCACATTTTATGTTTGAACACGGATTTTTGCCCATAACTTGTTGTAAAATTGGTCTTATTCACAGATAGGCACAGCAATGAAAAGGGAAGGATTCCTAGATCACAATCCTGAAATTTCAGCCCTCTAGGTGGTCTAGATCCAGAAATAAAGGAGTCCAAAAATTGCCCTCTAGGTGCCGACTTTTAACCCTATTAGACGCATATTAAGCGAGATATTCGCATATTAAGTTTGAACATGGATTTTTGCCCATAACTTGTTGTAAAATTGTACTCTAGGTGCCGACTTTTAACCCTATTAGACGCATATTAAGCGAGATATTCGCATTTTAAGTTTGAACATGGATTTTTGCCCATAACTTGTTGTAAAATTGGTCTTATTCAAAGATAGGCACAGCAATGGAAAGGGAAGGATTCCTAGATCATAATCCTGAAATTTCAGCCCTCTAGGTGGTCTAGATCGAGAAATAATGGAGTTCAAAAATTGCCCTCTAGGTGCCGACTTTTAACCCTATTAGACGCATATTAAGCGAGATATTCGCATTTTAAGTTTGAACATGGATTTTTGCCCATAACTTGTTGTAAAATTGGTCTTATTCAAAGATAGGCACAGCAATAGAAAGGGAAGGATTCCTGGATCACAATCCTGAAATTTCAGCCCTCTAGGTGGTGTAGATCGAGAAATAATGGAGTTCAAAAATTGCCCTCTAGGTGCCGACTTTTAACCTTATTAGACGCATATTAAGCGAGATATTCGCATTTTAAGTTTGAACATGGATTTTTGCCCATAACTTGTTTTAAAATTGGTCTTATTCAAAGATAGGCACAGCAATAGAAAGGGAAGGATTCCTAGATCACAATCCTGAAATTTCAGCCCTCTAGGTGGTCTAGATCGAGAAATAATGGAGTTCAAAAATTGCCCTCTAGGTGCCGACTTTTAACCTTATTAGACGCATATTAAGCGAGATATTCGTATTTTAAGTTTGAACATGGATTTTTGCCCATAACTTGTTGTAAAATTGGTCTTATTCAAAGATAGGTACAGCAATGGAAAGGGAAGGATTCCTAGATCATAATTCTAAAATTTGAGCCCTCTAGGTAGTCTAGATCGAGAAATAATGGAGTTCAAAAATTGCCCTCTAGGTGCCGACTTTTAACCATATTAGACGCATATTAAGCGAGATATTCGTATTTTAAGTTTGAACATGGATTTTTGCCCATAACTTGTTGTAAAATTGGTCTTATTCAAAGATAGGCACAGCAATGGAAAGGGAAGGATTCCTAGATCATAATTCTAAAATTTGAGCCCTCTAGGTAGTCTAGATCGAGAAATAATGGAGTTCAAAAATTGCCCTCTAGGTGCCGACTTTTAACCATATTAGACGCATATTAAGCGAGATATTCGCATTTTAAGTTTGAACATGAATTTTTGCCCATAACTTGTTGTAAAATTGGTCTTATTCAAAGATAGGCACAGCAATGAAAAGGGAAGGATTCCTAGATCATAATCCTGAAATTTCAGCCCTCTAGGTGGTCTAGATCGAGAAATAATGGAGTTAAAAAATTGCCCTCTAGGTGCCGACTTTTAACCATATTAGACGCATATTAAGCGAGATATTCGTATTTTAAGTTTGAACATGGATTTTTGCCCATAACTTGTTGTAAAATTGGTCTTATTCAAAGATAGGCACAGCAATGGAAAGGGAAGGATTCCTAGATCATAATTCTAAAATTTGAGCCCTCTAGGTAGTCTAGATCGAGAAATAATGGAGTTCAAAAATTGCCCTCTAGGTGCCGACTTTTAACCCTATTAGATGCATATTAAGCGAGATATTCGCATTTTAAGTTTGAACATGGATTTCTGCCCATAACTTGTAAAATTGTACTCTAGGTGCCGACTTTTAACCCTATTAGACGCATATTAAGCGAGATATTCGCATTTTAAGTTTGAACCCGGATTTTTGCCCATAACTTGTTGTAAAATTGGTCTTATTCAAAGCTAGGCACAGCACTGAAAAGGGAAGGATTCCTAGATCATAATCCTGAAATTTCAGCCCTCTAGGTGGTCTAGATCGAGAAATAATGGAGTTCAAAAATTGCCCTCTAGGTGCCGACTTTTAACCCTATTAGACGCATATTAAGCGAGATATTCGTATTTTAAGTTTGAACATGGATTTTTGCCCATAACTTGTTGTAAAATTGGTCTTATTCAAAGATAGGTACAGCAATGCCGACTTTTAACCCTATTAGACGCATATTAAGCGAGATATTCGTATTTTAAGTTTGAACATGGATTTTTGCCCATAACTTGTTGTAAAATTGGTCTTATTCAAAGATAGGCACAGCAATAGAAAGGGAAGGATTCCTAGATCACAATCCTGAAATTTCAGCCCTCTAGGTGGTATAGATCGAGAAATAATGGAGTTCAAAAATTGCCCTCTAGGTGGCGACTTTTAACCCCATTAGACGCATATTAAGCGAGATATTCGCATTTTAAGTTTGAACATGGATTTTTGCCCATAACTTGTTGTAAAATTGGTCTTATTCACAGATAGGCACAGCAATGAAAAGGGAAGGATTCCTAGATCACAATCCTGAAATTTCAGCCCTCTAGGTGGTATAGATCGAGAAATAATGGAGTTCAAAAATTGCCCTCTACGTGCCGACTTTTAACCCTATTAGACGCATATTAATCGAGATATTCGCATTTTAAGTTTGAACATGGATTTTTGCCCATAACTTGTAAAATTGTACTCTAGGTGCCGACTTTTAACCCTATTAGACGCATATTAAGCGAGATATTCGCATTTTAAGTTTGAACCCGGATTTTTGCCCATAACTTGTTGTAAAATTGGTCTTATTCAAAGATAGGCACAGGAATGGAAAGGGAAGGATTCCTAGATCACAATTCTGAAATTTCAGCCCTCTAGGTGGTCTAGATCAAGAAATAATGGAGTTCAAAAATTGCCCTCTAGGTGCCGACTTTTAACCCTATTAGACGCATATTAAGCGAGATATTCGTATTTTAAGTTTGAACATGGATTTTTGCCCATAACTTGTTGTAAAATTGGTCTTATTCAAAGATAGGTACAGCAATGCCGACTTTTAACCCTATTAGACGCATATTAAGCGAGATATTCGCATTTTAAGTTTGAACATGGATTTTTGCCCATAACTTGTTGTAAAATTGGTCTTATTCAAAGATAGGCACAGCAATGGAAAGGGAAGGATTCCTAGATCATAATCCTGAAATTTCAGCCCTCTAGGTGGTCTAGATCGAGAAATAATGGAGTTAAAAAATTGCCCTCTAGGTGCCGACTTTTAACCATATTAGACGCATATTAAGCGAGATATTCGTATTTTAAGTTTGAACATGGATTTTTGCCCATAACTTGTTGTAAAATTGGTCTTATTCAAAGATAGGCACAGCAATGGAAAGGGAAGGATTCCTAGATCATAATTCTAAAATTTGAGCCCTCTAGGTAGTCTAGATCGAGAAATAATGGAGTTCAAAAATTGCCCTCTAGGTGCCGACTTTTAACCATATTAGACGCATATTAAGCGAGATATTCGCATTTTAAGTTTGAACATGAATTTTTGCCCATAACTTGTTGTAAAATTGGTCTTATTCAAAGATAGGCACAGCAATGAAAAGGGAAGGATTCCTAGATCATAATCCTGAAATTTCAGCCCTCTAGGTGGTCTAGATCGAGAAATAATGGAGTTAAAAAATTGCCCTCTAGGTGCCGACTTTTAACCATATTAGACGCATATTAAGCGAGATATTCGTATTTTAAGTTTGAACATGGATTTTTGCCCATAACTTGTTGTAAAATTGGTCTTATTCAAAGATAGGCACAGCAATGGAAAGGGAAGGATTCCTAGATCATAATTCTAAAATTTGAGCCCTCTAGGTAGTCTAGATCGAGAAATAATGGAGTTCAAAAATTGCCCTCTAGGTGCCGACTTTTAACCCTATTAGATGCATATTAAGCGAGATATTCGCATTTTAAGTTTGAACATGGATTTTTGCCCATAACTTCTTGTAGAATTGCCCTTTAGGTGCCGACTTTTAACCCTATTAGACGCATATTAAGCGAGATATTCGCATTTTAAGTTTGAACATGGATTTTTGCCCATAACTTGTTGTAAAATTGGTCTTATTCAAAGATAGGCACAGGAATGGAAAGGGAAGGATTCCTAGATCACAATTCTGAAATTTCAGCCCTCTAGGTGGTCTAGATCAAGAAATAATGGAGTTCAAAAATTGCCCTCTAGGTGCCGACTTTTAACCCTATTAGACGCATATTAAGCGAGATATTCGCATTTTAAGTTTGAACATGGATTTTTGCCCATAACTTGTTGTAAAATTGGTCTTATTCAAAGATAGGTACAGCAATGCCGACTTTTAACCCTATTAGACGCATATTAAGCGAGATATTCGCATTTTAAGTTTGAACATGGATTTTTGCCCATAACTTGTTGTAAAATTGGTCTTATTCAAAGATAGGCACAGCAATGGAAAGGGAAGGATTCCTAGATCATAATCCTGAAATTTCAGCCCTCTAGGTGGTCTAGATCGAGAAATAATGGAGTTAAAAAATTGCCTTCTAGGTGCCGACTTTTAACCATATTAGACGCATATTAAGCGAGATATTCGTATTTTAAGTTTGAACATGGATTTTTGCCCATAACTTGTTGTAAAATTGGTCTTATTCAAAGATAGGCACAGCAATGGAAAGGGAAGGATTCCTAGATCATAATTCTAAAATTTGAGCCCTCTAGGTAGTCTAGATCGAGAAATAATGGAGTTCAAAAATTGCCCTCTAGGTGCCGACTTTTAACCATATTAGACGCATATTAAGCGAGATATTCGCATTTTAAGTTTGAACATGAATTTTTGCCCATAACTTGTTGTAAAATTGGTCTTATTCAAAGATAGGCACAGCAATGAAAAGGGAAGGATTCGTAGATCACAATCCTGAAATTTCAGCCCTCTAGTTGGTCTAGATCGAGAAATAATGGAGTTCAAAAATTGTCCTCTAGGTGCCGACTTTTAACCCTATTAGACGCATATTAAGCGAGATATTCACATTTTATGTTTGAACATGGATTTTTGCCCATAACTTGTTGTAAAATTGGTCTTATTCAAAGATAGGCACAGCAATAGAAAAGGGAAGGATTCCTAGATCACAATCCTGAAATTTCAGCCCTCTAGGTGGTCTAGGTCAAGAAATAATGGAGTTCAAAAATTGCCCTCTAGGTGCCGACTTTTAACCCTATTAGACGCATATTAAGCGAGATATTCGCATTTTAAGATTGAAATAATGGAGTTCAAAAATTGCCCTCTAGTCGCCGACTTTTAACCCTATTAGACGCATATTATGCGAGATATTCGCATTTTAAGTTTGAACATGGATTTTTGCCCATAACTTGTTGTAAAGTTGGTCTTATTCAAAGATAGGCACAGCAATGGAAAGGGAAGGATTCCTAGATCACAATCCTGAAATTTCAGCCTTCTAGGTGGTCTAGATCATGAAATAATGGAGTTCAAAAATTGCCCTCTAGGTGCCGACTTTTAACCTTATTAGACGCATATTAAGCGAGATATTCGTATTTTAAGTTTGAACATGGATTTTTGCCCATAACTTGTTGTACAATTGGTCTTATTCAAAGATAGGTACAGCAATGCCGACTTTTAACCCTATTAGACGCATATTAAGCGAGATATTCGCATTTTAAGTTTGAACATGGATTTTTGCCCATAACTTGTTGTAAAATTGGTCTTATTCAAAGATAGGCACAGCAATGGAAAGGGAAGGATTCCTAGATCATAATCCTGAAATTTCAGCCCTCTAGGTGGTCTAGATCGAGAAATAATGGAGTTAAAAAATTGCCCTCTAGGTGCCGACTTTTAACCATATTAGACGCATATTAAGCGAGATATTCGTATTTTAAGTTTGAACATGGATTTTTGCCCTTTTAACATTATTAGACGCATATTAAGCGAGATATTCGCATTTTAAGTTTGAACATGGATTTTTGCCCATAACTTGTTGTAAAATTGGTCTTATTCAAAGATAGGCACAGCAATAGAAAAGGGAAGGATTCCTAGATCACAAGTCAAGAAATAATGGAGTTCAAAAATTGCCCTCTAGGTGCCGACTTTTAACCCTATTAGACGCATATTAAGCGAGATATTCGCATTTTAAGATTGAAATAATGGAGTTCAAAAATTGCCCTCTAGTCGCCGACTTTTAACCCTATTAGACGCATATTATGCGAGATATTCGCATTTTAAGTTTGAACATGGATTTTTGCCCATAACTTGTTGTAAAATTGGTCTTATTCAAAGATAGGCACAGCAATAGAAAAGGGAAGGATTCCTAGATCACAAGTCAAGAAATAATGGAGTTCAAAAATTGCCCTCTAGGTGCCGACTTTTAACCCTATTAGACGCATATTAAGCGAGATATTCGCATTTTAAGATTGAAATAATGGAGTTCAAAAATTGCCCTCTAGTCGCCGACTTTTAACCCTATTAGACGCATATTATGCGAGATATTCGCATTTTAAGTTTGAACATGGATTTTTGCCCATAACTTGTTGTAAAATTGGTCTTATTCAAAGATAGGCACAGCAATGGAAAGGGAAGGATTCCTAGATCACAATCCTGAAATTTCAGCCTTCTAGGTGGTTTAGATCATGAAATAATGGAGTTCAAAAATTGCCCTCTAGGTGCCGACTTTTAACCCTATTAGACGCATATTAAGCGAGATATTCGTATTTTAAGTTTGAACATGGGTTTTTGCCCATAACTTGTTGTAAAATTGGTCTTATTCAAAGATAGGTACAGCAATGCCGACTTTTAACCCTATTAGACGCATATTAAGCGAGATATTCGCATTTTAAGTTTGAACATGGATTTTTGCCCATAACTTGTAAAATTGGTCTTATTCAAAGATAGGCACAGCAATGGAAAGGGAAGGATTCCTAGATCATAATCCTGAAATTTCAGCCCTCTAGGTGGTCTAGGTCAAGAAATAATGGAGTTCAAAAATTGCCCTCTAGGTGTCGACTTTTAACCCTATTAGACGCATATTAATCGAGATATTCGCATTTTAAGTTTGAACACGGATTTTTGCCCATAACTTGTTGTAAAATTGGTCTTATTCACAGATAGGCACAGCAATGAAAAGGGAAGGATTCCTAGATCACAATCCTGAAATTTCAGCCCTCTAGGTGGTCTAGATCGAGAAATAATGGAGTTCAAAAATTGCCCTCTAGGTGCCGGCTTTTAACCCCATTAGACGCATATTAAGCGAGATATTCGCATTTTAAGTTTGAACATAGATTTTTGCCCATACCTTGTTGTAAAATTGGTCTTATTCAAAGATAGGCACAGCAATGGAAAGGGAAGGATTCCTAGATCATAATCCTGAAATTTCAGCCCTCTAGGTGGTCTAGATCGAGAAATAATGGAGTTCAAAAATTGCCCCGTAGGTGCCGACTTTTAACCCTATTAGACGCATATTAAGCGAGATATTCGCATTTTAAGTTTGAACATGGATTTTTGCCCATAACTTGTTGTTAAATTGGTCTTATTCAAAGATAGGCACAGCAATAGAAAGGGAAGGATTCCTGGATCACAATCCTGAAATTTCAGCCCTCTAGGTGGTGTAGATCGAGAAATAATGGAGTTCAAAAATTGCCCTCTAGGTGCCGACTTTTAACCTTATTAGACGCATATTAAGCGAGATATTCGCATTTTAAGTTTGAACATGGATTTTTGCCCATAACTTGTTTTAAAATTGGTCTTATTCAAAGATAGGCACAGCAATAGAAAGGGAAGGATTCCTAGATCACAATCCTGAAATTTCAGCCCTCTAGGTGGTCTAGGTCAAGAAATAATGGAGTTCAAAAATTGTCCTCTAGGTGCCGAGTTTTAACCCTATTAGACGCATATTAAGCGAGATATTCGCATTTTAAGTTTGAACATGGATTTTTGCCCATAACTTGTTGTAAAATTGGTCTTATTCAAAGATAGGCACAGCAATGGAAAGGGAAGGATTCCAAGATCACAATCCTGAAATTTCAGCCCTCTAGCTGGTCTAGATCGAGAAATAATGGAGTTCAAAAATTGCCCTCTAGGTGCCGACTTTTAACCTTATTAGACGCATATTAAGCGAGATATTCGCATTTTAAGTTTGAACATGGATTTTTGCCCATAACTTGTTGTAAAATTGGTCTTATTCAAAGATAGGCACAGCAATAGAAAAGGGAAGGATTCCTAGATCACAATCCTGAAATTTCAGCCCTCTAGGTGGTCTAGGTCAAGAAATAATGGAGTTCAAAAATTGCCCTCTAGGTGCCGACTTTTAACCCTATTAGACGCATATTAAGCGAGATATTCGCATTTTAAGATTGAAATAATGGAGTTCAAAAATTGCCCTCTAGTCGCCGACTTTTAACCCTATTAGACGCATATTATGCGAGATATTCGCATTTTAAGTTTGAACATGGATTTTTGCCCATAACTTGTTGTAAAATTGGTCTTATTCAAAGATAGACACAGCAATGGAAAGGGAAGGATTCCTAGATCACAATCCTGAAATTTCAGCCTGCTAGGTGGTCTAGATCATGAAATAATGGAGTTCAAAAATTGCCCTCTAGGTGCCGACTTTTAACCCTATTAGACGCATATTAAGCGAGATATTCGTATTTTAAGTTTGAACATGGATTTTTGCCCATAACTTGTTGTTAAATTGGTCTTATTCAAAGATAGGTACAGCAATGGAAAGGGAAGGATTCCTAGATCACAATCCTGAAATTTCAGCCCTCTAGGTGGTCTAGATCGAGAAATAATGGAGTTCAAAAATTGCCCTCTAGGTGCCGACTTTTAACCCTATTAGACGCATATTAAGCGAGATATTCGCATTTTAATTTTGAACATGGACTTTTGCCCATAAAAAATAAATTAGGTGGCGCAACAGTCCGTAGAGAACCAGGGCCTAGTGACTTACAACTCTCAACCATTCCTGTGTGCGAGTAATGTTGTCAGGGATGGAGGGGACCTACAATTTATATGCCGAATCCGAACGGCTAATTTTGAGAAAGCACTTTTTCATGACAAGAATTACTCTTGGAGAATTTGTCAATTCCTCGCAAGAGGCAGTACCCGTGAAAACTCTTTTTTTTTTAATTAAGGTGGCACAGGCAGGGATTGAACCCAAGACCTCTCGCATGACAGTCCAACGCACTAACCATCATGCCACGGGTACTACACTTTTGCCCATAACTTGTTGTAAAATTGGTCTTATTCAAAGATAGGCACAGGAATAGAAAGGGAAGGATTCCTAGATCACAATCCTGAAATTTCAGCCCTCTAGGTGGTCTAGATCAAGAAATAATGGAGTTCAAAAATTGCCCTCTAGGTGCCGACTTTTAACCCCATTAGACGCATATTAAGCGAGATATTCGCATCTTAAGTTTGAACATAGATTTTTGCCCATAACTTGTTGTAAAATTGGTCTTATTCAAAGATAGGCACAGCAATAGAAAGGGAAGGATTCCTAGATAACAATCCTGAAATTTCAGCCCTCTAGGTGGTATAAAAATAAAAAAATAAATTGGGTGGCGCAACAGTCCGTTTGAGAACTAGGGCCTAGTGGCTGACAACTCTCAACCATTCCTGTGTGCGAGTAATGTTGGCAGGAATGAAAGGGACCTACAGTTTAAAGCCGAATCCGAACGGCAAATTTGAGAAAGCACTTTTCATGACAAGAATTACTCTTGGAGAATTTGTCAATTACTCGAAAGAGGCAGTACCCGTGAAAAAACTTTAGGTGGCATAGGCAGGGATCGAACCCAAGACCTCTGGCATGACAGTCCAACGCACTAACCATCATGCCACGGGTACTACCTCTAGGTGGTATAGATCGAGAAATAATGGAGTTCAAAAATTGCCCTCTAGGTGCCGACTTTTAACCATATTAGACGCATATTAAGCGAAATATTCGCATTTTAAGTTTGAACATGAATTTTTGCCCATAACTTGTTGTAAAATTGGTCTTATTCGAAGATAGGCACAGCAATAGAAAGGGAAGGATTCCTAGATCACAATCCTGAAATTTCAGCCCTCTAGGTGGTATAGATCGAGAAATAATGGAGTTCAAAAATTGCCCTCTAGGTGGCGACTTTTAACCCCATTAGACGCATATTAAGCGAGATATTCGCATTTTAAGTTTGAACCCGGATTTTTGCCCATAACTTGTTGTAAAATTGGTCTTATTCAAAGATAGGCACAGGAATGGAAAGGGAAGGATTCCTAGATCACAATTCTGAAATTTCAGCCCTCTAGGTGGTCTAGATCAAGAAATAATGGAGTTCAAAAATTGCCCTCTAGGTGCCGACTTTTAACCCTATTAGACGCATATTAAGCGAGATATTCGTATTTTAAGTTTGAACATGGATTTTTGCCCATAACTTGTTGTAAAATTGGTCTTATTCAAAGATAGGTACAGCAATGCCGACTTTTAACCCTATTAGACGCATATTAAGCGAGATATTCGCATTTTAAGTTTGAACATGGATTTTTGCCCATAACTTGTTGTAAAATTGGTCTTATTCAAAGATAGGCACAGCAATGGAAAGGGAAGGATTCCTAGATCATAATCCTGAAATTTCAGCCCTCTAGGTGGTCTAGATCGAGAAATAATGGAGTTAAAAAATTGCCCTCTAGGTGCCGACTTTTAACCATATTAGACGCATATTAAGCGAGATATTCGTATTTTAAGTTTGAACATGGATTTTTGCCCATAACTTGTTGTAAAATTGGTCTTATTCAAAGATAGGCACAGCAATGGAAAGGGAAGGATTCCTAGATCATAATTCTGAAATTTGAGCCCTCTAGGTAGTCTAGATCGAGAAATAATGGAGTTCAAAAATTGCCCTCTAGGTGCCGACTTTTAACCATATTAGACGCATATTAAGCGAGATATTCGCATTTTAAGTTTGAACATGAATTTTTGCCCATAACTTGTTGTAAAATTGGTCTTATTCAAAGATAGGCACAGCAATGAAAAGGGAAGGATTCCTAGATCACAATCCTGAAATTTCAGCCCTCTAGTTGGTCTAGATCGAGAAATAATGGAGTTCAAAAATTGTCCTCTAGGTGCCGACTTTTAACCCTATTAGACGCATATTAAGCGAGATATTCACATTTTAAGTTTGAACACGGATTTTTGCCCATAACTTGTTGTAAAATTGGTCTTATTCACAGATAGGCACAGCAATGAAAAGGGAAGGATTCCTAGATCACAATCCTGAAATTTCAGCCCTCTAGGTGGTCTAGATCCAGAAATAAAGGAGTCCAAAAATTGCCCTCTAGGTGCCGACTTTTAACCCTATTAGACGCATATTAAGCGAGATATTCGCATATTAAGTTTGAACATGGATTTTTGCCCATAACTTGTTGTAAAATTGTACTCTAGGTGCCGACTTTTAACCCTATTAGACGCATATTAAGCGAGATATTCGCATTTTAATTTTGAACATGGACTTTTGCCCATAAAAAATAAATTAGGTGGCGCAACAGTCCGTAGAGAACCAGGGCCTAGTGACTTACAACTCTCAACCATTCCTGTGTGCGAGTAATGTTGTCAGGGATGGAGGGGACCTACAATTTATATGCCGAATCCGAACGGCTAATTTTGAGAAAGCACTTTTTCATGACAAGAATTACTCTTGGAGAATTTGTCAATTCCTCGCAAGAGGCAGTACCCGTGAAAACTCTTTTTTTTTTTAATTAAGGTGGCACAGGCAGGGATTGAACCCAAGACCTCTCGCATGACAGTCCAACGCACTAACCATCATGCCACGGGTACTACACTTTTGCCCATAACTTGTTGTAAAATTGGTCTTATTCAAAGATAGGCACAGGAATAGAAAGGGAAGGATTCCTAGATCACAATCCTGAAATTTCAGCCCTCTAGGTGGTCTAGATCAAGAAATAATGGAGTTCAAAAATTGCCCTCTAGGTGCCGACTTTTAACCCCATTAGACGCATATTAAGCGAGATATTCGCATCTTAAGTTTGAACATAGATTTTTGCCCATAACTTGTTGTAAAATTGGTCTTATTCAAAGATAGGCACAGCAATAAAAAGGGAAGGATTCCTAGATAACAATCCTGAAATTTCAGCCCTCTAGGTGGTATAAAAATAAAAAAATAAATTGGGTGGCGCAACAGTCCGTTTGAGAACTAGGGCCTAGTGGCTGACAACTCTCAACCATTCCTGTGTGCGAGTAATGTTGGCAGGAATGAAAGGGACCTACAGTTTAAAGCCGAATCCGAACGGCAAATTTGAGAAAGCACTTTTCATGACAAGAATTACTCTTGGAGAATTTGTCAATTACTCGAAAGAGGCAGTACCCGTGAAAAAACTTTAGGTGGCATAGGCAGGGATCGAACCCAAGACCTCTGGCATGACAGTCCAACGCACTAACCATCATGCCACGGGTACTACCTCTAGGTGGTATAGATCGAGAAATAATGGAGTTCAAAAATTGCCCTCTAGGTGCCGACTTTTAACCATATTAGACGCATATTAAGCGAAATATTCGCATTTTAAGTTTGAACATGAATTTTTGCCCATAACTTGTTGTAAAATTGGTCTTATTCGAAGATAGGCACAGCAATAGAAAGGGAAGGATTCCTAGATCACAATCCTGAAATTTCAGCCCTCTAGGTGGTATAGATCGAGAAATAATGGAGTTCAAAAATTGCCCTCTAGGTGGCGACTTTTAACCCCATTAGACGCATATTAAGCGAGATATTCGCATTTTAAGTTTGAACCCGGATTTTTGCCCATAACTTGTTGTAAAATTGGTCTTATTCAAAGATAGGCACAGGAATGGAAAGGGAAGGATTCCTAGATCACAATTCTGAAATTTCAGCCCTCTAGGTGGTCTAGATCAAGAAATAATGGAGTTCAAAAATTGCCCTCTAGGTAACGACTTTTAACCCTATTAGACGCATATTAAGCGAGATATTCGTATTTTAAGTTTGAACATGGATTTTTGCCCATAACTTGTTGTAAAATTGGTCTTATTCAAAGATAGGTACAGCAATGCCGACTTTTAACCCTATTAGACGCATATTAAGCGAGATATTCGCATTTTAAGTTTGAACATGGATTTTTGCCCATAACTTGTTGTAAACTTGGTCTTATTCAAAGATAGGCACAGCAATGGAAAGGGAAGGATTCCTAGATCATAATCCTGAAATTTCAGCCCTCTAGGTGGTCTAGATCGAGAAATAATGGAGTTAAAAAATTGCCCTCTAGGTGCCGACTTTTAACCATATTAGACGCATATTAAGCGAGATATTCGTATTTTAAGTTTGAACATGGATTTTTGCCCATAACTTGTTGTAAAATTGGTCTTATTCAAAGATAGGCACAGCAATGGAAAGGGAAGGATTCCTAGATCATAATTCTAAAATTTGAGCCCTCTAGGTAGTCTAGATAGAGAAATAATGGAGTTCAAAAATTGCCCTCTAGGTGCCGACTTTTAACCATATTAGACGCATATTAAGCGAGATATTCGCATTTTAAGTTTGAACATGAATTTTTGCCCATAACTTGTTGTAAAATTGGTCTTATTCAAAGATAGGCACAGCAATGAAAAGGGAAGGATTCCTAGATCACAATCCTGAAATTTCAGCCCTCTAGTTGGTCTAGATCGAGAAATAATGGAGTTCAAAAATTGTCCTCTAGGTGCCGACTTTTAACCCTATTAGACGCATATTAAGCGAGATATTCACATTTTAAGTTTGAACACGGATTTTTGCCCATAACTTGTTGTAAAATTGGTCTTATTCACAGATAGGCACAGCAATGAAAAGGGAAGGATTCCTAGATCACAATCCTGAAATTTCAGCCCTCTTGGTGGTCTAGATCCAGAAATAAAGGAGTCCAAAAATTGCCCTCTAGGTGCCGACTTTTAACCCTATTAGACGCATATTAAGCGAGATATTCGCATATTAAGTTTGAACATGGATTTTTGCCCATAACTTGTTGTAAAATTGTACTCTAGGTGCCGACTTTTAACCCTATTAGACGCATATTAAGCGAGATATTCGCATTTTAAGTTTGAACATGGATTTTTGCCCATAACTTGTTGTAAAATTGGTCTTATTCAAAGATAGGCACAGCAATGGAAAGGGAAGGATACCTGGATCACAATCCTGAAATTTCAGCCCTCTAGGTGGTGTAGATCGAGAAATAATGGAGTTCAAAAATTGCCCTCTAGGTGCCGACTTTTAACCTTATTAGACGCATATTAAGCGAGATATTCGCATTTTAAGTTTGAACATGGATTTTTGCCCATAACTTGTTTTAAAATTGGTCTTATTCAAAGATAGGCACAGCAATAGAAAGGGAAGGATTCCTAGATCACAATCCTGAAATTTCAGCCCTCTAGGTGGTCTAGGTCAAGAAATAATGGAGTTCAAAAATTGTCCTCTAGGTGCCGAGTTTTAACCCTATTAGACGCATATTAAGCGAGATATTCGCATTTTAAGTTTGAACATGGATTTTTGCCCATAACTTGTTGTAAAATTGGTCTTATTCAAAGATAGGCACAGCAATGGAAAGGGAAGGATTCCTAGATCACAATCCTGAAATTTCAGCCCTCTAGGTGGTCTAGATCGAGAAATAATGGAGTTCAAAAATTGCCCTCTAGGTGCCGACTTTTAACCTTATTAGACGCATATTAAGCGAGATATTCGCATTTTAAGTTTGAACATGGATTTTTGCCCATAACTTGTTGTAAAATTGGTCTTATTCAAAGATAGGCACAGCAATAGAAAAGGGAAGGATTCCTAGATCACAATCCTGAAATTTCAGCCCTCTAGGTGGTCTAGGTCAAGAAATAATGGAGTTCAAAAATTGCCCTCTAGGTGCCGACTTTTAACCCTATTAGACGCATATTAAGCGAGATATTCGCATTTTAAGATTGAAATAATGGAGTTCAAAAATTGCCCTCTAGTCGCCGACTTTTAACCCTATTAGACGCATATTATGCGAGATATTCGCATTTTAAGTTTGAACATGGATTTTTGCCCATAACTTGTTGTAAAGTTGGTCTTATTCAAAGATAGGCACAGCAATGGAAAGGGAAGGATTCCTAGATCACAATCCTGAAATTTCAGCCTTCTAGGTGGTCTAGATCATGAAATAATGGAGTTCAAAAATTGCCCTCTAGGTGCCGACTTTTAACCTTATTAGACGCATATTAAGCGAGATATTCGTATTTTAAGTTTGAACATGGATTTTTGCCCATAACTTGTTGTACAATTGGTCTTATTCAAAGATAGGTACAGCAATGCCGACTTTTAACCCTATTAGACGCATATTAAGCGAGATATTCGCATTTTAAGTTTGAACATGGATTTTTGCCCATAACTTGTTGTAAAATTGGTCTTATTCAAAGATAGGCACAGCAATGGAAAGGGAAGGATTCCTAGATCATAATCCTGAAATTTCAGCCCTCTAGGTGGTCTAGATCGAGAAATAATGGAGTTAAAAAATTGCCCTCTAGGTGCCGACTTTTAACCATATTAGACGCATATTAAGCGAGATATTCGTATTTTAAGTTTGAACATGGATTTCTGCCCTTTTAACCTTATTAGACGCATATTAAGCGAGATATTCGCATTTTAAGTTTGAACATGGATTTTTGCCCATAACTTGTTGTAAAATTGGTCTTATTCAAAGATAGGCACAGCAATAGAAAAGGGAAGGATTCCTAGATCACAATCCTGAAATTTCAGCCCTCTAGGTGGTCTAGGTCAAGAAATAATGGAGTTCAAAAATTGCCCTCTAGGTGCCGACTTTTAACCCTATTAGACGCATATTAAGCGAGATATTCGCATTTTAAGATTGAAATAATGGAGTTCAAAAATTGCCCTCTAGTCGCCGACTTTTAACCCTATTAGACGCATATTAAGCGAGATATTCGCATTTTAAGTTTGAACATGGATTTTTGCCCATAACTTGTTGTAAAATTGGTCTTATTCAAAGATAGGCACAGCAATGGAAAGGGAAGGATTCCTAGATCACAATCCTGAAATTTCAGCCTTCTAGGTGGTCTAGATCATGAAATAATGGAGTTCAAAAATTGCCCTCTAGGTGCCGACTTTTAACCCTATTAGACGCATATTAAGCGAGATATTCGTATTTTAAGTTTGAACATGGATTTTTGCCCATAACTTGTTGTAAAATTGGTCTTATTCAAAGATAGGTACAGCAATGCCGACTTTTAACCCTATTAGACGCATATTAAGCGAGATATTCGCATTTTAAGTTTGAACATGGATTTTTGCCCATAACTTGTAAAATTGGTCTTATTCAAAGATAGGCACAGCAATGGAAAGGGAAGGATTCCTAGATCATAATCCTGAAATTTCAGCCCTCTAGGTGGTCTAGGTCAAGAAATAATGGAGTTCAAAAATTGCCCTCTAGGTGTCGACTTTTAACCCTATTAGACGCATATTAATCGAGATATTCGCATTTTAAGTTTGAACACGGATTTTTGCCCATAACTTGTTGTAAAATTGGTCTTATTCACAGATAGGCACAGCAATGAAAAGGGAAGGATTCCTAGATCACAATCCTGAAATTTCAGCCCTCTAGGTGGTCTAGATCGAGAAATAATGGAGTTCAAAAATTGCCCTCTAGGTGCCGGCTTTTAACCCCATTAGACGCATATTAAGCGAGATATTCGCATTTTAAGTTTGAACATAGATTTTTGCCCATACCTTGTTGTAAAATTGGTCTTATTCAAAGATAGGCACAGCAATGGAAAGGGAAGGATTCCTAGATCATAATCCTGAAATTTCAGCCCTCTAGGTGGTCTAGATCGAGAAATAATGGAGTTCAAAAATTGCCCTCTAGGTGCCGACTTTTAACCCTATTAGACGCATATTAAGCGAGATATTCGCATTTTAAGTTTGAACATGGATTTTTGCCCATAACTTGTTGTAAAATTGGTCTTATTCAAAGATAGGCACAGCAATAGAAAGGGAAGGATTCCTGGATCACAATCCTGAAATTTCAGCCCTCTAGGTGGTGTAGATCGAGAAATAATGGAGTTCAAAAATTGCCCTCTAGGTGCCGACTTTTAACCTTATTAGACGCATATTAAGCGAGATATTCGCATTTTAAGTTTGAACATGGATTTTTGCCCATAACTTGTTTTAAAATTGGTCTTATTCAAAGATAGGCACAGCAATAGAAAGGGAAGGATTCCTAGATCACAATCCTGAAATTTCAGCCCTCTAGGTGGTCTATATCAAGAAATAATGGAGTTCAAAAATTGTCCTCTAGGTGCCGAGTTTTAACCCTATTAGACGCATATTAAGCGAGATATTCGCATTTTAAGTTTGAACATGGATTTTTGCCCATAACTTGTTGTAAAATTGGTCTTATTCAAAGATAGGCACAGCAATGGAAAGGGAAGGATTCCAAGATCACAATCCTGAAATTTCAGCCCTCTAGCTGGTCTAGATCGAGAAATAATGGAGTTCAAAAATTGCCCTCTAGGTGCCGACTTTTAACCATATTAGACGCATATTAAGCGAGATATTCGCATTTTAAGTTTGAACATGGATTTTTGCCCATAACTTGTTGTAAAATTGGTCTTATTCAAAGATAGGCACAGCAATAGAAAAGGGAAGGATTCCTAGATCACAATCCTGAAATTTCAGCCCTCTAGGTGGTCTAGGTCAAGAAATAATGGAGTTCAAAAATTGCCCTCTAGGTGCCGACTTTTAACCCTATTAGACGCATATTAAGCGAGATATTCGCATTTTAAGATTGAAATAATGGAGTTCAAAAATTGCCCTCTAGTCGCCGACTTTTAACCCTATTAGACGCATATTATGCGAGATATTCGCATTTTAAGTTTGAACATGGATTTTTGCCCATAACTTGTTGTAAAATTGGTCTTATTCAAAGATAGACACAGCAATGGAAAGGGAAGGATTCCTAGATCACAATCCTGAAATTTCAGCCTGCTAGGTGGTCTAGATCATGAAATAATGGAGTTCAAAAATTGCCCTCTAGGTGCCGACTTTTAACCCTATTAGACGCATATTAAGCGAGATATTCGTATTTTAAGTTTGAACATGGATTTTTGCCCATAACTTGTTGTTAAGTTGGTCTTATTCAAAGATAGGTACAGCAATGGAAAGGGAAGGATTCCTAGATCACAATCCTGAAATTTCAGCCCTCTAGGTGGTCTAGATCGAGAAATAATGGAGTTCAAAAATTGCCCTCTAGGTGCCGACTTTTAACCCTATTAGACGCATATTAAGCGAGATATTCGCATTTTAATTTTGAACATGGACTTTTGCCCATAAAAAATAAATTAGGTGGCGCAACAGTCCGTAGAGAACCAGGGCCTAGTGACTTACAACTCTCAACCATTCCTGTGTGCGAGTAATGTTGTCAGGGATGGAGGGGACCTACAATTTATATGCCGAATCCGAACGGCTAATTTTGAGAAAGCACTTTTTCATGACAAGAATTACTCTTGGAGAATTTGTCAATTCCTCGCAAGAGGCAGTACCCGTGAAAACTCTTTTTTTTTAATTAAGGTGGCACAGGCAGGGATTGAACCCAAGACCTCTCGCATGACAGTCCAACGCACTAACCATCATGCCACGGGTACTACACTTTTGCCCATAACTTGTTGTAAAATTGGTCTTATTCAAAGATAGGCACAGGAATAGAAAGGGAAGGATTCCTAGATCACAATCCTGAAATTTCAGCCCTCTAGGTGGTCTAGATCAAGAAATAATGGAGTTCAAAAATTGCCCTCTAGGTGCCGACTTTTAACCCCATTAGACGCATATTAAGCGAGATATTCGCATCTTAAGTTTGAACATAGATTTTTGCCCATAACTTGTTGTAAAATTGGTCTTATTCAAAGATAGGCACAGCAATAGAAAGGGAAGGATTCCTAGATAACAATTATGAAATTTCAGCCCTCTAGGTGGTATAAAAATAAAAAAATAAATTGGGTGGCGCAACAGTCCGTTTGAGAACTAGGGCCTAGTGGCTGACAACTCTCAACCATTCCTGTGTGCGAGTAATGTTGGCAGGAATGAAAGGGACCTACAGTTTAAAGCCGAATCCGAACGGCAAATTTGAGAAAGCACTTTTCATGACAAGAATTACTCTTGGAGAATTTGTCAATTACTCGAAAGAGGCAGTACCCGTGAAAAAACTTTAGGTGGCATAGGCAGGGATCGAACCCAAGACCTCTGGCATGACAGTCCAACGCACTAACCATCATGCCACGGGTACTACCTCTAGGTGGTATAGATCGAGAAATAATGGAGTTCAAAAATTGCCCTCTAGGTGCCGACTTTTAACCATATTAGACGCATATTAAGCGAAATATTCGCATTTTAAGTTTGAACATGAATTTTTGCCCATAACTTGTTGTAAAATTGGTCTTATTCGAAGATAGGCACAGCAATAGAAAGGGAAGGATTCCTAGATCACAATCCTGAAATTTCAGCCCTCTAGGTGGTATAGATCGAGAAATAATGGAGTTCAAAAATTGCCCTCTAGGTGGCGACTTTTAACCCCATTAGACGCATATTAAGCGAGATATTCGCATTTTAAGTTTGAACATGGATTTTTGCCCATAACTTGTTGTAAAATTGGTCTTATTCACAGATAGGCACAGCAATGAAAAGGGAAGGATTCCTATATCACAATCCTGAAATTTCAGCCCTCTAGGTGGTATAGATCGAGAAATAATGGAGTTCAAAAATTGCCCTCTACGTGCCGACTTTTAACCCTATTAGACGCATATTAATCGAGATATTCGCATTTTAAGTTTGAACATGGATTTTTGCCCATAACTTGTTGTAAAATTGGTCTTATTCAAAGATAGGCACAGCGATGGAAAGGGAAGGATTCCTAGATCATAATTCTAAAATTTGAGCCCTCTAGGTAGTCTAGATCGAGAAATAATGGAGTTAAAAAATTGCCCTCTAGGTGCCGACTTTTAACCTTATTAGATGCATATTAAGCGAGATATTCGCATTTTAAGTTTGAACATGGATTTTTGCCCATAACTTGTTGCAAAATTGTACTCTAGGTGCCGACTTTTAACCCTATTAGACGCATATTAAGCGAGATATTCGCATTTTAAGTTTGAACATGGATTTTTGCCCATAACTTGTTGTAAAATTAGTCTTATTCAAAGATAGGCACAGCAATAGAAAAGGGAAGGATTCCTAGATCACAATCCTAAAATTTCAGCCCTCTAGGTGGTCTAGGTCAAGAAATAATGGAGTTCAAAAATTGCCCTCTAGGTGCCGACTTTTAACCCTATTAGACGCATATTAAGCGAGATATTCGCATTTTAAGATTGAAATAATGGAGTTCAAAAATTGCCCTCTAGTCGCCGACTTTTAACCCTATTAGACGCATATTATGCGAGATATTCGCATTTTAAGTTTGAACATGGATTTTTGCCCATAACTTGTTGTAAAATTGGTCTTATTCACAGATAGGCACAGCAATGAAAAGGGAAGGATTCCTAGATCACAATCCTGAAATTTCAGCCCTCTAGGTGGTATAGATCGAGAAATAATGGAGTTCAAAAATTGCCCTCTAGGTGCCGACTTTTAACCCTATTAGACGCATATTAAGCGAGATATTCGCATTTTAAGTTTGAACATGGATTTTTGCCCATAACTTGTTGTAAAATTGGTCTTATTCAAAGATAGGTACAGCAATGCTGACTTTTAACCCTATTAGACGCATATTATGCGAGATATTCGCATTTTAAGTTTGAACATGGATTTTTGCCCATAACTTGTTGTAAAATTGGTCTTATTCAAAGATAGACACAGCAATGGAAAGGGAAGGATTCCTAGATCATAATCCTGAAATTTCAGCCCTCTAGGTGGTCTAGATCGAGAAATAATGGAGTTAAAAAATTGCCCTCTAGGTGCCGACTTTTAACCCTATTAGACGCATATTAAGCGAGATATTCGTATTTTAAGTTTGAACATGGATTTTTGCCCATAACTTGTTGTAAAATTGGTCTTATTCAAAGATAGGCACAGCAATGGAAAGGGAAGGATTCCTAGATCATAATTCTAAAATTTGAGCCCTCTAGGTAGTCTAGATCGAGAAATAATGGAGTTCAAAAATTGCCCTCTAGGGGCCGACTTTTAACCATATTAGACGCATATTAAGCGAGATATTCGCATTTTAAGTTTGAACATGAATTTTTGCCCAAACTTGTTGTAAAATTGGTCTTATTCAAAGATAGGCACGGCAATGAAAAGGGAAGGATTCCTAGATCACAATCCTGAAATTTCAGCCCTCTAGTTGGTCTAGATCGAGAAATAATGGAGTTCAAAAATTGTCCTCTAGGTGCCGACTTTTAACCCTATTAGACGCATATTAAGCGAGATATTCACATTTTAAGTTTGAACACGGAATTTTGCCCATAACTTGTTGTAAAATTGGTCTTATTCACAGATAGGCACAGCAATGAAAAGGGAAGGATTCCTAGATCACAATCCTGAAATTTCAGCCCTCTAGGTGGTCTAGATCGAGAAATAAAGGAGTCCAAAAATTGCCCTCTAGGTGCCGACTTTTAACCCTATTAGACGCATATTAAGCGAGATATTCGCATATTAAGTTTGAACATGGATTTTTGCCCATAACTTGTTGTAAAATTGTACTCTAGGTGCCGACTTTTAACCCTATTAGACGCATATTAAGCGAGATATTCGCATTTTAAGTTTGAACATGGATTTTTGCCCATAACTTGTTTTAAAATTGGTCTTATTCAAAGATTGGCACAGCAATAGAAAGGGAAGGATTCCTAGATCACAATCCTGAAATTTCAGCCCTCTAGGTGGTCTAGATCAAGAAATAATGGAGTTCAAAAATTGCCCTCTAGGTGCCGACTTTTAACCCTATTAGACGCATATTAAGCGAGATATTCGTATTTTAAGTTTGAACATGGATTTTTGCCCATAACTTGTTGTAAAATTGGTCTTATTCAAAGATAGGTACAGCAATGAAAAGGGAAGGATTCCTAGATCACAATCCTGAAATTTCAGCCCTCTAGTTGGTCTAGATTGAGAAATAATGGAGTTCAAAAATTGTCCTCTAGGTGCCGACTTTTAACCCTATTAGACGCATATTAAGCGAGATATTCACATTTTAAGTTTGAACATATATTTTTGCCCATAACTTGTTGTAAAATTGGTCTTATTCACAGATAGGCACAGCAATGGAAAGGGAAGGATTCCTAGATCACAATCCTGAAATTTCAGCCCTCTAGGTGGTCTAGATCGAGAAATAAAGGAGTCCAAAAATTGCCCTCTAGGTGCCGACTTTTAACCCTATTAGACGCATATTAAGCGAGATATTCGCATATTAAGTTTGAACATGGATTTTTGCCCATAACTTGTTGTAAAATTGTACTCTAGGTGCCGACTTTTAACCCTATTAGACGCATATTAAGCGAGATATTCGCATTTTAAGTTTGAACATGGATTTTTGCCCATAACTTGTTTTAAAATTGGTCTTATTCAAAGATTGGCACAGCAATAGAAAGGGAAGGATTCCTAGATCACAATCTTGAAATTTCAGCCCTCTAGGTGGTCTAGATCAAGAAATAATGGAGTTCAAAAATTGCCCTCTAGGTGCCGACTTTTAACCCTATTAGACGCATATTAAGCGAGATATTCGTATTTTAAGTTTGAACATGGATTTTTGCCCATAACTTGTTGTAAAATTGGTCTTATTCAAAGATAGGTACAGCAATGCCGACTTTTAACCCTATTAGACGCATATTAAGCGAGATATTCGCATTTTAAGTTTAAACATGGATTTTTGCCCATAACTTGTTGTAAAATTGGTCTTATTCAAAGATAGGCACAGCAATGGAAAGGGAAGGATTCCTAGATCACAATCCTGAAATTTCAGCCCTCTAGGTGGTCTAGATCGAGAAATAAAGGAGTCCAAAAATTGCCCTCTAGGTGCCGACTTTTAACCCTATTAGACGCATATTAATCGAGATATTCGCATTTTAAGTTTGAACACGGATTTTTGCCCATAACTTGTTGTAAAATTGGTCTTATTCACAGATAGGCACAGCAATGAAAAGGGAAGGATTCCTAGATCACAATCCTGAAATTTCAGCCCTCTAGGTGGTCTAGATCGAGAAATAATGGAGTTCAAAAATTGCCCTCTAGGTGCCGGCTTTTAACCCCATTAGACGCATATTAAGCGAGATATTCGCATTTTAAGTTTGAACATGGATTTTTGCCCATACCTTGTTGTAAAATTGGTCTTATTCAAAGATAGGCACAGCAATAGAAAGGGAAGGATTCCTGGATCACAATCCTGAAATTTCAGCCCTCTAGGTGGTGTAGATCGAGAAATAATGGAGTTCAAAAATTGCCCTCTAGGTGCCGACTTTTAACCTTATTAGACGCATATTAAGCGAGATATTCGCATTTTAAGTTTGAACATGGATTTTTGCCCATAACTTGTTTTAAAATTGGTCTTATTCAAAGATAGGCACAGCAATAGAAAGGGAAGGATTCCTAGATCACAATCCTGAAATTTGAGCCCTCTAGGTGGTCTAGGTCAAGAAATAATGGAGTTAAAAAATTGTCCTCTAGGTGCCGAGTTTTAACTCTATTAGACGCATATTATGCGAGATATTCGCATTTTAAGATTGAAATAATGGAGTTCAAAAATTGCCCTCTAGTCGCCGACTTTTAACCCTATTAGACGCATATTATGCGAGATATTCGCATTTTAAGTTTGAACATGGATTTTTGCCCATAACTTGTTGTAAAATTGGTCTTATTCAAAGATAGGCACAGCAATGGAAAGGGAAGGATTCCTAGATCACAATCCTGAAATTTCAGCCTTCTAGTTGGTCTAGATCATGAAATAATGGAGTTCAAAAATTGTCCTCTAGGTGCCGACTTTTAACCCTATTAGACGCATATTAAGCGAGATATTCGTATTTTAAGTTTGAACATGGATTTTTGCCCATAACTTGTTGTACAATTGGTCTTATTCAAAGATAGGTACAGCAATGCCGACTTTTAACCCTATTAGACGCATATTAAGCGAGATATTCGCATTTTAAGTTTGAACATGGATTTTTGCCCATAACTTGTTGTAAAATTGGTCTTATTCAAAGATAGGCACAGCAATGGAAAGGGAAGGATTCCTAGATCATAATCCTGAAATTTCAGCCCTCTAGGTGGTCTAGATCGAGAAATAATGGAGTTAAAAAATTGCCCTCTAGGTGCCGACTTTTAACCCTATTAGACGCATATTAAGCGAGATATTCGCATTTTAAGTTTGAACATGGATTTTTGCCCATAACTTGTTGTACAATTGGTCTTATTCAAAGATAGGTACAGCAATGCCGACTTTTAACCCTATTAGACGCATATTAAGCGAGATATTCGCATTTTAAGTTTGAACATGGATTTTTGCCCATAACTTGTTGTAAAATTGGTCTTATTCAAAGATAGGCACAGCAATAGAAAAGGGAAGGATTCCTAGATCACAATCCTGAAATTTCAGCCCTCTAGGTGGTCTAGGTCAAGAAATAACGGAGTTCAAAAATTGCCCTCTAGGTGCCGACTTTTAACCCTATTAGACGCATATTAAGCGAGATATTCGCATTTTAAGATTGAAATAATGGAGTTCAAAAATTGCCCTCTAGTCGCCGACTTTTAACCCTATTAGACGCATATTATGCGAGATATTCGCATTTTAAGTTTGAACATGGATTTTTGCCCTTAACTTGTTGTAAAATTGGTCTTATTCAAAGATAGGCACAGCAATGGAAAGGGAAGGATTCCTAGATCACAATCCTGAAATTTCAGCCTTCTAGGTGGTCTAGATCATGAAATAATGGAGTTCAAAAATTGCCCTCTAGGTGCCGACTTTTAACCCTATTAGACGCATATTAAGCGAGATATTCGTATTTTAAGTTTGAACATGGATTTTTGCCCATAACTTGTTGTAAAATTGGTCTTATTCAAAGATAGGTACAGCAATGCCGACTTTTAACCCTATTAGACGCATATTAAGCGAGATATTCGCATTTTAAGTTTGAACATGGATTTTTGCCCATAACTTGTTGTAAAATTGGTCTTATTCAAAGATAGGCACAGCAATGGAAAGGGAAGGATTCCTAGATCACAATCCTGAAATTTCAGCCCTCTAGGTGGTCTAGGTCAAGAAATAATGGAGTTCAAAAATTGCCCTCTAGGTGTCGACTTTTAACCCTATTAGACGCATATTAATCGAGATATTCGCATTTTAAGTTTGAACACGGATTTTTGCCCATAACTTGTTGTAAAATTGGTCTTATTCACAGATAGGCACAGCAATGAAAAGGGAAGGATTCCTAGATCACAATCCTGAAATTTCAGCCCTCTAGGTGGTCTAGATCGAGAAATAATGGAGTTAAAAAATTGCCCTCTAGGTGCCGGCTTTTAACCCCATTAGACGCATATTAAGCGAGATATTCGCATTTTAAGTTTGAACATAGATTTTTGCCCATACCTTGTTGTAAAATTGGTCTTATTCAAAGATAGGCACAGCAATAGAAAGGGAAGGATTCCTGGATCACAATCCTGAAATTTCAGCCCTCTAGGTGGTGTAGATCGAGAAATAATGGAGTTCAAAAATTGCCCTCTAGGTGCCGACTTTTAACCTTATTAGACGCATATTAAGCGAGATATTCGCATTTTAAGTTTGAATATGGATTTTTGCCCATAACTTGTTGTAAAATTGGTCTTATTCACAGATAGGCACAGCAATGGAAAGGGAAGGATTCCTAGATCCCAATCCTGAAATTTCAGCCCTCTAGGTGGTCTAGATCGAGAAATAATGGAGTTCAAAAATTGCCCTCTAGGTGCCGACTTTTAACCTTATTAGACGCATATTAAGCGAGATATTCGCATTTTAAGTTTGAACATGGATTTTTGCCCATAACTTGTTGTAAAATTGGTCTTATTCAAAGATAGGCACAGCAATGGAAAGGGAAGGATTCCTAGATCACAATCCTGAAATTTCAGCCTTCTAGTTGGTCTAGATCATGAAAGAATGGAGTTAAAAAATTGCCCTCTAGGTGCCGACTTTTAACCCTATTAGACGCATATTAAGCGAGATATTCGCATTTTAAGTTTGAACATAGATTTTTGCCCATAACTTGTTGTAAAATTGGTCTTATTCAAAGCTAGGCACAGCAATGGAAAGGGAAGGATTCCTAGATCACAATCCTGAAATTTCAGCCCTCTAGGTGGTCTAGATCGAGAAATAATGTAGTTCAAAAATTGCCCTCTAGGTGCCGACTTTTAACCCTATTAGACGCATATTAAGCGAGATATTCGCATTTTAAGATTGAAATAATGGAGTTCAAAAATTGCCCTCTAGTCGCCGACTTTTAACCCTATTAGACGCATATTATGCGAGATATTCGCATTTTAAGTTTGAACATGGATTTTTGCCCATAACTTGTTGTAAAATTGGTCTTATTCAAAGATAGGCACAGCAATGGAAAGGGAAGGATTCCTAGATCACAATCCTGAAATTTCAGCCTTCTAGTTGGTCTAGATCATGAAAGAATGGAGTTAAAAAATTGCCCTCTAGGTGCCGACTTTTAACCCTATTAGACGCATATTAAGCGAGATATTCGTATTTTAAGTTTGAACATGGATTTTTGCCCATAACTTGTTGTACAATTGGTCTTATTCAAAGATAGGTACAGCAATGCCGACTTTTAACCCTATTAGACGCATATTAAGCGAGATATTCGCATTTTAAGTTTGAACATGGATTTTTGCCCATAACTTGTTGTAAAATTGGTCTTATTCAAAGATAGGCACAGCAATGGAAAGGGAAGGATTCCTAGATCATAATCCTGAAATTTCAGCCCTCTAGGTGGTCTAGATCGAGAAATAATGGAGTTCAAAAATTGCCCTCTAGGTGCCGACTTTTAACCATATTAGACGCATATTAAGCGAGATATTCGTATTTTAAGTTTGAACATGGATTTTTGCCCTTTTAACCTTATTAGACGCATATTAAGCGAGATATTCGCAATTTAAGTTTGAACATGGATTTTTGCCCATAACTTGTTGTAAAATTGGTCTTATTCAAAGATAGGCACAGCAATAGAAAAGGGAAGGATTCCTAGATCACAATCCTGAAATTTCAGCCCTCTAGGTGGTCTAGGTCAAGAAATAATGGAGTTCAAAAATTGCCCTCTAGGTGCCGACTTTTAACCCTATTAGACGCATATTAAGCGAGATATTCGCATTTTAAGTTTGAACATGGATTTTTGCCCATAACTTGTTTTAAAATTGGTCTTATTCAAAGATAGGCACAGCAATAGAAAGGGAAGGATTCCTAGATCACAATCCTGAAATTTCAGCCCTCTAGGTGTTCTAGATCAAGAAATAATGGAGTTCAAAAATTGCCCTCTAGGTGCCGACTTTTAACCCTATTAGACGCATATTAAGCGAGATATTCGTATTTTAAGTTTGAACATGGATTTTTGCCCATAACTTGTTGTAAAATTGGTCTTATTCAAAGATAGGTACAGCAATGCCGACTTTTAACCCTATTAGACGCATATTAAGCGAGATATTCGCATTTTAAGTTTAAACATGGATTTTTGCCCATAACTTGTTGTAAAATTGGTCTTATTCAAAGATAGGCACAGCAATGGAAAGGGAAGGATTCCTAGATCACAATCCTGAAATTTCAGCCCTCTAGTTGGTCTAGATCGAGAAATAAAGGAGTCCAAAAATTGCCCTCTAGGTGCCGACTTTTAACCCTATTAGACGCATATTAATCGAGATATTCGCATTTTAAGTTTGAACACGGATTTTTGCCCATAACTTGTTGTAAAATTGGTCTTATTCAAAGATAGGCACAGCAATGGAAAGGGAAGGATTCCTAGATCACAATCCTGAAATTTCAGCCTTCTAGTTGGTCTAGATCATGAAATAATGGAGTTCAAAAATTGCCCTCTAGGTGCCGACTTTTAACCCTATTAGACGCATATTAAGCGAGATATTCGTATTTTAAGTTTGAACATGGATTTTTGCCCATACCTTGTTGTAAAATTGGTCTTATTCAAAGATAGGCACAGCAATAGAAAGGGAAGGATTCCTGGATCACAATCCTGAAATTTCAGCCCTCTAGGTGGTGTAGATCGAGAAATAATGGAGTTCAAAAATTGCCCTCTAGGTGCCGACTTTTAACCTTATTAGACGCATATTAAGCGAGATATTCGCATTTTAAGTTTGAACATGGATTTTTGCCCATAACTTGTTTTAAAATTGGTCTTATTCAAAGATAGGCACAGCAATAGAAAGGGAAGGATTCCTAGATCACAATCCTGAAATTTCAGCCCTCTAGGTGGTCTAGGTCAAGAAATAATGGAGTTCAAAAATTGCCCTCTAGGTGCCGACTTTTAACCTTATTAGACGCATATTAAGCGAGATATTCGCATTTTAAGTTTGAACATGGATTTTTGCCCATAACTTGTTGTAAAATTGGTCTTATTCACAGATAGGCACAGCAATGGAAAGGGAAGGATTCCTAGATCCCAATCCTGAAATTTCAGCCCTCTAGGTGGTCTAGATCGAGAAATAATGGAGTTCAAAAATTGCCCTCTAGGTGCCGACTTTTAACCTTATTAGACGCATATTAAGCGAGATATTCGCATTTTAAGTTTGAACATGGATTTTTGCCCATAACTTGTTGTAAAATTGGTCTTATTCAAAGATAGGCATAGCAATAGAAAAGGGAAGGATTCCTAGATCACAATCCTGAAATTTCAGCCCTCTAGGTGGTCTAGGTCAAGAAATAATGGAGTTCAAAAATTGCCCTCTAGGTGCCGACTTTTAACCCAATTAGACGCATATTAAGCGAGATATTCGCATTTTAAGATTGAAATAATGGAGTTCAAAAATTGCCCTCTAGTCGCCGACTTTTAACCCTATTAGACGCATATTATGCGAGATATTCGCATTTTAAGTTTGAAAATGGATTTTTGCCCATAACTTGTTGTAAAATTGGTCTTATTCAAAGATAGGCACAGCAATGGAAAGGGAAGGATTCCTAGATCACAATCCTGAAATTTCAGCCTTCTAGTTGGTCTAGATCATGAAATAATGGAGTTCAAAAATTGCCCTCTAGGTGCCGACTTTTAACCCTATTAGACGCATATTAAGCGAGATATTCGCATTTTAAGTTTGAACATGGATTTTTGCCCATAACTTGTTGTAAAATTGGTCTTATTCAAAGATAGGCACAGCAATGGAAAGGGAAGGATTCCTAGATCATAATCCTGAAATTTCAGCCCTCTAGGTGGTCTAGATCGAGAAATAATGGAGTTAAAAAATTGCCCTCTAGGTGCCGACTTTTAACCATATTAGACGCATATTAAGCGAGATATTCGTATTTTAAGTTTGAACATGGATTTTTGCCCTTTTAACCTTATTAGACGCATATTAAGCGAGATATTCGCAATTTAAGTTTGAACATGGATTTTTGCCCATAACTTGTTGTAAAATTGGTCTTATTCAAAGATAGGCACAGCAATAGAAAAGGGAAGGATTCCTAGATCACAATCCTGAAATTTCAGCCCTCTAGGTGGTCTAGGTCAAGAAATAATGGAGTTCAAAAATTGCCCTCTAGGTGCCGACTTTTAACCCTATTAGACGCATATTAAGCGAGATATTCGCATTTTAAGTTTGAACATGGATTTTTGCCCATAACTTGTTTTAAAATTGGTCTTATTCAAAGATAGGCACAGCAATAGAAAGGGAAGGATTCCTAGATCACAATCCTGAAATTTCAGCCCTCTAGGTGTTCTAGATCAAGAAATAATGGAGTTCAAAAATTGCCCTCTAGGTGCCGACTTTTAACCCTATTAGACGCATATTAAGCGAGATATTCGTATTTTAAGTTTGAACATGGATTTTTGCCCATAACTTGTTGTAAAATTGGTCTTATTCAAAGATAGGTACAGCAATGCCGACTTTTAACCCTATTAGACGCATATTAAGCGAGATATTCGCATTTTAAGTTTAAACATGGATTTTTGCCCATAACTTGTTGTAAAATTGGTCTTATTCAAAGATAGGCACAGCAATGGAAAGGGAAGGATTCCTAGATCACAATCCTGAAATTTCAGCCCTCTAGGTGGTCTAGATCGAGAAATAAAGGAGTCTAAAAATTGCCCTCTAGGTGCCGGCTTTTAACCCCATTAGACGCATATTAAGCGAGATATTCGCATTTTAAGTTTGAACATAGATTTTTGCCCATACCTTGTTGTAAAATTGGTCTTATTCAAAGATAGGCACAGCAATAGAAAGGGAAGGATTCCTGGATCACAATCCTGAAATTTCAGCCCTCTAGGTGGTGTAGATCGAGAAATAATGGAGTTCAAAAATTGCCCTCTAGGTGCCGACTTTTAACCTTATTAGACGCATATTAAGCGAGATATTCGCATTTTAAGTTTGAACATGGATTTTTGCCCATAACTTGTTTTAAAATTGGTCTTATTCAAAGATAGGCACAGCAATAGAAAGGGAAGGATTCCTAGATCACAATCCTGAAATTTCAGCCCTCTAGGTGGTCTAGGTCAAGAAATAATGGAGTTCAAAAATTGTCCTCTAGGTGCCGAGTTTTAACCCTATTAGACGCATATTAAGCGAGATATTCGCATTTTAAGTTTGAACATGGATTTTTGCCCATAACTTGTTGTTAAATTGGTCTCATTCAAAGATAGGCACAGCAATGGAAAGGGAAGGATTCCTAGATCACAATCCTGAAATTTCAGCCCTCTAGGTGGTCTAGATCGAGAAATAATGGAGTTCAAAAATTGCCCTCTAGGTGCCGACTTTTAACCTTATTAGACGCATATTAAGCGAGATATTCGCATTTTAAGTTTGAACATGGATTTTTGCCCATAACTTGTTGTAAAATTGGTCTTATTCAAAGATAGGCACAGCAATAGAAAAGGGAAGGATTCCTAGATCACAATCCTGAAATTTCAGCCCTCTAGGTGGTCTAGGTCAAGAAATAATGGAGTTCAAAAATTGCCCTCTAGGTGCCGACTTTTAACCCTATTAGACGCATATTAAGCGAGATATTCGCATTTTAAGATTGAAATAATGGAGTTCAAAAATTGCCCTCTAGTCGCCGACTTTTAACCCTATTAGACGCATATTATGCGAGATATTCGCATTTTAAGTTTGAACATGGATTTTTGCCCATAACTTGTTGTAAAATTGGTCTTATTCAAAGATAGGCACAGCAATGGAAAGGGAAGGATTCCTAGATCACAATCCTGAAATTTCAGCCTTCTCGTTGGTCTAGATCATGAAATAATGGAGTTCAAAAATTGTCCTCTAGGTGCCGACTTTTAACCCTATTAGACGCATATTAAGCGAGATATTCGTATTTTAAGTTTGAACATGGATTTTTGCCCATAACTTGTTGTACAATTGGTCTTATTCAAAGATAGGTACAGCAATGCCGACTTTTAACCCTATTAGACGCATATTAAGCGAGATATTCGCATTTTAAGTTTGAACATGGATTTTTGCCCATAACTTGTTGTAAAATTGGTCTTATTCAAAGATAGGCACAGCAATGGAAAGGGAAGGATTCCTAGATCATAATCCTGAAATTTCAGCCCTCTAGGTGGTCTAGATCGAGAAATAATGGAGTTAAAAAATTGCCCTCTAGGTGCCGACTTTTAACCATATTAGACGCATATTAAGCGAGATATTCGTATTTTAAGTTTGAACATGGATTTTTGCCCTTTTAACTTTATTAGACGCATATTAAGCGAGATATTCGCATTTTAAGTTTGAACATGGATTTTTGCCCATAACTTGTTGTAAAATTGGTCTTATTCAAAGATAGGCACAGCAATGGAAAGGGAAGGATTCCTAGATCATAATCCTGAAATTTCAGCCCTCTAGGTGGTCTAGATCGAGAAATAATGGAGTTAAAAAATTGCCCTCTAGGTGCCGACTTTTAACCATATTAGACGCATATTAAGCGAGATATTCGTATTTTAAGTTTGAACATGGATTTTTGCCCTTTTAACCTTATTAGACGCATATTAAGCGAGATATTCGCAATTTAAGTTTGAACATGGATTTTTGCCCATAACTTGTTGTAAAATTGGTCTTATTCAAAGATAGGCACAGCAATAGAAAAGGGAAGGATTCCTAGATCACAATCCTGAAATTTCAGCCCTCTAGGTGGTCTAGGTCAAGAAATAATGGAGTTCAAAAATTGCCCTCTAGGTGCCGACTTTTAACCCTATTAGACGCATATTAAGCGAGATATTCGCATTTTAAGTTTGAACATGGATTTTTGCCCATAACTTGTTTTAAAATTGGTCTTATTCAAAGATAGGCACAGCAATAGAAAGGGAAGGATTCCTAGATCACAATCCTGAAATTTCAGCCCTCTAGGTGTTCTAGATCAAGAAATAATGGAGTTCAAAAATTGCCCTCTAGGTGCCGACTTTTAACCCTATTAGACGCATATTAAGCGAGATATTCGTATTTTAAGTTTGAACATGGATTTTTGCCCATAACTTGTTGTAAAATTGGTCTTATTCAAAGATAGGTACAGCAATGCCGACTTTTAACCCTATTAGACGCATATTAAGCGAGATATTCGCATTTTAAGTTTGAACATGGATTTTTGCCCATAACTTGTTGTAAAATTGGTCTTATTCAAAGATAGGCACAGCAATGGAAAGGGAAGGATTCCTAGATCATAATCCTGAAATTTCAGCCCTCTAGGTGGTCTAGATCGAGAAATAATGGAGTTAAAAAATTGCCCTCTAGGTGCCGACTTTTAACCATATTAGACGCATATTAAGCGAGATATTCGTATTTTAAGTTTGAACATGGATTTTTGCCCTTTTAACCTTATTAGACGCATATTAAGCGAGATATTCGCATTTTAAGTTTGAACATGGATTTTTGCCCATAACTTGTTGTAAAATTGGTCTTATTCAAAGATAGGCACAGCAATAGAAAAGGGAAGGATTCCTAGATCACAATCCTGAAATTTCAGCCCTCTAGGTGGTCTAGGTCAAGAAATAATGGAGTTCAAAAATTGCCCTCTAGGTGCCGACTTTTAACCCTATTAGACGCATATTAAGCGAGATATTCGCATTTTAAGTTTGAACATGGATTTTTGCCCATAACTTGTTTTAAAATTGGTCTTATTCAAAGATAGGCACAGCAATAGAAAGGGAAGGATTCCTAGATCACAATCCTGAAATTTCAGCCCTCTAGGTGTTCTAGATCAAGAAATAATGGAGTTCAAAAATTGCCCTCTAGGTGCCGACTTTTAACCCTATTAGACGCATATTAAGCGAGATATTCGCATTTTAAGTTTGAACATGGATTTTTGCCCATAACTTGTTGTAAAATTGGTCTTATTCAAAGATAGGCACAGCAATGGAAAGGGAAGGATTCCTAGATCATAATCCTGAAATTTCAGCCCTCTAGGTGGTCTAGATCGAGAAATAATGGAGTTAAAAAATTGCCCTCTAGGTGCCGACTTTTAACCATATTAGACGCATATTAAGCGAGATATTCGTATTTTAAGTTTGAACATGGATTTTTGCCCTTTTAACCTTATTAGACGCATATTAAGCGAGATATTCGCAATTTAAGTTTGAACATGGATTTTTGCCCATAACTTGTTGTAAAATTGGTCTTATTCAAAGATAGGCACAGCAATAGAAAAGGGAAGGATTCCTAGATCACAATCCTGAAATTTCAGCCCTCTAGGTGGTCTAGGTCAAGAAATAATGGAGTTCAAAAATTGCCCTCTAGGTGCCGACTTTTAACCCTATTAGACGCATATTAAGCGAGATATTCGCATTTTAAGTTTGAACATGGATTTTTGCCCATAACTTGTTTTAAAATTGGTCTTATTCAAAGATAGGCACAGCAATAGAAAGGGAAGGATTCCTAGATCACAATCCTGAAATTTCAGCCCTCTAGGTGTTCTAGATCAAGAAATAATGGAGTTCAAAAATTGCCCTCTAGGTGCCGACTTTTAACCCTATTAGACGCATATTAAGCGAGATATTCGTATTTTAAGTTTGAACATGGATTTTTGCCCATAACTTGTTGTAAAATTGGTCTTATTCAAAGATAGGTACAGCAATGCCGACTTTTAACCCTATTAGACGCATATTAAGCGAGATATTCGCATTTTAAGTTTAAACATGGATTTTTGCCCATAACTTTTTGTTAAATTAGTTTTATTCAAAGATAGGCACAGCAATGGAAAGGGAAGGATTCCTAGATCACAATCCTGAAATTTCAGCCCTCTAGGTGGTCTAGATCGAGAAATAAAGGAGTCTAAAAATTGCCCTCTAGGTGCCGGCTTTTAACCCCATTAGACGCATATTAAGCGAGATATTCGCATTTTAAGTTTGAACATAGATTTTTGCCCATACCTTGTTGTAAAATTGGTCTTATTCAAAGATAGGCACAGCAATAGAAAGGGAAGGATTCCTGGATCACAATCCTGAAATTTCAGCCCTCTAGGTGGTGTAGATCGAGAAATAATGGAGTTCAAAAATTGCCCTCTAGGTGCCGACTTTTAACCTTATTAGACGCATATTAAGCGAGATATTCGCATTTTAAGTTTGAACATGGATTTTTGCCCATAACTTGTTTTAAAATTGGTCTTATTCAAAGATAGGCACAGCAATAGAAAGGGAAGGATTCCTAGATCACAATCCTGAAATTTCAGCCCTCTAGGTGGTCTAGGTCAAGAAATAATGGAGTTCAAAAATTGTCCTCTAGGTGCCGAGTTTTAACCCTATTAGACGCATATTAAGCGAGATATTCGCATTTTAAGTTTGAACATGGATTTTTGCCCATAACTTGTTGTTAAATTGGTCTTATTCAAAGATAGGCACAGCAATGGAAAGGGAAGGATTCCTAGATCACAATCCTGAAATTTCAGCCCTCTAGGTGGTCTAGATCGAGAAATAATGGAGTTCAAAAATTGCCCTCTAGGTGCCGACTTTTAACCTTATTAGACGCATATTAAGCGAGATATTCGCATTTTAAGTTTGAACATGGATTTTTGCCCATAACTTGTTGTAAAATTGGTCTTATTCAAAGATAGGCACAGCAATAGAAAAGGGAAGGATTCCTAGATCACAATCCTGAAATTTCAGCCCTCTAGGTGGTCTAGGTCAAGAAATAATGGAGTTCAAAAATTGCCCTCTAGGTGCCGACTTTTAACCCTATTAGACGCATATTAAGCGAGATATTCGCATTTTAAGATTGAAATAATGGAGTTCAAAAATTGCCCTCTAGTCGCCGACTTTTAACCCTATTAGACGCATATTATGCGAGATATTCGCATTTTAAGTTTGAACATGGATTTTTGCCCATAACTTGTTGTAAAATTGGTCTTATTCAAAGATAGGCACAGCAATGGAAAGGGAAGGATTCCTAGATCACAATCCTGAAATTTCAGCCTTCTCGTTGGTCTAGATCATGAAATAATGGAGTTCAAAAATTGTCCTCTAGGTGCCGACTTTTAACCCTATTAGACGCATATTAAGCGAGATATTCGTATTTTAAGTTTGAACATTGATTTTTGCCCATAACTTGTTGTACAATTGGTCTTATTCAAAGATAGGTACAGCAATGCCGACTTTTAACCCTATTAGACGCATATTAAGCGAGATATTCGCATTTTAAGTTTGAACATGGATTTTTGCCCATAACTTGTTGTAAAATTGGTCTTATTCAAAGATAGGCACAGCAATGGAAAGGGAAGGATTCCTAGATCATAATCCTGAAATTTCAGCCCTCTAGGTGGTCTAGATCGAGAAATAATGGAGTTAAAAAATTGCCCTCTAGGTGCCGACTTTTAACCATATTAGACGCATATTAAGCGAGATATTCGTATTTTAAGTTTGAACATGGATTTTTGCCCTTTTAACTTTATTAGACGCATATTAAGCGAGATATTCGCATTTTAAGTTTGAACATGGATTTTTGCCCATAACTTGTTGTAAAATTGGTCTTATTCAAAGATAGGCACAGCAATAGAAAAGGGAAGGATTCCTAGATCACAATCCTGAAATTTCAGCCCTCTAGGTGGTCTAGGTCAAGAAATAACGGAGTTCAAAAATTGCCCTCTAGGTGCCGACTTTTAACCCTATTAGACGCATATTAAGCGAGATATTCGCATTTTAAGATTGAAATAATGGAGTTCAAAAATTGCCCTCTAGTCGCCGACTTTTAACCCTATTAGACGCATATTATGCGAGATATTCGCATTTTAAGTTTGAACATGGATTTTTGCCCATAACTTGTTGTAAAATTGGTCTTATTCAAAGATAGGCACAGCAATGGAAAGGGAAGGATTCCTAGATCACAATCCTGAAATTTCAGCCTTCTAGGTGGTCTAGATCATGAAATAATGGAGTTAAAAAATTGCCCTCTAGGTGCCGACTTTTAACCCTATTAGACGCATATTAAGCGAGATATTCGTATTTTAAGTTTGAACATGGATTTTTGCCCATAACTTGTTGTAAAATTGGTCTTATTCAAAGATAGGTACAGCAATGCCGACTTTTAACCCTATTAGACGCATATTAAGCGAGATATTCGCATTTTAAGTTTGAACATGGATTTTTGCCCATAACTTGTTGTAAAATTGGTCTTATTCAAAGATAGGCACAGCAATGGAAAGGGAAGGATTCCTAGATCACAATCCTGAAATTTCAGCCCTCTAGGTGGTCTAGGTCAAGAAATAATGGAGTTCAAAAATTGCCCTCTAGGTGTCGACTTTTAACCCTATTAGACGCATATTAATCGAGATATTCGCATTTTAAGTTTGAACACGGATTTTTGCCCATAACTTGTTGTAAAATTGGTCTTATTCACAGATAGGCACAGCAATGAAAAGGGAAGGATTCCTAGATCACAATCCTGAAATTTCAGCCCTCTAGGTGGTCTTGATCGAGAAATAATGGAGTTCAAAAATTGCCCTCTAGGTGCCGGCTTTTAACCCCATTAGACGCATATTAAGCGAGATATTCGCATTTTAAGTTTGAACATAGATTTTTGCCCATACCTTGTTGTAAAATTGGTCTTATTCAAAGATAGGCACAGCAATAGAAAGGGAAGGATTCCTGGATCACAATCCTGAAATTTCAGCCCTCTAGGTGGTGTAGATCGAGAAATAATGGAGTTCAAAAATTGCCCTCTTGGTGCCGACTTTTAACCTTATTAGACGCATATTAAGCGAGATATTCGCATTTTAAGTTTGAACATGGATTTTTGCCCATAACTTGTTGTAAAATTGGTCTTATTCAAAGATAGGCACAGCAATGGAAAGGGAAGGATTCCTAGATCATAATCCTGAAATTTCAGCCCTCTAGGTGGTCTAGATCGAGAAATAATGGAGTTCAAAAATTGCCCTCTAGGTGCCGACTTTTAACCTTATTAGACGCATATTAAGCGAGATATTCGCATTTTAAGTTTGAACATGGATTTTTGCCCATAACTTGTTGTAAAATTGGTCTTATTCAAAGATAGGCATAGCAATAGAAAAGGGAAGGATTCCTAGATCACAATCCTGAAATTTCAGCCCTCTAGGTGGTCTAGGTCAAGAAATAATGGAGTTCAAAAATTGCCCTCTAGGTGCCGACTTTTAACCCTATTAGACGCATATTAAGCGAGATATTCGCATTTTAAGATTGAAATAATGGAGTTCAAAAATTGCCCTCTAGTCGCCGACTTTTAACCCTATTAGACGCATATTATGCGAGATATTCGCATTTTAAGTTTGAACATGGATTTTTGCCCATAACTTGTTGTAAAATTGGTCTTATTCAAAGATAGGCACAGCAATGGAAAGGGAAGGATTCCTAGATCACAATCCTGAAATTTCAGCCTTCTAGTTGTTCTAGATCATGAAATAATGGAGTTCAAAAATTGCCCTCTAGGTGCCGACTTTTAACCCTATTAGACGCATATTAAGCGAGATATTCGTATTTTAAGTTTGAACATGGATTTTTGCCCATAACTTGTTGTACAATTGGTCTTATTCAAAGATAGGTACAGCAATGCCGACTTTTAACCCTATTAGACGCATATTAAGCGAGATATTCGCATTTTAAGTTTGAACATGGATTTTTGCCCATAACTTGTTGTAAAATTGGTCTTATTCAAAGATAGGCACAGCAATGGAAAGGGAAGGATTCCTAGATCACAATCCTGAAATTTCAGCCCTCTAGGTGGTCTAGATCGAGAAATAATGGAGTTAAAAAATTGCCCTCTAGGTGCCGACTTTTAACCATATTAGACGCATATTAAGCGAGATATTCGTATTTTAAGTTTGAACATGGATTTTTGCCCTTTTAACCTTATTAGACGCATATTAAGCGAGATATTCGCAATTTAAGTTTGAACATGGATTTTTGCCCATAACTTGTTGTAAAATTGGTCTTATTCAAAGATAGGCACAGCAATAGAAAAGGGAAGGATTCCTAGATCACAATCCTGAAATTTCAGCCCTCTAGGTGGTCTAGGTCAAGAAATAATGGAGTTCAAAAATTGCCCTCTAGGTGCCGACTTTTAACCCTATTAGACGCATATTAAGCGAGATATTCGCATTTTAAGATTGAAATAATGGAGTTCAAAAATTGCCCTCTAGTCGCCGACTTTTAACCCTATTAGACGCATATTATGCGAGATATTCGCATTTTAAGTTTGAACATGGATTTTTGCCCATAACTTGTTGTAAAATTGGTCTTATTCAAAGATAGGCACAGCAATGGAAAGGGAAGGATTCCTAGATCACAATCCTGAAATTTCAGCCCTCTAGGTGGTCTAGGTCAAGAAATAATGGAGTTCAAAAATTGCCCTCTAGGTGCCGACTTTTAACCCTATTAGACGCATATTAAGCGAGATATTCGCATTTTAAGATTGAAATAATGGAGTTCAAAAATTGCCCTCTAGTCGCCGACTTTTAACCCTATTAGACGCATATTATGCGAGATATTCGCATTTTAAGTTTGAACATGGATTTTTGCCCATAACTTGTTGTAAAATTGGTCTTATTCAAAGATAGGCACAGCAATGGAAAGGGAAGGATTCCTAGATCCCAATCCTGAAATTTCAGCCCTCTAGGTGGTCTAGATCGAGAAATAATGGAGTTCAAAAATTGCCCTCTAGGTGCCGACTTTTAACCTTATTAGACGCATATTAAGCGAGATATTCGCATTTTAAGTTGGATTTTTGCCCATAACTTGTTGTAAAATTGGTCTTATTCAAAGATAGGCACAGCAATGGAAAGGGAAGGATTCCTAGATCACAATCCTGAAATTTCAGCCTTCTAGGTGGTCTAGATCATGAAATAATGGAGTTCAAAAATTGCCCTCTAGGTGCCGACTTTTAACCCTATTAGACGCATATTAAGCGAGATATTCGTATTTTAAGTTTGAACATGGATTTTTGCCCATAACTTGTTGTAAAATTGGTCTTATTCAAAGATAGGTACAGCAATGCCGACTTTTAACCCTATTAGACGCATATTAAGCGAGATATTCGCATTTTAAGTTTGAACATGGATTTTTGCCCATAATTTGTTGCAAAATTGGTCTTATTCAAAGATAGGCACAGCAATGGAAAGGGAAGGATTCCTAGATCACAATCCTGAAATTTCAGCCCTCTAGGTGGTCTAGATCGAGAAATAATGGAGTTCAAAAATTGCCCTCTAGGTGCCGACTTTTAACCCTATTAGACGCATATTAAGCGAGATATTCGCATTTTAAGTTTGAACATGGATTTTTGCCCATAACTTGTTGTAAAATTGGTCTTATTCAAAGATAGGCACAGCAATAGAAAGGGAAGGATTCCTGGATCACAATCCTGAAATTTCAGCCCTCTAGGTGGTGTAGATCGAGAAATAATGGAGTTCAAAAATTGCCCTCTAGGTGCCGACTTTTAACCTTATTAGACGCATATTAACACATTGACTGCCAATCCAATTTCCGTTATATTTCACTGGGTGCCAAAAACGTTTTTTGTTATATGAAGTGTTTCTTTTGTATAATTATATTTTTGTATATATATGTATATATATATGTTTGCGTTATCCTGAGAGGTCCTGGGAAGGATTTTTGTTTGGCATTCAAATATGATAGCCATGGCATAGGGCAATAAGTTAGACATCCTATCCGCCGGAGGCCATGGCTATTATATAATGATAGCCATTTTGTTTATTTTATTTTCGGTTATTTTCATTTGCTATTTTTTTTGGTTTGTAGATTTTGATTCAAAATTAAATAAAAATGTGTAGAAGACTTGTTGCAACCGATGCAATGTCATCTGATTCGGAATCCGACTTGGATTTTGGCACCGATGATGATTCATTTGAAGATCCTGGTTGGCACCCAGAAGAAAATTCGTCCGAAGAAGATGAGGATGTGTCCGATGTCATTAGAGACATTCTGTTGGAGGGGGAACGTGAAGATTTGCATTCGGATGATGATGATGGCACAAGACACAAGTCTTCATCAGTGGAGTGAATACGTTGGTAGGCACAAAGTCTTTGATTTTGTCGGGAAAAAAGGAGTTCAAATCGAGATTTCTACTCAAGCCTCACCTAGTGACATCTATTCCCATATTGTTGATGAAGCATTGATTCAATTTATAGTTGATGAAACTAACCGTTTCGCGGAACAGACCATCGCAGCCAAACGGATGTCCAAGCATGCTCGGATGAACCAGTGGCTCCCAACTGATTCAGCAGAGATAAAGAAATTCTTTGGGTTGATGATCTGGATGGGCTTGGTTCCACTTCGCCGAATAGAAGAATACTGGGAAAAGAAAGGAGACAATTATGTCCAGAAATCGTTTCCAGGTTTTGCTTTCAATGCTTCATTTTGAAAATAACGAGACAAGTAGCCAAACCAATCGTCTTCGGAAGATTGAAAAACTAATTGATAATCTTCAAACCAACTTCAAAGCGCTTTTTTATCCCGGAGAAGATTTCGTTATTGTCGAAACTCTAGTGTCATTTAGAGGTCGGCTTGTATTTAGACAATATATACCAAACAAAACTCATCGGTATGTTGTTAATCTTTTCAAACTCTGCTCCACTGATGGATATACATGGGCACTTAGAGTGTACACTGGAAAATCTGCTTGCAACAAAGGCACCCTCAGAACTAACAAGCGAAACCTTCCAAAAGAAGTCCTTCTCGTAAAATTGAAAAGAGGTGAAGTTATTTCCAGAGAAGATGAAATCGTCGTTTTGAAGTGGAAAGACACTAGAGATGTTAGAATGCTTTCTACCAAACACGCTTCAGTTTTGGTACCTACTTCAAACAGACGCTCTGCACCTGTAAGCATCCAAGAAGATAGTGCTCAACCTTCCACGAGCTCTAATCCACCCCAAGCTACGAGACCAAGAAGAACTACTCACAGATTACCAACAACTAAGCCTGAAGCAATTCTAGCATACAATAAAGGTAAAGCTGGAATTGATTTATTTGATCAAATGGGATCTTACGCAACAACTCTGAGAAAAGGCGTCAAGTGATACCGTAAACTAAAAATAGAGCTTTTGCTGGGAACGTCAGTCGTTAACGTTTGGGTAGTGTACAAAAATATAACACAAACCAAAATTTGCATTCGCAAATTCAGAGAAAAATTTCTAGCTGAGCTTCTCAATATGCCATCATCTTCATCTCGACCAGAGCAACCCCGAACCAAGCATCACCATTTGAAGGACAGATTGAATGATTCTGGGATTAAAATTCGCAGAAAGTGTAGTGTTAGCTATAACCGCATAACTAAAGAAAAAGGTCGAGTTTGTGCTAGAAAAGAAGCAAGACAAACCTACACTTTCTGTGAAGATTGTCCAGAACAGCCTCAAATGTGCCGCTATTGTTTCAATCAGCAACATAAATAAACTAAGAAACTCCAATTTCTAAACAAAAGCAAAAAAAAAATTCCTAAAATATTTCAATTGTTCCTAAACTGTACCTTAGATATAAGATAAAAACGTTGAAAATAGGATAAAAATTAAATTTATTTACTTTTTAGTTATATTTTGTAAAGCAATGAAATTTTAATTTATTTTGAACTGTATACTTTTTTGAATTAATAATTAAAAACAAAAACAAAATTAAGTTTTATCATTCCAAAGAACAAGTGGCTGTAAAATCATTAAATTCTTGAAATTGTTCAAACCAAGTTTACCTAGCATATCACTGGGTGCCAGGGTTTTGGATTCGTATTGAAATTTCTTCCTACTAGCTATCAATTTTGATAGCCAAAGCATTATCTGAATATATGCCTGGCTATTATATTTGATAGCCACGGCACCACTGAAAACATAACTGGCTATTAAATTCGATAGCCATGGCAGTCAATGTGTTAAGCGAGATATTCGCATTTTAAGTTTGAACATGGATTTTTGCCCATAACTTGTTTTAAAATTGGTCTTATTCAAAGATAGGCACAGCAATAGAAAGGGAAGGATTCCTAGATCACAATCCTGAAATTTCAGCCCTCTAGGTGGTCTAGGTCAAGAAATAATGGAGTTCAAAAATTGTCCTCTAGGTGCCGAGTTTTAACCCTATTAGACGCATATTAAGCGAGATATTCGCATTTTAAGTTTGAACATGGATTTTTGCCCATAACTTGTTGTAAAATTGGTCTTATTCAAAGATAGGCACAGCAATGGAAAGGGAAGGATTCCAAGATCACAATCCTGAAATTTCAGCCCTCTAGGTGGTCTAGATCGAGAAATAATGGAGTTCAAAAATTGCCCTCTAGGTGCCGACTTTTAACCTTATTAGACGCATATTAAGCGAGATATTCGCATTTTAAGTTTGAACATGGATTTTTGCCCATGACTTGTTGTAAAATTGGTCTTATTCAAAGATAGGCACAGCAATAGAAAAGGGAAGGATTCCTAGATCACAATCCTGAAATTTGAGCCCTCTAGGTGGTCTAGGTCAAGAAATAATGGAGTTCAAAAATTGCCCTCTAGGTGCCGACTTTTAACCCTATTAGACGCATATTAAGCGAGATATTCGCATTTTAAGATTGAAATAATGGAGTTCAAAAATTGCCCTCTAGTCGCCGACTTTTAACCCTATTAGACGCATATTATGCGAGATATTCGCATTTTAAGTTTGAACATGGATTTTTGCCCATAACTTGTTGTAAAATTGGTCTTATTCAAAGATAGGCACAGCAATGGAAAGGGAAGGATTCCTAGATCACAATCCTGAAATTTCAGCCTTCTAGGTGGTCTAGATCATGAAATAATGGAGTTCAAAAATTGCCCTCTAGGTGCCGACTTTTAACCCTATTAGACGCATATTAAGCGAGATATTCGTATTTTAAGTTTGAACATGGATTTTTGCCCATAACTTGTTGTAAAATTGGTCTTATTCAAAGATAGGTACAGCAATGGAAAGGGAAGGATTCCTAGATCACAATCCTGAAATTTCAGCCCTCTAGGTGGTCTAGATCGAGAAATAATGGAGTTCAAAAATTGCCCTCTAGGTGCCGACTTTTAACCCTATTAGAGGCATATTAAGCGAGATATTCGCATTTTAATTTTGAACATGGACTTTTGCCCATAAAAAATAAATTAGGTGGCGCAACAGTCCGTAGAGAACCAGGGCCTAGTGACTTACAACTCTCAACCATTCCTGTGTGCGAGTAATGTTGTCAGGGATGGAGGGGACCTACAATTTATATGCCGAATCCGAACGGCTAATTTTGAGAAAGCACTTTTTCATGACAAGAATTACTCTTGGAGAATTTGTCAATTCCTCGCAAGAGGCAGTACCCGTGAAAACTCTTTTTTTTTTAATTAAGGTGGCACAGGCAGGGATTGAACCCAAGACCTCTCGCATGACAGTCCAACGCACTAACCATCATGCCACGGGTACTACACTTTTGCCCATAACTTGTTGTAAAATTGGTCTTATTCAAAGATAGGCACAGGAATAGAAAGGGAAGGATTCCTAGATCACAATCCTGAAATTTCAGCCCTCTAGGTGGTCTAGATCAAGAAATAATGGAGTTCAAAAATTGCCCTCTAGGTGCCGACTTTTAACTCCATTAGACGCATATTAAGCGAGATATTCGCATCTTAAGTTTGAACATAGATTTTTGCCCATAACTTGTTGTAAAATTGGTCTTATTCAAAGATAGGCACAGCAATAGAAAGGGAAGGATTCCTAGATAACAATCCTGAAATTTCAGCCCTCTAGGTGGTATAAAAATAAAAAAATAAATTGGGTGGCGCAACAGTCCGTTTGAGAACTAGGGCCTAGTGGCTGACAACTCTCAACCATTCCTGTGTGCGAGTAATGTTGGCAGGAATGAAAGGGACCTACAGTTTAAAGCCGAATCCGAACGGCAAATTTGAGAAAGCACTTTTCATGACAAGAATTACTCTTGGAGAATTTGTCAATTCCTCGAAAGAGGCAGTACCCGTGAAAAAACTTTAGGTGGCATAGGCAGGGATCGAACCCAAGACCTCTGGCATGACAGTCCAACGCACTAACCATCATGCCACGGGTACTACCTCTAGGTGGTATAGATCGAGAAATAATGGAGTTCAAAAATTGCCCTCTAGGTGCCGACTTTTAACCCTATTAGACGCATATTAAGCGAGATATTCGCATTTTAAGTTTGAACATGGATTTTTGCCCATAACTTGTTGTAAAATTGGTCTTATTCAAAGATAGGCACAGCAATGGAAAGGGATAAGGATTCCTAGATCATAATCCTAAAATTTGAGCCCTCTAGCTAGTCTAGATCGAGAAATAATGGAGTTCAAAAATTGCCCTCTAGCTGCCGACTTTTAACTATATTAGACGCATATTAAGCGAGATATTCGCATTTTAAGTTTGAACATGAATTTTTGCCCATAACTTGTTGTAAAATTGGTCTTATTCAAAGATAGACACAGCAATGGAAATGGAAAAATTCCTAGATCATAATCCCAAAATTTGAGCCCTCTAGGTGGTCTAGATCGAGAAATAATGTAGTTCAAAAATTGCCCTCTAGGTGCCGACTTTTAACCCTATTAGACGCATATTAAGCTAGATATTCGCATTTTAAGTTTGAACATATATTTTTGCCCATAACTTGTTGTAAAATTGGTCTTATTCACAGATAGGCACAGCAATGAAAAGGGAAGGATTCCTAGATCATAATCCTAAAATTTGAGCCCTCTAGGTAGTCTAGATCGAGAAATAATGGAGTTCAAAAATTGCCCTCTAGGTGCCGACTTTTAACTATATTAGACGCATATTAAGCGAGATATTCGCATTTTAAGTTTGAACATGAATGTTTGCCCATAACTTGTTGTAAAATTAGTCTTATTCAAAGCTAGGCACAGCAATGGAAAGGGAAGGATTTCTAGATCATAATCCTAAAATTTGAGCCCTCTAGGTGGTCTAGATCGAGAAATAATGGAGTTCAAAAATTGCCCTCTAGGTGCCGACTTTTAACCCTATTAGACGCATATTAAGCGAGATATTCGCATTTTAAGTTTGAACATAGATTTTTGCCCATAACTTGTTGTAAAATTGGTCTTATTCAAAGCTAGGCACAGCAATGGAAAGGGAAGGATTCCTAGATCACAATCCTGAAATTTCAGCCCTCTAGGTGGTCTAGATCGAGAAATAATGTAGTTCAAAAATTGCCCTCTAGGTGCCGACTTTTAACCCTATTAGACGCATATTAAGCTAGATATTCGCATTTTAAGTTTGAACATATATTTTTGCCCATAACTTGTTGTAAAATTGGTCTTATTCAAAGATAGGCACAGGAATGGAAAGGGAAGGATTCCTAGATCACAATCCTGAAATGTCAGCCCTCTAGGTGGTCTAGATAGGGAAATAATGGAGTTCAAAAATTGCCCTCTAGGTGCCGACTTTTAACCCTATTAGTCGCATATTAAGCGATATATTCGCATTTTAAGTTTGAACATGGATTTTTGCCCATAACTTGTTGCAAAATTGGTCTTATTCAAAGATAGGCACAGCAATGGAAAGGGAAGGATTCCTAGATCACAATCCTGAAATTTCAGCAGTCTAGGTGGTCTAGGTCAAGAAATAATGGAGTTCAAAAATTGCCCTCTAGGTGCCGACTTTTAATCCTATTAGACGCATATTAAGCGAGGTCTTATTCAAAGATAGGTACAGCAATGGAAAGGGAAGGATTCCTAGATCATAATCCTGAAATTTCAGCCCTCTAGGTGGTCTAGATCGAGAAATAATGGAGTTCAAAAATTGCCCTCTAGTTGCCGACTTTTAACCCTATTAGACGCATATTAAGCGAGATATTCGCATTTTAAGTTTGAACACGGATTTTTGCCCATAAGTTGTTGTAAAATTGGTCTTATTCAAAGCTAGGCACAGCAATGAAAAGGGAAGGATTCCTAGATCACAATCCTGAAATTTCAGCCCTCTAGGTGGTCTAGATCGAGAAATAATGGAGTTCAAAAATTGCCCTCTAGGTGCCGACTTTTAACCTTATTAAACGCATGTTAAGCGAGATATTCGCACTTTAAGTTTGAACATGTATTTTTGCCCATAACTTGTTGTAAAATTGGTCTTATTCAAAGCTAGGCACAGCAATGGAAAGGGAAGGATTCCTAGATCACAATCCTGAAATTTCAGCCCTCTAGGTGGTCTAGATCGAGAAATAATGGAGTTCAAAAATTGCCCTCTAGGTGCCGACTTTTAACCTTATTAAACGCATGTTAAGCGAGATATTCGCACTTTAAGTTTGAACATGGATTTTTGCCCATAACTTGTTGTAAAATTGGTCTTATTCAAAGATAGGCACAGCAATGGAAATGGAAGGATTCCTAGATCATAATCCTAAAATTTGAGCTCTCTAGGTGGTCTAGATCGAGAAATAATGGAGTTCAAAAATTGCCCTCTAGGTGCCGACTTTTAACCATATTAGACGCATATTAAGCGAGATATTCGCATTTTAAGTTTGAACATGAATTTTTGCCCATAACTTGTTGTAAAATTGGTCTTATTCAAAGATAGGCACAGCAATGGAAAGGGAAGGATTCCTAGATCATAATCCTAAAATTTGAGCCCTCTAGCTAGTCTAGATCGAGAAATAATGGAGTTCAAAAATTGCCCTCTAGGTGCCGACTTTTAACTATATTAGACGCATATTAAGCGAGATATTCGCATTTTAAGTTTGAACATGAATTTTTGCCCATAACTTGTTGTAAAATTGGTCTTATTCAAAGATAGGCACAGCAATGGAAATGGAAGGATTCCTAGATCATAATCCTAAAATTTGAGCCCTCTAGGTGGTCTAGATCGAGAAATAATGTAGTTCAAAAATTGCCCTCTAGGTGCCGACTTTTAACCCTATTAGACGCATATTAAGCTAGATATTCGCATTTTAAGTTTGAACATATATTTTTGCCCATAACTTGTTGTAAAATTGGTCTTATTCACAGATAGGCACAGCAATGGAAAGGGAAGGATTCCTAGATCATAATCCTAAAATTTGAGCCCTCTAGCTAGTCTAGATAGAGAAATAATGGAGTTCAAAAATTGCCCTCTAGGTGCCGACTTTTAACCCTATTAGACGCATATTAAGCGATATATTCGCATTTTAAGTTTGAACATAGATTTTTGCCCATAACTTGTTGTAAAATTGGTCTTATTCAAAGCTAGGCACAGCAATGGAAAGGGAAGGATTACTAGATCACAATCCTGAAATTTCAGCCCTCTAGGTGGTCTAGATCGAGAAATAATGGAGTTCAAAAATTGCCCTCTAGGTGCCGACTTTTAACCCTATTAGACGCATATTAAGCGAGATATTCGCATTTTAAGTTTGAACATGGATTTTTGCCCATAACTTGTTGTAAAATTGGTCTTATTCACAGATAGGCACAGCAATGGAAATGGAAGGATTCCTAGATCATAATCCTAAAATTTTAGCTCTCTAGGTGGTCTAGATCGAGAAATAATGTAGTTCAAAAATTGCCCTCTAGGTGCCGACTTTTAACCCTATTAGACGCATATTAAGCTAGATATTCGCATTTTAAGTTTGAACATATATTTTTGCCCATAACTTGTTGTAAAATTGGTCTTATTCAAAGATAGGCACAGGAATGGAAAGGCAAGGATTCCTAGATCACAATCCTGAAATGTCAGCCCTCTAGGTGGTCTAGATAGGGAAATAATGGAGTTCAAAAATTGCCCTCTAGGTGCCGACTTTTAACCCTATTAGCCTAGATCACAATCCTGAAATTTCAGCAGTCTAGGTGGTCTAGGTCAAGAAATAATGGAGTTCAAAAATTGCCCTCTAGGTGCCGACTTTTAATCCTATTAGACGCATATTAAGCGAGGTCTTATTCAAAGATAGGTACAGCAATGGAAAGGGAAGGATTCCTAGATCACAGTCCTGAAATTTCAGCCCTCTAGGTGGTCTAGATAGGGAAATAATGGAGTTCAAAAATTGCCCTCTAGGTGCCGACTTTTAACCCTATTAGACGCATATTAAGCGAGATATTCGCATTTTAAGTTTGAACATGGATTTTTGCCCATAACTTGTTGTAAAATCGGTCTTATTCAAAGATAGGCACAGCAATGGAAAGGGAAGGATTCCTAGATCATAATCCTGAAATTTCAGCCCTCTAGGTGGTCTAGATCAAGAAATAATGGAGTTCAAAAATTGCCCTCTAGTTGCCGACTTTTAACCCTATTAGACGCATATTAAGCGAGATATTCGCATTTTAAGTTTGAACACGGATTTTTGCCCATAAGTTGTTGTAAAATTGGTCTTATTCAAAGCTAGGCACAGCAATGAAAAGGGAAGGATTCCTAGATCACAATCCTGAAATTTCAGCCCTCTAGGTGGTCTAGATCGAGAAATAATGGAGTTCAAAAATTGCCCTCTAGGTGCCTACTTTTAACCTTATTAAACGCATGTTAAGCGAGATATTCGCACTTTAAGTTTGAACATGTATTTTTGCCCATAACTTGTTGTAAAATTGGTCAAAGCTAGGCACAGCAATGGAAAGGGAAGGATTCCTAGATCACAATCCTGAAATTTCAGCCCTCTAGGTGGTCTAGATCGAGAAATAATGGAGTTCAAAAATTGCCCTCTAGGTGCCGACTTTTAACCTTATTAAACGCATGTTAAGCGAGATATTCGCACTTTAAGTTTGAACATGGATTTTTGCCCATAACTTGTTGTAAAATTGGTCTTATTCAAAGATAGGCACAGCAATGGAAATGGAAGGATTCCTAGATCATAATCCTAAAATTTGAGCTCTCTAGGTGGTCTAGATCGAGAAATAATGGAGTTCAAAAATTGCCCTCTAGGTGCCGACTTTTAACCATATTAGACGCATATTAAGCGAGATATTCGCATTTTAAGTTTGAACATGAATTTTTGCCCATAACTTGTTGTAAAATTGGTCTTATTCAAAGATAGGCACAGCAATGGAAAGGGAAGGATTCCTAGATCATAATCCTAAAATTTGAGCCCTCTAGCTAGTCTAGATCGAGAAATAATGGAGTTCAAAAATTGCCCTCTAGGTGCCGACTTTTAACTATATTAGACGCATATTAAGCGAGATATTCGCATTTTAAGTTTGAACATGAATTTTTGCCCATAACTTGTTGTAAAATTGGTCTTATTCAAAGATAGGCACAGCAATGGAAAGGGAAGGATTCCTAGATCACAATCCTGAAATGTCAGCCCTCTAGGTGGTCTAGATAGGGAAATAATGGAGTTCAAAAATTGCCCTCTAGGTGCCGACTTTTAACCCTATTAGCCTAGATCACAATCCTGAAATTTCAGCAGTCTAGGTGGTCTAGGTCAAGAAATAATGGAGTTCAAAAATTGCCCTCTAGGTGCCGACTTTTAATCCTATTAGACGCATATTAAGCGAGGTCTTATTCAAAGATAGGTACAGCAATGGAAAGGGAAGGATTCCTAGATCACAATCCTGAAATTTCAGCCCTCTAGGTGGTCTAGATAGGGAAATAATGGAGTTCAAAAATTGCCCTCTAGGTGCCGACTTTTAACCCTATTAGACGCATATTAAGCGAGATATTCGCATTTTAAGTTTGAACATGGATTTTTGCCCATAACTTGTTGTAAAATCGGTCTTATTCAAAGATAGGCACAGCAATGGAAAGGGAAGGATTCCTAGATCATAATCCTGAAATTTCAGCCCTCTAGGTGGTCTAGATCAAGAAATAATGGAGTTCAAAAATTGCCCTCTAGTTGCCGACTTTTAACCCTATTAGACGCATATTAAGCGAGATATTCGCATTTTAAGTTTGAACACGGATTTTTGCCCATAAGTTGTTGTAAAATTGGTCTTATTCAAAGCTAGGCACAGCAATGAAAAGGGAAGGATTCCTAGATCACAATCCTGAAATTTCAGCCCTCTAGGTGGTCTAGATCGAGAAATAATGGAGTTCAAAAATTGCCCTCTAGGTGCCTACTTTTAACCTTATTAAACGCATGTTAAGCGAGATATTCGCACTTTAAGTTTGAACATGTATTTTTGCCCATAACTTGTTGTAAAATTGGTCAAAGCTAGGCACAGCAATGGAAAGGGAAGGATTCCTAGATCACAATCCTGAAATTTCAGCCCTCTAGGTGGTCTAGATCGAGAAATAATGGAGTTCAAAAATTGCCCTCTAGGTGCCGACTTTTAACCTTATTAAACGCATGTTAAGCGAGATATTCGCACTTTAAGTTTGAACATGGATTTTTGCCCATAACTTGTTGTAAAATTGGTCTTATTCAAAGATAGGCACAGCAATGGAAATGGAAGGATTCCTAGATCATAATCCTAAAATTTGAGCTCTCTAGGTGGTCTAGATCGAGAAATAATGGAGTTCAAAAATTGCCCTCTAGGTGCCGACTTTTAACCATATTAGACGCATATTAAGCGAGATATTCGCATTTTAAGTTTGAACATGGATTTTTGCCCATAACTTGTTGTAAAATTGGTCTTATTCAAAGATAGGCACAGCAATGGAAAGGGAAGGATTCCTAGATCATAATCCTAAAATTTGAGCCCTCTAGCTAGTCTAGATCGAGAAATAATGGAGTTCAAAAATTGCCCTCTAGGTGCCGACTTTTAACTATATTAGACGCATATTAAGCGAGATATTCGCATTTTAAGTTTGAACATGAATTTTTGCCCATAACTTGTTGTAAAATTGGTCTTATTCAAAGATAGGCACAGCAATGGAAATGGAAGGATTCCTAGATCATAATCCTAAAATTTGAGCCCTCTAGGTGGTCTAGATCGAGAAATAATGTAGTTCAAAAATTGCCCTCTAGGTGCCGACTTTTAACCCTATTAGACGCATATTAAGCTAGATATTCGCATTTTAAGTTTGAACATATATTTTTGCCCATAACTTGTTGTAAAATTGGTCTTATTCACAGATAGGCACAGCAATGGAAAGGGAAGGATTCCTAGATCATAATCCTAAAATTTGAGCCCTCTAGCTAGTCTAGATCGAGAAATAATGGAGTTCAAAAATTGCCCTCTAGGTGCCGACTTTTAACCCTATTAGACGCATATTAAGCGATATATTCGCATTTTAAGTTTGAACATAGATTTTTGCCCATAACTTGTTGTAAAATTGGTCTTATTCAAAGCTAGGCACAGCAATGGAAAGGGAAGGATTACTAGATCACAATCCTGAAATTTCAGCCCTCTAGGTGGTCTAGATCGAGAAATAATGGAGTTCAAAAATTGCCCTCTAGGTGCCGACTTTTAACCCTATTAGACGCATATTAAGCGAGATATTCGCATTTTAAGTTTGAACATGGATTTTTGCCCATAACTTGTTGTAAAATTGGTCTTATTCAAAGATAGGCACAGCAATGGAAATGGAAGGATTCCTAGATCATAATCCTAAAATTTTAGCTCTCTAGGTGGTCTAGATCGAGAAATAATGTAGTTCAAAAATTGCCCTCTAGGTGCCGACTTTTAACCCTATTAGACGCATATTAAGCTAGATATTCGCATTTTAAGTTTGAACATATATTTTTGCCCATAACTTGTTGTAAAATTGGTCTTATTCAAAGATAGGCACAGGAATGGAAAGGCAAGGATTCCTAGATCACAATCCTGAAATGTCAGCCCTCTAGGTGGTCTAGATAGGGAAATAATGGAGTTCAAAAATTGCCCTCTAGGTGCCGACTTTTAACCCTATTAGCCTAGATCACAATCCTGAAATTTCAGCAGTCTAGGTGGTCTAGGTCAAGAAATAATGGAGTTCAAAAATTGCCCTCTAGGTGCCGACTTTTAATCCTATTAGACGCATATTAAGCGAGGTCTTATTCAAAGATAGGTACAGCAATGGAAAGGGAAGGATTCCTAGATCACAGTCCTGAAATTTCAGCCCTCTAGGTGGTCTAGATAGGGAAATAATGGAGTTCAAAAATTGCCCTCTAGGTGCCGACTTTTAACCCTATTAGACGCATATTAAGCGAGATATTCGCATTTTAAGTTTGAACATGGATTTTTGCCCATAACTTGTTGTAAAATCGGTCTTATTCAAAGATAGGCACAGCAATGGAAAGGGAAGGATTCCTAGATCATAATCCTGAAATTTCAGCCCTCTAGGTGGTCTAGATCAAGAAATAATGGAGTTCAAAAATTGCCCTCTAGTTGCCGACTTTTAACCCTATTAGACGCATATTAAGCGAGATATTCGCATTTTAAGTTTGAACACGGATTTTTGCCCATAAGTTGTTGTAAAATTGGTCTTATTCAAAGCTAGGCACAGCAATGAAAAGGGAAGGATTCCTAGATCACAATCCTGAAATTTCAGCCCTCTAGGTGGTCTAGATCGAGAAATAATGGAGTTCAAAAATTGCCCTCTAGGTGCCTACTTTTAACCTTATTAAACGCATGTTAAGCGAGATATTCGCACTTTAAGTTTGAACATGTATTTTTGCCCATAACTTGTTGTAAAATTGGTCAAAGCTAGGCACAGCAATGGAAAGGGAAGGATTCCTAGATCACAATCCTGAAATTTCAGCCCTCTAGGTGGTCTAGATCGAGAAATAATGGAGTTCAAAAATTGCCCTCTAGGTGCCGACTTTTAACCTTATTAAACGCATGTTAAGCGAGATATTCGCACTTTAAGTTTGAACATGGATTTTTGCCCATAACTTGTTGTAAAATTGGTCTTATTCAAAGATAGGCACAGCAATGGAAATGGAAGGATTCCTAGATCATAATCCTAAAATTTGAGCTCTCTAGGTGGTCTAGATCGAGAAATAATGGAGTTCAAAAATTGCCCTCTAGGTGCCGACTTTTAACCATATTAGACGCATATTAAGCGAGATATTCGCATTTTAAGTTTGAACATGAATTTTTGCCCATAACTTGTTGTAAAATTGGTCTTATTCAAAGATAGGCACAGCAATGGAAAGGGAAGGATTCCTAGATCATAATCCTAAAATTTGAGCCCTCTAGCTAGTCTAGATCGAGAAATAATGGAGTTCAAAAATTGCCCTCTAGGTGCCGACTTTTAACTATATTAGACGCATATTAAGCGAGATATTCGCATTTTAAGTTTGAACATGAATTTTTGCCCATAACTTGTTGTAAAATTGGTCTTATTCAAAGATAGGCACAGCAATGGAAATGGAAGGATTCCTAGATCATAATCCTAAAATTTGAGCCCTCTAGGTGGTCTAGATCGAGAAATAATGTAGTTCAAAAATTGCCCTCTAGGTGCCGACTTTTAACCCTATTAGACGCATATTAAGCTAGATATTCGCATTTTAAGTTTGAACATATATTTTTGCCCATAACTTGTTGTAAAATTGGTCTTATTCACAGATAGGTACAGCAATGGAAAGGGAAGGATTCCTAGATCATAATCCTAAAATTTGAGCCCTCTAGCTAGTCTAGATCGAGAAATAATGGAGTTCAAAAATTGCCCTCTAGGTGCCGACTTTTAACCCTATTAGACGCATATTAAGCGATATATTCGCATTTTAAGTTTGAACATAGATTTTTGCCCATAACTTGTTGTAAAATTGGTCTTATTCAAAGCTAGGCACAGCAATGGAAAGGGAAGGATTACTAGATCACAATCCTGAAATTTCAGCCCTCTAGGTGGTCTAGATCGAGAAATAATGGAGTTCAAAAATTGCCCTCTAGGTGCCGACTTTTAACCCTATTAGACGCATATTAAGCGAGATATTCGCATTTTAAGTTTGAACATGGATTTTTGCCCATAACTTGTTGTAAAATTGGTCTTATTCAAAGATAGGCACAGCAATGGAAATGGAAGGATTCCTAGATCATAATCCTAAAATTTTAGCTCTCTAGGTGGTCTAGATCGAGAAATAATGTAGTTCAAAAATTGCCCTCTAGGTGCCGACTTTTAACCCTATTAGACGCATATTAAGCTAGATATTCGCATTTTAAGTTTGAACATATATTTTTGCCCATAACTTGTTGTAAAATTGGTCTTATTCAAAGATAGGCACAGGAATGGAAAGGGAAGGATTCCTAGATCACAATCCTGAAATGTCAGCCCTCTAGGTGGTCTAGATAGGGAAATAATGGAGTTCAAAAATTGCCCTCTAGGTGCCGACTTTTAACCCTATTAGCCTAGATCACAATCCTGAAATTTCAGCAGTCTAGGTGGTCTAGGTCAAGAAATAATGGAGTTCAAAAATTGCCCTCTAGGTGCCGACTTTTAATCCTATTAGACGCATATTAAGCGAGGTCTTATTCAAAGATAGGTACAGCAATGGAAAGGGAAGGATTCCTAGATCACAATCCTGAAATTTCAGCCCTCTAGGTGGTCTAGATAGGGAAATAATGGAGTTCAAAAATTGCCCTCTAGGTGCCGACTTTTAACCCTATTAGACGCATATTAAGCGAGATATTCGCATTTTAAGTTTGAACATGGATTTTTGCCCATAACTTGTTGTAAAATCGGTCTTATTCAAAGATAGGCACAGCAATGGAAAGGGAAGGATTCCTAGATCATAATCCTGAAATTTCAGCCCTCTAGGTGGTCTAGATCAAGAAATAATGGAGTTCAAAAATTGCCCTCTAGTTGCCGACTTTTAACCCTATTAGACGCATATTAAGCGAGATATTCGCATTTTAAGTTTGAACACGGATTTTTGCCCATAAGTTGTTGTAAAATTGGTCTTATTCAAAGCTAGGCACAGCAATGAAAAGGGAAGGATTCCTAGATCACAATCCTGAAATTTCAGCCCTCTAGGTGGTCTAGATCGAGAAATAATGGAGTTCAAAAATTGCCCTCTAGGTGCCTACTTTTAACCTTATTAAACGCATGTTAAGCGAGATATTCGCACTTTAAGTTTGAACATGTATTTTTGCCCATAACTTGTTGTAAAATTGGTCAAAGCTAGGCACAGCAATGGAAAGGGAAGGATTCCTAGATCACAATCCTGAAATTTCAGCCCTCTAGGTGGTCTAGATCGAGAAATAATGGAGTTCAAAAATTGCCCTCTAGGTGCCGACTTTTAACCTTATTAAACGCATGTTAAGCGAGATATTCGCACTTTAAGTTTGAACATGGATTTTTGCCCATAACTTGTTGTAAAATTGGTCTTATTCAAAGATAGGCACAGCAATGGAAATGGAAGGATTCCTAGATCATAATCCTAAAATTTGAGCTCTCTAGGTGGTCTAGATCGAGAAATAATGGAGTTCAAAAATTGCCCTCTAGGTGCCGACTTTTAACCATATTAGACGCATATTAAGCGAGATATTCGCATTTTAAGTTTGAACATGAATTTTTGCCCATAACTTGTTGTAAAATTGGTCTTATTCAAAGATAGGCACAGCAATGGAAAGGGAAGGATTCCTAGATCATAATCCTAAAATTTGAGCCCTCTAGCTAGTCTAGATCGAGAAATAATGGAGTTCAAAAATTGCCCTCTAGGTGCCGACTTTTAACTATATTAGACGCATATTAAGCGAGATATTCGCATTTTAAGTTTGAACATGAATTTTTGCCCATAACTTGTTGTAAAATTGGTCTTATTCAAAGATAGGCACAGCAATGGAAATGGAAGGATTCCTAGATCATAATCCTAAAATTTGAGCCCTCTAGGTGGTCTAGATCGAGAAATAATGTAGTTCAAAAATTGCCCTCTAGGTGCCGACTTTTAACCCTATTAGACGCATATTAAGCTAGATATTCGCATTTTAAGTTTGAACATATATTTTTGCCCATAACTTGTTGTAAAATTGGTCTTATTCACAGATAGGCACAGCAATGGAAAGGGAAGGATTCCTAGATCATAATCCTAAAATTTGAGCCCTCTAGCTAGTCTAGATCGAGAAATAATGGAGTTCAAAAATTGCCCTCTAGGTGCCGACTTTTAACCCTATTAGACGCATATTAAGCGATATATTCGCATTTTAAGTTTGAACATAGATTTTTGCCCATAACTTGTTGTAAAATTGGTCTTATTCAAAGCTAGGCACAGCAATGGAAAGGGAAGGATTACTAGATCACAATCCTGAAATTTCAGCCCTCTAGGTGGTCTAGATCGAGAAATAATGGAGTTCAAAAATTGCCCTCTAGGTGCCGACTTTTAACCCTATTAGACGCATATTAAGCGAGATATTCGCATTTTAAGTTTGAACATGGATTTTTGCCCATAACTTGTTGTAAAATTGGTCTTATTCAAAGATAGGCACAGCAATGGAAATGGAAGGATTCCTAGATCATAATCCTAAAATTTGAGCTCTCTAGGTGGTCTAGATCGAGAAATAATGTAGTTCAAAAATTGCCCTCTAGGTGCCGACTTTTAACCCTATTAGACGCATATTAAGCTAGATATTCGCATTTTAAGCTTGAACATATATTTTTGCCCATAACTTGTTGTAAAATTGGTCTTATTCAAAGATAGGCACAGGAATGGAAAGAGAAGGATTCCTAGATCACAATCCTGAAATGTCAGCCCTCTAGGTGGTCTAGATAGGGAAATAATGGAGTTCAAAAATTGCCGTCTAGGTGCCGACTTTTAACCCTATTAGTCGCATATTAAGCGATATATTCGCATTTTAAGTTTGAACATGGATTTTTGCCCATAACTTGTTGCAAAATTGGTCTTATTCAAAGATAGGCACAGCAATGGAAAGGGAAGGATTCCTAGATCACAATCCTGAAATTTCAGCAGTCTAGGTGGTCTAGGTCAAGAAATAATGGAGTTCAAAAATTGCCCTCTAGGTGCCGACTTTTAATCCTATTAGACGCATATTAAGCGAGGTCTTATTCAAAGATAGGTACAGCAATGGAAAGGGAAGGATTCCTAGATCACAATCCTGAAATTTCAGCCCTCTAGGTGGTCTAGATAGGGAAATAATGGAGTTCAAAAATTGCCCTCTAGGTGCCGACTTTTAACCCTATTAGACGCATATTAAGCGAGATATTCGCATTTTAAGTTTGAACATGGATTTTTGCCCATAACTTGTTGTAAAATCGGTCTTATTCAAAGATAGGCACAGCAATGGAAAGGGAAGGATTCCTAGATCATAATCCTGAAATTTCAGCCCTCTAGGTGGTCTAGATCAAGAAATAATGGAGTTCAAAAATTGCCCTCTAGTTGCCGACTTTTAACCCTATTAGACGCATATTAAGCGAGATATTCGCATTTTAAGTTTGAACACGGATTTTTGCCCATAAGTTGTTGTAAAATTGGTCTTATTCAAAGCTAGGCACAGCAATGAAAAGGGAAGGATTCCTAGATCACAATCCTGAAATTTCAGCCCTCTAGGTGGTCTAGATCGAGAAATAATGGAGTTCAAAAATTGCCCTCTAGGTGCCGACTTTTAACCTTATTAAACGCATGTTAAGCGAGATATTCGCACTTTAAGTTTGAACATGGATTTTTGCCCATAACTTGTTGTAAAATTGGTCTTATTCACAGATAGGCACAGCAATGGAAAGGGAAGGATTCCTAGATCACAATCCTGAAATTTCAGCCCTCTAGGTGGTCTAGATCGAGAAATAATGGAGTTCAAAAATTGCCCTCTAGGTGCCGACTTTTAACCTTATTAAACGCATGTTAAGCGAGATATTCGCACTTTAAGTTTGAACATGGATTTTTGCCCATAACTTGTTGTAAAATTGGTCTTATTCAAAGATAGGCACAGCAATGGAAATGGAAGGATTCCTAGATCATAATCCTAAAATTTGAGCTCTCTAGGTGGTCTAGATCGAGAAATAATGTAGTTCAAAAATTGCCCTCTAGGTGCCGACTTTTAACCCTATTAGACGCATATTAAGCTAGATATTCGCATTTTAAGTTTGAACATATATTTTTGCCCATAACTTGTTGTAAAATTGGTCTTATTCAAAGATAGGCACAGGAATGGAAAGGGAAGGATTCCTAGATCACAATCCTGAAATGTCAGCCCTCTAGGTGGTCTAGATAGGGAAATAATGGAGTTCAAAAATTGCCCTCTAGGTGCCGACTTTTAACCCTATTAGTCGCATATTAAGCGAGATATTCGCATTTTAAGTTTGAACATGGATTTTTGCACATAACTTGTTGCAAAATTGGTCTTATTCAAAGATAGGCACAGCAATGGAAAGGGAAGGATTCCTAGATCACAATCCTGAAATTTCAGCAGTCTAGGTGGTCTAGGTCAAGAAATAATGGAGTTCAAAAATTGCCCTCTAGGTGCCGACTTTTAACTATATTAGACGCATATTAAGCGAGATATTCGCATTTTAAGTTTGAACATGAATTTTTGCCCATAACTTGTTGTAAAATTGGTCTTATTCAAAGATAGGCACAGCAATGGAAATGGAAGGATTCCTAGATCATAATCCTAAAATTTTAGCTCTCTAGGTGGTCTAGATCGAGAAATAATGTAGTTCAAAAATTGCCCTCTAGGTGCCGACTTTTAACCCTATTAGACGCATATTAAGCTAGATATTCGCATTTTAAGTTTGAACATATATTTTTGCCCATAACTTGTTGTAAAATTGGTCTTATTCACAGATAGGCACAGCAATGGAAAGGGAAGGATTCCTAGATCATAATCCTAAAATTTGAGCCCTCTAGCTAGTCTAGATCGAGAAATAATGGAGTTCAAAAATTGCCCTCTAGGTGCCGACTTTTAACCCTATTAGACGCATATTAAGCGAGATATTCGCATTTTAAGTTTGAACATGGATTTTTGCCCATAACTTGTTGTAAAATTGGTCTTATTCAAAGATAGGCACAGCAATGGAAATGGAAGGATTCCTAGATCATAATCCTAAAATTTGAGCTCTCTAGGTGGTCTAGATCGAGAAATAATGTAGTTCAAAAATTGCCCTCTAGGTGCCGACTTTTAACCCTATTAGACGCATATTAAGCTAGATATTCGCATTTTAAGTTTGAACATATATTTTTGCCCATAACTTGTTGTAAAATTGGTCTTATTCAAAGATAGGCACAGGAATGGAAAGGGAAGGATTCCTAGATCACAATCCTGAAATGTCAGCCCTCTAGGTGGTCTAGATCAAGAAATAATGGAGTTCAAAAATTGCCCTCTAGTTGCCGACTTTTAACCCTATTAGACGCATATTAAGCGAGATATTCGCATTTTAAGTTTGAACACGGATTTTTGCCCATAAGTTGTTGTAAAATTGGTCTTATTCAAAGCTAGGCACAGCAATGAAAAGGGAAGGATTCCTAGATCACAATCCTGAAATTTCAGCTCTCTAGGTGGTCTAGATCGAGAAATAATGGAGTTCAAAAATTGCCCTCTAGGTGCCGACTTTTAACCTTATTAAACGCATGTTAAGCGAGATATTCGCACTTTAAGTTTGAACATGGATTTTTGCCCATAACTTGTTGTAAAATTGGTCTTATTCAAAGCTAGGCACAGCAATGGAAAGGGAAGGATTCCTAGATCACAATCCTGAAATTTCAGCCCTCTAGGTGGTCTAGATCGAGAAATAATGGAGTTCAAAAATTGCCCTCTAGGTGCCGACTTTTAACCTTATTAAACGCATGTTAAGCGAGATATTCGCACTTTAAGTTTGAACATGGATTTTTGCCCATAACTTGTTGTAAAATTGGTCTTATTCAAAGATAGGCACAGCAATGGAAATGGAAGGATTCCTAGATCATAATCCTAAAATTTGAGCTCTCTAGGTGGTCTAGATCGAGAAATAATGTAGTTCAAAAATTGCCCTCTAGGTGCCGACTTTTAACCCTATTAGACGCATATTAAGCTAGATATTCGCATTTTAAGTTTGAACATATATTTTTGCCCATAACTTGTTGTAAAATTGGTCTTATTCAAAGATAGGCACAGGAATAGAAAGGGAAGGATTCCTAGATCACAATCCTGAAATTTCAGCCCTCTAGGTGGTCTAGATCGAGAAATAATGGAGTTCAAAAATTGCCCTCTAGGTGCCGACTTTTAACCCTATTAGTCGCATATTAAGCGAGATATTCGCATTTTAAGTTTGAACATGGATTTTTGCACATAACTTGTTGCAAAATTGGTCTTATTCAAAGATAGGCACAGCAATGAAAAGGGAAGGATTCCTAGATCACAATCCTGAAATTTCAGCAGTCTAGGTGGTCTAGGTCAAGAAATAATGGAGTTCAAAAATTGCCCTCTAGGTGCCGACTTTTAACTATATTAGACGCATATTAAGCGAGATATTCGCATTTTAAGTTTGAACATGAATTTTTGCCCATAACTTGTTGTAAAATTGGTCTTATTCAAAGATAGGCACAGCAATGGAAATGGAAGGATTCCTAGATCATAATCCTAAAATTTGAGCCCTCTAGGTGGTCTAGATCGAGAAATAATGTAGTTCAAAAATTGCCCTCTAGGTGCCGACTTTTAACCCTATTAGACGCATATTAAGCTAGATATTCGCATTTTAAGTTTGAACATATATTTTTGCCCATAACTTGTTGTAAAATTGGTCTTATTCACAGATAGGCACAGCAATGGAAAGGGAAGGATTCCTAGATCATAATCCTAAAATTTGAGCCCTCTAGCTAGTCTAGATCGAGAAATAATGGAGTTCAAAAATTGCCCTCTAGGTGCCGACTTTTAACCCTATTAGACGCATATTAAGCGATATATTCGCATTTTAAGTTTGAACATAGATTTTTGCCCATAACTTGTTGTAAAATTGGTCTTATTCAAAGCTAGGCACAGCAATGGAAAGGGAAGGATTACTAGATCACAATCCTGAAATTTCAGCCCTCTAGGTGGTCTAGATCGAGAAATAATGGAGTTCAAAAAATGCCCTCTAGGTGCCGACTTTTAACCCTATTAGACGCATATTAAGCGAGATATTCGCATTTTAAGTTTGAACATGGATTTTTGCCCATAACTTGTTGTAAAATTGGTCTTATTCAAAGATAGGCACAGCAATGGAAATGGAACGATTCCTAGATCATAATCCTAAAATTTGAGCTCTCTAGGTGGTCTAGATCGAGAAATAATGTAGTTCAAAAATTGCCCTCTAGGTGCCGACTTTTAACCCTATTAGTCGCATATTAAGCGATATATTCGCATTTTAAGTTTGAACATATATTTTTGCCCATAACTTGTTGTAAAATTGGTCTTATTCAAAGATAGGCACAGGAATGGAAAGGGAAGGATTCCTAGATCACAATCCTGAAATGTCAGCCCTCTAGGTGGTCTAGATAGGGAAATATGGAGTTCAAAAATTGCCCTCTAGGTGCCGACTTTTAACCCTATTAGTCGCATATTAAGCGATATATTCGCATTTTAAGTTTGAACATGGATTTTTGCCCATAACTTGTTGCAAAATTGGTCTTATTCAAAGATAGGCACAGCAATGGAAAGGGAAGGATTCCTAGATCACAATCCTGAAATTTCAGCAGTCTAGGTGGTCTAGGTCAAGAAATAATGGAGTTCAAAAATTGCCCTCTAGGTGCCGACTTTTAATCCTATTAGACGCATATTAAGCGAGGTCTTATTCAAAGATAGGTACAGCAATGGAAAGGGAAGGATTCCTAGATCACAATCCTGAAATTTCAGCCCTCTAGGTGGTCTAGATAGGGAAATAATGGAGTTCAAAAAAAAAAACTTTTAACCCTATTAGACGCATATTAAGCGAGATATTCGCATTTTAAGTTTGAACATGAATTTTTGCCCATAACTTGTTGTAAAATTGGTCTTATTCAAAGATAGGCACAGCAATGGAAATGGAAGGATTCCTAGATCATAATCCTAAAATTTGAGCCCTCTAGGTGGTCTAGATCGAGAAATAATGTAGTTCAAAAATTGCCCTCTAGGTGCCGACTTTTAACCCTATTAGACGCATATTAAGCTAGATATTCGCATTTTAAGTTTGAACATATATTTTTGCCCATAACTTGTTGTAAAATTGGTCTTATTCACAGATAGGCACAGCAATGGAAAGGGAAGGATTCCTAGATCATAATCCTAAAATTTGAGCCCTCTAGCTAGTCTAGATCGAGAAATAATGGAGTTCAAAAATTGCCCTCTAGGTGCCGACTTTTAACCCTATTAGACGCATATTAAGCGATATATTCGCATTTTAAGTTTGAACATAGATTTTTGCCCATAACTTGTTGTAAAATTGGTCTTATTCAAAGCTAGGCACAGCAATGGAAAGGGAAGGATTACTAGATCACAATCCTGAAATTTCAGCCCTCTAGGTGGTCTAGATCGAGAAATAATGGAGTTCAAAAAATGCCCTCTAGGTGCCGACTTTTAACCCTATTAGACGCATATTAAGCGAGATATTCGCATTTTAAGTTTGAACATGGATTTTTGCCCATAACTTGTTGTAAAATTGGTCTTATTCAAAGATAGGCACAGCAATGGAAATGGAACGATTCCTAGATCATAATCCTAAAATTTGAGCTCTCTAGGTGGTCTAGATCGAGAAATAATGTAGTTCAAAAATTGCCCTCTAGGTGCCGACTTTTAACCCTATTAGACGCATATTAAGCTAGATATTCGCATTTTAAGTTTGAACATATATTTTTGCCCATAACTTGTTGTAAAATTGGTCTTATTCAAAGATAGGCACAGGAATGGAAAGGGAAGGATTCCTAGATCACAATCCTGAAATGTCAGCCCTCTAGGTGGTCTAGATAGGGAAATATGGAGTTCAAAAATTGCCCTCTAGGTGCCGACTTTTAACCCTATTAGTCGCATATTAAGCGATATATTCGCATTTTAAGTTTGAACATGGATTTTTGCCCATAACTTGTTGCAAAATTGGTCTTATTCAAAGAAAGGCACAGCAATGGAAAGGGAAGGATTCCTAGATCACAATCCTGAAATTTCAGCAGTCTAGGTGGTCTAGGTCAAGAAATAATGGAGTTCAAAAATTGCCCTCTAGGTGCCGACTTTTAATCCTATTAGACGCATATTAAGCGAGGTCTTATTCAAAGATAGGTACAGCAATGGAAAGGGAAGGATTCCTAGATCACAATCCTGAAATTTCAGCCCTCTAGGTGGTCTAGATAGGGAAATAATGGAGTTCAAAAAAAAAAACTTTTAACCCTATTAGACGCATATTAAGCGAGATATTCGCATTTTAAGTTTGAACATGGATTTTTGCCCATAACTTGTTGTAAAATCGGTCTTATTCAAAGATAGGCACAGCAATGGAAAGGGAAGGATTCCTAGATCATAATCCTGAAATTTCAGCCCTCTAGGTGGTCTAGATCAAGAAATAATGGAGTTCAAAAATTGCCCTCTAGTTGCCGACTTTTAACCCTATTAGACGCATATTAAGCGAGATATTCGCATTTTAAGTTTGAACACGGATTTTTGCCCATAAGTTGTTGTAAAATTGGTCTTATTCAAAGCTAGGCACAGCAATGAAAAGGGAAGGATTCCTAGATCACAATCCTGAAATTTCAGCCCTCTAGGTGGTCTAGATCGAGAAATAATGGAGTTCAAAAATTGCCCTCTAGGTGCCGACTTTTAACCTTATTAAACGCATGTTAAGCGAGATATTCGCACTTTAAGTTTGAACATGGATTTTTGCCCATAACTTGTTGTAAAATTGGTCTTATTCAAAGCTAGGCACAGCAATGGAAAGGGAAGGATTCCTAGATCACAATCCTGAAATTTCAGCCCTCTAGGTGGTCTAGATCGAGAAACAATGGAGTTCAAAAATTGCCCTCTAGGTGCCGACTTTTAACCTTATTAAACGCATGTTAAGCGAGATATGCGCACTTTAAGTTTGAACATGGATTTTTGCCCATAACTTGTTGTAAAATTGGTCTTATTCAAAGATAGGCACAGCAATGGAAATGGAAGGATTCCTAGATCATAATCCTAAAATTTGAGCTCTCTAGGTGGTCTAGATCGAGAAATAATGTAGTTCAAAAATTGCCCTCTAGGTGCCGACTTTTAACCCTATTAGACGCATATTAAGCTAGATATTCGCATTTTAAGTTTGAACATATATTTTTGCCCATAACTTGTTGTAAAATTGGTCTTATTCAAAGATAGGCACAGGAATGGAAAGGGAAGGATTCCTAGATCACAATCCTGAAATGTCAGCCCTCTAGGTGGTCTAGATAGGGAAATAATGGAGTTCAAAAATTGCCCTCTAGGTGCCGACTTTTAACCCTATTAGTCGCATATTAAGCGAGATATTCGCATTTTAAGTTTGAACATGGATTTTTGCCCATAACTTGTTGCAAAATTGGTCTTATTCAAAGATAGGCACAGCAATGGAAAGGGAAGGATTCCTAGATCACAATCCTGAAATTTCAGCAGTCTAGGTGGTCTAGGTAAAGAAATAATGGAGTTCAAAAATTGCCCTCTAGGTGCCGACTTTTAATCCTATTAGACGCATATTAAGCGAGGTCTTATTCAAAGATAGGTACAGCAATGGAAAGGGAAGGATTCCTAGATCACAATCCTGAAATTTCAGCCCTCTAGGTGGTCTAGATAGGGAAATAATGGAGTTCAAAAATTGCCCTCTAGGTGCCGACTTTTAACCCTATTAGACGCATATTAAGCGAGATATTCGCATTTTAAGTTTGAACATGGATTTTTGCCCATAACTTGTTGTAAAATCGGTCTTATTCAAAGATAGGCACAGCAATGGAAAGGGAAGGATTCCTAGATCATAATCCTGAAATTTCAGCCCTCTAGGTGGTCTAGATCAAGAAATAATGGAGTTCAAAAATTGCCCTCTAGTTGCCGACTTTTAACCCTATTAGACGCATATTAAGCGAGATATTCGCATTTTAAGTTTGAACACGGATTTTTGCCCATAAGTTGTTGTAAAATTGGTCTTATTCAAAGCTAGGCACAGCAATGAAAAGGGAAGGATTCCTAGATCACAATCCTGAAATTTCAGCCCTCTAGGTGGTCTAGATCGAGAAATAATGGAGTTCAAAAATTGCCCTCTAGGTGCCGACTTTTAACCTTATTAAACGCATGTTAAGCGAGATATTCGCACTTTAAGTTTGAACATGGATTTTTGCCCATAACTTGTTGTAAAATTGGTCTTATTCAAAGCTAGGCACAGCAATGGAAAGGGAAGGATTCCTAGATCACAATCCTGAAATTTCAGCCCTCTAGGTGGTCTAGATCGAGAAATAATGGAGTTCAAAAATTGCCCTCTAGGTGCCGACTTTTAACCATATTAGACGCATATTAAGCGAGATATTCGCATTTTAAGTTTGAACATGAATTTTTGCCCATAACTTGTTGTAAAATTGGTCTTATTCAAAGATAGGCACAGCAATGGAAAGGGAAGGATTCCTAGATCATAATCCTAAAATTTGAGCCCTCTAGCTAGTCTAGATCGAGAAATAATGGAGTTCAAAAATTGCCCTCTAGGTGCCGACTTTTAACTATATTAGACGCATATTAAGCGAGATATTCGCATTTTAAGTTTGAACATGAATTTTTGCCCATAACTTGTTGTAAAATTGGTCTTATTCAAAGATAGGCACAGCAATGGAAATGGAAGGATTCCTAGATCATAATCCTAAAATTTGAGCCCTCTAGGTGGTCTAGATCGAGAAATAATGTAGTTCAAAAATTGCCCTCTAGGTGCCGACTTTTAACCCTATTAGACGCATATTAAGCTAGATATTCGCATTTTAAGTTTGAACATATATTTTTGCCCATAACTTGTTGTAAAATTGGTCTTATTCACAGATAGGCACAGCAATGGAAAGGGAAGGATTCCTAGATCATAATCCTAAAATTTGAGCCCTCTAGCTAGTCTAGATCGAGAAATAATGGAGTTCAAAAATTGCCCTCTAGGTGCCGACTTTTAACCCTATTAGACGCATATTAAGCGATATATTCGCATTTTAAGTTTGAACATAGATTTTTGCCCATAACTTGTTGTAAAATTGGTCTTATTCAAAGCTAGGCACAGCAATGGAAAGGGAAGGATTACTAGATCACAATCCTGAAATTTCAGCCCTCTAGGTGGTCTAGATCGAGAAATAATGGAGTTCAAAAATTGCCCTCTAGGTGCCGACTTTTAACCCTATTAGACGCATATTAAGCGAGATATTCGCATTTTAAGTTTGAACATGGATTTTTGCCCATAACTTGTTGTAAAATTGGTCTTATTCAAAGATAGGCACAGCAATGGAAAGGGAAGGATTCCTAGATCACAATCCTGAAATTTCAGCAATCTAGGTGGTCTAGATCGATAAATAATGGAGTTCAAATATTGCCCTCTAGGTGCCGACTTTTAACCTTATTAGACGCATATTAAGCGAGATATTCGCACTTTAAGTTTGAACATGGATTTTTGCCCATAACTTGTTGTAAAATTATCCTTATTCTAAGATAGGCACAGCAATGGAAAGGGAAGGATTCCTAGATCACAATCCTGAAATTTCAGCGCTCTAGGTGGCCTAAATCAAGAAATAATGGAGTTCAAAAATTGCCCTCTAGGTGCCGACTTTTAACCCTATTAGACGCATATTAAGCGAGATATTCGCATTTTAAGTTTGAACATGGATTTTTGCCCATAACTTGTTGTAAAATTATCCTTATTTTAAGATAGGCACAGCAATGGAAAGGGAAGGATTCCTAGATCACAATCCTGAAATTTCAGCCCTCTAGGTGGTCTAGATAGAGAAATAATGGAGTTCAAAAATTGCCCCTCTAGGTGCCGACTTTTAACCCTATTAGACGCATATTAAGCGAGATATTCGCATTTTAAGTTTGAACATGGATTTTTGCCCATAACTTGTTGTAAAATTGGTCTTATTCAAAGATAGGTATAGCAATGGAAAGGGAAGGACTCCTAGATCACAATCCTGAAATTTCAGCCCTCTAGGTGGTCTAGGTCAAGAAATAATGGAGTAAAAAATTGCCCTCTAGTCGCCGACTTTTAACCCTATTAGACGCATATTAAGCGAGATATTCGCATTTTAAGTTTGAACATGGATTTTTGCCCATAACTTGTTGTAAAATTGGTCTTATTCAAAGATAGGCACAGCAATGGAAATGGAAGGATTCCTAGATCACAATCCTGAAATTTCAGCCCTCTAGGTGGTCTAGATCAATAAATAATGGAGTTCAAAAATTTCCCTCGAGGTGCCGACTTTTAACCCTATTAGACGCATATTAATCGAGATATTCGCATTTTAAGTTTGAACATGGATTTTTGCCCATAACTTGTTGTAAAATTGGTCTTATTCAAAGATAGGTATAGCAATGGAAAGGGAAGGACTCCTAGATCACAATCCTGAATTTCAGCGCTCTAGGTGGTCTAGGTCAAGAAATAATGGAGTTAAAAAATTGCCCTCTAGGCGCCGAATTTTAACCCTATTAGACGCATATTAAGCGAGATATTCGCATTTAAAGTTTGAACATGGATTTTTGCCCATAACTTGTTGTAAAATTGGTCTTATTCAAAGATAGGCACAGCAATGAAAAGGGAAGGATTCCTAGATCACAATCCTGAAAATTCAGCCCTCTAGGTGGTCTAGGTCAAGAAATAATGGAGTTCAAAAATTGCCCTCTAGTCGCCGACTTTTAACCCTATTAGACGCATATTACCGAGATATTCGCATTTTAAGTTTGAACATGGATTTTTGCCCATAACTTGTTGTAAAATTGGTCTTATTCAAAGATAGGCACAGCAATGGAAAGGGAAGGATTCCTAGATCACAATCCTGAAATTTCAGCCCTGTAGGTGGTCTAGATAGGGAAATAATAGAGTTCAAAAATTGCTCTCTAGGTGCCGACTTTTAACCCTATTAGACGCATATTAAGCGAGATATTCGCATTTTGAGTTTGAACATGGATTTTTTGCCCATAACTTGTTGTAAAATTGGTCTTATTCAAAGATAGGCACAGCAATGAAAAGGGAAGGATTCCTAGATCACAATCCTGAAAATTCAGCCCTCTAGGTGGTCTAGGTCAAGAAATAATGGAGTTCAAAAATTGCCCTCTAGTCGCCGACTTTTAACCCTATTAGACGCATATTAAGCGAGATATTCGCATTTTGAGTTTGAACATGGATTTTTGCCCATAACTTGTTGTAAAATTGGTCTTATTCAAAGATAGGCACAGCAATGGAAAGGGAAGGATTCCTAGATCACAATCCTGAAATTTCAGCGCTCTAGGTGGTCTAGATCAAGAAATAATGGAGTTCAAAAATTGCCCTCTAGGTGCCGACTTTTAACCCTATTAGACGCATATTAAGCGAGATATTCGCATTTTAAGTTTGAACATGGATTTTTGCCCATAACTTGTTGTAAAATTATCCTTATTTTAAGATAGGCACAGCAATGGAAAGGGAAGGATTCCTAGATCACAATCCTGAAATTTCAGCCCTCTAGGTGGTCTAGATAGGGAAATAATGGAGTTCAAAAATTGCCCTCTAGGTGCCGACTTTTAACGCTATTAGACGCATATTAAGCGAGATATTCGCATTTTAAGTTTGAACATGGATTTTTGCCCATAACTTGTTGTAAAATTGGTCTTATTCAAAGATAGGCACAGCAATGGAAAGGGAAGGATTCCTAGATCACAATCCTGAAATTTCAGCCCTCTAGGTGGTCTAGATCAATAAATAATGGAGTTCAAAAATTTCCCTCTAGGTGCCGACTTTTAACCCTATTAGACGCATATTAATCGAGATATTCGCATTTTAAGTTTGAACATGGATTTTTGCCCATAACTTGTTGTAAAATTGGTCTTATTCAAAGATAGGTATAGCAATGGAAAGGGAAGGACTCCTAGATCACAATCCTGAAATTTCAGCCCTCTAGGTGGTCTAGGTCAAGAAATAATGGAGTTCAAAAATTGCCCTCTAGTCGCCGACTTTTAACCCTATTAGACGCATATTAAGCGAGATATTCGCATTTTAAGTTTGAACATGGATTTTTGCCCATAACTTGTTGTAAAATTGATCTTATTCAAAGATAGGCACAGCAATGAAAAGGGAAGGATTCCTAGATCACAATCCTGAAAATTCAGCCCTCTAGGTGGTCTAGGTCAAGAAATAATGGAGTTCAAAAATTGCCCTCTAGTCGCCGACTTTTAACCCTATTAGACGCATATTACCGAGATATTCGCATTTTAAGTTTGAACATGGATTTTTGCCCATAACTTGTTGTAAAATTGGTCTTATTCAAAGATAGGCACAGCAATGGAAAGGGAAGGATTCCTAGATCACAATCATGAAATTTCAGCCCTCTAGGTGGTCTAGATAGGGAAATAATAGAGTTCAAAAATTGCTCTCTAGGTGCCGACTTTTAACCCTATTAGACGCATATTAAGCGAGATATTCGCATTTTGAGTTTGAACATGGATTTTTGCCCATAACTTGTTGTAAAATTGGTCTTATTCAAAGATAGGCACAGCAATGGAAAGGGAAGGATTCCTAGATCACAATCCTGAAATTTCAGCCCTGTAGGTGGTCTAGATAGGGAAATAATGGAGTTCAAAAATTGCCCTCTAGGTGCCGACTTTTAACCCTATTAGACGCATATTAAGCGAGATATTCGCATTTTAAGTTTGAACATGGATTTTTGCCCATAACTTGTTGTAAAATTGGTCTTATTCAAAGATAGGCACAGCAATGGAAAGGGAAGGATTCCTAGATCACAATCATTAAATTTCAGCCCTCTAGGTGGTCTAGATAGGGAAATAATGGAGTTCAAAAATTGCCCTCTAGTTGCCGACTTTTAACTCTATTAGACGCATATTAAGCTAGATATTCGTATTTTAAGTTTGAACATGGATTTTTGCCATAATTTGTTGTAAAATTGGTCTTATTCAAAGATAGGCACAGCAATGGAAAGGGAAGGATTCCTAGATCACAGTCCTGAAATTTCAGCCCTCTAGGTGGTCTAGATCAAGAAATAATGGAGTTCAAAAATTGCCCTCTAGGTGCCGACTTTTAACCCTATTAGACGCATATTAAGCGAGATATTCGCATTTTAAGTTTGAACATGGATTTTTGCCCATAACTTGTTGTAAAGTTGGTCTTATTCAAAGATAGGCACAGCAATGAAAAGGGAAGGATTCCTAGATCACAATCATGAAATTTCAGCCCTCTAGGTGGTCTAGATAGGGAAATAATGGAGTTCAAAAATTGCCCTCTAGTTGCCGACTTTTAACTCTATTAGACGCATATTAAGCGAGATATTCGCATTTTAAGTTTGAACACGGATTTTTGCCCATAACTTGTTGTAAAATTGGTCTTATTCAAAGATAGGCACAGCAATGGAAAGGGAAGGATTCCTAGATCACAATCATGAAATTTCAGCCCTCTAGGTGGTCTAGATAGGGAAATAATGGAGTTCAAAAATTGCCCTCTAGTTGCCGACTTTTAACTCTATTAGACGCATATTAAGCGAGATATTCGCATTTTAAGTTTGAACACGGATTTTTGCCCATAACTTGTTGTAAAATTGGTCTTATTCAAAGATAGGCACAGCAATGGAAAGGGAAGGATTCCTAGATCATAATCCTGAAATTTCAGCCCTCTAGGTGGTCTAGATAGGGAAATAATGGAGTTCAAAAATTGCCCTCTAGATGCCGACTTTTAACCCTATTAGACGCATATTGGGCGAGATATTCGCATTTTAAGTTTGAACACGGATTTTTGCCCATAACTTGTTGTAAAATTGGTCTTATTCACAGATAGGCACAGCAATGAAAAGGGAAGAATTCCTAGATCAAAATCCTGAAATTACAGCCCACTAGGTGGTCTAGCTCGAGAAATAATGGAGTTCAAAAATTGCCCTCTAGGTGCCGACTTTTAACCCTATTAGACGCATATTACCGAGATATTCGCATTTTAAGTTTGAACATGGATTTTTGCCCATAACTTGTTGTAAAATTGGTCTTATTCAAAGATAGGCACAGCAATGGAAAGGGAAGGATTCCTAGATCACAATCATGAAATTTCAGCCCTCTAGGTGGTCTAGATAGGGAAATAATAGAGTTCAAAAATTGCTCTCTAGGTGCGGACTTTTAACCCTATTAGACGCATATTAAGCGAGATATTCGCATTTTGAGTTTGAACATGGATTTTTGCCCATAACTTGTTGTAAAATTGGTCTTATTCAAAGATAGGCACAGCAATGGAAAGGGAAGGATTCCTAGATCACAATCCTGAAATTTCAGCCCTGTAGGTGGTCTAGATAGGGAAATAATGGAGTTCAAAAATTGCCCTCTAGGTGCCGACTTTTAACCCTATTAGACGCATATTAAGCGAGATATTCGCATTTTAAGTTTGAACATGGATTTTTGCCCATAACTTGTTGTAAAATTGGTCTTATTCAAAGATAGGCACAGCAATGGAAAGGGAAGGATTCCTAGATCACAATCATGAAATTTCAGCCCTCTAGGTGGTCTAGATAGGGAAATAATGGAGTTCAAAAATTGCCCTCTAGTTGCCGACTTTTAACTCTATTAGACGCATATTAAGCTAGATATTCGCATTTTAAGTTTGAACATGGATTTTTGCCATAATTTGTTGTAAAATTGGTCTTATTCAAAGATAGGCACAGCAATGGAAAGGGAAGGATTCCTAGATCACAGTCCTGAAATTTCAGCCCTCTAGGTGGTCTAGATCAAGAAATAATGGAGTTCAAAAATTGCCCTCTAGGTGCCGACTTTTAACCCTATTAGACGCATATTAAGCGAGATATTCGCATTTTAAGTTTGAACATGGATTTTTGCCCATAACTTGTTGTAAAGTTGGTCTTATTCAAAGATAGGCACAGCAATGAAAAGGGAAGGATTCCTAGATCACAATCCTGAAATTTAAGCCCTCTAGGTGGTCTAGATCGAGAAATAATGGAGTTCAAAAATTGCCCTCTAGGTGCCGACTTTTAACCCTATTAGACGCATATTAAGCGAGATATTCGCATTTTAAGTTTGAACATGGATTTTTGCCCATAACTTGTTGCAAAATTGGTCTTATTCAAAGATAAGCACAGCAATGGAAAGGGAAGGATTCCTAGATCACAATCATGAAATTTCAGCCCTCTAGGTGGTCTAGATAGGGAAATAATGGAGTTCAAAAATTGCCCTCTAGTTGCCGACTTTTAACTCTATTAGACGCATATTAAGCGAGATATTCGCATTTTAAGTTTGAACACGGATTTTTGCCCATAACTTGTTGTAAAATTGGTCTTATTCAAAGATAGGCACAGCAATGGAAAGGGAAGGATTCCTAGATCATAATCCTGAAATTTCAGCCCTCTAGGTGGTCTAGATAGGGAAATAATGGAGTTCAAAAATTGCCCTCTAGATGCCGACTTTTAACCCTATTAGACGCATATTGGGCGAGATATTCGCATTTTAAGTTTGAACACGGATTTTTGCCCATAACTTGTTGTAAAATTGGTCTTATTCACAGATAGGCACAGCAATGAAAAGGGAAGAATTCCTAGATCAAAATCCTGAAATTACAGCCCACTAGGTGGTCTAGCTCGAGAAATAATGGAGTTCAAAAATTGCCCTCTAGGTGCCGACTTTTAACCCTATTAGACGCATATTAAGCGAGATATTCGCATTTTAAGTTTGAACATGGATTTTTGCCCATAACTTGTTGTAAAATTGGTCTTATTCAAAGATAGGCACAGCAATGGAAAGGGAAGGATTCCTAGATCATAATCCTGAAATTTCAGCCCTCTAGGTGGTCTAAATTAAGAAATAATGGAGTTCAAAAACTGCCCTCTAGGTGCCGAATTTTAACCCTATTAGACGCATATTAAGCGAGATATTCGCATTTTAAGTTTGAACATGGATTTTTGCCCATAACTTGTTGTAAAATTGGTCTTATTCAAAGATAGGCACAGGAATGGAAAGGGAAGGATTCCTAGATCACAATCCTGAAATTTCAGCCCTCTAGGTGGTCTAGATCAAGAAATAATGGAGTTAAAAAATTGCCCTATAGGTGCCGACTTTTAACCCTATTAGACGCATAGTAAGCGAGATATTCGCATTTTAAGTTTGAACATGGATTTTTGCCCATAACTTGTTGTAAAATAAGTCTTATTCAAAGATAGGCAAATGAATGGAAAGGGAAGGATTCCTAGATCACAATCCTGAAATTTCAGCCCTCTAGGTGGTCTAGATCAAGAAATAATGGAGTTCAAAAATTGCCCTATAGGTGCCGACTTTTAACCCTATTAGACGCATATTAAGCGAGATATTCGCATTTTAAGTTTGAACATGGATTTTTGCCCATAACTTGTTGTAAGATTGGTCTTATTCAAAGATAGGCACAGCAATTGAAAGGGAAGGATTCCTAGATCACAATCCTGAAATTTGAGCCCTCTAGGGGGTCTAGATCAAGAAATAATGGAGTTCAAAAATTGCCCTGTAGCTGCCGACTTTTAACCCTATTAGACGCATATTAATCGAGATATTCGCATTTTAAGTTTGAACATGGATTTTTGCCCATAGGTGCTGACTTTTAACCCTATTAGACGCATATTAATCGAGATATTCGCATATTAAGTTTGAACATGGATTTTTGCCCATAATAAATAAAATAAATTAGGTGGCGCAACAGTCCATGAAGAACCAGGGCCTAGTGACTTACAACTCTCAACCATTCCTGTGTGCGAGTAATGCTATCAGAGATGGAAGGGACCTACAGTTTATATGCCGAATCCGAACGGCTAATTTGAGAAAGCACTTTTCATGACAAGAATTATTCTTGGAGGATTTGTCAATTTCTCGCAAGAGGCAGTACCCGTGAAAAAAAGTTAGGTGGCAATAACTTGTTGTAAAATTGGTCTTATTCAAAGATAGGCACAGCAATGGAAAGGGAAGGATTCCTAGATCACAATCCTGAAATTTCAGCCCTCTAGGTGGTCTAGATCAAGAAATAATGGAGTTCAAAAATTGCCCTCTAGGTGCCGACTTTTAACCCTATTAGACGCATATTAAGCGAGATATTCGCATTTTAAGTTTGAACATGGATTTTTGCCCATAACTTGTTGTAAAATTAGTCTTATTCACAGATAGGCACAGCAATGAAAAGGGAAGGATTCCTAGATCACAATCCTAAAATTTCAGCCCTCTAGGTGGTCGAGATCGAGAAATAATGGAGTTCAAAAATTGCCCTCTAAGTGCCGACTTTTAACGCTATTAGACGCATATTAAGCGAGATATTCGCATTTTAAGTTTGAACATGGATTTTTGCCCATAACTTGTTGTAAAATTGGTCTTATTCACAGATAGGCACAGCAATGGAAAGGGAAGGATTCCTAGATCATAATCCTGAAATTTCAGCCCTCTAGGTGGTCTAGATCGAGAAATAGTGGAGTTCAAAAATTGGCCTCTAGGTGCCGACTTTTAACCTTATTAGACGCATATTAAGCGAGATATTCGCATTTTAAGTTTGAACATGGATTTTTGCCCATAACTTGTTGTAAAATTGGTCTTATTCACAGATAGGCACAGCAATGAAAAGGGAAGGATTCCTAGATCACAATCCTGAAATTTCAGCCCTCTAGGTGGTCTAGATCGAGAAATAATGGAGTTCAAAAATTGCCCTCTAGGTGCCGACTTTTAACCCTATTAGACGCATATTAAGCGAGATATTCGCATTTTAAGTTTGAACATGGATTTTTGCCCATAACTTGTTGTAAAATTGGTCTTATTCACAGATAGGCACAGCAATGAAAAGGGAAGGATTCCTAGATCACAATCCTAAAATTTCAGCCCTCTAGGTGGTCTAGATCGAGAAATAATGGAGTTCAAAAATTGCCCTCTAAGTGCCGACGTTTAACGCTATTAGACGCATATTAAGCGAGATATTCGCATTTTAAGTTTGAACATGGATTTTTGCCCATAACTTGTTGTAAAATTGGTCTTATTCAAAGATAGGCACAGCAATGGAAAGGGAAGGATTCCTAGATCATAATCCTGAAATTTCAGCCCTCTAGGTGGTCTAGATTGAGAAATAATGGAGTTCAAAAATTGCCCTCTATTAGACGCAAATTAAGCGAGATATTCGCATTTTAAGTTTGAACATGGATTTTTGCCCATAACTTGTTGTAAAATTGGTCTTATTCAAAGATAGGCACAGCAATGGAAAGGGAAGGATTCCTAGATCATAATCCTGAAATTTCAGCCCTCTAGGTGGTCTAGCTCGAGAAATAATGGAGTTCAAAAATTGGCCTCTAGGTGCCGACTTTTAACCCTATTAGACGCATATTAAGCGAGATATTCGCATTTTAAGTTTGAACATGGATTTTTGCCCATAACTTGTTGTAAAATTGGTCTTATTCAAAGGTAGGCACAGCAATGGAAAGGGAAGGATTCCTAGATCATAATCCTGAAATTTCAGCCCTCTAGGTGGTCTAGCTCGAGAAATAATGGAGTTCAAAAATTGCCCTCTAAGTGCCGACTTTTAACGCTATTAGACGCATATTAAGCGAGATATTCGCATTTTAAGTTTGAACATGGATTTTTGCCCATAACTTGTTGTAAAATTGGTCTTATTCAAAGATAGGCACAGCAATGGAAAGGGAAGGATTCCTAGATCATAATCCTAAAATTTGAGCCCTCTAGCTAGTCTAGATCGAGAAATAATGGAGTTCAAAAATTGCCCTCTAGGTGCCGACTTTTAACTATATTAGACGCATATTAAACGAGATATTCGCATTTTAAGTTTGAACATGAATTTTTGCCCATAACTTGTTGTAAAATTGGTCTTATTCAAAGATAGGCACAGCAATGGAAATGGAAGGATTCCTAGATCATAATCCTAAAATTTGAGCCCTCTAGGTGGTCTAGATCGAGAAATAATGTAGTTCAAAAATTGCCCTTTAGGTGCCGACTTTTAACCCTATTAGACGCATATTAAGCTAGATATTCGCATTTTAAGTTTGAACATATATTTTTGCCCATAACTTGTTGTAAAATTGGTCTTATTCAAAGATAGGCACAGCAATGGAAAGGGAAGGATTCCTAGATCATAATCCTACAATTTGAGCCCTCTAGGTGGTCTAGATCGAGAAATAATGGAGTTCAAAAATTGCCCTCTAGGTGCCGACTTTTAACCCTATTAGACGCATATTAAGCGAGATATTCGCATTTTAAGTTTGAACATAGATTTTTGCCCATAACTTGTTGTAAAATTGGTCTTATTCAAAGCTAGGCACAGCAATGGAAAGGGAAGGATTCCTAGATCACAATCCTGAAATTTCAGCAGTCTAGGTGGTCTAGATCGAGAAATAATGGAGTTCAAAAATTGCCCTCTAGGTGCCGACGTTTAACCCTATTAGACGCATATTAATCGAGATATTCGCATTTTAAGTTTGAACATGGATTTTTGCCCATAACTTGTTGTAAAATTGGTCTTATTCAAAGATAGGCATAGCAATGGAAATGGAAGGATTCCTAGATCATAATCCTAAAATTTGAGCCCTCTAGGTGGTCTAGATCGAGAAATAATGTAGTTCAAAAATTGCCCTCTAGGTGCCGACTTTTAACCCTATTAGACGCATATTAAGCTAGATATTCGCATTTTAAGTTTGAACATATATTTTTGCCCATAACTTGTTGTAAAATTGGTCTTATTCAAAGATAGGCACAGGAATGGAAAGGGAAGGATTCCTAGATCACAATCCTGAAATTTCAGCAGTCTAGGTGGTCTAGGTCAAGAAATAATGGAGTTCAAAAATTGCCCTCTAGTTGCCGACTTTTAACCCTATTAGACGCATATTAAGCGAGATATTCCCATTTTAAGTTTGAACACGGATTTTTGCCCATAAGTTGTTGTAAAATTGGTCTTATTCAAAGCTAGGCACAGCAATGAAAAGGGAAGGATTCCTAGATCACAATCCTGAAATTTCAGCCCTCTAGGTGGTCTAGATCGAGAAATAATGGAGTTCAAAAATTGCCCTCTAGGTGCCGACTTTTAACCTTATTAGACGCATATTAAGCGAGATATTCGCACTTTAAGTTTGAACATGGATTTTTGCCCATAACTTGTTGTAAAATTGGTCTTATTCAAAGCTAGGCACAGCAATGGAAAGGGAAGGATTCCTAGATCACAATCCTGAAATTTCAGCAGTCTAGGTGGTCTAGATCGAGAAATAATGGAGTTCAAAAATTGCCCTCTAGGTGCCGACTTTTAACCCTATTAGACGCATATTAAGCGAGATATTCGCATTTTAAGTTTGAACATGGATTTTTGCCCATAACTTGTTGTAAAATTGGTCTTATTCAAAGATAGGCACAGCAATGGAAAGGGAAGGATTCCTAGATCATAATCCTAAAATTTGAGCCCTCTAGGTGGTCTAGATCGAGAAATAATGTAGTTCAAAAATTGCCCTCTAGGTGCCGACTTTTAACCCTATTAGACGCATATTAAGCTAGATATTCGCATTTTAAGTTTGAACATGAATTTTAGCCCATAACTTGTTGTAAAATTGGTCTTATTCAAAGATAGGCACAGGAATGGAAAGGGAAGGATTCCTAGATCACAATCCTGAAATTTCAGCCCTCTAGGTGGTCTAGATAGGGAAATAATGGAGTTCAAAAATTGCCCTCTAGGTGCCGACTTTTAACCCTATTAGACGCATATTAAGCTAGATATTCGCATTTTAAGTTTGAACATGGATTTTTGCCCATAACTTGTTGCAAAATTGGTCTTATTCAAAGATAGGCACAGCAATGAAAAGGGAAGGATTCCTAGATCACAATCCTGAAATTTCAGCAGTCTAGGTGGTCTAGGTCAAGAAATAATGGAGTTCAAAAATTGCCCTCTAGGTGCCGACTTTTAATCCTATTAGACGCATATTAAGCGAGGTCTTATTCAAAGATAGGTACAGCAATGGAAAGGGAAGGATTCCTAGATCACAATCCTGAAATTTCAGCCCTCTAGGTGGTCTAGATAGGGAAATAATGGAGTTCAAAAATTGCCCTCTAGGTGCCGACTTTTAACCCTATTAGACGCATATTAAGCGAGATATTCGCAATTTAAGTTTGAACATGGATTTTTGCCCATAACTTGTTGTAAAATCGGTCTTATTCAAAGATAGGCACAGCAATGGGAAGGGAAGGATTCCTAGATCATAATCCTGAAATTTCAGCCCTCTAGGTGGTCTAGATCGAGAAATAATGGAGTTCAAATATTGCCCTCTAGGTGCCGACTTTTAACCTTATTAGACGCATATTAAGCGAGATATTCGCACTTTAAGTTTGAACATGGATTTTTGCCCATAACTTGTTGTAAAATTGGTCTTATTCAAAGATAGGCACAGGAATGGAAAGGGAAGGATTCCTAGATCACAATCCTGAAATTTCAGCAGTCTAATTGGTCTAGGTCAAGAAATAATGGAGTTCAAAAATTGCCCTCTAGTTGCCGACTTTTAACCCTATTAGACGCATATTAAGCGAGATATTCGCATTTTAAGTTTGAACACGGATTTTTGCCCATAAGTTGTTGTAAAATTGGTCTTATTCAAAGCTAGGCACAGCAATGAAAAGGGAAGGATTCCTAGATCACAATCCTGAAATTTCAGCCCTCTAGGTGGTCTAGATCGAGAAATAATGGAGTTCAAAAATTGCCCTCTAGGTGCCGACTTTTAACCTTATTAGACGCATATTAAGCGAGATATTCGCACTTTAAGTTTGAACATGGATTTTTGCCCATAACTTGTTGTAAAATTGGTCTTATTCAAAGCTAGGCACAGCAATGGAAAGGGAAGGATTCCTAGATCACAATCCTGAAATTTCAGCAGTCTAGGTGGTCTAGATCGAGAAATAATGGAGTTCAAAAATTGCCCTCTAGGTGCCGACTTTTAACCCTATTAGACGCATATTAAGCGAGATATTCGCATTTTAAGTTTGAACATGGATTTTTGCCCATAACTTGTTGTAAAATTGGTCTTATTCAAAGATAGGCACAGCAATTGAAAGGGAAGGATTCCTAGATCACAATCCTAAAATTTGAGCCCTCTAGGTGGTCTAGATCGAGAAATAATGTAGTTCAAAAATTGCCCTCTAGGTGCCGACTTTTAACCCTATTAGACGCATATTAAGCTAGATATTCGCATTTTAAGTTTGAACATGAATTTTAGCCCATAACTTGTTGTAAAATTGGTCTTATTCAAAGATAGGCACAGGAATGGAAAGGGAAGGATTCCTAGATCACAATCCTGAAATTTCAGCCCTCTAGGTGGTCTAGATAGGGAAATAATGGAGTTCAAAAATTGCCCTCTAGGTGCCGACTTTTAACCCTATTAGACGCATATTAAGCTAGATATTCGCATTTTAAGTTTGAACATGGATTTTTGCCCATAACTTGTTGCAAAATTGGTCTTATTCAAAGATAGGCACAGCAATGAAAAGGGAAGGATTCCTAGATCACAATCCTGAAATTTCAGCAGTCTAGGTGGTCTAGGTCAAGAAATAATGGAGTTCAAAAATTGCCCTCTAGGTGCCGACTTTTAATCCTATTAGACGCATATTAAGCGAGGTCTTATTCAAAGATAGGTACAGCAATGGAAAGGGAAGGATTCCTAGATCACAGTCCTGAAATTTCAGCCCTCTAGGTGGTCTAGATAGGGAAATAATGGAGTTCAAAAATTGCCCTCTAGGTGCCGACTTTTAACCCTATTAGACGCATATTAAGCGAGATATTCGCAATTTAAGTTTGAACATGGATTTTTGCCCATAACTTGTTGTAAAATCGGTCTTATTCAAAGATAGGCACAGCAATGGGAAGGGAAGGATTCCTAGATCATAATCCTGAAATTTCAGCCCTCTAGGTGGTCTAGATCGAGAAATAATGGAGTTCAAATATTGCCCTCTAGGTGCCGACTTTTAACCTTATTAGACGCATATTAAGCGAGATATTCGCACTTTAAGTTTGAACATGGATTTTTGCCCATAACTTGTTGTAAAATTGGTCTTATTCAAAGATAGGCACAGGAATGGAAAGGGAAGGATTCCTAGATCACAATCCTGAAATTTCAGCAGTCTAATTGGTCTAGGTCAAGAAATAATGGAGTTCAAAAATTGCCCTCTAGTTGCCGACTTTTAACCCTATTAGACGCATATTAAGCGAGATATTCGCATTTTAAGTTTGAACACGGATTTTTGCCCATAAGTTGTTGTAAAATTGGTCTTATTCAAAGCTAGGCACAGCAATGAAAAGGGAAGGATTCCTAGATCACAATCCTGAAATTTCAGCCCTCTAGGTGGTCTAGATCGAGAAATAATGGAGTTCAAAAATTGCCCTCTAGGTGCCGACTTTTAACCTTATTAGACGCATATTAAGCGAGATATTCGCACTTTAAGTTTGAACATGGATTTTTGCCCATAACTTGTTGTAAAATTGGTCTTATTCAAAGCTAGGCACAGCAATGGAAAGGGAAGGATTCCTAGATCACAATCCTGAAATTTCAGCAGTCTAGGTGGTCTAGATCGAGAAATAATGGAGTTCAAAAATTGCCCTCTAGGTGCCGACTTTTAACCCTATTAGACGCATATTAAGCGAGATATTCGCATTTTAAGTTTGAACATGGATTTTTGCCCATAACTTGTTGTAAAATTGGTCTTATTCAAAGATAGACACAGCAATGGAAAGGGAAGGATTCCTAGATCATAATCCTAAAATTTGAGCCCTCTAGGTGGTCTAGATCGAGAAATAATGTAGTTCAAAAATTGCCCTCTAGGTGCCGACTTTTAACCCTATTAGACGCATATTAAGCTAGATATTCGCATTTTAAGTTTGAACATGAATTTTAGCCCATAACTTGTTGTAAAATTGGTCTTATTCAAAGATAGGCACAGGAATGGAAAGGGAAGGATTCCTAGATCACAGTCCTGAAATTTCAGCCCTCTAGGTGGTCTAGATAGGGAAATAATGGAGTTCAAAAATTGCCCTCTAGGTGCCGACTTTTAACCCTATTAGACGCATATTAAGCTAGATATTCGCATTTTAAGTTTGAACATGGATTTTTGCCCATAACTTGTTGCAAAATTGGTCTTATTCAAAGATAGGCACAGCAATGAAAAGGGAAGGATTCCTAGATCACAATCCTGAAATTTCAGCAGTCTAGGTGGTCTAGGTCAAGAAATAATGGAGTTCAAAAATTGCCCTCTAGGTGCCGACTTTTAATCCTATTAGACGCATATTAAGCGAGGTCTTATTCAAAGATAGGTACAGCAATGGAAAGGGAAGGATTCCTAGATCATAATCCTGAAATTTCAGCCCTCTAGGTGGTCTAGATAGGGAAATAATGGAGTTCAAAAATTGCCCTCTAGGTGCCGACTTTTAACCCTATTAGACGCATATTAAGCGAGATATTCGCAATTTAAGTTTGAACATGGATTTTTGCCCATAACTTGTTGTAAAATCGGTCTTATTCAAAGATAGGCACAGCAATGGGAAGGGAAGGATTCCTAGATCATAATCCTGAAATTTCAGCCCTCTAGGTGGTCTAGATCGAGAAATAATGGAGTTCAAATATTGCCCTCTAGGTGCCGACTTTTAACCTTATTAGACGCATATTAAGCGAGATATTCGCACTTTAAGTTTGAACATGGATTTTTGCCCATAACTTGTTGTAAAATTGGTCTTATTCAAAGATAGGCACAGGAATGGAAAGGGAAGGATTCCTAGATCACAATCCTGAAATTTCAGCAGTCTAATTGGTCTAGGTCAAGAAATAATGGAGTTCAAAAATTGCCCTCTAGTTGCCGACTTTTAACCCTATTAGACGCATATTAAGCGAGATATTCGCATTTTAAGTTTGAACACGGATTTTTGCCCATAAGTTGTTGTAAAATTGGTCTTATTCAAAGCTAGGCACAGCAATGAAAAGGGAAGGATTCCTAGATCACAATCCTGAAATTTCAGCCCTCTAGGTGGTCTAGATCGAGAAATAATGGAGTTCAAAAATTGCCCTCTAGGTGCCGACTTTTAACCTTATTAGACGCATATTAAGCGAGATATTCGCACTTTAAGTTTGAACATGGATTTTTGCCCATAACTTGTTGTAAAATTGGTCTTATTCAAAGCTAGGCACAGCAATGGAAAGGGAAGGATTCCTAGATCACAATCCTGAAATTTCAGCAGTCTAGGTGGTCTAGATCGAGAAATAATGGAGTTCAAAAATTGCCCTCTAGGTGCCGACTTTTAACCCTATTAGACGCATATTAAGCGAGATATTCGCATTTTAAGTTTGAACATGGATTTTTGCCCATAACTTGTTGTAAAATTGGTCTTATTCAAAGATAGACACAGCAATGGAAAGGGAAGGATTCCTAGATCATAATCCTAAAATTTGAGCCCTCTAGGTGGTCTAGATCGAGAAATAATGTAGTTCAAAAATTGCCCTCTAGGTGCCGACTTTTAACCCTATTAGACGCATATTAAGCTAGATATTCGCATTTTAAGTTTGAACATGAATTTTAGCCCATAACTTGTTGTAAAATTGGTCTTATTCAAAGATAGGCACAGGAATGGAAAGGGAAGGATTCCTAGATCACAGTCCTGAAATTTCAGCCCTCTAGGTGGTCTAGATAGGGAAATAATGGAGTTCAAAAATTGCCCTCTAGGTGCCGACTTTTAACCCTATTAGACGCATATTAAGCTAGATATTCGCATTTTAAGTTTGAACATGGATTTTTGCCCATAACTTGTTGCAAAATTGGTCTTATTCAAAGATAGGCACAGCAATGAAAAGGGAAGGATTCCTAGATCACAATCCTGAAATTTCAGCAGTCTAGGTGGTCTAGGTCAAGAAATAATGGAGTTCAAAAATTGCCCTCTAGGTGCCGACTTTTAATCCTATTAGACGCATATTAAGCGAGGTCTTATTCAAAGATAGGTACAGCAATGGAAAGGGAAGGATTCCTAGATCACAATCCTGAAATTTCAGCCCTCTAGGTGGTCTAGATAGGGAAATAATGGAGTTCAAAAATTGCCCTCTAGGTGCCGACTTTTAACCCTATTAGACGCATATTAAGCGAGATATTCGCATTTTAAGTTTGAACATGGATTTTTGCCCATAACTTGTTGTAAAATCGGTCTTATTCAAAGATAGGCACAGCAATGAAAAGGGAAGGATTCCTAGATCATAATCCTGAAATTTCAGCCCTCTAGGTGGTCTAGATAGGGAAATAATGGAGTTCAAAAATTGCCCTCTAGTTGCCGACTTTTAACCCTATTAGACGCATATTAAGCGAGATATTCGCATTTTAAGTTTGAACACGGATTTTTGCCCATAAGTTGTTGTAAAATTGGTCTTATTTACAGATAGGCACAGCAATGAAAAGGGAAGGATTCCTAGATCACAATCCTGAAATTTCAGCCCTCTAGGTGGTCTAGATCGAGAAATAATGGAGTTCAAATATTGCCCTCTAGGTGCCGACTTTTAACCTTATTAGACGCATATTAAGCGAGATATTCGCACTTTAAGTTTGAACATGGATTTTTGCCCATAACTTGTTGTAAAATTATCCTTATTCTAAGATAGGCACAGCAATGGAAAGGGAAGGATTCCTAGATCACAATCCTGAAATTTCAGCGCTCTAGGTGGTCTAGATCAAGAAATAATGGAGTTCAAAAATTGCCCTCTAGGTGCCGACTTTTAACCCTATTAGACGCATATTAAGCGAGATATTCGCACATGAATTTTTGCCCATAACTTGTTGTAAAATTATCCTTATTTTAAGATAGGCACAGCAATGGAAAGGGAAGGATTCCTAGATCACAATCCTGAAATTTCAGCCCTCTAGGTGGTCTAGATAGGGAAATAATGGAGTTCAAAAATTGCCCTCTAGGTGCCGACTTTTAACGCTATTAGACGCATATTAAGCGAGATATTCGCATTTTAAGTTTGAACATGGATTTTTGCCCATAACTTGTTGTAAAATTGGTCTTATTCAAAGATAGGTATAGCAATGGAAAGGGAAGGACTCCTAGATCACAATCCTGAAATTTCAGCCCTCTAGGTGGTCTAGGTCAAGAAATAATGGAGTTCAAAAATTGCCCTCTAGTCGCCGACTTTTAACCCTATTAGACGCATATTAAGCGAGATATTCGCATTTTAAGTTTGAACATGGATTTTTGCCCATAACTTGTTGTAAAATTGGTCTTATTCAAAGATAGGCACAGCAATGAAAAGGGAAGGATTCCTAGATCACAATCCTGAAATTTCAGCCCTCTAGGTGGTCTAGATCAAGAAATAATGGAGTTCAAAAATTGCCCTGTAGGTGCCGACTTTTAACCCTATTAGACGCATATTAATCGAGATATTCGCATTTTAAGTTTGAACATGGATTTTTGCCCATAACTTGTTGTAAAATTGGTCTTATTCAAAGATAGGTATAGCAATGGAAAGGGAAGGACTCCTAGATCACAATCCTGAAATTTCAGCCCTCTAGGTGGTCTAGGTCAAGAAATAATGGAGTTCAAAAATTGCCCTCTAGTCGCCGACTTTTAACCCTATTAGACGCATATTAAGCGAGATATTCGCATTTTAAGTTTGAACATGGATTTTTGCCCATAACTTGTTGTAAAATTGGTCTTATTCAAAGATAGGCACAGCAATAGAAAGGGAAGGATTCCTAGATCACAATCATGAAATTTCAGCCCTCTAGGTGGTCTAGATAGGGAAATAATAGAGTTCAAAAATTGCTCTCTAGGTGCCGACTTTTAACCCTATTAGACGCATATTAAGCGAGATATTCGCATTTTGAGTTTGAACATGGATTTTTGCCCATAACTTGTTGTAAAATTGGTCTTATTCAAAGATAGGCACAGCAATGGAAAGGGAAGGATTCCTAGATCACAATCCTGAAATTTCAGCCCTCTAGGTGGTCTAGATAGGGAAATAATGGAGTTCAAAAATTGCCCTCTAGGTGCCGACTTTTAACCCTATTAGACGCATATTAAGCGAGATATTCGCATTTTAAGTTTGAACATGGATTTTTGCCCATAACTTGTTGTAAAATTGGTCTTATTCAAAGATAGGCACAGCAATGGAAAGGGAAGGATTCCTAGATCACAATCATGAAATTTCAGCCCTCTAGGTGGTCTAGATCAAGAAATAATGGAGTTCAAAAATTGCCCTCTAGGTGCCGACTTTTAACCCTATTAGACGCATATTAAGCGAGATATTCGCATTTTAAGTTTGAACATGGATTTTTGCCCATAACTTGTTGTAAAGTTGGTCTTATTCAAAGATAGGCACAGCAATGAAAAGGGAAGGATTCCTAGATCACAATCCTGAAATTTAAGCCCTCTAGGTGGTCTAGATCGAGAAATAATGGAGTTCAAAAATTGCCCTCTAGGTGCCGACTTTTAACCCTATTAGACGCATATTAAGCGAGATATTCGCATTTTAAGTTTGAACATGGATTTTTGCCCATAACTTGTTGCAAAATTGGTCTTATTCAAAGATAGGATAGCAATGGAAAGGGAAGGATTCCTAGATCACAATCATGAAATTTCAGCCCTCTAGGTGGTCTAGATAGGGAAATAATGGAGTTCAAAAATTGCCCTCTAGTTGCCGACTTTTAACTCTATTAGACGCATATTAAGCGAGATATTCGCATTTTAAGTTTGAACACGGATTTTTGCCCATAACTTGTTGTAAAATTGGTCTTATTCAAAGATAGGCACAGCAATGGAAAGGGAAGGATTCCTAGATCATAATCCTGAAATTTCAGCCCTCTAGGTGGTCTAGATAGGGAAATAATGGAGTTCAAAAATTGCCCTCTAGATGCCGATTTTTAACCCTATTAGACGCATATTGGGCGAGATATTCGCATTTTAAGTTTGAACACGGATTTTTGCCCATAACTTGTTGTAAAATTGGTCTTATTCACAGATAGGCACAGCAATGAAAAGGGAAGAATTCCTAGATCACAATCCTGAAATTTCAGCCCTCTAGGTGGTCTAGATCGAGAAATAATGGAGTTCAAAAATTGCCCTCTAGGTGCCGACTTTTAACCCTATTAGACGAATATTAAGCGAGATATTCGCATTTTAAGTTTGAACATGGATTTTTGCCCATAACTTTTTGTAAAATTGGTCTTATTCAAAGATAGGCACAGCAATGGAAAGGGAAGGATTCCTAGATCAAAATCCTGAAATTTCAGCCCACTAGGTGGTCTAGCTCGAGAAATAATGGAGTTCAAAAATTGCCCTCTAGGTGCCGACTTTTAACCCTATTAGACGCATATTAAGCGAGATATTCGCATTTTAAGTTTGAACATGGATTTTTGCCCATAACTTGTTGTAAAATTGGTCTTATTCAAAGATAGGCACAGCAATGGAAAGGGAAGGATTCCTAGATCATAATCCTGAAATTTCAGCCCTCTAGGTGGTCTAAATTAAGAAATAATGGAGTTCAAAAACTGCCCTCTAGGTGCCGCCTTTTAACTCTATTAGACGCATATTAAGCTAGATATTCGCATTTTAAGTTTGAACATGGATTTTTGCGCATAACTTGTTGTAAAATTGGTCTTATTCAAAGATAGGCAAAGGAATGGAAAGGGAAGGATTCCTAGATCACAATCCTGAAATTTCAGCCCTCTAGGTGGTCTAGATCAAGAAATAATGGAGTTCAAAAATTGCCCTATAGGTGCCGACTTTTAACCCTATTAGACGCATATTAAGCGAGATATTCGCATTTTAAGTTTGAACATGGATTTTTGCCCATAACTTGTTGTAAAATTGGTCTTATTCAAAGATAGGCAAAGGAATGGAAAGGGAAGGATTCCTAGATCACAATCCTGAAATTTCAGCCCTCTAGGTGGTCTAGATCAAGAAATAATGGAGTTCAAAAATTGCCCTATAGGTGCCGACTTTTAACCCTATTAGACGCATATTAAGCGAGATATTCGCATTTTAAGTTTGAACATGGATTTTTGCCCATAACTTGTTGTAAGATTGGTCTTATTCAAAGATAGGCACAGCAATTGAAAGGGAAGGATTCCTAGATCACAATCCTGAAATTTGAGCCCTCTAGGTGGTCTAGATCAAGAAATAATGGAGTTCAAAAATTGCCCTGTAGCTGCCGACTTTTAACCCTATTAGACGCATATTAATCGAGATATTCGCATTTTAAGTTTGAACATGGATTTTTGCCCATAGGTGCCGACTTTTAACCCTATTAGACGCATATTAATCGAGGTATTCGCATATTAAGTTTGAACATGGATTTTTGCCCATAATAAATAAAATAAATTAGGTGGCGCAACAGTCCATGAAGAACCAGGGCCTAGTGACTTACAACTCTCAACCATTCCTGTGTGCGAGTAATGCTATCAGAGATGGAAGGGACCTACAGTTTATATGCCGAATCCGAACGGCTAATTTGAGAAAGCACTTTTCATGACAAGAATTATTCTTGGAGGATTTGTCAATTTCTCGCAAGAGGCAGTACCCGTGAAAAAAAGTTAGGTGGCAATAACTTGTTGTAAAATTGGTCTTATTCAAAGATAGGCACAGCAATGGAAAGGGAAGGATTCCTTGATCACAATCCTGAAATTTCAGCCCTCTAGGTGGTCTAGATCAAGAAATAATGGAGTTCAAAAATTGTCCTCTAGGTGCCGACTTTTAACCCTATTAGACGCATATTAAGCGAGATATTCGCATTTTAAGTTTGAACATGGATTTTTGCCCATAACTTGTTGTAAAATTGGTCTTATTCACAGATAGGCACAGCAATGAAAAGGGAAGGATTCCTAGATCACAATCCTAAAATTTCAGCCCTCTAGGTGGTCGAGATCGAGAAATAATGGAGTTCAAAAATTGCCCTCTAAGTGCCGACTTTTAACGCTATTAGACGCATATTAAGCGAGATATTCGCATTTTAAGTTTGAACATGGATTTTTGCCCATAACTTGTTGTAAAATTGGTCTTATTCACAGATAGGCACAGCAATGGAAAGGGAAGGATTCCTAGATCATAATCCTGAAATTTCAGCCCTCTAGGTGGTCTAGATCGAGAAATAATGGAGTTCAAAAATTGCCCTCTAGGTGCCGACTTTTAACCCTATTAGACGCATATTAAGCGAGATATTCGCATTTTAAGTTTGAACATGGATTTTTGCCCATAACTTGTTGTAAAATTGGTCTTATTCACAGATAGGCACAGCAATGAAAAGGGAAGGATTCCTAGATCACAATCCTGAAATTTCAGCCCTCTAGGTGGTCTAGATCGAGAAATAATGGAGTTCAAAAATTGCCCTCTAGGTGCCGACTTTTAAACCTATTAGACGCATATTAAGCGAGATATTCGCATTTTAAGTTTGAACATGGATTTTTGCCCATAACTTGTTGTAAAATTGGTCTTATTCACAGATAGGCACAGCAATGAAAAGGGAAGGATTCCTAGATCACAATCCTAAAATTTCAGCCCTCTAGGTGGTCTAGATCGAGAAATAATGGAGTTCAAAAATTGCCCTCTAAGTGCCGACGTTTAACGCTATTAGACGCATATTAAGCGAGATATTCGCATTTTAAGTTTGAACATGGATTTTTGCCCATAACTTGTTGTAAAATTGGTCTTATTCAAAGATAGGCACAGCAATGGAAAGGGAAGGAATCCTAGATCATAATTCTGAAATTTCAGCCCTCTAGGTGGTCTAGATTGAGAAATAATGGAGTTCAAAAATTGCCCTCTATTAGACGCATATTAATCGAGATATTCGCATTTTAAGTTTGAACATGGATTTTTGCCCATAACTTGTTGTAAAATTGGTCTTATTCAAAGGTAGGCACAGCAATGGAAAGGGAAGGATTCCTAGATCATAATCCTGAAATTTCAGCCCTCTAGATGGTCTAGCTCGAGAAATAATGGAGTTCAAAAATTGCCCTCTAAGTGCCGACTTTTAACGCTATTAGACGCATATAAAGCGAGATATTCGCATTTTAAGTTTGAACATGGATTTTTGCCCATAACTTGTTGTAAAATTGGTCTTATTCAAAGATAGGCACAGCAATGGAAAGGGAAGGATTTCTAGATCATAATCCTGAAATTTCAGCCCTCTAGGTGGTCTAGATCGAGAAATAATGGAGTTCAAAAACTGCCCTCTAGGTGCCGACTTTTAACCCTATTAGACTCATATTAAGCGAGATATTCGCATTTTAAGTTTGAACATGGATTTTTGCCCATAACTTGTTGTAAAATTGGTCTTATTCAAAGGTAGGCACAGCAATGGAAAGGGAAGGATTCCTAGATCATAATCCTGAAATTTCAGCCCTCTAGATGGTCTAGCTCGAGAAATAATGGAGTTCAAAAATTGCCCTCTAAGTGCCGACTTTTAACGCTATTAGACGCATATAAAGCGAGATATTCGCATTTTAAGTTTGAACATGGATTTTTGCCCATAACTTGTTGTAAAATTGGTCTTATTCAAAGATAGGCACAGCAATGGAAAGGGAAGGATTCCTAGATCATAATCCTGAAATTTCAGCCCTCTAGGTGGTCTAGATCGAGAAATAGTGGAGTTCAAAAATTGGCCTCTAGGTGCCGACTTTTAACCCTATTAGACGCATATTAAGCGAGATATTCGCATTTTAAGTTTGAACATGGATTTTTGCCCATAACTTGTTGTAAAATTGGTCTTATTCACAGATAGGCACAGCAATGAAAAGGGAAGGATTCCTAGATCACAATCCTGAAATTTCAGCCCTCTAGGTGGTCTAGATCGAGAAATAATGGAGTTCAAAAATTGCCCTCTAGGTGCCGACTTTTAACCCTATTAGACGCATATTAAGCGAGATATTCGCATTTTAAGTTTGAACATGGATTTTTGCCCATAACTTGTTGTAAAATTGGTCTTATTCACAGATAGGCACAGCAATGAAAAGGGAAGGATTCCTAGATCACAATCCTAAAATTTCAGCCCTCTAGGTGGTCTAGATCGAGAAATAATGGAGTTCAAAAATTGCCCTCTAAGTGCCGACGTTTAACGCTATTAGACGCATATTAAGCGAGATATTCGCATTTTAAGTTTGAACATGGATTTTTGCCCATAACTTGTTGTAAAATTGGTCTTATTCAAAGATAGGCACAGCAATGGAAAGGGAAGGATTCCTAGATCATAATCCTGAAATTTCAGCAATCTAGGTGGTCTAGATTGAGAAATAATGGAGTTCAAAAATTGCCCTCTATTAGACGCATATTAAGCGAGATATTCGCATTTTAAGTTTGAACATGGATTTTTGCCCATAACTTGTTGTAAAATTGGTCTTATTCAAAGATAGGCACAGCAATGGAAAGGGAAGGATTCCTAGATCATAATCCTGAAATTTCAGCCCTCTAGGTGGTCTAGCTCGAGAAATAATGGAGTTCAAAAATTGGCCTCTAGGTGCCGACTTTTAACCCTATTAGACGCATATTAAGCGCGATATTCGCATTTTAAGTTTGAACATGGATTTTTGCCCATAACTTGTTGTAAAATTGGTCTTATTCCCAGATAGGCACAGCAATGAAAAGGGAAGGATTCCTAGATCACAATCCTAAAATTTCAGCCCTCTAGGTGGTCTAGATCGAGAAATAATGGAGTTCAAAAATTGCCCTCTAAGTGCCGACGTTTAACGCTATTAGACGCATATTAAGCGAGATATTCGCATTTTAAGTTTGAACATGGATTTTTGCCCATAACTTGTTGTAAAATTGGTCTTATTCAAAGATAGGCACAGCAATGGAAAGGGAAGGATTTCTAGATCATAATCCTGAAATTTCAGCCCTCTAGGTGGTTTAGATCGGAAAATAATGGAGTTCAAAAATTGCCCTATAGGTGCCGACTTTTAACCCTATTAGACGCATATTAAGCGAGATATTCGCATTTTAAGTTTGAACATGGATTTTTGCCCATAACTTGTTGTAAAATTGGTCTTATTCACAGATAGGCACAGCAATGAAAAGGGAAGGATTCCTAGATCACAATCCTGAAATTTCAGCCCTCTAGGTGGTCTAGATCGAGAAATAATGGAGTTCAAAAATTGCCCTCTAGGTGCCGACTTTTAACCCTATTAGACGCATATTAAGCGAGATATTCGCATTTTAAGTTTGAACATGGATTTTTGCACATAACTTGTTGTAAAATTGGTCTTATTCACAGATAGGCACAGCAATGAAAAGGGAAGGATTCCTAGATCACAATCCTAAAATTTCAGCCCTCTAGGTGGTCTAGATCGAGAAATAATGGAGTTCAAAAATTGCCTTCTAAGTGCCGACTTTTAACGCTATTAGACGCATATTAAGCGAGATATTCGCATTTTAAGTTTGAACATGGATTTTTGCCCATAACTTGTTGTAAAATTGGTCTTATTCAAAGATAGGCACAGCAATGGAAAGGGAAGGATTCCTAGATCATAATCCTGAAATTTCAGCCCTCTAGGTGGTCTAGGTTGAGAAATAATGGAGTTCAAAAATTGCCCTCTATTAGACGCATATTAAGCGAGATATTCGCATTTTAAGTTTGAACATGGATTTTTGCCCATAACTTGTTGTAAAATTGGTCTTATTCAAAGATAGGCACAGCAATGGAAAGGGAAGGATTTCTAGATCATAATCCTGAAATTTCAGCCTTCTAGGTGGTCTAGATCGAGAAATAATGGAGTTCAAAAATTGCCCTCTAGGTGCCGACTTTTAACCCTATTAGACGCATATTAAGCGAGATATTCGCATTTTAAGTTTGAACATGGATTTTTGCCCATAACTTGTTGTAAAATTGGTCTTATTCAAAGGTAGGCACAGCAATGGAAAGGGAAGGATTCCTAGATCATAATCCTAAAATTTCAGCCCTCTAGGTGGTCTAGCTCGAGAAATAATGGAGTTCAAAAATTGCCCTCTAAGTGCCGACTTTTAACCCTATTAGACGCATATTAAGCGAGATATTCGCATTTTAAGTTTGAACATGGATTTTTGCCCATAACTTGTTGTAAAATTGGTCTTATTCAAAGATAGGTGAAATTTCAGCCCTCTAGGTGGTCTAGATCGTGAAATAATGGAGTTCAAAAATTGCCCTCTAGGTGCCGACTTTTAACCCTATTAGACGCATATTAAGCGAGATATTCGCATTTTAAGTTTGAACATGTTTGCCATAACTTGTTGTAAAATTGGTCTTATTCAAAGATAGGCACAGCAATGGAAAGGGAAGGATTCCTAGATCATAATCCTGAAATTTGAGCCCTCTGGGTGGTCTAGATCGAGAAATAATGGAGTTCAAAAATTGCCCTCTAGGTGCCGACTTTTAACCCTATTAGACGCATATTAAGCGAGATATTCGCATTTTAAGTTTGAACATGGATTTTTGCCCATAACTTGTTGTAAAATTGGTCTTATTCAAAGGTAGGCACAGCAATGGAAAGGGAAGGATTCCTAGATCATAATCCTGAAATTTCAGACCTCTAGGTGGTCTAGCTCGAGAAATAATGGAGTTCAAAAATTGCCCTCTAAGTGCCGACTGTTGAAGCAGAAAATCTTACCAATAATCATCGTTAACTTTTTAAATTTTGTAAATAATTCTTCAATATCTTTGATTTAAATTCAAATTTTGTAACTGCCAAAAATTACTTTTTAGATTCAAATCTGGCACTCAAATTATACCAATCACCATCTTTTTTATATTTATAAATTCGCCTTAAGACTTTTACTGAAATGTAACGTAATCTCTCTTTCGAAATTAAATGAATTTTTGTATAAATACATGTTAGCGAAATAAAATCTGATGACTCTTATTGTACATTCCTTAGGGGAAAATCGCTGTCGTTTTACTTTGAAAATAAATTTCGTCGTTGTATTTCGCTCGCTTTGAAGTTCTTTGTTCGAAAGTCATTCAAAGTCCTCATTGTATTAAGACAAATTAAGGTCAAATTAAAGTTGCTTTTTCGCTACCGTTGATAATCGATCAACGCATCAACCAGGATCTACCTATCCTTTCGACAAAGGGAATAATAGAGATCTCCGGGTTGACGGTCAAGTCTTTTGATCGTTCATTTTTGGCGCCCAACGTAAAAATAGGATAAAAAAGGTCGGTTTTGTTGACTAACGTGGTTAAAAGTGGTTAACTTTTCGTCTAAAACACGGTATAAAAGATTTCGTTTAGTACTCCTCGTGTCAAGCTATGTAAAAGTTGCTAAATTTGAGCCCAACCAACGTGCAAAAAGTGGTAAAAGACATAAAAACTTATCGTAAAATCATTAAAATCATTAGAACTATTCGCGAAAAAATTGTGCACAAAGAAATATAATAGGTAGTGCAAAAACATTGAACACTATTTTACCTACATATATACATTTTTCTCGCCGCGTTTCGGTTTCGTGAGTGCATGGTGTAGGTGAAGTGCTAAAAACCTCGAGAGGAAGGAAAGACAACACCAGGAGAGAACCCAGTTGATATCCCGAAAATACCAACCGACCATCTAAGAGGAATCGGAACCAACCTACAGAACACCAGAGAAAAATTGTGGGAGATAAGTATATCCCTCACCAAGGTATGTGTGGTCTAAGTTTTACTCTAATGTGTGTTGCGTTTTCCAATTTAAATTAAAAACAAAAAAAAAAATAATCCAATAATAAATTAAATTCAATGTAAAACGCACCTTGGATAAAAAACAGACCCTATAAATTAATTATATTGCTCATAAATAATATATTTATATAATTGAACAACATATTTCGATTTTTGCCGTTTAAATAAAATAAAACACTTAAAATTTAAATAAATTTAAACCTACGAATTTATACCAAAAATACTCTTCAGTCAAATTGTCTATCGATCTTCCGCTTATAGCATAGTGTTTTCGCTGGAAATCATATACAATCCACAAAGAGTATACTTACGATCCACTTGTGTGTCTAATATACACACCCACGCACAATAGTTAAAATAATTAGAAGCTTTCGCTCTAAACTACTTTTTGCCGCTCCCGCCACTACTACACCATTGCTTAGTTCGTCGTTTTTCGCCTCATTCTACTCTTTTACTCGTACTCTCGCTCGCTTCTCGCATTTGGTTGCAGAATACCTAAAATTCAAATCAAAATCAATACACACTGATTTCAGTGCATAGATCCTCATTTCGCCCACACATCATTCGCTCAAAGCTCATAGGAGCTTGTTTTCGTCGTCGTCGTCGCGGGAGATCTTGCTGCATGATCAATGCACTGAAGGAAAGCTTTTTTGGTTGATTGAATTTTCGTCGTCACATACCAAAAGTAAACAACTTTGATTTGAATTATTCTACATTCGCTTATTTAAATTACAACACAGAATTTAAATAAAATAACATCGCCTTATCGTCGTCGTAGGTATTATATTACATCGATAATTATATACTTCTGCCGTATATCTACTATAACTTAATTCGCCGCTACCTACCGTGGGAAAGAAAAATAAAATAAACATAGTTCCTGCTTAAAATTAGTTCACTTGGAATAGGGTTGCCTACTGCTATTTTAATTTAAATTCGAATAAAAATTAAAATAAGCTTTTTAGTTAAGAAATTGGGTTAAATTTCTTTCGATTTTATCGTTGCTGTTTGAAAACATTTTTTGATTTCTTGGTATTAATTCTACAATGGCAACCAAACCTACTCTTGATGAATTAAAACAACAACGGTCTTCTACTAAAGGAAGCATAACTCGTATAAAAAATATAGTGGAATCAACTACCAATACATTAACGTCAACTGAACTTGAGTGTCGCCTAGGAATTTTGGAATCTTACTTCAAACAAATTTTAGTTTACCAAACCCAAATAGAAGCCTTAGCCCCGACCGATACTTGTCGAGGTGAAATCGAAGACTTGTATATCACTGCTAAATCAAAAATTATTTCGCTTTTGGGATCTGGTAGGCGATGCAGTGTTGCAGATATAACGTTAAGTAGTGGCCCAACTTCAACTAGTCGTCTTCCAAAACAACGTCTACCTAGGTTTAGTGGAAAATACTCCGAATACAAAAATTTTATAAATTCATTCAACAATTTAGTCGAAACTGATTCAAGCTTATCTAAAATAGAAAATTTTAATTATTTGCTTTCGTGTTTAACCGATCAAGCACTTGGTACAGTAAAGGCTTTTCAAGTCACGGAAGCCAACTACACAAAGGCACTTCTTAGTTTGAAGGAGCGCTATGACAATGATTGCCTAATATTTTTGGAAAATATATCCGAATTAATTGAACTACCAAAGGTTACCAAATCATCTCCTGCTTCATTAAGGACTTTAGTCGATAATATCTCTGCTTTATTTAGTTCTCTTCTTTCGATAGGGTCGTTTGAAAATATTTGTAACGCGATAATAATACACATTGCCATGTCGAAGGTCGATCCAGAAACGCAGTCCAAATGGGATGAACAGCTGGACTATAGCAAGTTACCTGAATGGAAAGAGTGTGCAGCCATTCTCAACAAACGATGCCAGTTCATGGAAGCTAGAGATAGCAAGCAGCTACGATCGGATTCCTCTCACAAATCATTCAACAAACCAAAACCTACTTTTGTCAACCATCGTCGTCCTCAAACTTCACTTGCTGCTAATCAACATTCTTGTATCTTTTGTCGGGACAATACTCATTCAATTACAGGCTGTAAAGGTTTCGCTGAGCTTTCAGTAATGGATCGTTATTTTAAAGTGAAAAAATTAGGGCTTTGCTTAAATTGTTTAGGAAAAGGTCACAATGTTTCGAAATGTCCGTCGACTTACAAATGCAAAAGTTGCAAACAATCCCATCATAGTCTTTTGCACAGGCCCCAAGCTACAGATAATAGTACTAGTGTTGAAGTTTCAAAAGGTTCATCGAATACAACAGCTGCAGCACATTCCGCATTGGAGAAGGAGCGTGTTCTCAATCAAGTTATTTTAGCAACCGCCTTAGTTCTCGTCAAGGACTCATCGGGTAGTTTTCAGTTGGGTAGAATTCTACTTGATTCTGGTTCTCAAGTTAACTTTGTTAATGAGAAGTTTGCAAATTCGCTCTGTCTTAAAAAGCAAAGAAGGAACGTCGAAATAGTGGGAATAGGACATACAGAAACACAAACCAAGTATCTAACTCAATCGACAATTCGCTCTAGATACAACAATTTCAAAATTTGTTTAGAATTTTTAGTCGCACCCTCCATTACAGGGTATCAACCGGAAGCAGCACTCAACATAAGCAACTGGAATCTTCCTACGAATTTGGACTTGGCAGATGAGAGTTTTAACCAGCCATCTCAGATAGACATGTTGGTAGGTGCTGAAGCATTCTTTGATTTGCTGGAAACAGGTCAAGTCAAATTAGGTGAAGGACTTCCACACTTGCAAAAAACTGCTTTAGGTTGGATAGTATCTGGTAGATACAAATCAAAAGTAATTGAATCGAATAGATCGTGCTTCGTCAATTCAAAAGATAGTTCTTTGGACAAATATTTAGAGAAGTTTTGGGAACTTGAAGAGATTCAAGGTCAACAGTCGAGGTGGTCTGAAGAACAAACTACATGTGAGGAACACTTCAAGGACAACATCGAAGTTCTACCCAGCGGTCGGCTTATGGTTCACCTTCCTCTCAAACGAGACCCCAAATGTCTTGGAGCTTCCTATGATATAGCCTTCAGAAGATTTTTATCTCTTGAGCGTAGGTTGTCTAAAAATTCATCTTTGAAAACGGAGTACGTAGATTTCATGAAACAATATGAATCTTTAGGTCACATGTCAGTCGTACACAATCCCAATCTCGAAATCGCTCACTATTACTTGCCACATCAATGTGTAATTAGGCCTGAAAGCGTGTCTACAAAATTGCGCGTAGTATTTGACGCATCTTGCCGAACATCGTCACAAATATCCTTGAATGGGATACTTATGGTCGGTCCTACGATACAGGACGAACTTGTTGTAATTTTGCTTCGCTTTAGACTCTATCGATATGCTCTAACAGCCGACATTGTCAAGATGTATCGACAAATCTTAGTACATCCATCGCATAGGAGGTTGCAGTTTATCTTATGGAGAGAAGGTGCACACACTCCTATTAAAACATACCAGCTCAACACCATAACATATGGTACATCATCAGCACCGTTTTTGGCAATTCGTTGTCTTCAGTATTTGGCCGATAAAAATCAAAAGCATTTAAGTCTAGGTGCTTCTGTTCTAAAGTCTGATTTTTACGTGGACGATATGTTGACTGGAGCAGACGACTTAGATACTCTAACCCAAAAACGAAACGAAGTCGTTTCCATTTTGAATTCAGCTGGATTAGAGCTTTCAAAATGGAATAGTAACCATTTTTCCTTAATCGAGGAAACAAAACAAAAACAAATAAGATTAACTGAATCCAATCTCACTAGCACGTTAGGCATAGCTTGGAATCCTGTGGCTGACGAATTCAATTTTTCTTACAAGCCAAATCGAACGTATACAAAATACACTGAGAGATCCATTTTATCTCTTTCTTCGTCCCTTTTTGATCCCATGGGTTTGCTCAGCCCCATCATTATTCGAGCTAAGATCCTGCTACAACAGCTTTGGATTGATAAAGTTGACTGGGATGCATCAATTCCACAAAACATCGACACTGAGTGGCGTCAATTTATGATCGATCTTCACTCTCTTCAAAATCTCTCTGTTCCTCGATTCGTGTTGGTAGAAAATAAAACAAGCTACCAAATACATGGCTTCGCCGACGCTTCTATGAAGGCATATGGTTGCTGTATATATCTGAGAAGCATAGATACTTTCGGGTCAGTAGAAGTGAAGCTTTTAGTAGCCAAATCTAGAGTTGCGCCAGCTAAGAAGAAACAACTTCCGCGCTTAGAGCTTTGTGCAGCACATCTTTTATCCAAACTCTGGGTAAAAATTCAAAAAGTGATCGACAAAAACTTCTCGGAAGCGTTCTTTTGGACTGATTCGGCAATTGTTTTGCACTGGATATCCACACACTCATCAAGGCTCAACACATTTGTTGGAAATAGGGTAGCAGAAATTCAGGAGACAACGAAGCAGGTGGTTTGGAAACATGTTCCAACAGCCCATAATCCTGCAGATGTCGTTTCCCGAGGATGCTCCGTAGAAGAACTACAAAACTCGATTTGGTTTAAGGGTCCAGCATTTTTAGTTGAACAGGAGGAAAATTGGCCATCCACGGTAGATATCTTTCCTTCTCCAGAGGACCTTTCGTTGGAGAAACGAAAAACGGCTTTACATTGTAAACAACCAGACAAAAACTATTATTTGGAAACAATAGAGAGAGTGAGTTCGTATACAAAACTCATCAGAATCTTTGCGTTTGTTGCAAGGTACCTCAATTTACGTGTATGGAGAATCCCGGTTCCTAGTGAATTTCTGACAGCTAATGAACTGGAATATTCACTACAAATCATCGTTAACGTGATTCATATGAAGTACTTTGCTAAGGAAATTGAAGCTATACAATCAAACGCACCGCTTAAAGGATCCATAAATTCTCTAAGTCCCTTCGTCGAGGATAGGAATGGGCTTCTTTTGTTGAAAGTTGGTGGGCGATTGAAGCATGCAAACATGCCCGAGGAAAGTAAGCATCCATTGTTACTGCCCAAAGATTGCATCTTCAGCAAGACACTAGTCGAACATCTTCATTATTCGAACTACCATGCTGGTCCAAAAGCTCTTGTCGCATTGAGCAGACAAAGATTTTGGGTAATAAATGTTCGAGAGGTAGCACGAAGGGTAGTAAGAAAGTGTCCCCATTGTGCAAGGTATAGGCCAAAACTTTATGAGCAGGTTATGGGAAATTTGCCTGCTGAAAGATTGACACCATCACGTCCATTTGTGTGTTGTGGGGTGGACTTTTGTGGTCCGATATACACCTACTATAAAATTCGGGGCAAAGTTCCGTATAAGACTTATGTTGCAGTTTTTGTCTGCTTCTCTAAGAAGGCAGTTCACTTGGAAGCTGTGTCAGACCTTTCAGCTGATGCTTTTATAGGATCATTGAAGAGGATGATAGGTCGTAGAGGTCTTCCAAGAGACATTCACTGTGACAATGCGACAAATTTCGTTGGCGCACAGTCAAAACTGAAGGAATTACGCGATATGTTGTTCAAAAAATCTAACCAACAAAACATTGTAAATTTGTGTTCTAATTCCACCATAAATTTTCATTTTATACCCCCCAGGGCACCCCACTTCGGTGGAATTTGGGAGGCGGCCGTTAAAGTTGCAAAGGGTCATCTCTATCGCAGCCTAGGAGGTGCAAAGCTGTCATTCGAAGAACTGTCAACCGCGCTGGTGGAGATCGAGGCCATAATGAACTCCAGGCCAATGACTCCGATGTCCACAGATCCCAATGACGTCGAAGCCCTAACGCCAGCTCATCTGCTTATTGGGTCATCACTGAAAGCAATTCCTGAGCCAATTGAAGACGTCTCTGACATCAGCTATCTACAAAGATGGCGGCGAATAAATGCCGTCAAAACTCACTTTTGGAAGCAGTGGTCAGCAGAGTACATCCAAGAACTCCAAGGACGTGCAAAGTGGGCATCGTCCAGCCCAAACATCACAGTTGGTAGCCTCGTCATTATTCACGAGGACAACCTACCCCCTCAAAAGTGGCTCTTGGGGAGAGTCACGAAAATCATCGAAGGTCCAAATGGTCGAGTCAGAGTCGCCGATATAAAAACGTCAAGAGGAGAATTCAGGCGACCCATTCGCAAACTCGCAGCGATTCCGTCTTGAAAGGAAGTCCTTTCAAAGGAGGCGGAATGTTGAAGCAGAAAATCTTACCAATAATCATCGTTAACTTTTTAAATTTTGTAAATAATTCTTCAATATCTTTGATTTAAATTCAAATTTTGTAACTGCCAAAAATTACTTTTTAGATTCAAATCTGGCACTCAAATTATACCAATCGCCATCTTTTTTATATTTATAAATTCGCCTTAAAACTTTTACTGAAATGTAACGTAATCTCTCTTTCGAAATTAAATGAATTTTTGTATAAATACATGTTAGCGAAATAAAATCTGATGAATCTTATTGTACATTCCTTAGGGGAAAATCGCTGTCGTTTTACTTTGAAAATAAATTTCGTCGTTGTATTTCGCTCGCTTTGAAGTTCTTTGTTCGAAAGTCATTCAAAGTCCTCATTGTATTAAGACAAATTAAGGTCAAATTAAAGTTGCTTTTTCGCTACCGTTGATAATCGATCAACGCATCAACCAGGATCTACCTATCCTTTCGACAAAGGGAATAATAGAGATCTCCGGGTTGACGGTCAAGTCTTTTGATCGTTCACCGACTTTTAACGCTATTAGACGCATATTAAGCGAGATATTCGCATTTTAAGTTTGAACATGGATTTTTGCCCATAACTTGTTGTAAAATTGGTCTTATTCAAAGATAGATGAAATTTCAGCCCTCTAGGTGGTCTAGATCGAGAAATAATGGAGTTCAAAAATTGCCCTCTAGGTGCCGACTTTTAACCCTATTAGACGCATATTAAGCGAGATATTCGCATTTTAAGTTTGAACATGGATTTTTGCCCATAACTTGTTGTAAAATTGGTCTTATTCAAAGATAGGCACAGAAATGGAAAGGGAAGGATTCCTAGATCATAATCCTGAAATTTGAGCCCTCTAGGTGGTCTAGATCGAGAAATAATGGAGTTCAAAAATTGCCCTCTAGGTGCCGACTTTTAACGCTATTAGACGCATATTAAGCGAGATATTCGCATTTTAAGTTTGAACATGGATTTTTGCCCATAACTTGTTGTAAAATTGGTCTTATTCACAGATAGGCACAGCAATGAAAAGGGAAGGATTCCTAGATCATAATCCTGAAATTTCAGCCCTCTAGGTGGTCTAGATCAAGAAATAATGGAGTTAAAAAATTGCCCTCTAGGTGCCGACTTTTAACCCTATTAGACGCATATTAAGCGAGATATTCGCATTTTAAGTTTGAACATGGATTTTTGCCCATAACTTGTTGTAAAATTGGTCTTATTCAAAGATAGGCACAGCAATGGAAAGGGAAGGATTCCTAGATCATAATCCTGAAATTTGAGCCCTCTAGGTGGTCTAGATCGAGAAATAATGGAGTTCAAAAATTGCCCTCTAGGTGCCGACTTTTAACGCTATTAGACGCATATTAAGCGAGATATTCGCATTTTAAGTTTGAACATGGATTTTTGCCCATAACTTGTTGTAAAATTGGTCTTATTCACAGATAGGCACAGCAATGAAAAGGGAAGGATTCCTAGATCACAATCCTGAAATTTCAGCCTTCTAGGTGGTCTAGATCGAGAAATAATGGAGTTCAAAAATTGCCCTCTAGGTGCCGACTTTTAACCCTATTAGACGCATATTAAGCGAGATATTCGCATTTTAAGTTTGAACATGGATTTTTGCCCATAACTTGTTGTAAAATTGGTCTTATTCACAGATAGGCACAGCAATGAAAAGGGAAGGATTCCTAGATCACAATCCTAAAATTTCAGCCCTCTAGGTAGTCTAGATCGAGAAATAATGGAGTTCAAAAATTGCCCTCTAAGTGCCGACTTTTAACGCTATTAGACGCATATTAAGCGAGATATTCGCATTTTAAGTTTGAACATGGATTTTTGCCCATAACTTGTTGTAAAATTGGTCTTATTCAAAGATAGGCACAGCAATGGAAAGGGAAGGATTCCTAGATCATAATCCTGAAATTTCAGCCCTCTAGGTGGTCTAGATCGAGAAATAATGGAGTTCGAAAATTGCCCTCTTAGTGCCGACTTTTAACGCTATTAGACGCATATTAAGCGAGATATTCGCATTTTAAGTTTGAACATGGATTTTTGCCCATAACTTAATGTAAAATTGGTCTCATTCAAAGATAGGCACAGCAATGGAAAGGGAAGGATTCCTAGATCATAATTCTGAAATTTCAGCCCTCTAGGTGGTCTAGATCGAGAAATAATGGAGTTCGAAAATTGCCCTCTAAGTGCCGACTTTTAACGCTATTAGACGCATATTAAGCGAGATATTCGCATTTTAAGTTTGAACATGGATTTTTGCCCATAACTTGTTGTAAAATTGGTCTTATTCAAAGATAGGCACAGCAATGGAAAGGGAAGGATTACTAGATCACAATCCTGAAATTTCAGCCCTCTTCGTGGTCTAGATCGAGAAATAATGGAGTTCAAAAATTGCCATCTAAGTGCCGACTTTTAACGCTATTAGACGCATATTAAGCGAGATATTCGCATTTTAAGTTTGAACATGGATTTTTGCCCATAACTTGTTGTAAAATTGGTCTTATTCAAAGATAGGCACAGCAATGGAAAGGGAAGGATTCCTAGATCATAATCCTGAAATTTGAGCCCTCTAGGTGGTCTAGATTGAGAAATAATGCAGTTCAAAAATTGCCCTCTAGGTGCCGACTTTTAACCCTATTAGACGCATATTAAGCGAGATATTCGCATTTTAAGTTTGAACATGGATTTTTGCCCATAACTTGTTGTAAAATTGGTCTTATTCAAAGATAGGCACAGCAATGGAAAGGGAAGGATTCCTAGATCATAATCCTGAAATTTCAGCCCTCTAGGTGGTCTAGATCGAGAAATAATGGAGTTCAAAAATTGCCCTCTAAGTGCCGACTTTTAACGCTATTAGACGCATATTAAGCGAGATATTCGCATTTTAAGTTTGAACATGGATTTTTGCCCATAACTTGTTGTAAAATCGGTCTTATTCAAAGATAGGCACAGCAATGGAAAGGGAAGGATTCCTAGATCATAATCCTGAAATTTGAGCCCTCTAGGTGGTCTAGATCGAGAAATAATGGAGTTCAAAAATTGCCCTCTACGTGCCGACTTTTAACGCTATTAGACGCATATTAAGCGAGATATTCGCATTTTAAGTTTGAACATGGATTTTTGCCCATAACTTGTTGTAAAATTGGTCTTATTCACAGATAGGCACAGCAATGAAAAGGGAAGGATTCCTAGATCACAATCCTAAAATTTCAGCCCTCTAGGTAGTCTAGATCGAGAAATAATGGAGTTCAAAAATTGCCCTCTAAGTGCCGACTTTTAACGCTATTAGACGCATATTAAGCGAGATATTCGCATTTTAAGTTTGAACATGGATTTTTGCCCATAACTTGTTGTAAAATTGGTCTTATTCAAAGATAGGCACAGCAATGGAAAGGGAAGGATTCCTAGATCATAATCCTGAAATTTCAGCACTCTAGGTGGTCTAGATCGAGAAATAATGGAGTTCGAAAATTGCCCTCTAAGTGCCGACTTTTAACGCTATTAGACGCATATTAAGCGAGATATTCGCATTCGATTTTTGCCCATAACTTGTTGTAAAATTGGTCTCATTCAAAGATAGGCACAGCAATGGAAAGGGAAGGATTCCTAGATCATAATTCTGAAATTTCAGCCCTCTAGGTGGTCTAGATCGAGAAATAATGGAGTTCGAAAATTGCCCTCTAAGTGCCGACTTTTAACGCTATTAGACGCATATTAAGCGAGATATTCGCATTTTAAGTTTGAACATGGATTTTTGCCCATAACTTGTTGTAAAATTGGTCTTATTCAAAGATAGGCACAGCAATGGAAAGGGAAGGATTCCTAGATCACAATCCTGAAATTTCAGCCCTCTTCGTGGTCTAGATCGAGAAATAATGGAGTTCAAAAATTGCCATCTAAGTGCCGACTTTTAACGCTATTAGACGCATATTAAGCGAGATATTCGCATTTTAAGTTTGAACATGGATTTTTGCCCATAACTTGTTGTAAAATTGGTCTTATTCAAAGATAGGCACAGCAATGGAAAGGGAAGGATTCCTAGATCATAATCCTGAAATTTGAGCCCTCTAGGTGCTCTAGATCGAGAAATAATGCAGTTCAAAAATTGCCCTCTAGGTGCCGACTTTTAACCCTATTAGACGCATATTAAGCGAGATATTCGCATTTTAAGTTTGAACATGGATTTTTGCCCATAACTTGTTGTAAAATTGGTCTTATTCAAAGATAGGCACAGCAATGGAAAGGGAAGGATTCCTAGATCATAATCCTGAAATTTCAGCCCTCTAGGTGGTCTAGATCGAGAAATAATGGAGTTCAAAAATTGCCCTCTAAGTGCCGACTTTTAACGCTATTAGACGCATATTAAGCGAGATATTCGCATTTTAAGTTTGAACATGGATTTTTGCCCATAACTTGTTGTAAAATTGGTCTTATTCAAAGATAGGCACAGCAATGGAAAGGGAAGGATTCCTAGATCATAATCCTGAAATTTGAGCCCTCTAGGTGGCCTAGATCGAGAAATAATGGAGTTCAAAAATTGCCCTCTAGGTGCCGACTTTTAACCCTATTAGACGCATATTAAGCGAGATATTCGCATTTTAAGTTTGAACATGGATTTTTGCCCATAACTTGTTGTAAAATTGGTCTTATTCACAGATAGGCACAGCAATGAAAAGGGAAGGATTCCTAGATCACAATCCTAAAATTTCAGCCCTCTAGGTAGTCTAGATCGAGAAATAATGGAGTTCAAAAATTGCCCTCTAAGTGCCGACTTTTAACGCTATTAGACGCATATTAAGCGAGATATTCGCATTTTAAGTTTGAACATGGATTTTTGCCCATAACTTGTTGTAAAATTGGTCTTATTCAAAGATAGGCACAGCAATGGAAAGGGAAGGATTCCTAGATCATAATCCTGAAATTTCAGCCCTCTAGGGGTCTAGATCGAGAAATAATGGAGTTCGAAAATTGCCCTCTAAGTGCCGACTTTTAACGCTATTAGACGGATATTAAGCGAGATATTCGCATTTTAAGTTTGAACATGGATTTTTGCCCATAACTTGTTGTAAAATTGGTCTCATTCAAAGATAGGCACAGCAATGGAAAGGGAAGGATTCCTAGATCATAATCCTGAAATTTCAGCCCTCTAGGTGGTCTAGATCGAGAAATAATGGAGTTCGAAAATTGCCCTCTAAGTGCCGACTTTTAACGCTATTAGACGCATATTAAGCGAGATATTCGCATTTTAAGTTTGAACATGGATTTTTGCCCATAACTTGTTGTAAAATTGGTCTTATTCAAAGATAGGCACAGCAATGGAAAGGGAAGGATTCCTAGATCACAATCCTGAAATTTCAGCCCTCTTGGTGGTCTAGATCGAGAAATAATGGAGTTCAAAAATTGCCATCTAAGTGCCGACTTTTAACGCTATTAGACGCATATTAAGCGAGATATTCGCATTTTAAGTTTGAACATGGATTTTTGCCCATAACTTGTTGTAAAATTGGTCTTATTCAAAGGCAGGCACAGGAATGGAAAGGGAAGGATTCCTAGATCATAATCCTGAAATTTCAGCCCTCTAGGTGGTCTAGATCGAGAAATAATGCAGTTCAAAAATTGCCCTCTAGGTGCCGACTTTTAACCCTATTAGACGCATATTAAGCGAGATATTCGCATTTTAAGTTTGAACATGGATTTTTGCCCATAACTTGTTGTAAAATTGGTCTTATTCAAAGATAGGCACAGCAATGGAAAGGGAAGGATTCCTAGATCATAATCCTGAAATTTGAGCCCTCTAGGTGGTCTAGATCGAGAAATAATGGAGTTCAAAAATTGCCCTCTAGGTGCCGACTTTTAACCCTATTAGACGCATATTAAGCGAGATATTCGCATTTTAAGTTTGAACATGGATTTTTGCCCATAACTTGTTGTAAAATTGGTCTTATTCACAGATAGGCACAGCAATGAAAAGGGAAGGATTCCTAGATCACAATCCTAAAATTTCAGCCCTCTAGATAGTCTAGATCGAGAAATAATGGAGTTCAAAAATTGCCCTCTAAGTGCCGACTTTTAACGCTATTAGACGCATATTAAGCGAGATATTCGCATTTTAAGTTTGAACATGGATTTTTGCCCATAACTTGTTGTAAAATTGGTCTTATTCAAAGATAGGCACAGCAATGAAAAGGGAAGGATTCCTAGATCACAATCCTGAAATTTCAGCCCTCTAGGTGGTCTAGATCGAGAAATAATGGAGTTCAAAAATTGCCCTCTAGGTGCCGACTTTTAACCCTATTAGACGCATATTAAGCGAGATATTCGCATTTTAAGTTTGAACATGGATTTTTGCCCATAACTTGTTGTAAAATTGGTCTTATTCAAAGGCAGGCACAGGAATGGAAAGGGAAGGATTCCTAGATCATAATCCTAAAATTTGAGCCCTCTAGGTGGCCTAGATCGAGAAATAATGGAGTTCAAAAATTGCCCTCTAGGTGCCGACTTTTAACCCTATTAGACGCATATTAAGCGAGATATTCGCATTTTAAGTTTGAACATGGATTTTTGCCCATAACTTGTTGTAAAATTGGTCTTATTCACAGATAGGCACAGCAATGAAAAGGGAAGGATTCCTAGATCACAATCCTAAAATTTCAGCCCTCTAGATAGTCTAGATCGAGAAATAATGGAGTTCAAAAATTGCCCTCTAAGTGCCGACTTTTAACGCTATTAGACGCATATTAAGCGAGATATTCGCATTTTAAGTTTGAACATGGATTTTTGCCCATAACTTGTTGTAAAATTGGTCTTATTCAAAGATAGGCACAGCAATGAAAAGGGAAGGATTCCTAGATCACAATCCTGAAATTTCAGCCCTCTAGGTGGTCTAGATCGAGAAATAATGGAGTTCAAAAATTGCCCTCTAGGTGCCGACTTTTAACCCTATTAGACGCATATTAAGCGAGATATTCGCATTTTAAGTTTGAACATGGATTTTTGCCCATAACTTGTTGTAAAATTGGTCTTATTCAAAGGCAGGCACAGGAATGGAAAGGGAAGGATTCCTAGATCATAATCCTAAAATTTGAGCCCTCTAGGTGGCCTAGATCGAGAAATAATGGAGTTCAAAAATTGCCCTCTAGGTGCCGACTTTTAACCCTATTAGACGCATATTAAGCGAGATATTCGCATTTTAAGTTTGAACATGGATTTTTGCCCATAACTTGTTGTAAAATTGGTCTTATTCACAGATAGGCACAGCAATGAAAAGGGAAGGATTCCTAGATCACAATCCTAAAATTTCAGCCCTCTAGGTAGTCTAGATCGAGAAATAATGGAGTTCAAAAATTGCCCTCTAAGTGCCGACTTTTAACGCTATTAGACGCATATTAAGCGAGATATTCGCATTTTAAGTTTGAACATGGATTTTTGCCCATAACTTGTTGTAAAATTGGTCTTATTCAAAGATAGGCACAGCAATGGAAAGGGAAGGATTCCTAGATCATAATCCTGAAATTTCAGCCCTCTAGGGGTCTAGATCGAGAAATAATGGAGTTCGAAAATTGCCCTCTAAGTGCCGACTTTTAACGCTATTAGACGCATATTAAGCGAGATATTCGCATTTTAAGTTTGAACATGGATTTTTGCCCATAACTTGTTGTAAAATTGGTCTTATTCAAAGATAGGCACAGCAATGGAAAGGGAAGGATTCCTAGATCACAATCCTGAAATTTCAGCCCTCTTGGTGGTCTAGATCGAGAAATAATGGAGTTCAAAAATTGCCATCTAAGTGCCGACTTTTAACGCTATTAGACGCATATTAAGCGAGATATTCGCATTTTAAGTTTGAACATGGATTTTTGCCCATAACTTGTTGTAAAATTGGTCTTATTCAAAGGCAGGCACAGGAATGGAAAGGGAAGGATTCCTAGATCATAATCCTGAAATTTCAGCCCTCTAGGTGGTCTAGATCGAGAAATAATGCAGTTCAAAAATTGCCCTCTAGGTGCCGACTTTTAACCCTATTAGACGCATATTAAGCGAGATATTCGCATTTTAAGTTTGAACATGGATTTTTGCCCATAACTTGTTGTAAAATTGGTCTTATTCAAAGATAGGCACAGCAATGGAAAGGGAAGGATTCCTAGATCATAATCCTGAAATTTGAGCCCTCTAGGTGGTCTAGATCGAGAAATAATGGAGTTCAAAAATTGCCCTCTAGGTGCCGACTTTTAACCCTATTAGACGCATATTAAGCGAGATATTCGCATTTTAAGTTTGAACATGGATTTTTGCCCATAACTTGTTGTAAAATTGGTCTTATTCACAGATAGGCACAGCAATGAAAAGGGAAGGATTCCTAGATCACAATCCTAAAATTTCAGCCCTCTAGATAGTCTAGATCGAGAAATAATGGAGTTCAAAAATTGCCCTCTAAGTGCCGACTTTTAACGCTATTAGACGCATATTAAGCGAGATATTCGCATTTTAAGTTTGAACATGGATTTTTGCCCATAACTTGTTGTAAAATTGGTCTTATTCAAAGATAGGCACAGCAATGGAAAGGGAAGGATTCCTAGATCATAATCCTGAAATTTCAGCCCTCTAGGTGGTCTAGATCGAGAAATAATGGAGTTCGAAAATTGCCCTCTAAGTGCCGACTTTTAACGCTATTAGGCGCATATTAAGCGAGATATTCGCATTTTAAGTTTGAACATGGATTTTTGCCCATAACTTGTTGTAAAATTGGTCTCATTCAAAGATAGGCACAGCAATGGAAAGGGAAGGATTCCTAGATCATAATCCTGAAATTTCAGCCCTCTAGGTGGTCTAGATCGAGAAATAATGCAGTTCAAAAATTGCCCTCTAGGTGCCGACTTTTAACCCTATTAGACGCATATTAAGCGAGATATTCGCATTTTAAGTTTGAACATGGATTTTTGCCCATAACTTGTTGTAAAATTGGTCTTATTCAAAGATAGGCACAGCAATGGAAAGGGAAGGATTCCTAGATCACAATCCTGAAATTTCAGCCCTCTTGGTGGTCTAGATCGAGAAATAATGGAGTTCAAAAATTGCCATCTAAGTGCCGACTTTTAACGCTATTAGACGCATATTAAGCGAGATATTCGCATTTTAAGTTTGAACATGGATTTTTGCCCATAACGTGTTGTAAAATTGGTCTTATTCAAAGGTAGGCACAGGAATGGAAAGGGAAGGATTCCTAGATCATAATCCTGAAATTTCAGCCCTCTAGGTGGTCTAGATCGAGAAATAATGCAGTTCAAAAATTGCCCTCTAGGTGCCGACTTTTAACCCTATTAGACGCATATTAAGCGAGATATTCGCATTTTAAGTTTGAACATGGATTTTTGCCCATAACTTGTTGTAAAATTGGTCTTATTCAAAGATAGGCACAGCAATGGAAAGGGAAGGATTCCTAGATCATAATCCTGAAATTTCAGCCCTCTAGGTGGTCTAGATCGAGAAATAATGGAGTTCAAAAATTGCCCTCTAAGTGCCGACTTTTAACGCTATTAGACGCATATTAAGCGAGATATTCGCATTTTAAGTTTGAACATGGATTTTTGCCCATAACTTGTTGTAAAATTGGTCTTATTCAAAGATAGGCACAGCAATGGAAAGGGAAGGATTCCTAGATCATAATCCTGAAATTTGAGCCCTCTAGGTGGTCTAGATCGAGAAATAATGGAGTTCAAAAATTGCCCTCTAGGTGCCGACTTTTAACCCTATTAGACGCATATTAAGCGAGATATTCGCATTTTAAGTTTGAACATGGATTTTTGCCCATAACTTGTTGTAAAATTGGTCTTATTCAAAGATAAGCACAGCAATGGAAAGGGAAGGATTCCTAGATCATAATCCTGAAATTTCAGCCCTCTAGGTGGTCTAGATCGAGAAATAATGGAGTTCGAAAATTGCCCTCTAAGTGCCGACTTTTAACGCTATTAGGCGCATATTAAGCGAGATATTCGCATTTTAAGTTTGAACATGGATTTTTGCCCATAACTTGTTGTAAAATTGGTCTCATTCAAAGATAGGCACAGCAATGGAAAGGGAAGGATTCCTAGATCATAATTCTGAAATTTCAGCCCTCTAGGTGGTCTAGATCGAGAAATAATGGAGTTCGAAAATTGCCCTCTAAGTGCCGACTTTTAACCCTATTAGACGCATATTAAGCGAGATATTCGCATTTTAAGTTTGAACATGGATTTTTGCCCATAACTTGTTGTAAAATTGGTCTTATTCAAAGATAGGCACAGAAATGGAAAGGGAAGGATTCCTAGATCACAATCCTGAAATTTCAGCCCTCTTGGTGGTCTAGATCGAGAAATAATGGAGTTCAAAAATTGCCATCTAAGTGCCGACTTTTAACGCTATTAGACGCATATTAAGCGAGATATTCGCATTTTAAGTTTGAACATGGATTTTTGCCCATAACGTGTTGTAAAATTGGTCTTATTCAAAGGTAGGCACAGGAATGGAAAGGGAAGGATTCCTAGATCATAATCCTGAAATTTCAGCCCTCTAGGTGGTCTAGATCGAGAAATAATGCAGTTCAAAAATTGCCCTCTAGGTGCCGACTTTTAACCCTATTAGACGCATATTAAGCGAGATATTCGCATTTTAAGTTTGAACATGGATTTTTGCCCATAACTTGTTGTAAAATTGGTCTTATTCAAAGATAGGCACAGCAATGGAAAGGGAAGGATTCCTAGATCATAATCCTGAAATTTGAGCCCTCTAGGTGGTCTAGATCGAGAAATAATGGAGTTCAAAAATTGCCCTCTAAGTGCCGACTTTTAACGCTATTAGACGCATATTAAGCGAGATATTCGCATTTTAAGTTTGAACATGGATTTTTGCCCATAACTTGTTGTAAAATTGGTCTTATTCAAAGATAGGCACAGCAATGGAAAGGGAAGGATTCCTAGATCATAATCCTGAAATTTGAGCCCTCTAGGTGGTCTAGATCGAGAAATAATGGAGTTCAAAAATTGCCCTCTAGGTGCCGACTTTTAACCCTATTAGACGCATATTAAGCGAGATATTCGCATTTTAAGTTTGAACATGGATTTTTGCCCATAACTTGTTGTAAAATTGGTCTTATTCAAAGGTAGGCACAGCAATGGAAAGGGAAGGATTCCTAGATCATAATCCTGAAATTTTAGCCCTCTAGGTGGTCTAGATCGAGAAATAATGGAGTTCAAAAATTGCCCTCTAAGTGCCGACTTTTAACGCTATTAGACGCATATTAAGCGAGATATTCGCATTTTAAGTTTGAACATGGATTTTTGCCCATAACTTGTTGTAAAATTGGTCTTATTCAAAGATAGGCACAGCAATGGAAAGGGAAGGATTCCTAGATCATAATCCTGAAATTTCAGCCCTCTAGGTGGTCTAGATCGAGAAATAATGGAGTTCAAAAATTGCCCTCTAGGTGCCGACTTTTAACCCTATTAGATGCATATTAAGCGAGATATTCGCATTTTAAGTTTGAACATGGATTTTTGCCCATAACTTGTTGTAAAATTGGTCTTATTCAAAGATAGGCACAGCAATGGAAAGGGAAGGATTCCTAGATCATAATCCTGAAATTTCAGCCCTCTAGGTGGTCTAGATCGAGAAATAATGGAGTTCAAAAATTGCCCTCTAGGTGCCGACTTTTAACCCTATTAGACGCATATTAAGCGAGATATTCGCATTTTAAGTTTGAACATGGATTTTTGCCCATAACTTGTTGTAAAATTGGTCTTATTCAAAGATAGGCACAGCAATGGAAAGGGAAGGATTCTTAGATCATAATCCTGAAATTTGAGCCCTCTAGGTGGTCTAGATCGAGAAATAATGGAGTTCAAAAATTGCCCTCTAGGTGCCGACTTTTAACGCTATTAGACGCATATTAAGCGAGATATTCGCATTTTAAGTTTGAACATGGATTTTTGCCCATAACTTGTTGTAAAATTGGTCTTATTCACAGATAGGCACAGCAATGAAAAGGGAAGGATTCCTAGATCACAATCCTGAAATTTCAGCCCTCTAGGTGGTCTAGATCGAGAAATAATGGAGTTCAAAAATTGCCCTCTAGGTGCCGACTTTTAACCCTATTAGACGCATATTAAGCGAGATATTCGCATTTTAAGTTTGAACATGGATTTTTGCCCATAACTTGTTGTAAAATTGGTCTTATTCACAGATAGGCACAGCAATGAAAAGGGAAGGATTCCTAGATCACAATCCTAAAATTTCAGCCCTCTAGGTAGTCTAGATCGAGAAATAATGGAGTTCAAAAATTGCCCTCTAAGTGCCGACTTTTAACGCTATTAGACGCATATTAAGCGAGATATTCGCATTTTAAGTTTGAACATGGATTTTTGCCCATAACTTGTTGTAAAATTGGTCTTATTCAAAGATAGGCACAGCAATGGAAAGGGAAGGATTCCTAGATCATAATCCTGAAATTTCAGCCCTCTAGGGGTCTAGATCGAGAAATAATGGAGTTCGAAAATTGCCCTCTAAGTGCCGACTTTTAACGCTATTAGACGGATATTAAGCGAGATATTCGCATTTTAAGTTTGAACATGGATTTTTGCCCATAACTTGTTGTAAAATTGGTCTCATTCAAAGATAGGCACAGCAATGGAAAGGGAAGGATTCCTAGATCATAATCCTGAAATTTCAGCCCTCTAGGTGGTCTAGATCGAGAAATAATGGAGTTCGAAAATTGCCCTCTAAGTGCCGACTTTTAACGCTATTAGACGCATATTAAGCGAGATATTCGCATTTTAAGTTTGAACATGGATTTTTGCCCATAACTTGTTGTAAAATTGGTCTTATTCAAAGATAGGCACAGCAATGGAAAGGGAAGGATTCCTAGATCACAATCCTGAAATTTCAGCCCTCTTGGTGGTCTAGATCGAGAAATAATGGAGTTCAAAAATTGCCATCTAAGTGCCGACTTTTAACGCTATTAGACGCATATTAAGCGAGATATTCGCATTTTAAGTTTGAACATGGATTTTTGCCCATAACTTGTTGTAAAATTGGTCTTATTCAAAGGCAGGCACAGGAATGGAAAGGGAAGGATTCCTAGATCATAATCCTGAAATTTCAGCCCTCTAGGTGGTCTAGATCGAGAAATAATGCAGTTCAAAAATTGCCCTCTAGGTGCCGACTTTTAACCCTATTAGACGCATATTAAGCGAGATATTCGCATTTTAAGTTTGAACATGGATTTTTGCCCATAACTTGTTGTAAAATTGGTCTTATTCAAAGATAGGCACAGCAATGGAAAGGGAAGGATTCCTAGATCATAATCCTGAAATTTGAGCCCTCTAGGTGGTCTAGATCGAGAAATAATGGAGTTCAAAAATTGCCCTCTAGGTGCCGACTTTTAACCCTATTAGACGCATATTAAGCGAGATATTCGCATTTTAAGTTTGAACATGGATTTTTGCCCATAACTTGTTGTAAAATTGGTCTTATTCACAGATAGGCACAGCAATGAAAAGGGAAGGATTCCTAGATCACAATCCTAAAATTTCAGCCCTCTAGATAGTCTAGATCGAGAAATAATGGAGTTCAAAAATTGCCCTCTAAGTGCCGACTTTTAACGCTATTAGACGCATATTAAGCGAGATATTCGCATTTTAAGTTTGAACATGGATTTTTGCCCATAACTTGTTGTAAAATTGGTCTTATTCAAAGATAGGCACAGCAATGGAAAGGGAAGGATTCCTAGATCATAATCCTGAAATTTCAGCCCTCTAGGTGGTCTAGATCGAGAAATAATGGAGTTCGAAAATTGCCCTCTAAGTGCCGACTTTTAACGCTATTAGACGCATATTAAGCGAGATATTCGCATTTTAAGTTTGAACATGGATTTTTGCCCATAACTTGTTGTAAAATTGGTCTCATTCAAAGATAGGCACAGCAATGGAAAGGGAAGGATTCCTAGATCATAATTCTGAAATTTCAGCCCTCTAGGTGGTCTAGATCGAGAAATAATGGAGTTCGAAAATTGCCCTCTAAGTGCCGACTTTTAACCCTATTAGACGCATATTAAGCGAGATATTCGCATTTTAAGTTTGAACATGGATTTTTGCCCATAACTTGTTGTAAAATTGGTCTTATTCAAAGATAGGCACAGCAATGGAAAGGGAAGGATTCCTAGATCACAATCCTGAAATTTCAGCCCTCTTGGTGGTCTAGATCGAGAAATAATGGAGTTCAAAAATTGCCATCTAAGTGCCGACTTTTAACGCTATTAGACGCATATTAAGCGAGATATTCGCATTTTAAGTTTGAACATGGATTTTTGCCCATAACGTGTTGTAAAATTGGTCTTATTCAAAGGTAGGCACAGGAATGGAAAGGGAAGGATTCCTAGATCATAATCCTGAAATTTCAGCCCTCTAGGTGGTCTAGATCGAGAAATAATGCAGTTCAAAAATTGCCCTCTAGGTGCCGACTTTTAACCCTATTAGACGCATATTAAGCGAGATATTCGCATTTTAAGTTTGAACATGGATTTTTGCCCATAACTTGTTGTAAAATTGGTCTTATTCAAAGATAGGCACAGCAATGGAAAGGGAAGGATTCCTAGATCATAATCCTGAAATTTCAGCCCTCTAGGTGGTCTAGATCGAGAAATAATGGAGTTCAAAAATTGCCCTCTAAGTGCCGACTTTTAACGCTATTAGACGCATATTAAGCGAGATATTCGCATTTTAAGTTTGAACATGGATTTTTGCCCATAACTTGTTGTAAAATTGGTCTTATTCAAAGATAGGCACAGCAATGGAAAGGGAAGGATTCCTAGATCATAATCCTGAAATTTCAGCCCTCTAGGTGGTCTAGATCGAGAAATAATGGAGTTCAAAAATTGCCCTCTAGGTGCCGACTTTTAACCCTATTAGACGCATATTAAGCGAGATATTCGCATTTTAAGTTTTGAACATGGATTTTTGCCCATAACTTGTTGTAAAATTGGTCTTATTCAAAGGTAGGCACAGCAATGGAAAGGGAAGGATTCCTAGATCATAATCCTGAAATTTCAGCCCTCTAGGTGGTCTAGATCGAGAAATAATGGAGTTCAAAAATTGCCCTCTAAGTGCCGACTTTTAACGCTATTAGACGCATATTAAGCGAGATATTCGCATTTTAAGTTTGAACATGGATTTTTGCCCATAACTTGTTGTAAAATTGGTCTTATTCAAAGATAGGCACAGCAATGGAAAGGGAAGGATTCCTAGATCATAATCCTGAAATTTCAGCCCTCTAGGTGGTCTAGATCGAGAAATAATGGAGTTCAAAAATTGCCCTCTAGGTGCCGACTTTTAACCCTATTAGATGCATATTAAGCGAGATATTCGCATTTTAAGTTTGAACATGGATTTTTGCCCATAACTTGTTGTAAAATTGGTCTTATTCAAAGATAGGCACAGCAATGGAAAGGGAAGGATTCCTAGATCATAATCCTGAAATTTCAGCCCTCTAGGTGGTCTAGATCGAGAAATAATGGAGTTCAAAAATTGCCCTCTAGGTGCCGACTTTTAACCCTATTAGACGCATATTAAGCGAGATATTCGCATTTTAAGTTTGAACATGGATTTTTGCCCATAACTTGTTGTAAAATTGGTCTTATTCAAAGGCAGGCACAGGAATGGAAAGGGAAGGATTCCTAGATCATAATCCTGAAATTTCAGCCCTCTAGGTGGTCTAGATCGAGAAATAATGGAGTTCGAAAATTGCCCTCTAAGTGCCGACTTTTAACGCTATTAGACCATATTAAGCGAGATATTCGCATTTTAAGTTTGAACATGGATTTTTGCCCATAACTTGTTGTAAAATTGGTCTTATTCAAAGATAGGCACAGCAATGGAAAGGGAAGGATTCCTAGATCACAATCCTGAAATTTCAGCCCTCTAGGTGGTCTAGATCGAGAAATAATGGAGTTCAAAAATTGCCCTCTAGGTGCCGACTTTTAACGCTATTAGACGCATATTAAGCGAGATATTCGCATTTTAAGTTTGAACATGGATTTTTGCCCATAACTTGTTGTAAAATTGGTCTTATTCAAAGGTAGGCACAGGAATGGAAAGGGAAGGATTCCTAGATCATAATCCTGAAATTTCAGCCCTCTAGGTGGTCTAGATCGAGAAATAATGGAGTTCAAAAATTGCCCTCTAGGTGCCGACTTTTAACGCTATTAGACGCATATTAAGCGAGATATTCGCATTTTAAGTTTGAACATGGATTTTTGCCCATAACTTGTTGTAAAATTGGTCTTATTCACAGATAGGCACAGCAATGAAAAGGGAAGGATTCCTAGATCACAATCCTGAAATTTCAGCCCTCTAGGTGGTCTAGATCGAGAAATAATGGAGTTCAAAAATTGCCCTCTAGGTGCCGACTTTTAACCCTATTAGACGCATATTAAGCGAGATATTCGCATTTTAAGTTTGAACATGGATTTTTGCCCATAACTTGTTGTAAAATTGGTCTTATTCACAGATAGGCACAGCAATGAAAAGGGAAGGATTCCTAGATCACAATCCTAAAATTTCAGCCCTCTAGGTAGTCTAGATCGAGAAATAATGGAGTTCAAAAATTGCCCTCTAAGTGCCGACTTTTAACGCTATTAGACGCATATTAAGCGAGATATTCGCATTTTAAGTTTGAACATGGATTTTTGCCCATAACTTGTTGTAAAATTGGTCTTATTCAAAGATAGGCACAGCAATGGAAAGGGAAGGATTCCTAGATCATAATCCTGAAATTTCAGCCCTCTAGGTGGTCTAGATCGAGAAATAATGGAGTTCGAAAATTGCCCTCTAAGTGCCGACTTTTAACGCTATTAGACGCATATTAAGCGAGATATTCGCATTTTAAGTTTGAACATGGATTTTTGCCCATAACTTGTTGTAAAATTGGTCTCATTCAAAGATAGGCACAGCAATGGAAAGGGAAGGATTCCTAGATCATAATTCTGAAATTTCAGCCCTCTAGGTGGTCTAGATCGAGAAATAATGGAGTTCGAAAATTGCCCTCTAAGTGCCGACTTTTAACGCTATTAGACGCATATTAAGCGAGATATTCGCATTTTAAGTTTGAACATGGATTTTTGCCCATAACTTGTTGTAAAATTGGTCTTATTCAAAGATAGGCACAGCAATGGAAAGGGAAGGATTCCTAGATCACAATCCTGAAATTTCAGCCCTCTTGGTGGTCTAGATCGAGAAATAATGGAGTTCAAAAATTGCCATCTAAGTGCCGACTTTTAACGCTATTAGACGCATATTAAGCGAGATATTCGCATTTTAAGTTTGAACATGGATTTTTGCCCATAACTTGTTGTAAAATTGGTCTTATTCAAAGGTAGGCACAGGAATGGAAAGGGAAGGATTCCTAGATCATAATCCTGAAATTTCAGCCCTCTAGGTGGTCTAGATCGAGAAATAATGCAGTTCAAAAATTGCCCTCTAGGTGCCGACTTTTAACCCTATTAGACGCATATTAAGCGAGATATTCGCATTTTAAGTTTGAACATGGATTTTTGCCCATAACTTGTTGTAAAATTGGTCTTATTCACAGATAGGCACAGCAATGAAAAGGGAAGGATTCCTAGATCACAATCCTAAAATTTCAGCCCTCTAGATAGTCTAGATCGAGCTCCTTGTGAATACTCACTTTCCTGGCTGCGTAGCTGATATCCGCAGTCCAGAAACAGAGTCTCATACAGAAACCCTAGTACCATCGGATATTATAACGGAAGAAAGGATAAAATGGGCCATTCACTCCTTTTCCCCGTACAAATCCCCTGGTCTAGACGGAATCTTCCCTATGATGCTTCAGAAATGCATAAACCTTATCATCCCACACCTAGTTAGCATTTTCAATAATAGCCTTAAATGGGGGTATGTTCCCTTATCGTGGCGTGAGGTAAAGGTAGTTTTCATTCCTAAGGCTGGTAAACCTAGCCATACGGAGGCCAAAGACTATAGACCCATTAGTCTAACATCGTTTATTTTGAAAACTTTTGAAAGGCTAATTGATATACACATCCGAAGCACCCTGAAACCGGACTGTTTATCGGAATTTCAACATGCCTACATTAAAGGAAAAAGCGTTGAAACAGCATTGCACAATGTTGTCAGCGTCATAGAAAAATCACTGAATGACAAGGAATACACCCTTGCAACGTTCTTGGATATTGAGGGAGCCTTCAATAACGTGAAGAATGAAACAGTGAAGCAAGCCTTGGACGACCACAAAGTCGAAAAAGTAATAACACAGTGGATAATGAGTATGCTCCGAAAGAGACAAATTAACTCTGAGCTAGCGGAAGAAAGGGTGAGAGTAACCACATCCAGAGGCACCCCTCAGGGTGGAGTTCTCTCACCGCTACTTTGGGTTCTTGTCATGAACGGTATACCCTCTAAATTGAAATCAAGTGGAGTAAAGATAATAGCCTACGCTGATGATCTTGCATTGCTAGCGACTGGCAAGTTCCTACCCACTATCAGTGAACAAACCGAATACGCCCTCTCGTTGGTAAGCAAATGGACTAGGAACTGTGGGCTGACAGTTAATCCAGCTAAAACAGAACTAGTGCTATTTACTAACAAGCGTAAAATACCTGATTTTAAAATTCCTTCAATCGAAGGCTGCCCTCTTAAAATCTCCGACCACGCAAAGTACCTCGGTGTGATCTTAGATAAAAAACTAAACTGGGGTCTGAACACTAAAGATAGATTCAAAAAGGCATCGATTGCCTTTTACTCCTGCAATAGAATTTTCGGGAAAACCTGGGGACCAAACCCTAAAATTATCAGATGGATGTATTCGGCAATAATTAGACCAATACTAACCTATGGTAATTTGGTATGGTGGAAAGCTTTAGAAAAGAGCACGAACATGAAAACTTTGACAAAAGTTCAAAGACTTGCGTGCACTGGCATTACGGGAGCAATGAGATCCACTCCAACTGCGGGACTGGAAGTTATACTCAATTTGATTCCCCTAGACCTCTTTGTTCAAGAATCTGCGGCCAAAAGTGCCCTGAGACTTAGTCAAACTAAAGTCTGGATAAACAGTTCCATAGGACACGCCCAGATCCTTCATAAAATTATGGGTCATAGTAATACAGCAGACTATAAAATACCCGTACTTGATTTTCATAAACCATTCCAAGCTGCCATCCCAAGCAGAGAGGAATGGATAGATAATATACCATACTCCAGTGAGTCGTCAATAGCTATCTATACTGATGGCTCTAAAACGGACACTGGTGTAGGGGCAGGCTTCTATTCTGAATCTCTCAAGTTGACCGCCTCGCTTAGGCTTCCAAACCACAGCAGCGTCTTCCAAGCGGAGGTCCTGGCAGTGACAACAGCTGCTAAAAAGGTATCAATGATGGCGATACCACGAGCTGATATCACCTTTTACATTGATAGCCAAGCGGCAATAAAAGCGATTACTGCAACTGAGGTAAAATCGAAGCTTGTTTCATGCTGCCGCGAAGAGCTTAAGGTTCTTGGCGCACAGCACAACATTAGACTCTGCTGGGTCCCAGGCACAGCGATATAGTAGGCAACGAGAAGCCGATGAATTAGCAAGATTAGGGTCAATGCTTGACGTAAGCCAAGCTCAGCTAGTTAGCATCCCTACCTGTTATTTAAAACAGGAAATCTCAAAAAGAATAACAATTAAGGCCGATGAAAGGTGGAACCTTCTGACACCTGCGGCACTACAAGAAAGATCTGGCCCTGGTTTTAACAAACAAAGAACGGAAAGAATTATGCAGCTACAAAAGGGATCACTTCGATCTCTTGTAAGCATAATCACAGGACATAATCTGTTAGGTTATCATATGAAAAAGATGAGAATCAGTTCAGATGATCTATGCAGAGGATGCGGTGACGAGGAGGTGCATGAAGATACTTCGCACTTTCTGTGTCATTGTCCCGCACTCTCCCATCAAAGGAAGAAACTGCTTGGCAACTATTTCTTCGGGGATTTAAAAGAACTCTCTAGTATGCCAGGTACTAACATTCTGAACTTCGTCAAAGCCTCTAAATGGCTTGACTCACTGAACACATAGGTTTTTCTTATTAGCTTGAGTAGCAATACTCATGGGTATCACAATGGATCTGTGTTGATCTAAGTGTGACAGTAAAGACATCAACTGTCAGCCCCTCAACCTAACCTAACCTAACCTAGTCTAGATCGAGAAATAATGGAGTTCAAAAATTGCCCTCTAAGTGCCGACTTTTAACGCTATTAGACGCATATTAAGCGAGATATTCGCATTTTAAGTTTGAACATGGATTTTTGCCCATAACTTGTTGTAAAA